>CP099843.1:15997996-16597996 GCA_030062745.1 Capitulum mitella
AACTACATTTTTATAAAAAGAAATTTTCAAAATTTTTAAATGTGTAGATACAGGGGGGCACAAATGACAAAATGGGGGTACTTTTGGACTTCTTATAACTCCCTTGTTTATCGACCGATTTCGATGAAACTGGCATGACTCGAGAGATGATGGATAGGGCTTTTACCATGGGTCCGCAAATCTCAAATTTTGACAAAATTCATGGGCGTTCACAGGGTTTCAAAAATAAGAGGACTAGTTTTCTAACAACTGAATGAACAAAAGAGGCAAACATCCTTTTTTGGCTTCTGCTAGTCATGTTATACTACAGAAGTGCAAATCGCATTACAATGTTTGTAAAATGTTAGCACAGGCGGTGCCAGGGACATGAAAAAGGGAGACTGTCATGGTCCCACGTTTCTCAGATCAACGTGGCTCCAGATCTTAAATGACCTTAAATGACCTTTGGCCTTAAATGACCTCCGGTGACCTTGGGGTCATTTGGAATGGTCTCGTGTGCATTAATATTATCTATAAACGTTGTCTATCATTTGAATTCACTCTATTTCACAAATTTTATTTTATGGCTATTGCAATATAGGGTACGCGCACGGACATTTTAGATCATAGCTCCGTGACCCAACCTGATATCAAGCTGAAACTTGGTACACAAGTAGAGGGCACCCTGGTACGCCATATATATTCTGGGTTTGGCATTTCAAGAAACGGCGCCGAAATTATTGCGAAAAAACAAATTTTGACTTTGGACCTTGACCTCACCTTGCAAAATGACATCACATGAACAAAATTACATCTGCACATTAACCAACTAATTAGCTATGCATCCACATAACGCTTTAAGTTCTATTTTTAAAACTCTGCTTTTGGCAGACATTTTCCTTTTACCCTCAACATGGCCACAAATGGCCTGAGGCGCCTCCCAAAAACGTTACCTGGCTCCGCCCCTGAGCAAAATAGAATTTTGAAATTTCGTCACGGCACGTAGAACGAATAGCTTGGAAAATTGACCAAGTTTCGTGAAGCTGCGTTAAAAAGCCTGGCATTCGCAAGCAAAAAACCCGAGGGGGGAGGATTTAGCCCTTCCTGCCGGGAATAGGGTTAAGCTGTAAAACGCGTTTTTAGTTTTCCTAGGGGGTTTTGACCCCTTAGATTTCAATGGCCCATAGGGTTTCTTCAGCCAGATTGATGGGCTTGTGTCGATGGTTTAAGGTGTCAATTTTGGAGAAAATCGTAGGGGCCGCCCCATTGACATGATTTTTTCGATCGTCCATAACTTTCCCCATAGACAAGGTAGGTGATTTTTCTTTGCACAGTTGTGTTTGGGTTAACGAGTGCTTTCATTTGATGTGTCATTCGGCCTATTCGTGGCGTTGTTTAAGCTGTAAAACGCGTTTTTAGTTTTCCTAGGGGGTTTTGACCCCTTAGATTTCAATGGCCCATAGGGTTTCTTCAGCCAGATTGATGGGCTTGTGTCGATGGTTTAAGGTGTCAATTTTGGAGAAAATCGTAGGGGCCGCCCCATTGACATGACTTTTTTCGATCGTCCATAACCTTCCCCATAGACAAGGTAGGTGATTTTTCTTTGCACAGTTGTGTTTGGGTTAACGAGTGCTTTCATTTGATGTGTGGCAAAACCAGGTTTCTTAAGTTCTGTGGGAGTTATCGGCCCGTAAAGGGAATTCCCTACCGAATCTGGGCTGGGCCGAATCTGGGCTGAATGTGGGCTGTCTTCCGTTACATGACATTCAGAAACGTTCAATAAATATGAAGATGATGCCAGTCGTGGAACAACGGAATTTACACAGTTTACCTCGTGACTTTATATCATGTCACCTAGCTTGACCTTAACCCATAAGTGCCTAAGCAGACGCGACGGAAATATTTTGATCTTTCATGAGTAAAATTCCGTTGGATTGCCACACTGAGTTTCAGTTCAGAACATAAAGTGCTGAGCTATGCAGTTTATAATATAGGGTGTCCCATCAACGGGACGCTAAGCGCGAATGGGGGCATGTAAACTTTACAACTTAATGAAATCTATCAGATGTGAAAACATGAAGAAGCTCAGTATGAACAGACATCTAACAGTTATCCATGCAGAATGGTTTTACCGGCATTATTTACAGCTCAGACACCACGACGTAATTGTTTGCAGCGCAAACTCAGACTAAAAAGAGAGAGCTTGTGGCTGAGATCCGCATTTATGTGTGCACATGTCTATGATATGACGCAAGTGCACGTTAGAACAGCATGACAGTTCGGTAGAAAAACTCCATGTGACACCGTGTGCCACGAGGAGACCATGAGGCGAGGATGATATCTTGTTGACGTAATCATTTTTTCTGAGGGGCATTTTTTGGGCCCCACATAGTGTGGAATCCCAGAGACAGTGCAGGTGCGGCCTGACTTGCGACAGTCCAACTTGGATTTGCTGATGCTCAGTAGGCTGCTGAGTAGGGTGACTCGACAAGAAAAAAATTGGCCCGCCTTTAGTGAAAACGCTTGAATTCGAGTCTGCTGATCCAGAATTCGTTATAAAAATGGTCTGGGTTGGTATCGTGACCCAGCATTCTGATGGTTTCTAGGGTCCTGCACGACGTTTTTGGTCGTTCAAGTCTCCATTCGTTTTACTTGGTGTTATTGGCGGCTTGTTTAGCTAGGTGCTCACAAACTTGACCTCCTTGTGTGTCAGTGCCATTTGAGGTGTCAGAACGGGAAGAAATGATGTGCGCACGTATGTATTTTCCTATGTGTGCCTGCATGTGTGATGTACGCGGCCGGTTTACAACGTAATCAGTTCTGTCCCACTGTAAGACGGTTGGAGTTCACGAATACAATAAAATTTATATCAATCGACTCCATAGTGTACGTTCTATAAGGTTATACATAGATTTAGTAGGCTTATCGCACTGCCGGGATTATCGAGGGTGTAAACTGAGGTCATGAACTACGGTGGGAAACGAGTTGCTTTCACCCTTGGGAATACGATAGAAAATAGGCGTCGAAATTCAACCTGTATAGGCGGACTGCTTGAATTGTAAGGAATCGATTGATGTAAATTTGGTGTAATTTATCTTCTATTTCATCAAAAGAGGACGCAATGCAGCGAGCGCCTGACTTTGCTTCGACGGGCGGACCGGCGTCGGCCGCGGAGTGATGGGTCTGCAATACCACGGCATGCCTAAAATTAGCTTTTGCGCTGGATGTCAACTAGATAAACGTTTTTAAGGCGTCTAAGTTACGATGTTTAGCTCATCCAAGATCATTCTAGCTCACTGGTTTCAGATAACCTTAAATGACTCAAGATGACTTTGGATGACCTAAAATGACCTTGAATGACATAAGATGACCTACTTTTGTTATAAGACAATAGTGCTTGTTAACTGAGATGTCACATATGACTTCAACATGTATTATTATCTACCAAAATGCTTCTGCAGCTCCGAGAACTCCTTTAAACCGACGATCCCGTCTGGACTGACTTAACATGACCTGGATTGTACTCCAGGGGTAAATACAATCGTTTGGGTACGGATAGACTCATAATTGACCGGCGAACACTGTGATATCCGTTTCATTTCGTCATGATTTATTTTTTGGCGTTCATTTGCGTTTAAACTAAAAAATCCAGCTTTCTGCCAATTCCGGATTTTTGAACCGTCTTGGAGGTCATCCGTTGATCTGAGGTCTCAAAAAGAGATACCAGTCGCGAGATCTCGTTACGCGCAGATGCACCATTCTACATGTTTTTGCCTGCACAGAACATGAAATTGTGGTCACCCCTGAAGGTTTGCTGTAAAATTAATCAGTTGCCTTTCAGCTGGAAGATAAGACTTAAAATGGAACTGTGCAGTATATCCATGAAAAAACTACGGCAATCCTAGTTCTACAGTACACATCAAGTTTGGATGTCTGGTGACACAGTGGCTTAACACATTGGCAGCTTGGATGTTGGATGACTTCCGCAAAGTTACAGGAAAGAATGCATTTGTTTTTGCATCACCTTGCAACATCGGTTCTCTTTACCCTTATTGTTACATCCTGTGCCTTGACACCTGGAGGTTTGGTCAAAAGCTTCCTCATATCTGAAATCTCAAGCCTAAACGGCATCCGAGGCCTCCACCGAAGTGCCTCCGAGACCTGCCTTTGGGAGATCTCTTCAAGAGGCCCTTTGGAGGACAGAATGCATCCGCAGGAAGCTCCATCGACTATTCTGTTGCTACCCTTAACCGAAGAGAACTTACTCGGACTGTCCGCGATGGTGGTCTATTGGGCCTAAGGGCGACGGCATGGCGTAGGACCCATGCCGTCGCTGACCCAACCTGGAAACTGACCTATGATCGCTGATCAAAGGTCATAGGAAAACATAAAAAAACACGAAGTGCCACCTCACGTATCACATCAGCTCCTAAAATGATGTGCAGGTTAAACAGCACCATTTGCGCGTGGCGTCCTATGAATGGGACGCACGTAAAGAAAGCTCATTTTCGGAAAAGTGACTCATGAATCGAATTGGCACGGAATGACATTGGATTCGTAAGAGGCTTAAGGAGTGTAGGTTCGTTTCTTCGAGCGCCATGTTTTCCTCGTATTTAAATCACCTGTCTTCAAGGGAATGTCAAAATAGGCCAAAACACGCGATTTCATGCTACGTGGACCACAACTGATGTGCCCTAGAGCGCCAGTTTTGGAACGATTTAATTGTTCTGGCCATCTTCCGGATACCCGTGCCGCAGTGTGTTCGGGCAATTGATTTCGTAACCATTTTAACATACACTGGAAGGGGGCAGGAGCACTTTTGCGCCCCCACCTGGTTTTTCTAGGAAATGTCGACAACAGATCGGAGCTGGTCGCTGCTGTTTTGAGACATTTAGGCCTATGTAATACCTCGTTGATTGACGCAAAGAAATCGAAAATCGGCGGGAAATTTTTGAAGTTTAAAGTATCTGAAGTCAAACAAAGGTGACGAAAGTAACGGTTGTCGCAGACAAATGGAAACTTTGCGAGAGGACTGGCGTTCAGACATAAAATTGTCCCTTGAGCCTTATCGTCCGACATCATTCGGGGATAAGTCATGGATGCGCCAGGACCAAAGCCAAGGTAAATGAAGGTCAAGGTCATCAAATGTCAATGTCAACCAGCTTACGACTTGGTCTAGATTTGCTTTGCAACATGTCGACTTTATGAAATATTTCTTAAAAGAATCCAATAAAAAACGTCAGCAGACATTGGTATATATATACATATATATATATATATATATATATATATATATATATATATATATATATATGTATATATGTATATATACGTATTTTTTTCTGTTTTACAACAATCGTATCATGTAACTGGGTTCATTATAACAAAATAACTTAAGTGCAAACAGTTGACATAGAACTTACTTTGGGTCAAAAACCTCATCCAAGGTCAATGACCTTGCTTCACTTCCTTTGACCTTGCACAGGTCAACAAGCGCTAGAAGTTACCTGGTGTACCGATATTGGTCATCTTCATCGAAAATACGCTAAATTATGCATTTAGCGTCCTTATTTACTCTGAAGCTACAACACTATCCCGTGTCGCTCGAAATCTGGTCTGCAAAAATGAAAAAAATTACCTCATGGGCCAACCGCCTGCCATGATCTCGTCCTGAAATCATCACTCAAGACATCAGACGAATGTAAATTGTGACGTTCCATGTTTTAATGCTCTAACACGCAACCTTTTTGTCCGAAAAGCGGTATAGAATGACCTGCACGGACCGAGAGTGTCCATAGTTGACCTTTTCGACCCCATTTGACCTTGCAGATATTGGTCTAAGGTCGTTTAAGGTTTAAGCCTGAAAATTGCACGCAGTATAGCTCTGTGTGACCCTATCCTAGCCCTAAAATTTCATGTCTCTAGCTCTTTCCGTTACTGATGTCGGAGGAGGCACAAAAGTGCCCGCTGCTCTTCCAGTGCGCGTTAGTGCGAAACCCTCTTCCACTGCGCGTGTTAAAGACCCTTGTTTTGATGTCTTATTTATGGGATGCCAGCATAAATGGGTTTCATGGTCACTGAAATCAAGGTTACTGGAGACAAAAGGTTTAACGCATGTGGAAGCTAGTGACGTAAGGCATTTCACAGAACATGTTCCAAATTTTAGCGCTGAATGTTGCCATATTTGCCAAACTGTAGTTAGAAACGTCGCGAGAAGACTGCATCGTTTATATAATGGTGGTTGTTTGACATAGACAATGAAGCTAATATTTGTCATGTCAAGTGTTATCTATTTATTTTACATTCCAGCAGAAAAGTAAGTCCTCAATTCGGGCTATACCCCAAAGTAGACGGGAAACCAGTCTATCATTCTGACCCTCTTCCTAGATATCGTTCCCACTGTCGAAATTTCGTTGCATAAAATGGGAAATTATAAAAAGTCGGAACATTCGATACAAGATATAACAACGGAATCAAGATAATTTGGTTCCATGTTGTAAATCCCCGTAAGATCACTTAAGAAAAGAAACTTGCAAATGATGTTAAAAGCTTTGGGAAACAGACTTTCATCTCATTCATTTAGGATGCAGCAGTACCCAAAGCATGTCCTGATTCTGTCATGGTTCTGCCGAGCAGTATCGTCATTGCTGGGCCCTGGGTTAAGTTAGCAGAAACATGAGCTTTTGTTAAACAAAAACAAAAGCCCAATCTATTACCTGGTGCTACTGCAAAAGAAAAGGCGCGGGTTTCTTTCATTTATTTCATTTGTTTTATTACTATCTTTTTGTTAATGCTCACATAAAATGCCATTTGCATGTTGGCAAGTTGTAGGCAAACATCTTTGAAAGGGGGTGTAAAATGATTTGACTGGAATGGAATATGTGCCATGCTATGAACGGTGCATGAAGTGGCGCTTAGCACAATCTATGGGCACAAACTAATGCTCTCCTGGATTCATCCTTGGCAATATGCACCAATGTGGATGTGTCAGAAGGTCCAGAATGGTCCAGAACACATCCAATGTGGATGTGTCAGAAGAACAGAAGGAACATGTAGTGTCCCATTTCACCTGTGTACCAAAACGGAACCAATTTTGTTAATGCGAAAAATTATCGTGCGTCATTGAGCTGCTTGACAAATTGTCTATACCCAGAAACCATTTGATATTTCAGAAATACGCACAAGTATTTCTGTTTTGCTCGTAATATCGACAGGAATGGGACTTAAGAAGTGGAGCTTATTGAGGGAGAAATGGGACAAAACAAATTAAAATGTGGTGGCAGGCACAATGTCTTCGCAAGTCCATATTGGGAGGGTGGGTATACTAGAGCTTCAACCATTCCCAGTTTTTCTCTACACCCTGTGACGGACTCAGGACCTCCATCATGGAAAAGAAACAGCAACAACCAGGAACTGAATGCAAACATAAACGCCATTAACAACTCCCTCAGTAACTCAGTCTTTTAAGGTTAAAAAACCCACACGTACGTCTGAACGCCAGTTCACTCATAATAACCACCAAAAAAGTTGTTGACCCTTACTCTCCTACGCCCGCAGTTGCTGGAATTATCTTAGTGAACGATACATGGTAACGTTGCAAGCAACAAACGAGATGTTACGTCAGTCAGAGCACCTGTGCACATTGTACTCTCCGAGAAAAACGCAAACCCCGATTCTCCCGGGTCCACTTCTCTTGGTTTGCTCCTCCAAGTCACAAAACAGTGCACGAGGTCCTTGAAATCGAATTATGTGGCAGTTAGTTCCGTGGCATAGTCAGTTAACCCTCGCCTGCATGGGGTTTCTGCATAACTCGGACGTATAAGGGGGAAGGGGAGTTGCGACCCTCCCGGCAATTTCCGCATCGTGCGTGCAAGGGCGTCGTGGAAAACAACAACGTCTTCGCATGACGAGACCTCGCGACTGGTATCCCGTTTCAAGGTTCCAGGTCAGCGTGTGATGGTCCAGGTCGGGTCAAAAGTCAAAAATGGGCAGAAAGCGGTATTTTTCCGAGTTTAAGCACAGATGAACGTGACAGAATAAAACGAAAGGGATATGATGGTGTTCAAAAATAATGAATTCATCTATACGTAACATCACTGTATTTCACCAGTGGATCATTGTATTTCACCAATCCAGGTCATGCCAGGCCAATCCTTGTTAAGCCGGGACGTCGGTTTAAGTGCGTTCTCGGAGGTGAAGAAGTATTTTTTTTGTAAGTGACAATATATGCTGAAGTCAATTGTATCATCTGAATCAACAAGCGTTACTGTGGAATGACGTCTTGAGTTCCAAGTTTATTCAAAGTTGTCTTAAGCTACTGAACTAGAATGACCGAATTTTCAAAAGATGGTGGCGTAGTTGTGTTAAAGCGTTTTTTTTTGTCGATATCCAGCTCAAAAGTTAGTTTAAGGCATGTCGTGACAATGAAGGCTCATCACCTCGCGGCCTGCACCGCTCCGCCCGTCGGAGCAAAAGTCAGACCGTCACTTCATTTCGCGCTTCTTCATGAAACGCAAGATAAATTGCATCAAATTTATATCATTCGACTCCTTACACTCAAGCAATCCGATATATTAATTGTTTGCGACACACATTTTGTATCCCATTTCCAGGGGTAAGAAGTAACGTGTTTCCCGCCGAAGTTCATGATCTTAATTTACGCCTTCGGTAATCCTGGCAGTGAGCATAAGCCTATCAAATATATGTGTTGTTTTACGGGACATTGCATTTTGAATCAATATATATATATATATATATATATATATATATATATATATATATATATATATATATAAAATTAAATAATTAATTCAGTTCATTAAATTTTCATTATATTATTTACATTTTTATGTTATATTTATTGTTCACTTTATTAATTTCATTAATTAAGTAATCAAACAATTCATATTATACATTCCATTCCACTCCAGCCTTCTTACATTGAGACAAAAATGAGACCGTTGTCAACCATCCGCGCTGGGGAGCGAAAACGACTGATATTCCCGCCATGACGCCATAGCTCGTTGCCGTGGTAACGTAGAGGAGCAATTAGTACACCATGACATAGTGAAATTATGCCCTAGAGGGTACACCAAGTTTCAGGCTGATCAAACAAACCGCGAGGAAGCTATTCTCGGAAAACCTCAGGGAAGGGGCGAATTAACTCCCCCCCCCCATATACCGGCAAGGGTTAAGTGTTCGGTTTTGCTGTCCGGGTCCACTCCTGCTGTCATAATGCCACATTAACGCGTCAAAAAGAAGAGAAAAACTAGAGCTAATGAAGCACAACAGTTGATATGTCATGTGTCTTCAATGTTACAAATTTCATCAACTACTCATATTAATAACGAATACCTACACGACGCCCTCGATTGCTAAACAATGCCCGCTTTATGTTGTACCGAGTGGGCAAGGTTTTTCTTACTTCGATCAACCAGCGAGGATGCACGCCTCACCTGGGAACTTGGTTGGCCTGTAGCCGCTCCTCCCGAGCCTAACGAAATCGGCTGTAATTGGTGAGTGAAACCGGGCCGTTAACCCGGTTGGTGGCGGCGCCGAATGCGCCGGCTGCACGCTCCAGAGTAGTTAGCAAGGCAGCCGCGTTCGGCCGCGAGCGAGCCGGCGACGCCACACAGCGCCCGCCGCCGGCACCAGCGCCGCACAGCGCCCGCCGACTGCACATCATCACCGTTCTCCGACCGCGCACCATCATTATCACTGCTCTCCAGCCACGCACCATCATTGTCACTGCTCTCCAGCCACGCACCACTATCACTGCTCTGCAGCCACGCACCATCATTATCACCGCTCTCCAGCCACGCACCATCATTATCACCGCTCTCCAGCCACGCACCATCATTATCACTGCTCTCCAGCCACGCACCACTATCACTGTTCTCCGACGACGCACCGCCACTATCACTGCCCTCCAGCCACGCACTATCATTATCACTGCTCTCCAGCCACGCACCATCATTATCACTGCTCTCCAGCCACGCACCATCATTATCACCGCTCTCCAGCCACGCACCACCACTGTCACTGCTCTCCAGCCACGCACCACCACTATCACTGCTCTCCAGCCACGCACCATCATTATCACTGGTCTCCAGCCACGCACCATCGTTATCACTGCTCTCCAGCCAGGCACCACCACTATCACTGCCCTCCAGCCACGCACTATCATTATCACTGCTCTCCGATCACACACCATCATTATCACTGCTCTCCAGCCACGCACCATCATTATCACCGCTCTCCGACCACGCACCATCATTATCACTGCTCTCCAGCCAGGCACCACCACTATCACTGCCCTCCAGACACGCACTATCATTATCACTGCTCTCCGATCACGCACCATCATTATCACTGCTCTCCAGCCACGCACCATCATTATCACCGCTCTCCGACCACGCACCATCATTATCACCGCTCTCCGATCACGCACCATCATTATCACTGCTCTCCGATCACGCACCATCATTATCACCGCTCTCCAGCCACGCACCACCACCATCACCGCTCGTCACATTGCGCGATCGGCGCCTGCGCCCTCGCGGTATTTCCAGTCCTGAGTGGCCGTGACGCCGCGCCACGACGCACCGAGCACACGACACATAACGTGACGCCTGGGGGATCGGAATAGAGAGGCAGATTTGGTGGTCGTGATCCTGTTGAAGGCCATCAGACGTCCAACGCGCAGAACTTGGCAGCTTCTCGCCAGTCACTGCTGCTCGATAGTTAGGGTCACATCGTGGGGTAGGGTCTGCTTTACCAGTGACAGTCTTCAAAAACATCGCCAGTGTGTTAACACATTAGCCACTGTCAAAAGAAAAATGAGTATGACGGCATTACCTTAGGAGGGCCAACGGTGCAAGTATGCAGCATATATGCTGCTGCTTGCACCATATTAAGCAAAGCGTGCTGAAATAAATGTCATAAAAGAGTATGAGCAGTGAGATTACAAGCTCGCCTGGTGGATGTTGGTAACTAACGGACTATTTAATTGGGCTGAATTTTTGCATGACCTTATGTACTCATTGATTCCATTGCGTCCTGTATTGGGATCCACAAGACACTTGGCTTTCATAGACACAGCGCCAGACACAAGCACATACTCAGAGCTGAAAGCCAGGGACACGGCAACAAGTCTGGTCAATGAAAACACGAAGAAACTGACAGATAAAGAAAGACTAAAAGCACGCACGTCCATTGTCTAAACCAGCTCGCAAACGATCCTTTCCTGTTCTACAAGCCTGTGAGTTCGTGCTATGTCCTGTTGCGCCCGAAAGCTGATACCAAGCACCTACGACCTATACGGGTCAATATTTGACGTGTGCGTTGAAATGGCACCGCGGTGTCCGCAGTGCGCCATTACCGACTCTGTGAGACTCATTCTCAACAGAAGAGGTGATGTTTAAAAGATGCCAGATCTACAATATTTTACGGCAGCTCGATGTGTGAATCTTCTTCTGATCCACTGACCACTTCACAATCAAACCGCAAGTAACAAAACCATATACTCTGGTCTGCATTTCAATCGAACACTTGTGATATGGCCACTGTGTTCCATCAGAGGAGCATGTCTCCACTCTCGTCTAACCTCAGTCTCGATTTGCGTGCGTCCGTATGAATCAGAACCGCGAAATCTAGCCGGGACTTTGTGCCGCCAAACGCAGTGGTTTTTATCGTTTAGGAGTCACTCACGTCACACGCGAAGTCGGCTCTGGTTCTGAACACGTCACTGGTGAGTGGGCCTTCACCGGGCCGTGCCGAGCCGAGCCGACCACGAGTGGGCGTCGCCTGATTGATTTCATGGTGCTGTGCAACTGGTGCCAGTGCAGCCAGAGATGTGCACTTCCCCCTTCCTTATGCCATGGACTTGGATGTCAAATTAGGGCATTTGAATAATTAATAACTGCAAAATTTAATCTTTCAATTTACAGTGTTCAGCTTTTGCTTTATTGTTACCAGTAACGTAACTACTTTTCGATGTTTTAATCTTTTGTCGTGTGCTCGGAGCACCTTTATCCGCGAAGAAGCCTGTTCCATAGCATAACAGTACCCCATCCTTATAGGCAATGTCCCACCTTTAACCCGATTTTTGAGCTGAGACAGACAAGTTACGAGTATAGCTCGTAGTCTTAAAATTCCGTTCTACAGGTGATGTCACTGTGTCTGGATACTCTACATATACGGACTTTCAGTGCAATGCCCCGCGAGTTTCCACTGCGTGCTATTGAACTGTCCTGCTGTCAGTTGCTACGTGGCGTCACAAGCGGACGCAATCTAATGAACATTAGCGTATAACCCATATTATATCTTATCAGCCAATGACTTTGAAATGTAGTTTTTGGTAAGTAACACTTCTGATGCTTCAGTACATATTCAGAAAAAAGGAATGCTGAAAACGCGGTCAGCGGCATATTCCAAACTGTCCAAATATATCTGGGAAACTTGGCTAACGTGAAACATTCCCCTTCAACCATATTCCTGTGAGGCTCATTTCGAACAGAATCTGCGGGGCACGGTTCGTCTCCGTAATCGTAGAATTACTGTCCGATTTGCTCCGATCAGGTCGCGAGCAATTCCTTGACATTCGGCGTACTGACGTCCTCCAAATCTCAAAATTGTCTGAGAGGTTGAGTTAGTGCTGTTAAATTTGTTGAACTCGTTGCAAGCTCATTTTTTGTCTCGTGCTTCTGTTGTGACAAGTAGTAGCTTTTAGAGAGTTTTCCATAACACTGAATCCAAATAAAATTTCAACAAGGCCAAAATCCAAAATTCTACATCGGCAAATTTCAGGTTTTTTCATTTTTCATGTTTTGTAAATTTTGGCCTTGAAAATGAGATGGGGGGTATCCGAAACGTAAACCTACACTTTTTACCCGCATCAGTTCCACGAAATATGGACGAAAACGTTTGAAATATCTTATTTTATTTGGTAAACTGAGCAACAGGATATCCATTTGGACTGTCCTAGATGTGGCCCTGACCAACCAAAAATAAATACGCACGTCCTAGAATATGTTGGTTTGAAGTATTATCCTCTGACATTATTACGCATCAAATATAGTAGTTTGCCGTGTTTTGCTTTTGGATTGTCGCCCATTTGTCAAAACATACCTCCATAAAACTCCCTATTGTGGCGCCTCTGATGAAGAAAAAAATCAAAAATAACCCAAAAGTAAAAAAAATTATGGACAGGAAAGTCATTACTTTTACGTCTTCACCTCAAATGGCTTGAAATGGGCCAGCGAAAAATCTAAAGGGGGCGGAATCCACGGCCCCCTATCACAAGAACAGCTTAACCCTATTTCCATGCGAGAGGTCGACTCGGTCTCCTGCCCCTGGAGGTTTTTCCGGACCTTTTATTTATTTAAAAAATGTTTCAAGGAACGTCCTCAGGCTAAAGGTTAAAAAGTTGGTATCAGAGTCAAAGCAAGTACTTGCAGCGTCGTGTACCAGACAACGAAAACAGGCCATTGGCCCCTTTTTGCTTTCCGGAAGGCGTCACTGACGTGTTTTTTACTTTTGGGCACATGAAAAGTTATTTCAGATCACAAACTTTTGTTTACCTATGTTGCGTTGAAATTGGTCCAGTTGTTCGGCAGATCTCGGGGAGGGTAAATCACCCCCCTTCCTGGCAGATCTGGGGGGGTAAATCACTTTCCTCCCTCACATGGATTTTAAGGGTGGAAACAGGTTTTAAAAGGTTGTGGTTGTGCTTTTGGCTGCGTGCACTGCAACCCTCACGTCCCACCAGGCTCTGCACTCGCGTTCTAGCACGTGCTGCCCTCATGCACGAATACGTGCTGCACTCATGTTTGAGCACGAGGCCGCACGCGTGTCAAGGCGCGGGCAACCCTCATGCCCCAGCTGAGTTGCTTTCCGGGTACAGCCCACGGTTAAAGTTCACGTCACTGGGTTTGTCCCCAAATAGATGCGCTCTTGTATTTGCTGCTGTCGCATTTTTGAATGCAAACGTGGTCGTCTCCCGAGCGTTGCAAAGCGTCAGCGCCTAAAAAGATGGCCCAATCAGTTTGCGAAATTGTCCATTTCCAGCTACAACTAATTTTACACTGTGAGATTCGCTGAACTCCAACTGGCCTACCCATGCACATGTCCATACATTTGTTTGACAGCCGCAAAACGTGAGACGCCACGTTACCCTCGATGTAGCAAAATGTGGTTGGGTTCGCGCAAGTGCACACATGATGACATGCTTGGCGAAGCCGAGGGTGCTAGGTAACAATGATGCCAGCACTGACACTCGGTGGAAACTGCTCAAGGAGTTGGGTTGACAGCGTCGAGAACTGCGAGTTTTGATAACAGTCTGGTTCAAGTGTGTCCTGTAACGGGTCACCACAGTGGATAAAACTCGGGAAATGGTTATTTTTGCTTGTTATAACTCCAACGTTTATGGACTGATTTTGATACAATTGGCATGAACTGAGAGCTAATCAATGGGACTTTACCCTTTGGTCCATATGTTTCAGATTATGAGAAAATTTATAGGGCGTTCACAGGGCTTGGAAAATGGAAGGAATATCTCTTTTCTTTAAATTCCGAATTAACATGACGGCTTAAAATCCTTTTTTAGCTTTTGTTAACCATATTATATTTAAGAAATGCAAATTTTATTACACTGTGTGATGCCGCCATAGGCGGTGGCAGGAGAAATTAAAAAGGGAATGTCAAGATCGCATGTTCATCAGGTCACCTTACGACGTTTGACCTTAAATGGCCTCAAATGAATGGCAGAGTGGCATTGAATGTGTCACTCTTTGATACAACCTTGAGCTCATTTAATAGCGTCTGAGAACGTTTTCAGTCATTTCAGTCGACTATATTTGTTCAAGTCCCATTTATGGCCGTTGTGATATCAGGTTCGCGCGCGGACATTTTAGGCTTTAGCTTCGTGACCCGATCTGGTATCCACGTGAAATTTAAACCGCAATTAGGGGACACTGTGCTAAGTCCGGCATATTTTCTGAACTTTCCATTTTGAGAATAAGTGTTCAAATACTTACATAAAATCCAATTTTGACTTTGGTCTTGACCTGGCCTTGTAAAGTGACCAGCAAAATTATTAACCATGTTTTCCCACTTATTTCCCAATACATTAATATTAAGTTCCAAGTTATATCTTAAAAACCCTCTTTTTAGTAGTCATTTTTCCTTTACCTACAGCAATGCCAAAAACGATCTGAGATGCCTCCCAAAAACTTGACCTGACTCTGCCCATGATGGAGGAAAGAACACTTTACATAATCCGCACGAAAAAGGGTTAGGAAATGTAGTTAAGTTTCGTAAAGCCGCGTCAAAAACCCTGGAAATGGCAAACCAAAAAAAAAAAACGGAAACGACCTTCAGAGCCCCTTCCCTCTTACGGAAATTGGTTTAAAGCAACAAATGTTTCATTCTTCATCATTTTCGCATCTGTGTGTGACTCATCCGACTCAACATGATTCCCTACAACAGACCTGTGCGAGGCAAAGCATTTTTTTTGCTCTGTTGGTCCGTTTCGTTGAGGAATACGCATCCGTCATTTGTTACTTTGATGTACAAAACAAACGCAGGATTTTGCACATTTCATTAAATTGTTACGTCGTTTCTTACGTGGGCCTCTGACGAGCCTGAATACACCACCACACGAGGCGGACGAGTTGTGAGATCGGCGTTTTGCGCTGTGAGCGGCGCTGTTGATGGTGCGCAGGGGCTGGTGACAGCACGATCGGTGGCGTGATGCAGGGTGGCCGGGCAGAGGCGGCGGCCGTCGGCGGCCCTCCGGCCCGGCTGCTGAACGCCCGGATGAAGACGGACGTCCTCGCCAGAGAGCGGCGCGCTCGGCAGATCTCCGCAAATTAATGCCATCAGGATGGACGCAGCCGCTGTTGCGGTGCGCCGTCAGTCCTGCGAGCGATCCGCTCTGGTCGGTCCCTTCCCACTTCTAGGCCATATTTGATCGCTTGTGCATTGATACCACGATTGCTCATTGCCAGCGGAATAAATGAAATTCAAAGATTGCCATCGTTTTAAGCTGGCAAAGGAAAGAAACTGGGAACCATCTTGAATTGAAATTTGAAGTTACTCGGTATCTGCGAAGCTTGTAAAGTCTTGTGTTCCGTACGTTTTTCTAAGAGGCGCAAAAAGAAAGACGACAAGAACGTCTACACGACTCCTCATTCTGTGATATCTATGGTGGAATAAGTTGCTCTTATTCGCAGGAAAACACTGTGTATGCTCACCCACTCGATTTGCAGTGGAAAAAAACGAAAAATGCAATGAATTCGTTGACAATTATTGGCCACTGATCTGCGCGGGACGGGAACACGTTTCACCTCAAGCATGGAGAAGATTCCCTGAGGGCATGAGCGGCCCACCAGCCGAGCCTGACCCAACGTCCCGGCGGTGTGGCGCTCCCCGACTAATCATCGCTTAGTCCTGGAGTCTTCCCAGAAGGGCCGACACCGCTGCCCGCACCCTGACCTTTATCCGCCAGGTCACGGCGCCTCGCAGCGGCCGCCCCGCCACAGCTCCAGTCCCAGTACGGATCTGACCTAACGAACCGTCCGCTCCACTGTGAGTCAGCTCCAATCTCACACCGTTTCCTGGTTCTCCCCAACCTTGGCTCTGCGTCCCGTCCTGCGTCCCTGTCCCAGCGCCGTAGTTACCATGAGGGTACTGAGGGCACGGGCCCCGCTCTGCAATGTGTCCCCCTGGAGCGACTGTGTGCTCCAGTAGTACTGGATACGGCTAACGCCGAAAACCTTGTACATGCACATATTTTTCGACTCCACAATGCAGTGGCTATTCTGTGTCCGTCATACGGCTGAAAAACGAGGGGCCAAGCAATACTATGCAACACACAACACACACAACAGAGCGAGCCTTTACTGCGTTCCTAAACCCGCCAGACTGAGCCGTGCCGTGTCACCGCCTCCAGCAGCTCGCTGTACCGCGCGACCGCCAGTTCAGCGAAACATTGTTGACAGGCAGCCGCTCGGGTAGCGGGTGAACGCAGCATCCGGTCCTGGCCGGTGGCTCTCTGGGGCGTGCATCAGCGAAACTCCGCAGCAGCTAAGCGATACTGACTGGCTCTCTGAACGCCAGGGCCTTGTGCAAAATGTTCAGAGTTACGTGTTGCACATCAAACGGGGAGTAAGGGGGCGCACGTGACGTCGGGCCTCAGATACGTAATCAGATTCGTGACGTTGCACCTGAGATGCGTGATCATGTGACGTCGTGCCTAAGACAGTGATCAAATTTGTGGCGTCTGGAGTTCTTGTCGCAAAATTAGTAGTTGTGGGGAGTCGGGCGTCGTTAAAATCCGATTCGTTACCATACACAGATATGCAGTGTCTCAAGCGCGAAATGACTGGGCGGTAGATGATGGCAGTGGTGAACCGGGAACGTCGTGATAGAAAATGTCTCAGGTGGCTAAGGCTTATCAGGACACCGATGCATCTGCGTACCACTTGGCTGATGTGTGCGTCCCAATTTAAATGACGGTCAGAAATGACTCCTACGTTTTTAACCCGCGCCCGGCTGTGAGTCGCCGCCACACACGCTCGACTGGGGGGCGGCGGTTGACCGCCCCCTCTAACTCACGAGCGGTTGGTCGCACGATAAAAATAAGCACATCGCTGGAAAGCTCGTGACGAGTAGAGCTCGAAACTGGTCTCATTTTTTACTTCTGGGTAATATGTAAGCCATATACGCCCTATATATGTTTTCTCATAGCCGACTGCATGAGACCGAGAAACGGCCTGAATCTCAAGGACTGCGACTGACAAAGTCTGGATAAAGGCATCAGCGGACGGGTAAAAGTCCGCAGATGCCGATACATCCCTAATTTCTCTGATTTCTTTAACATGTACACGGGAACGTTGGGTTAAAGTCACGGTAATTTTCGCAACTCTGCAAGACGGGCGCCGCCGACAACGACGGAATGAAATTAACGGGAGCTTATTTTGGCGTTCTTTTATTTTCGCAAAATATGCCATTCCAAGTGTTGTTTCTTGATCCCAGTGGTTCTTGAGATGATCTCTCGTGCTTAAAGTTTGGAAACACTCAGTAGTTATCAGTCTACAGAATTGGCTGAGCTTTATTCGCAAAAGTCTGTTTATTCCCAAAATATGCAATTTTTTTAAACGTTTTGAACTTCATGGTATTAGTCGCAACTGTGCGAGCCAGTTCTGCCAGTTTAAACCCGATCTGAGTCATTCATGACCGATTTTGATGGCAGCGCATTTCGACTCATAACAGTTATTCGTGATCTGACTTCAGGTCAGTGGTCGGAGGTCATTGAAACTTTGCCCACTGACGAAAACTCAATGTCTTGCTCTTCCCACGCCCAAAATATTTTTAAAAACTTCGTCAATTTTTGAAAAATACGACATGTGTTGAAAACAGGCTTGACCTTAGGTCAATGACCCGGATATTTCCGAGAAATCCGAGATAGCAGATTTGTTGCATTTATCAAAATCTTTAATCCTTGATTATATAATTATATGATAATCCTTGTATTGTGATATCATGTTTTGCGAAAAAGTTACAGGGCGCTAAACTTTCTTGGACATAGGTCCGGCTGACCCGACCTAGGTCAGACATATTACTTGACCTGAGGTCAGAAATTGGATACCAGGTGTAAAATGGTCACTTAAAACGCACACAAAGTTTTGTGGCGTTGCATTTGTTTCTTCTCTCGCAATCTCGGAAGAAACCTCAGGGGGGCGGTCAACCGCCCTCCCCCGCCAGTCGCGGGCGGGTTAATGGTGAGACCCTCCTCAATAGTACCGCCACCGACTTGTGCGCTGACAGGAGGGAGGTCCGGGTGCTCTTTCTAGTGCCTAGGAGGGGATTTCAGTTTTGGATTCGTTGAATTTGAGGCCATCTGTATAGAACCAGGAGGCTGAAGAGGACAAAGCAGTTTGCATGTGAATGAGAAAAGAGAGGTTCCACTTGGCATCGGGTAGGAGGATACGGGCGTTGCCAGGGCAGCGTACTGGTTCACACGAGCGTCCTTGCTTTTGAATCAAATTTTTGCCTCTGCGCCCCCTCTCCCCACCTGGCATGCTCTGCCTAACTATGCGACTGCCCTATCTAAAGTTCATATCGTCATGACGTAGGTCACCTCAGCCTGAAGATCCTCACCGACACCTTCAGTCCACCTCTACATCCACCCGCTGCAACAACCCGTTGCATTGCAGCCCATCTCAGAGCACCTCCCCTCCCCATTCCTCGCTGCCGCGGCAGCAGCGGACAGCTGTGCAGGTCGGGCGGCTGAAGACTGGCTGAAATCTGCGACAGGCCGGGCGGCGCGGCCGACCGGCCGGTGTTCGGCGCCAGGCCGCCTGCGCGCCGACCGACCGCCCATATCTCGCCGGCTGCCCACGCGGCCGCTGGTTTAGCGCGCGGCCTCTGCCCCCGAGTGGGCCCACGCTGCCACTTTCACCGGCCAGGCGCGCACGCAGCACGCCGCGATGCATGCACGATGCAATGCACGCTCGGCGCGCCGCCGTGTACTGTAAACATTAGAGACGGCGGGCCGTTGCGTAATAAGCGTCGCCGCGGCCGGCCCGGCGACCGGCGCCGTCCGGCCACGGCCGGAGCGCGACATCCCCCGCCTGCACCAGCCGCCGCACGGATGCGCCGCCGCCTCACCCGGAAGTCACAGGAGACATACGAGGGCAGCGCAGCGACCAAGCGGGTACACGGCGCAGGGAGGCCGCGCACAGGAGGCGGATAAAGTCGTTTCAAGCACGCTGGTGCCTTAACGACGGCTGCATCAGAATGAAATAAGTTCCGTCCAGTCCCGAGCAGACGTCATAATTTACGAACTGACGGATGGCAAAAACTGCAGCCATCGGGCGGGTTGTGCGGCAAACTGACCCAGTCGGCAGACGGAGTCTGTCAGCTGCTCTGCTCAGACGGCACACAGTCCAGGCCAGCAGACGCCGTCGCCCTCCTGTACGCCGCCACACGGACGACCTCGGCGCAGCGGCGCGTCTCGCTGGTCCCGTGCAAACGTGTGGTGCGCGCTCGCGCCGTGCGTGCACGCAGCCGCCGGCCATGTTTGGCGGCTTTCACCAGTGACGGTCGGCTAACACTGTTGCAGGCGGACCGTTCGTTGCCGCTGTGCTCCCGCAGCCGGACCTGGTGATGCGGAGAAGAGTCGTCGCGGCTGTGAGGGAGAGGACCTCTCAGCTGAGACTCGAGGAAACGAGGAAACAGCAGGTTCAATGCTGGGGAGCAGCAGCATCTCCCATGAGGAGGCGACAGGACCGCTCATGAAGAAGCGATAGGCATCCTGTGGGGCGAGCAGCAGCATCTCGACTTGGGAAGCCGTGGGGTCACCATTGAAGAACCAGCAGGTTCACTGCTGGGGTTTAGTATAGGAGTGTTTTCAACGTTAGTAGTGCCAGAGCTGTTTTCGGCAATTCCTTTAGACGCAATACTACGGAGCCAATGTTCAAACCATCCGAAGTTGGTACGGCCATCGCTGAGTTAGCAGGGCTGCCGTCATACCTTCCCTACGAGCTGCTACGCACATGATGCTGGAGAAGCAGTAAGTTACTTGTTGGGAATAGCACAGTGGCGGCGGAGCCTCTCCAGAGATGGGGGACAAGCCATTTTTTCAACTCGCTTCTTTCCGTGCAACGCCATAGGGTTAATGTTAAATTTCGACCTGAGATGGGGGCAGCTGCCCCCTCCCTCTAATCCGCCGCCCCTGGAACAGCATGCGAAACCATAAGCAGCAGGTGCAGTGTTATAAGAGTGGCAGGTTTATTGTAGGAAGTACAGGGAGTGGCGGCAGTTTGCTGTTGGACAGCAGGTTTGCTCTGGTGATCAGCAGGGTAGCTGCGGCCGCGCTGCAGCCTGTCTCGGTCGGAGAGATCGGCGCGCCCCGGGCCAGGGGCGGCAGTCGAAGAGAGAGTGACGAGGTCGGAGGGCACTCACGACTGACCACCCTCGTGACCGGGTCACTCGGCACCAAGCTGTCGGCGCCGATGTGGGCCGGCGAAATGTTTCACGCCGCGTCGGGAACGGCCACAGCCGGCACGATCGGCGGCCGCCTGCTGCAGCTCAGCGTCGTCTAGCACTCGGACGTGGCCATCGCCGGGCGGGCGCAGTCACTCGCGGCTCGCTGCCGTCTTCAGCAGGCTGCTTGGAGCGTAGCTTGTGCGGAGTCATGACGGCCGTGGGCCTGCAATCTGCCTCGCTAGCGGCCATCTCCAGGGTTTTATTTCAATTTGGGGTCGAGGTGTGCATGGCCCGCGTCGGGCTTATCAATCTCCAGCGCAGCTTGCTGTGGTCCTATGCCACTGAACGCCTCTCCCGTGGGAATGATGTGTACTAATCAGGATTAGTCGCTTGAACACTTCGTCCGCAGAAGATCCTTAGCGATCACTATTGGCATGCCAAAGTTTGTGATCAAAGTTCACTAGGGGAAGGCGACCATAAACGAACTACCAAGGGCTTCTAACGAAATTTCACCGCGGAGAGACATCCCTGAAGAAGTGCAAACCGAATGGGTACCAGCATGCATTATGCAACTTATGGCCCGCCCAGACTCGCTTAGCCTTGCGTAATGTCTCCTAACCCTCTTGTTTCAGAGTGCTGCTCTTTTCACATCTTTATCTCTGCCAATTTGCATTTGTCTGATGTTTTACGCCATTTGATACCGGCTGAGTTTCGTGCTGGTCGCGCGTGGACGGCTTCGCCGCAGCTGCTCCGCCGAACTGGCTCCTTTGGCTACGGACACCTGAAGAGCACTCGGCTAACTGGATATACTTGCAACTGTCTTTTTTTGCCTAAGGCGGTGTCCCATCATCTACAGGAAATATAGAGGGCATCTTGGTCTTTTTCGATGGTTTTCCTTTCTGACACGAGTCAGTTTCGTAGTGTTTCCAGGCGAGTTAGTTCTTAGTTGGTGTTTCTTTCAAGATTAGGGAACTGGTATAACAGGGACCGCCCGCCGGGCATGGTCGGTCGCAGAGAGCCGCGACAGCGTGACCACCGGGTCTGAAACACAGCCGCTGGTATCTGGGGGTTTGGGGGCTGGTCACAAGCGATGGCGGCCGGTAGAGCTGCGGTTAGGTGGGCTAAAAGGTAATCGGACTGATGTCGTCGACTGTATTTTCTGAGGTCTGCAAAGTGCAGACAAAATCAGACGCGCATCTACGCGTTTTATCACAATGAGCATGGTTTTTGAACTTAACGTGTTTGAATCCACACGACAAGAATGAGAACAGCCTACAGGAAATAAACACGAATTCCGGATCTAGGCAACCCGGATAATTTCAGATCTTCCGTTTCATTTGCATTTATTTTTATATATATATATATATATATATATATATATATATATATATATAGTGCATAAATAGTGACAAAAAACTTAAAAATTTCCGTTGGTCAACACAGAGTGGGCCAAATCCTAAATCCACTGAAAACCCACATTTTGGGTGAAGTCGGTTGTCGGGCCCTCGGTCGCCCTCCATGACTTCCGGAAATCGACATCCCTGGTGATATAATGCTGGTAATAAACATAATGTCCGCAAATTATGCACCGCTTTTTCTCCTGGGTACGTTACTCGTTGTCAGACTGATGCGTCGTTGCTCAACTGTCCAGGAGCAGCGCTCTAGCTGCCCAGCTGGGCGGACAAACGCAGACCATCTGGCCGCAGGGGCGCGCGCTTCCCGTCTCTGGCCAAAACGAACGGCGCTGTCGGCCGTAAAAAGGCCCACCGCGGCCCGGGCCCATTCCGGCTCACGCGCAGGGACTCTGCGTTGTAGTGGGGACAGTGAACGTCGGTGACAGCTCGGCGAGATTTGGCCGCGGCTCCCTCCGAGTGGGCGTCGCAGCAGCGTCCGACCCTGACTCACCGCCGTTCGGCTGCACACGAATCCGGCTTCTGACGGACACCTCAGAAAAACACTCTTTACTACTAAAGCCATTGCCGACAACGCTCGCATGTGCACAGAACGCTAGGTCGCTGCAGTGTGCCTCTAAGTTAATGGCAGTTGAATTCTCCCTCTTACAAAATGTGTAACCGTCATCCATTCATTCTTGTACGATAACCTTTGTCTTTCGGTAATCCCTGAATGAGTAGCTGGTCACGGAAAGGGTCAGGTGTGTGGGCCACCTGCATTCGAAACGAGCTGACGCTGGCTACTGCGGTATGTCAGCAACACTCTTCATTCGAAGACAGGCACACAGCATCAGCCAAGAGCCATTTTTTTTGCTGTAAAATCACAGTTTTTGGCTTCTGTAGCCTCGCAAGGTGCGAACTATTCCCTTTGTCAATGAGGATGATCTTCGTGATCAGTTGGCAACCTTGATTTAGAATGTTTACTTTAAACCAACCATGTTGGTTTGAGCTGATTGGCTCCTTAGTCAGTTTCCAACCATGTTGGCTTCTTGGTTGGTTTTCGACCTGAAATCAACGGCATTTTTATGTCGAGTTCGTACAGGTTATCTGCATTGCCCAGAGGAAGTCGTTGACAGCGTTGATTTTTTTTCTATATTCTGGGTCAGAAAACTCTTGGTCAGTCAGTTTCGTTCAGGCATTAAAAATGTTAACGATCTAAGTACATACTTTTTACTTGCATATATATGCGTTACAAAGAATTTGTAAATGTTGATCTCACTGAAAAACACAACAATACACATCCTCATGACAACAAAGCATAAGCATTAAGGAATTCACTAACGGCCGGACTGCGATGTCCAGGTGCCCGAACTCCAGGTCCTGACCGGTTGGTCATTCAGGCGGACGCCGAGAGGCCGACCAATCTTACCAAAGTAGCTGTCGCCGCACTGGTAAGAAAACTGGTACACACCGCCCTTTGCCTCTCCTCGAGACACGAGATCTTTAGGCTTGACGTACCGATAGCGCATATTGTTCAAAAGGTGTGCCACCCATATGCCGAGAAGCCGGAAGAGTCTGGATATAGCATCACTCACTCTTTTGACGTGCGGAATGTAGATGTGCATTCGACTTGTTGGGGCTGGTGTTTTTGTTGTGTCGATAGAAGCTACATGGGACTAGGGTATGCGTCCTCAGTATCATTACTGGGGCTGAACATTCGGACTCGCAGGTTTCGAATAGATTCCAGTAGACTTGAACGTTGCAAATCCCCGAATCCTGAAAACGGGAATTGGAACCCTGAAAATCACGGTTCGAATCCTAAAAACCACAGACGAATCCTGAAATCCATGATTTAAATATGCAAGTAAATGTATTAAAATATCCTTTAGGCTCAAACTTTCTTCAGATAAAATAAACATGGCACGTACGAGTTATGTCGGTGCTGCATCGGGCCTCTACTGAACGTGTTGACGCCCAACCCCGGCGAGTGGAAGGTGGCCAGTGGGTTCAGCCACTGCCGGATTAAACCTGTACCTCATGCATCGAAACTTCCTTCTATGAGGAGTTCACACAGGCCACGATTATTAGCTTGTTGATAGGTCAGATACCTATTTCGCCTGCACAATCAAGTGTTTAGGGGAAAGGTGGCGATATCATTCCCACCTTGTAATATTTTTTCCCCATACCCCATCAAAAACCAACACTTCGACACCTAGGCATGAATACAGACTGGTATTCATGCCTCCCTACAAATGCGCCACTGGCAGAAGCGTAGAGAACAGTCAGCCAGAAACCAATGAAATCGATTTATAAGTGGGAACTACAAGACATTAAAATTTCGAGATTTTGATGCAAAGATTCAGATCTTTTCCAAACCTGAATCCGAATCCATCCACTTTAGGATTTGAATCCCAAAATGCATGCGAATCCTCAGCTCTAATCATTACCTTTCGTATACAGTTCCAGGATAGCCATTCGAATAGAAAGACGTTTTTCATGTCCGAGAGTTATTGTCTCAGATCTTTTTTGTTGCGGCAGATGCTATGCGTCCTGTTTGCATACCGTTTTGTAATACAAGTTTTCATACCCGCTGGATGGTCTGATTCATATTTTAACTTCTTGCTTACGTTCGATTTTAGCTTGCCGTCAGCTCGATGTACCAGAGTATCCACGAATGGCAGTTGCCCGTTTTGTTCAAGTTCCCTAGTAATTTGAAGGTCTTTGCTAGCAGTTTACAGATTTTGATGGAAGTGGTATCATTTCCTTGTCTGGTATTTTTTCTGTCAAAAATGGGCTATTTTACCTTGAATACATCGTCTACTGGGTGAGCTACCTGAGAAGGTTGCTGGAAGTATTAACATTCTGTTTACTTAGAGAACACGAGAACTCAGGCGAAAACTTAACCGTGCGAAATTTCAGACATGATGTCCTATAACCCAGATAAATTTTGCATAACGATTGACATTTGCTGGTACGGCATTGGCAACAGCTCCTTGAGAAGGGAGAGGAGAAGGCGGTCAATGACCTAGAGTCTGCATGTATGCCTGGTCTCCTCACTGATTTTTGAGCCGACCCTCAGCTTTAAAGAATTGTTCCCGCGCACCCGTTAAGTACCCTTCTGAATAATGCAGGGGGCGAAGCAGAGGAAGGCAGAGAGCAGGACAATGCAGAGGGCAGGGCAAGACAGAAGGCAAGACAGGGAAGAGGACAGGTTAAGGCGAAATACAGGGAATGTCATGGAGCAGGGCAAGGCAGAAGGTAGGGCAACGTAGAGGGCAGGGCAAGGACAGACGACATGGCAAGACAGGCATGCAAAACAGTGAGTAGGGCAGGGTATGACAGAGGCAGAGCAAGGCAGAGGGCAAGGCAAGTCTGGGGGCAGAGAGTAGGGCAAAGCAGAGGGCGAGGCAAGCCATAGGAGCAGGGCAAAACAGAGGGCAGAGCAAGGCGGAGGGCAGAACAAGGCAGACGTCAGGGCAAACCACAGGGCAAAGCAAGGCAGAAGGCATGTCAGGGCAAAAGACAGGACAAGGCAAAGAGAACAAAAAGGACGAAACAAAGAAAGGAACAAAACAAGACAACGGGCCGGGCTAAAGGCAGGGCAAGGCAAAGAGCGGGCAAAATAAGACAGAGGCATCGGAAAGTGGAAACAAAACACAGTGTATGGCAATGCCATCAAAAACAATGACAAGTTTGAGTGCCTAGAAAGAGCATTCACATACTGTTATCCTTGAAAGAGCACATTTTACTGGTGGACACTGGACGGATGACAGGTGGACACCGGCTGAGGGTCACTGGGCAGACTGCCCACCGTCAGCATGCTAAAAGATTGCCTGCCCCGTTAAGACTCTTGGCATCCCCATTGACAGTCGCTACTTGGAGGAGAGTGCATGTCGTGCCATTATAAAGGTTTTGTAATCGTTTCAGTCCCAATGGACATGTAAAAACGCACCAGCAGGAGTGTAACAAAAGTCCTCAGTCATGTGTGGTTCCTGGCTACTCATTCTTGTATGCCGTTTTGCATCACCATGTCCATGTCAACATAATGTCGGACTCTCAGCCTCAAGCGTAGGCAGTCGTAACATACGCGCCAATATAGACACTTTCGCGTACATTATAAATCGTTTGAACACAAACCCGCCATTCTTAATAATATAAATCCTGAGCGTGACATGCTTGATGTTGTTTTCCTCATTTACACGTGGCATCAAATGCAGGAATTATAACGTAAACTTAAATAAAGATACCAAAAAAAAAACGCAGACGAGCAACATGTTTCGTCACATGGAGAAGATTCTCTTGATATTTCTTTCTTGGCTGGCAGGTTGGCTGGACTCTTTTTTTCCATGCCATTTACACTACCATCACGAATCCTGGTACCTGCTGTCTTAACATCACACCACCCAATCACCTGAGGACCTTAACCTGGTCCAACTGCCTGGGGATGCTGGATGCCACAGGTTAGTGCTTCTCGTTTTTACCCTTAGGTGTAAATGCCACGTTTGTAAGAAGTTCGGGGATCATGCTGCATGAAAAATTAATTCCTTGTTCGGTTTCCCAAAACAAACTTCCAGACATGAAATGTAACTGATCCTGCCGTTCCATATTGTATTGAGTATGGTGTGGAACCACTTGATGTGTGCTTAGCATGCGCGCTGGTTGCCGTCTCAGAATTACGCCCTCTGGCGGTGGGGGGAAGGGGCATATTTTTCCCTTCTTTCTTCTGGCCCATGAAATCAATGGCAACGACATTTTGTGAGAAGAAAGTTTGCGTGGTGATCTTACGATTCTCCGAAACTGAATGACCTAGGTCAAGCTTATCAAGGTCAGATGAGGTGAGACATCAAATCATTAATACCATTTCCTTTCTCTAGGTCAGTTGGACCGATCGCAACAAAATTTTGTGCAACCTTCGTCCGCATTATGAACTTACTGAAAAGCGAGGTTACTAGGGCAGGTCAAACGAGGGCAAACCAGGGCAACATTCCAAAACGCTGCATACAATCTAGCGGATTGTTAGTAGGTAGGATACCCTTACATATCCGCGTCGAAAATGATGATTTTAGGTCACGAGAGTTCATCGGGGTCAACCGAGGTCAACAAAATGCATCCCCACAAAATATGATTGAGTTCATTTCAGCAGATATGGGAAATGAAGGATGTTCGATCCCTATTATTTGGCCTTGGATGACCTCGGTTGACATGGTCCAGCTTGTCTGTGGTTCCAGGCACCTGCATTCATCAAGCAAAGTCTCTCCGAATTCCCTAACGCTCCCTTAGAAAATGTTGAATTTTCCATACCTGACTTTAGCTGACCTCCATTAACTTTACGTTTGTGATTTGTGTTTTGGGGAAAGTATAGTCAGCTTGCAGATTAAGTCTCCGCGAAGTTTCAGTGATAATGGACGAATAGATCCCCAGGAAAACGACATGCTCATCATACTTTATGCTCATCACTTTATCTTTATTGACCTCACTTGACCTGGCCCAGGCTACCTGTACTTTTGAACTGTGAATGTATCACACAGGTTAACTCTCCACAACGGTTTGTAGCTGGCTGTCAGGCAGGAGCTATTCCACACGCAACAAAGTATCCCTCCTACGGCCTGCCACACGTGCGGCAGTCCGCCGTCGACGATAGACGGGCCGCGCGACACGCCTCCCGACTTCAGCGGACTATGTTGAAAAAAAATCACGGACCGATCTTAAAATATCGAACGTTGAAAGATGAACAAGGAATTTCAGGAAAAGATGCACGAAATTTCGGCACTGTAATGTTTTACCAAGGAAGTCATGTGCAGAAAAATGGGCGGTGGCCACTTTCTGCTCCCAAAAGTGTGCATGTTAAGAATTACGAAAATGTAAGGTTCTGTCGTTTTCGAGACCTTGTACTGACTCCCAAATTCAATTTTTGCTGTAAAACGTGCAAAATTAATGTGCAGACATTGCGTTAACATGACAAGTGTTGCTATCCTTCTTACTTACGTAACAGACACCACAGACAGTATACATTTTTCTTTACAGACAAACACGACTCCTGGGTCCCTGCCTTCTTGGATCACCACTTACCAGCCTTTAGTGAAAGTCAAGTCATTGATTGTGAGCAAGGATATTGGATCAAGGATTTAAATGTTTCGATTTGCGCCCAGGTTATTTTTTCCTCCTACCCTTCCATGGGTAGGCAGGAACGCGCTTCCATACCCATGTGATGCCCATCCCCATTCATCATGCGGTGAATTATGCCACAGTTATGAAAACTCTTGCGGCATAGCATGTGCTAACAACGTAGGAGATGAACAGTCCACTGGCAGTCAAGCGTGGTGCTCGAAAGATTTGTCCAGAAAAGTGGTTACTGCCGCCTGGATTGGATGTTAAAATGCTACGGTGGGCTTCAGGCCACCGTAGCATGGGGAACATCACAGGACAATGGGGAACCTTGGAGAAAATTGCAGTATAGTGCAGACATTGGACTGCAATTCCGCGATTTTCTTCAAATGTGAAAAATAACTTTCCGCAGGAAGGTAGAATGCAAACCACGCAAGCATAGCGGGCATTCCTAAGCACAGCTTGATCAGCCAGCCTTGCATCCTTGCATGGGGACCTCACGATACCTAGGAGCGACATAAGACCCAAATGAGCATCCAATTTGGTTTCACAAATTGCACCACATGACTTGTACCAAGAAAGCCAACACCCTGCAAAAGTTTTCCTGTACAAGCTTCATTAAAATCCACGTAAATATGCTGCGAGTTTTAAACTCGTCGTCAGTATTTCTTGTCCTGTGATAAAAACTTGTTAATGGTCCGAGGCGTAGCCATTTTCTTCTCCAACGAGGGGGCCAAGACAAACCTAACCCCCCATCAAAACTGAAAATTCCTCGTATTTCGATCACTCTGTTTTCGATTGCCTGAAGTTAGTGCTTTCTGATATTTCGCCTCCAATGTTATTTTTTGCTTTTACAAAAATTCCTTGTGTGGATACAACTAGGTATGTTTCAACAAAGTAGTAGCTAAAAGCATCATCAGCGATCTTCTTTCGGGCAAACTTAATGAGTTTTTTTTCAAACATCGACCAATGTGGAGTATTCTCTTTAATAGCTTTTGTCGCGTCCGGCATAATCAATGACGCTGACATTCAGTTAATTGGTCGTTTTTTCCGAATTTGTTAATTACATGTGAAAGCAAATACAGCTCGTAAGAAAACGATATCATTTGTATGCATTTGTGGAAGACCAAGGACATAAGTTAACGACCGCCGCTCGTGGTTGCCACCTTCTATGACTTTTTTTAAGACTGCCGGCGAACGACGAGAGTTAAGAACGTACGATTTGGAAAATCCGACTTTGCATTGCTTTTGCATCTTTCCTCTAGAACTTACTCTCAGGTCGTGTCAGGTCACCGAGTTATGACGTCATTCTCGAGGCCCTGCAAGCCGCTTTTCTAGATCTGAACTATATTTTGGCTTGTTTCTCACAAGTCTGGCGCGATAAAAAGTCAGTTTCTGATGCGGGGCTGCTTTGGCGTGTGTTTAACACCATGTCGTGGTTCAAACTGCCAGTGACTTTTTCAAGGTGATGTGAAGTCACTGACTTTATTTGACCCAAAAATGTATTTGGACCGGCCCTGGAGTACTCTTTGGCACTGGTTTCATTAATGACAACTATTTTCGCCCATCTCGGTGAACCGAACACTATTCTCTGGTAACAAGACATAATTTTTGCCGTAATCTGCGCCATAAAAATAAAGCCTCTCTTTAACCTGGCCTTGGCCAGGAAAAACAAAAGCAGTCACTGAATACAAAGCTTGGTCAGCTCCAAAACCAAGCTGCTACAAAAGCATGGCTTGCAGGCAGTTCTGCTACGAAAGTACTAATGATGGTGGTGAAGACGGCGAACGGCATACTACTCTCTTTCGCAGTGGCCTGAGAGGTCACGAGGTGACCTGAAGGAGTCAAATCGGATGTCATTTTGATAAAAAATGACGAGCTAAACGCTCATTTTTGTTTATATCCTGCATATCAATAAGGAACAAAATTAGCATGGGGGCAACCACTCACCCTGCTCGCTGGGCGCGTAGGTGAAAATCCTTACATTCGGCTAAGGTTAAGGAGCAACACGCTGCATCATTAAGATTAAACGGTAACAAATACAGGATTAGGCTAGCCAATGGTTATTAGCCAGCCATTGCTAGCCAATTCTAACTAATGTGCTTTTCTGTAGCTTTACGAAAAGCAATTTGCAACGCAATGTTTTGAAAGTTTTTCGGCAGCAACATGAAAACATTCAGTTTCTGGCGTTGCAACCTTTTTAGGTTCCTCGGTCACTCTGTGTCTGTCCTGTTTTTGAACTCCATGGCCTACAGAACTCGTGGCGTGGCCTCAAGGACCTAATGACGCTAAGGTGGGCTTACGGACCGGAGGTATTCTCCGCCTGCCAAGCCGTTCCCGAGGAAATCTGGTCGTGCTGCTGTTCACGAAAGATCCACATTCTGCAGAAAGCAGGTGAACAGGTTTACATATTTTCAGGGGCGAAATCTCGTCAAATTATTGTTGTTGCCGGGATGAATTTTGGATGAATCGTAGCTCCGTTCTTTCCGAGCACTGCCGTAGGCCTGATGTTAAATTTCAGGATTATTTATGCTGCATTTACAGCACCAAAAATATATGTGTTTCCACCCGTGCATATATTTATGACAATAGTGGGCGTTCCGTCGTTCTCAAAGACACAAGATGTTTGCACATACGTCTTTTTGTCTTTCTCCGCACTATGATTACTCGGGCGCTCACAAATGGCTTCCATTAAATGTGTCAGTCAAGGAGGCGATCTAAATAAAAATTATCAGGCTGATTCCGCAAACGAGCAACGGCCACCATGTATTAAAAATGGCTTTGTTTCCTTGGATTAACGTTTGTTACGGTGCGATCGTGCAGAAAAGCAGCCAGGAAAACTTCCAGCAAACGGAGTTTAATTGTGACGCACTAGGCCCAAAGATGCCAGATTACCAGTTCCCACGTATAGATGTAGCCAATCAGATGACCTCTAGGCCCGTTATCTGATCGGAAATGGTCAGAATCCGTCTGCGACAGCCAACTGCGGGGCAAGCGCTCGCAGCACTAGCTACTGTGCTCAGGTGAATGCGTGATCCCGCATTTCACTGCCGGAGATATCATTAAAATGCAGACGCATCAGGCCGCACCGTAATGATGGGCACAAGGTTTGTCCGCGTTTTGAGCGAGGTCGCATGAGAAAAGTTGACCGGAGATGAAAGTGATTTGTAACTCCTGCGCTGAGCCGAACGGCAGCTGTTTCACTTGGAGCTTAATCGCAATAGGCAACGTCATCGGGTGTGACGGAAGCTCACACCTTCCAAAGACGGTCTACTTCCGGGCGGCACATCCACTGACCGGGTCACCGCAGACGGCCACGGCCGGCGATACGTCCACTGACCGGGTCACCGCAGACGGCCACGGCCGGCGATACGTCCACCGACCGGGTCACAGTAGACGGCGAAACAGCGGTTTGCCAACGACAGGCGTCCCCATCAGAAGGACTTTATGTCGAAGAGAAGAGCAGAGTTCAGAACAGGACTGCCCGCAGCTACAAGGTGACTCGATTCCCAGCAACATCTGGGGCTGTGCTGCCCGCGCCAGTCTTCAGATCTCAGGCTCAAATCAGCAAACGATGGTCGACAGAGGAGAGACGTACCGAGTCGTATTCTATGGCGAATTCAGGGGGAGGGGGGCATCGGTGCCATGTACCCTTTCGTCAGAAAAGGGGACTCAACATATCTTGGCCTTCCTTTTGGGACGGAAACGTATTCGTTCGAAATATGAAAAAATACATCTAAATTTTCAAAAATGGCGAAACAAAAGTGGCCGACATTGTGGGAGAAATTAACTTTTGCGGGCAGGTTAGATAACACGGATGGAGATTACGTCCCCTCAGTACATGGTTTGGATCTGTTATTGGTTGCCTGTCAGATCCGGTGGTGAAGGCGCACAATGGTGGTGGTGGTAGCGGGGAGTCACGAGCAGGAGAGGACGATGCTGATCCCATGTGTTCTCAATTGGCAGCGCTGCAAGCGGCGTGTGCTCACTCAAAAGTGGCACACTCAGTGCATTAAACTTATGAATGGCGCTTCATTGTAACATCATTTACACACTGTTATGTTGCAAGATGAACGCGCAATATACGCATATGCAACATATCAGTAAGATTGCCAAACACGGGCGAAGGGGCTTTAACGGGTGATAATTATTCGGCGGCCGGTCAGCGGTGAAACGTTAAATAAACAGGGTGTTTCGCAGCAGTAGGCCCTTTGTAGCGTTTTTCCCTGGCGAAGCGAAGTCAAATGCAGTGGAGCAAAGTATGTCTCATTTTGCTTTTTATTTGTTTGTGTAAGTATGATCTGAATGGTTCATGGTGAGATGTCAGGGATTAGGGGCCTGGTTGTTACGATTGCCCTATACTGGTGGGTTGCAAGGTGACCCACAGGCCAAATATAAGGCACCAAGAAGACTAACCCGTCTTGCAAGGACGGGGAGACCAGTGTTCTAACCAACTGAGCTATACAACGCTATTTTACAATCGTTTGGAACGTTAAAACTCGCCAAATTGTCTTTCGAGATTTCCCTTGTCTTCTAACTGACACTATCTCGCTTGGTCTACCTCGACGAAGTGAAATTATGTCCGTTCGACAGACTGTTCGACGGTTATCGAAAAGGCAACATATTCTGCTGCCTTTGGAAGGTAATGCCTTCTGCTCATATTATGGAAACAACGAAACCTAAAACATTTATATTTCGACATCGAGCTTTCTTCAGCGACAGTTAGGAACGGCCCTTTATTTTTCCCAGAAGTGTGTCTGGAGAACATATGTATTGAAGTACAGATGTCTTAGTTCTCATAGTTTTTTATATTGATAATGCAAGCAGAAGGCTATTACAACCCAAACTAAGTCCACTAATGCTCTGTTCAACACTACATTGCATCAAAATTCATGTGATCGAATAAGTCTGGGCTTTCCCCTCCAGTTGAATAAAATATTTTTAGTGCATTTGTTTCCAGATTTCAACTCAGTAAACCAAGGCAGCGTCTTGAGAAGTCCTTCTCAAACGGAGGATAACGACGAGACAAGAAACAGGCCATGGTCCAGAGCAGGGCCCGTCATCTAAGCTCACAGGGCTGGGATTATCCGAGCCCGTTTCATCTGCGGTTAATTACACGGCCTAGACGACAGGATGCAGTCACGATTTCAGGCAGGCTCACAGCTCCGATGGCGCCGCCGCATACGTGATCTACGCCCGGCTTTATGCCAGCAGATAGGCCGATTAACTCACCAGTTAAAATTCTGTCTCAGAGACAATTTTAATTTCCAAACGACATCTGTTCATCAATTTCGCCTTATAAATGCATACTAAATGGCCCTAATTAAGCCATTCTGCGGCCGGGGCGAAGCCGCCGGCGCCGCGGCCCGCCGCCCTCCTCTGGTAGAGATTAGCATATTTTCGTCCGGAGCAGGTCACACCTCATCAGGCCGGATTAATGACAGGCAAAATAACAAGCCAAAGTTCGCGCTTCCGCTGGCGTGGTCCGACACAACCACGTGCTGAAATGTCCGCAAATTCAGTGCAGATTCGGTACAGATTAAAAATTTAGCTCAATTTAGAGACCGTGAGTTTAGAGGAAGATTCGTCGAGATACCCGGCGCATGCTATGGTCATGGTGGTTCGAAACTGTTCTGGCTCATGGTAACCGCTTCTTAAAAGCCGGACGGGTTTTCATGTGCTGTCGCCGGTCACTTTTTCAGCTGAGTGCTGTTCAAGATGGATAAAATGGTGAAAAGCATCCATGACGACACCGCTGCACATATGAGGTTTCAGAGTTATTGCATGCGAAGAAACATGCGAGGTAAAACGTAGGCCACATAAAAATACTGCTTTTGCACTGGTTACATAATATGGATTAGCGTCACTCGTGTTCATCACTACGTCGAAGGAAGTCCATTTTTTATTCGGATTCGGAGGTAATACTTTTAATCATCGTGTTTCAACACTCGCACGCTTTATTTCTTTTAAAAGATTCCTTGACCACTAGAAGTAGGAGGATTCGTTGCAAATAAAGAACCTTGTTGAGCAATTCATGCCACTGAAGTAAGAAAATTCCAAAATCTGAAAAAATTAGTGCAGTGCATTTTAATTTAGTTTAATTCAGCTCAAAAACTAAAAACAAGAAAAAACTGCCTTGGCATAACAACAATTTTCTAACTAACCTTCACTGAATCCCTACGTGAGCCCATTTCGCTCAGACATTCTCTGCTCCGAATGAATCTTTTGGCAAAGGTAGAATCTGTGTGTAAAGTCTCCGGGTTCGTATCATCCGCTGCGTATTTAATCCAAAATAAATCACCTTTTTCTTTTCTCACTGGAAGTTCGTAAGTGCTTTGATTTATGTTTGGACATTATTAAATAGATGACTGTCATGTAAAACTGGACATATTTGTAAATTTGAGTAAACGCACTGCGGATTACTTTTCTCTCTCCCTGCCCTAAAGTATCATTTGACTCTCCTGCTTTGTGAAGCTCAGGTATTTGATGTATATATGTATATGTATATATATATATATATATATATGTCTGTCTCGTGTGTCTTTGTCTCGTCTCGCACCATTTTTTTGGTAAAATACTATGCTCAAGGCTGCAGCTCGAAACTGATTACAGAAAACCAATCTCTTTATTTCATTAGTCTGTTCCATGCTGTGATTGGACAATTTGCCTATCAGTCCCATTTACTAAGTTTCACTCAATGAAACATTAGTGAATAGAATTGATTCTGATACGAGACATGACAGTGTTGGCAGTTAACAAGTCCAAAATATTTGCTTTTGGGTGGATGTTTACCTAGATAGGTAAAGAAAGGTATAAAATCCTGGATTCATAAAGCCTGCAAAATATCTCATGTATGGGCAACGTAGCGAATCATCCATATCCCAGGTAAAGCTCTGCCTGAATCGGCAGCAGTGTTTGAGAATAAGCTTGAGACATTTCGGAAAAAAATTACTGTGTCTACAAAACATTTAAGTTGAATACCTTAATATCCTGCATATTTGCAAGAAATGACATGTACGGGGTCACTTGTCAACAATGTGCACATACTTCTTAACAATTTCAAGTCCAATGGGAGTATCCGTTCCCCAGTTATGGCTCATTTTTAGCCCATACTATAAAGGAAATAAAATCAATTTGCCGCCTTAAAAAAATTCTCTCACGCTTGCTGTCGGCTGAGTAAGTCACGTTTTGTGGTTAAATTTCCAACTGGTAAAAGTGTTTGTTCTTGATGAAACCAACTTACTCAGATGGCCAACCCCATGGGGGGAAGGTGCTTTACACATTTTTGGTTAAACCTAACATCCTGAACAGCTGAAATCTTGTTCTTCTTGACACGTCGATGTTTTCGTACTAATGCAGCTATCAATTAATATCACCGGACATCGTAAATTTTATTTTTTTCAAATTTTATTTCATTAAATTTCCGTCACAGACTTTGCATTATCGAGGAAAGACATGGAGGAGGAATGATTGAAAGAGACATATGAGAATGGCAAGAAGGAAGGAAAAAGAAACAGATGAGAACAAGGCTAAGCGTAAAGCAAAGGCTAAATGAAGCAAAAACCGAGAGTTTAGCGATTTCACGATGGTGCCTTTTTTAAACTGGTGTCACAGCAATATAAAAGTTGTGGAAAATTCCTTACTCCGTTTCTCTCACGGCATGAGTAATTTCAGCTTCTGTTACCTTTCGACTGAAGATAGCAAGTCACTTGATAACGAGCGGAGACTACCAAAAGTGGCCTTCCAGCAAATATGTACATGGATGATATATATATATATATATATATATATATATAGATAGATAGATAGATAGATAGATGGATAGACAGATAGATAGATATATAGATAGATGGATAAGAGTGATCTTCTGTCACCAAGACAGCGCTCCAGTTCACAAATCCAAGGTGGCCATGGATAATTTCCATAAATGTGTATTCCAACCTGTCAAACACCTCCCCCCCTATTCACCTGATTTGGCGCCCTAAGATTCCTGCCTGCTACCCAAGATGAAAAGGAGCTCAGCGGTCACCATTTTTCATTAGTAATAGTGACGTCATCATTCCTGTAGATCACTTCCTGGAGGCCTAAGATGTTAACTGCTGCAAAGAAGGGATCCGCGAGCCGGCTGGACAAATTGTGTAAATTTGCAAGGGTACTATGTGTTAAATTATCCAAAAGTACATCTTTGTACCTTAGGTTACAAACTTATCAATTACCCAGTACATGCACCCACAATATATATAATGTTATATTTATATATATATATATATATATATATATACATATATGGCAAAAAGACTCGTCCGGCAGAAGTGAGAACTTAAATGAATATAGTTCCTATTCAAAAACGCACTGCTATTGCATACTAAAAATAAAATATTAAATACATACTGCTGTTTACAAGCCCACGAAAGCCTCCTACACAGCTCAGTTTGGGTCACCTTCCTTACAGGTTAGGGAGAGCTTCTTTGCTGCATAGAGTTCATGATAACTTGTAAAAGGGGCGTCACACGATGGCAGCCTAGCTTATTTTCTGTGGCAAACAGAGCGGTAGCCAGCCAATAATTACTTCGTCCCCAGGCCCAAACCGAAATGTGGAGCTGGTTACGGGGGTCTCCGGCTTCTCTGATGCGTGATAAAGTCCGTTAACCCTATTCCCGGAGGGCTAGACGGTATAGCCGATTCCCGGCAGGGGAGGGCGGATTCGCCCCCCCCCCCCTAAGATCTCGAGAACTACACATCCGATTTCACTGCAACAAGCGGCAATCGATTCGCCATGACGTAAACTACATTTCGATAAAAAGAAATTTTCAAAATCCTAAAAAGGGTGGATACAGGGGGTGTTTTTGGACTTGTCGTAACTACGTTGTTTATGGACCAATTTCGATGAAATTAACATGAATCGAGAGAATATGGATGGAACTTTTGCCATTGGTACACACATTTTAAATTTTGAGGAAATTCATAGACGTTCACAGGGTTTCAAAAAAGGATTATTTTTTTAACAAATGAATGAACAAAAAAGGCAAAAGCACTTTTTGGCTTCTGCTAGTCATGTTATGCTAAACAAGCACAAATCGTATTACAATGTTTGTATAATGTTAGGATAGCCGGTGCCAGGGACATGAAAAATTGGAAGCTGTCATGGTCATATGTTCTTCAGATCAACTTGGGACCTTTGACCTTAAATGAACTCCAGTGACCTTGGAATCACTTGGAATGATCTCGTGTGCATTTAATATTACCTGTAAACGTTTTCAGTCATTTGAATTCACTCTATTTTAAAAATTCCATTTACGGCTATTGTGATATAGGGTACGGGCACTGACATTTTAGGTCATAGCTCCGTGACCCGACCTGATATCAAGCTGAAACTTGATACACAGATAGAGGGCATCCTTCTATGTCAAATATATTCCTAGTTTGGCATTTCAGAAATAGCGCCGAAATTATTACTGTAAAACCAAATTTTGACTTTTGGCCTTAACCCGACCTTGTAAAGTGACCTCAGATAAACAAAATCGTATTTTCAGACTGCCGACCTACTTAGCTATTTATCCATATCACGTTTTAAGTTCTATCTTAACCCAATTCCCGACAGGGGCGCTGAGTCCGCCCCCTCGGGTTTTTTGCTTGCCAATTCCGGGTGTTTTGACGCAGCTTCACAAAACTTGGTCAGTTTTCCTAGCTATTCTTTCTACGTACCGTGACAAAATTTTGAAATTCTGTTTTGCTCAGGGGCTGAGCCAAGCAACGTTTTTGGGAGGCACCTCAGGTTATTTTTGGTCCTGTTCAGGTTAAAAAGAAAATGACTGCCAAAACTAGCGTTTGTAAGATAAAAACTTTATATGGATGTATAGTTAGTATATAGTAGTTGGGCAGCGTGCAAATATAATTTCGTTTATCTAAGATCACTTTACAAGGTCAGGTCAAGGTCAAAAGCCAAAATTTGGTTTTATAGTAATAATTTCGGCGCTATTTTTTACGCCAGACCTGGAATGTATATGACGTAGAAGGATGCCCTCTACTTGCGTACTATTTTTCAGCTTGATATCAGGTCGAGTCACGGAGCTATGACCTAAAATGTCAGTGCGCGTACCCTGTACCACAATAGTCGTCAAATGGAGTTTTTGAAAAAGAGTGAATTCAGATGATTGAAAACCCTTACAGACAATACTAAATGCACACGAAATTATTTCAAGTGACTCCAGGGTCACTGGAGGTCATTTTGGGTAAAAGGCCACAAGTTGATCTGAAGAACACGTGACCATGACAGTTCCCCTTTTTCATGTCCCTGGCACCGCCTATGCCAACATTATACAAACATTGTAATACGATTTGCACCTGTTTAGCATAACATGACCAGCAGAAGGCCGGAGTGCTTTTGCCTTTTTTGTTCATTCAGTTGTTGAAAAACCAATCCTCCTATTTTTGAAATCCTGTGAATGCCTATGAATTCCCTCAAGATTTCAAATGAATGGACTAATGGTAAAAGTCCTATCCATAATCTCTCGGTTATTGCCAATTTCATCAAAATCGGTCCATAAACAACGGAGTTATAAGAAGTCCAAAAATATCTCCTATTCTGGCTTTTTCGTCCCCCTATATCCTCCTTTTTCAAAATTTTGAAAACTTCTTTTTATAAAAATGTAGTTTACGTCATGGCAAATCGACTGCCGTTTCCTGCCATGACATCGGACTAGTAGTTCTCAAGATTTCAGGGGGGTTGAATCCGGCCCCCCTTCCTGCCGGGAATCGACCATACCCTCTAGCCCTCCGGGAAAAGGTTTAAAAATGTTATTTTTGGCAGTCATTTTCTTTTTACCCTCAACAGGGCCTAAGTGCCCTGAGGTGCCTTCCAAAAAAGGTTGCCTGGCTACGCCCATGAGGAAAACAGAATTTCGAAATCTTGTCACAGTACGTAGAAAGAATTGCTAGGAAATGTCATCAAGTTTTGTGAAGCTGCGTCTCGGCCCTCCTGCCGGTAATAGGGTTAACTATATATATATATATATATATATATATATATATATATATATATATATATATATATATACAATGTCTACTCTGAAGACATTTTATGACGCATCAGAGAAGGAGATTCTATCACGCATCAGGGAAGCCTAGGACCCCCGCTATATAACCCGGATATATATATATATATATATATATATATATATATATATATCATATATAAATAAATAAATAAATAAATAAATATATATATATATCTCTATGTATCTGAAGACAGTAAGGGAAAGGCCCGATTCCCGAACGTATCCTTTCCAGCCCATGCTCTCCTCGGGAGATTTCTGGATCCATTCCCTGAGGGTCATAAGCCACATATAAACGAGTTTAAATGCTATGAAATGTGACTTGCGACGTCCTTCTCCATCCTCAAATATATTTGATAACTTCTCCACTCAGTTACTGTTTTTCTTGCCTGCGGCCAAAGATCCCTCGCTGTGTTGTCCTTCCGTGAACAATTTCATTGCCGCCGTTAATGAAGCAGACGAGGGGATCAGAAGTCTCTAATCTCCGTACGAGTAGATGCTCCCAATTGCTACGTTCAACCACCATCATGCATTTGCCCGCTAGACCGAAGTGTTCACATGTTCACTTTAAGTCCTTCAGAAATGCTACAAAGGTGCGGCAGAAGTTCAGCTACTCGCCTTACCTGAATTCCCATTTTCCTTATGGTTCATTCAGTTATTTAAACCGGCTCGTTATGCACTCTTGCCCGCACGCGCCATTGTGGGGAGGATTAACCTGACCCCTCTCCCTCTCAGGGATCATCAGGATTGGGATTTCAGGATTTGTTATCCTGGACTGCAATCCCTTTTTAAGGATTGCAGGCGAAATAACATCGTTTTTTAGAGTTGCGGGTTGCAGATTGCACTTTTTCTGCAATCCTTGCTCACTACCGTTTATTTACGAAGGGCAAACACGGTTGGTTTCGGGTCAAAATCGAAGCTTTGCATCGCATGCAGACCTGTGCACCCGCTTGGTGCCAACACTACCCCCTCATTTTTCTGCGCTACGATAACAGTCTTACCAAAATCGGATAATTATATATATATATATATATATATATATCATATCATAAAAATTATATATATATATATATATGTGTGTAATTTTTGCATTAAATTTGGTGAGGAATATATCTTTTGTTGTCTGTTACATCGCTAAGACAGCAGGGACAAAAAATGACTGTGGTCCATCATGACCGCTTCCTCGTCATATAGGTAGAAATGGGTCGTGCACCACTGGAGCGTCCCAAGTCCAACAAATGCACGTTCACATGGGTGGCATTTTGCCACTGACGTCCTAGATTATGCCTGTCCTGGATAACGTTTGGGGCTTTACAGCCCACGAGAAAATTTAGCACATCGGTTGCCAAGCCAATTTAGCCAAGTTAGCATCAGCGGTTGCCAAGCCAAAGGCCTGAATGGCAAAGGGTACATCTCAGTACGTCCATCCCGCACATACCAGGCTGAAGCTATTGCTATGCAAGACAACCTCATATATCGACTGCCACATATCACGTGCTCCTGCGCACCAGCTCTCAGCATCCCAGCAGTAGTGGTTTTGCGTCATGCAGATAAAAATAAACCATGCACCTTTCTGCAAACGGAGAATCCCAAGTCCAACAAATTCCACGTTCACATGGGTGGCATCTCGCCACTGACGCCCAAGTCTCATTTGTCCTGGGTGGCGTTTGTGACTTTGCAGCCCACCAAAAAATTTGGCACCTCCAGCATCGAATGTCCCCAGATCGGAGGCCTGAATGGGGAAGGGGTACATAGACTGGTATCACTCACCACGTGCGTCCCGCACGCATGAGGCTGAAGCAGCTACCGACATGCAAAAACAGCCACATCTGTCAACTGCCACGTACCACGTGTTCCTGCCCGCCAATTTTCAGCATCCCAGCAAAAATGGTTTTGCGGCAATGACGGAAGGTGTTAATCGCTTAGGCGCCTCGCGTTTCACGTGCATACTGCACCCCCGTTTCGGCCTGAATCCATCGAAATTGATCATCAAGCTCCCCAGCCTCATTTTCAAGCCATCATCGCACCAAACTGCGCCGTTTGCGTCCCGGCAAGTGGCCCATAAGAAACACCCGGATGAAAAAGAGGCGCACGCGCGCTGCACGTGACTCGTTGCATCTCGCCCGTCTCATGGGATACTGTTGGATAGCCCTAATGATGTTCCATCCACCCACGAAATTTCAGCCGCCCGAGCCACTACTGACGGCACTCGAAGGCCTCCGAGTCCAAATCGTCCAACATAATCTGTTCGACGAGTCGGCGTACCCGACAGTGCCGCTTGTGTTGCGATGGGCTGGCGGGTTCGGGCGCTAGAGGCTCTGAAGCTTGCACACACACACACACACACACAAACACACACACGCACGCACCTCGATCTGAACTTTTCCGAAGGACCACCATGTGTGAAATCTCATTCGCTAAAATCGTGCAAAGCATGCTTTCAGCTCCTTCAGGGAAGCCGTTTTGCATACATGATTCGAGAGAGGAACAAACCGAGGGCCCGACAAACTAACCTTCTTCAAATAAGGATTTCTCAACAGACTTAAATCACTTTATTTTGACCAATGGGAATCAACAAATTTTCTGTTACCATTTACCAAATAAAAAAAATAGCATATGTACCCACGTATATAACATCATTGGATCACCCGAAAGCCTCATCAGAGATGTGGAGAAAAGCAAGAAGAAAAAAGAAAAGGTGCAAACACCTTAAGCCGCGATTTTTAATGAACAATGCATATACATATATATGTACCTATGCGTGTATATTTATGTATTTTTATCGATAAATAGGTAGACAGATTTTTATCTGTACTATCACCCAGTTGTATGGAATTCTTGATTCTTGATTTATCTTTTGTTCCCACGGCCTTTTTTTGCATACAGATATGACTGAAGACTTTTTCTGAAAAAAAAAAACGTTGTTACGGCCCAGAGAAGCATAAGTAGGGCTTAAACTGATGTTGGTAGGCCCATAACACTACCAGCCCTGTAGAAACCGATGCCCCTGAACAGTTAAATGGTTTAGGTTGCTTCATGTTCTATTCTGTACTTCCTGCCCATCTCTTGTCAATTTTTGCCGTTCTTTTCGGTATTATTGACTATTTCCTTTGTTAAAGCCGGCAGAAAAACTGGGAGGAACCAACATTGCGTGGGCCCAAATCATCGGGGGGGGGGGGCAGGTCCTTCACAAAAGAATACAAATCGGCACCCCTGAGCTTCTTCGATTCTGAACTATTTACTTCAGTGTAAGCCGTTACTTACCTAGCTTCACACGTGCGAAGACCCAACACTGCCGTTTCAGTGTGAATTGCTGTCGAGCTGTGCGTCCGCAGTAGCGCCGGTCGTGATATCGTGATATCGTGATATCGTGTGGGCGGAGTTTCTTATCCTTTGTGCGGCAGAGAGTAGCCCTAACGGTGCTTGCACGGTAGCGAGTCAGGAGTCCCACTGTTCAGTGCTTGCCGGCCAGATACTGAGGTCAGTTCGGGGGTGTCCTGCCAGGCCAAAGGTCAAAACCATTGGCAGACAGGCCAAAAGTCAGTCTGCCAATAAAAGAGAGTAAAAGAGGCGGGATTAAAAAAACAAACACACACACACACAGAAGCAGTAACACAATTCGATGCAACGATCGAGAATCGAACCCGCTCTGCTCACAAGACTAACGAGAACTCTTCCATGATGTATCTTGTCGCGCGCGGCCTTCAGTGTAACACCACAAGAACAGTACGCAAATTACCGCTTATTGGAATTTGCGTATGATTCTTAGGAGCATATGAAAATAAAGTGGACAAAATTTGGGACATTTCCCTAATTTGGGGTCAGCTGAGGGGGGGCTAAATTTGAGTTTTCTCCCTCCTTGACAGAATTCTGTCTACGCCATGGACCTAAGTCTGCGAGTTTAGCCGGCATTGGCCTGTTGCGCTGCGTAAAGAAGTTTTGAAGCGCTGCGAAGCACAACTTTCTCTTGGGGCTGGCCGTGCTGGTAGGTATAGTCAAAAGTTGAAAGGACTGTTTCCCTCATCAGAAGTTGGGGGATATTTCTCCTCTGCCCCTCCCCTGTTCCGGATCACATATATTGAAGAAGGCACGAGTTGGCCGCAGCACAAGGAATTGCATGGGAAACGAGATCATGTTTATTTTCTGAACGCAAACAATCTGCCTAATTGTAACGGAAGAGGGATGTGAGAGAATCTCCTTCCCAATGTCGGCTTCTTTACCCGCGCCCGACTGACAGTTGGCCCCATGCACGTTCGACTGGGGGTTGCTTCTCCCTCTAACTCGCGAACGGTTTTTTGCACGATAAAAGAAGCATACCATTGGTGAGCTCTTGACAAGCAGACGTTTAAAGAATGTTGAATCCATTTACGCCCTATATATGTCTTCTCATAGCTGACGACATGGACCCGAGGACCCTAGCTGTCAAGCGTTGTCATAAACAAAGAGTAATTAAATGTACCAGCGGATGGATAAATGCCGGCAGATACCAATCCACGAACAATTTCCCCTGATTTGATGGATTTTTACGCGGGAACGTCGAGTTAAAGATATTGCGTTGTCTGCATCCCAGCACCGCGCGGGCACCAAAGGTGCGGTGAAATTGTCGGGACTAGTTTTGGTGTTTTTTTTATTTTGATGGAACGGGCGTTGCCAGTTTGTGTTTCTTTATACTGGTGGTTCGTGTTACGGTTTTCCATGCTTAAGTTTGGAAAAACCCGGTAGTCAGCAATATGCACAATTTACAGAACATTATTCACGCAAACCGTTTATTTGCAAACTATGACATTTTTTGAAACTTTTGAAGTTATTGGTATGATCAGCAGCTTTGAGAGCCAGTTCTGCCATTTTTCATCCGTTCCAAGTCTTTCATTGCCGATTTTGAGGGCGGTAATACTTTTTTATGTCACTTCATTGTTGAGGTCAGTGATACTTTTCCAAATGAAGGCCGTTGCAAGTCTTTACCACCTCATATACAAAACGTTGGAAAAATATCCACCAGTTTACGAAAAATAACGACGTATGTTGAAAATTGGCTTGACCGTAGGTCAGTGACATGGAAGTTCCCAAAAAATCTCAGATAGCAGATTTGTTGAACATGTCAGTATCTCAAATCTTAGGCAGTTTTGATATCTCATTTTTCGAAAGGGGTGCAGAAGGCTTAACTTTTTTGAACGTAAATCCATTTGATCTGACCTAGGTCAGTGACGTGACTTGGCCTGAGTTTAAAACGTTGACAAAAGATCTAAAAAGAATCAAGCAAAAGGTACACAGAATCTCATAGCACTAGTTTGTTTGTTCTCTCGCAATCTTCGAAAAATCTTCTGGGGAAGGGGGACTGTCAACAAGCGCCTTCCCCGTCACGGCCTCCTCAACAATCACGTAGCCAGGATTTTCCAGCGGGTGGGCAAATGTCAAATTTTGTCGCTTGCCATTGGCATACGACGAAATTTGTAGGAAGCAGAAATTTTATGCAATTTATTTCATGTTTAACGCACAGGAAAACATATAATGTTGGCTTTTGCAGCATATATGTGATCAGTATTCTATGTTCCTGCAAAATCGCTACATATCTAGTGCAGACCGCTTGGCTCGGGGGGATGGCCGTATGGCCCCCTTGACCACGTGTCTCTGCTCCCCACCAAGAACAAATCCATAAAACGGTGATGATTTGTGGTAGGATGGCTGACGTTGAACCCCCATCACAAACAATAAACACCGTGACGCGTAGTGTTGTGGCTATTTCAGCGGGAATGAATTGTTCGAAGGAGGATTGCGAAGTGGATTGCGGATTGGATTGCCGCCCCTTTCGGCTTTAGGGGATTTCATATTGGATCACATTCCCTTACCTTTCCCTTAAACATTAATCTTTAGCTGCATAAGCCGACCGGCGGCACCGTTTGTCCTGCGGTCGTAAGCCTCTCGCGCCCATGGGACCACCTAGCCGCTAACAGCGAGCAAAAACGCGGCGCTGGCACCGCTCAAATCTCCGCCGCATCCGGCGCCGGAGGCAGCAGCAAAGCGCGCCGCCCGTCAGCATTATTTACCGGGCCACCTTCCACCGCGAAGGCGCATGCGCCGCTGCACCGTCAAGGTCACCTGCCGCATGGCGGTTCAAACCCCTCCCCCGGCGGACAGCTCCATCGACGTACTGGCCACGTCGCACGCAGCGCCGCGCCGGCCCCGTGCTGAGCTGTCACTATTTGCTCGCGCGGTAATGACGTCAGCGGGAGGCTAACAGCTGACGGAGGTCTGTGGAGGCTTGCTGTTCGAGGCCCTGCAGTCCGGATATGGACGGGGCTGTCAGATCAGGGGTGCAGCCAGGATTTTCTTACGGGAGGGACTTAGAACTCAGTGTGACCGGAAATCATACGAAAGTCGCTACTGGGAGGACGATATGCAGTGGTTTTCACCAAAAATGTGGACCTGGGGGGGGGGGTGGCTGGGACCCCGGGCCCCTTCTTTTGCTGCGCCTCTGTGTCAGATTGTAGATTGTGCACAGATGGCTTGATGAACCATGATTACTGCGCTCGTTCTGCGATCTAACCAAAACACATGACATTGGCGAGCACGTCTGCTATGAAAAAGGACCACGTGAGGTATCACAACTCCAGTATATTGCGATGGAACGTCACATGCGGCTAACATTATGTTCCGAACAACGGAAAATATCCCATTTCTATTGCGGCTGGGTATGCGGTAGCTAGGCATGCGGCTGGGTATGCTGGGTATGTGTTCTCCTTTTCGGTTGGGTGATAAAGAGTATCTCTTACAGCCTTTTTATACCACATTTTTGGATTGCCAAACATATCCTTTTAAATGTTGACGAAACTTCCGGCAAAGACATGAAATGCCCGCTTCATACATGCAGCAAAACAAACAGAACACAAACGGAATGTCAACGTGAAAAACGTAAACGTAGAAAAAGTCATCCGTTCGGTTGGTCCGTTCCGTTTCGCTGACCGCTTTCAAACGTAGCGGGAAATGTAGACACATTCGCGTCTCGCTCAGTTCCCAACGAAGTTTCCCACTAGCTGTTGGGTAGCGAACATTTCGATGTACGTTATCGACCAGCCAACTTCCACGACGGTTTCGATGGCAGCTGGTGAATAATATAAAAAAGAACAGTACAGTGGTGCCTGCAACCAGCGAATTGGTGCCTTGCAGGACATTGTAATTAAATGGGGAAAGGAATACGCATATGAAGCACCTCAGAAAGACATGCCATGTGATTTCAAAGATGCGACCAAAAAAGGTATTATTACAGGCTAACTTTGGGACGACTTTGACGTTAGTGTTTTCAGGTCGGTATCAGGTCCAGTCACAAAGCTATGACCCAGAATGTCCGTGCGGGTGCCCTGTATCACGAGTAGCATAAGCGGAACTTTTAAAAATACATTCAGTATAAGGACTGGAGTCGTTTTCAGACACTGTGAAATGAACTGAAGACCATTCTAAGTGACTTTCAGATCATTTGAGGTCATTTGAGGTCAAAGGTCGTAAGTTTACGTGAAGAACATGTGACTAAGACAGTTCTCCCTTTTCCCATGCCCTTGGCACCGCTTTTGCCAACATAATACAAATAATGCAACATGATTTGTATCTGTAAAGTATCAAAATAACTAGTAGAAATTTAAAAAAAACTTAACTTCTGTTGTAATTCCGTTAAAAAAATGTTCTTCGACTTTCCAGGCCCTATGAACGTCCATGAATTTTCTCAAAATTCCAAACATATAGGCTAAAGCAAAAAGGTCCCATTGGTTCGTTCCCAATTCATCCCAATCGTTTCAAAATAGATTCAGAAACATCGGAATTATATCACGTCAAAATGCCCCCTTTCCGAATTTTTGAACCCTTGTATTTATCCCGTGCAACATGTTCAAAACTTCCCTCTTATGAAATTGTGGCTTACATCATGGGGAATCGATTACGATTTCTTGAAATCACGTTGGATTTCGGGTAGTTCCCGAAATGGTGTGGAGGCGTAATAACCCCCCCCCCCGACGTGAATTTGTCCTAGCGTCGTGGATGCGGGAGTAGGGTTAGAGACAGCAATGCTGTTATCGGGAGCCCCAGAGGACGTCGATTACATTTTTCGTTTGCATTATGCCATTCCTAATATTTAAAAACCTTGCGAAAATATTGTTTAATCACTTCTTCTCACGCCACGCCAGTGAAAACTGAAATGCAAAAACGCCACTCCGCATACCAGTGCTAGTAGTCAATTGTTTTTCGCTGGTCATCGCAAGTGTGACCACTGATGACGATTGAAATAACATAACATTCGCGACATCGGTGAAAATTTGTATACACAATTTTACTTTACATCTCCCTTTTCACAGGTAAGCGTGTTTACGTTCACCCCACCCCAGGCTTTTCGTACGCCAAAGCCAAGACGTTTGCGCCACCGCGCTGAAATTTGGTGACGTTTCCTACTTATCATTTTTACACCTTACCATACAATTTCAATGTCCTACATTGACCAGAAGCGGCTCCAGGAGGCGTTTCGGGAGACATGTCGGGTTATTTTGCGGTCATTTCAGACGCATGCTCGCTTGTGTAGGCATCGGTACCGTAAGGCAATATTTACACTGCCCTAGTTTCAACAAGTGACATGTATAATGATTAACCATCCACACTGTCTAAAAAAAAGTTTGGGACCTGCCAAGGGCGGATGCAGGGAACATCATGGAGGCTTACAACGTCATGTGTGGGTTTTACGTACTGAAAAAAGTTATGACTCGGTAAGTGAACATTTTTAGATGCCACTACATTGATACAAAGGATATAGGTTGTGGTGGGTACATAACTAAGGTTCAGGGGCGGAGCTAAATACAGAAATTTGGGGAATTCAAATACCGATCCCCACCTTCTATTGATCTGCATTCCTGTTTTCCACTAAATAGTGACATTTGTGAAAAATGCAGACGCAACACATACATGTCATGCTTGTCATATGCATGTACAGCATATCCATGTCGTACACATTGCGTACTTATGTATATGTGCATGCATTGGCAGGGCGGACCCGGGAACAAAGAGGAATAAGAATTTTTCAAAATAATAATAACAAAATAAGAAAATGGAACTATGGTCTGATATTATCAATATACCTTTGACACTGTCAGCAGGCTACAATTACCCTCTGTTTTGATTTTCGGACCCGCCACTGATGTTTTTTATAGATTGTAACCATGATTTCACAAAGATACTGCACCTGGCCGAACCAATCAGGCAAAAACGAACGAAAAATATCCCAAAAGCTGGTATATAACTTTCCCCTCCCCCTAAGGATGAGACCCCGAATCTGTCACTCGTCCAAAAATATCTTCTAAGGATGTCCTAAGACTTACTTAAAATGGCAGTCTTGATATGGCGTTCAAAGAAGGTGCCTTCAGCACGGCATGCCAGAGGACGAAAAAGACGGTTTACCCTTTTTCTCTCCTGAAGATGCCACTGACGCCTTTTCGTTATTTTTGCGTAAATGAAAGGTTAGTTCAGATCCCAAACTTTCTTTTAAGCTCTGTCTCGTCGAAATCAGTGCAGTATATCGGGAGATCTCGGGGGGGGGGATGGACCCAATCTCATGAATTCCAAGGAAAACCCGCTACATAAAAATTGGGTTAACCCCCGCCGGACAAGGGGGAGCGGATGCCTCCCCCAAGCAGTGTTTCCAGGACCACGGCAATACGACGCACGACAGCACTGTGAAATTTAATGTAGCTGCAGATACATACATTCACTGCGCATGCTTAAAAAAAGAGTGACCCAGGGTTAGCCCAGGTCACTGAGCGACATTACTAAAGGGCTTGCAGAGCAATTTTTGCTCCAAATGCCAGGTATTTGCTGTTTTAGGGTAATGGGTACGCATGAACAGCGGATGTGGGGCGTGCAGTTGGCTCAGAATAATAGTCCACATGCAAACAATTTATTTTAGACGGGTCGATGCTCTTTGCAAGGTCAAAGGAGGTCAGTGACCTTTTTGACTTCAGAACGCTCCAGTACTAATTTTTGGCACTGATCGTGATAAGAGAGACAATTTTAGGCTTATCTAGCCCTAAATGTGTCCTTTTTAACTCAAGAAAACTGACTTGTAGTTTTCAAGCATAAAGAGAGACCTGACCTAGGTGACCTAGACTTTTCACCTAAACACAGAGGCCATAACCGCTTTGATAATACAAACTTAACACTTTATATATATATTATATATATATATGTGTGTGTGTGTGTGTGTGAGTGTGTGTGTATATTTATATATATGTGTATATAAACTTGTTTGCCGGAAAAGCAAAACCCACTCCTTTGCCCAGAAATGGGAGCAGTCTACTGCCCAATTCACAACTTTCCGTGTTTCAGCGATGACGTTTTGCATTGCAAGGGAATTGGTCTCCGACTTCCCTGTTGTTTCATTTCTCACGACTGTATTCACTACGGACGACGGCCGCTGGCCCATCCGTATCAGAGGCGCGCGCCTGCAGGAGCTGGCATGCGATCGGCCGCTGCAGTGACCTGGATACACCAGTCCATTTGTCGGGCACCGGCGGAGCCTTCAGGGGGAGCGCCGGGCCGTGTCATCAAGACGGACGAACCACGCGGCCAGCAAAGCTGCGCGCAGCCAGCCGGTCCCGCCAGCTTACGCACCCGTTCGCCGGACTAACCAGCATAATTCAGCGGCCTCCACTCGTGCAACGGTAGTTTGAAGCTGCCGGACACATCATACCAATGGCCTTCCTAGTCAAAATCTTGTCCATTGGATAGAATGCCTGTTTGCGTCAACGTCACGAAAATGCGTCAGGAAACGGGAGGGGAGCAAAGAGAAAGGAAAGCACGTCATTTTACTTCGCCTAGCTTCAACAAATTAACAGCAGGAAGTCCTCTGCCATGAGCGTAGGAACCCCACGACGTCGCTAAGGGCGGCGTGGGATGTTCTGAACCAGGGAGAAAAACTAGCATTTGCTTAACGCTTGTTGCCAGGTCTAAAAAAATTGCATTCGGTAAAAGAGTATTCACCTCGTGCACGGCGGGCTTGACAGTTGTGTGTGGCGGGCTAGATGGTTGCGTGCGGCTGGCTGGACGGTTGTGCGCGGCGGTCTGGACGGTTGTGTGCGCGGGCTGGACGGTTGTGTGCGGGGCTGGACGGTTGTGTGTGGCCGGTTGGGCGGCAGGGGTTGCACACCGGTCGTCCCGCCGCAGTGCAGCCGGCTGCCAGCCGCGCGGAGCATCCGGAACGCACGATGGTGGCGGCGCCGGCGGCAGCGCGCTGCGACGCGAACCGGTCCCATTATGCAATGTTGACCTGCAGAGCGGACGGCTGCGGTCGGCGGCAGGCGGCGCGCGATACCCGGCCGGCGGACGGCGCCGCCAGTGGCCGCCAGTGGCCGCCCGTTGCCGGTTGGTAGTGGGACCGAGTTGCGCGCGCTGCGGCGGTGCACGGCTGCGCTGGCCGCTAGGGGGCCAAAGTTCCGGAAGTGGGGGGAGCCCTGGCACGAGCACGCCGGCCACCACCGGCACTGTGAGCTGACTAGTCAGATCTGCACTGTGAGCACCATACCAGCGGACTGTGTGTACTATCGACGAAGGTTTGCAACAGTTTGAGAGAGTGAAGACAGTTTCTGTGCAGGTAAGCATAGTGCGCGCGGGCGAGTTTTGAGTAACAGGACAGGCGAGGCATTACGGGCGGGTGCGACCACGCACTTCTCCATCCTCCCTCGTCCCACGCACGCTTGGCAGGACGTCATGCTCTGTTGCATGATCGCGAACATGGCTATCAACGCTCCATGTTACAGGCGGGGAGTGCTAGCAGCTGTTCAGTATTCGCCGCAGTCGGGTTGTTTCGGCCAAAAGCACCGGGCGGCGGACGGATGTGACATAACTATTGAGACGCTTAGGTGTTTGCTCACCCTCACTGCCCGGTTTTGAAATGTTGATTACCTACATTTTGAAGCCAAATCAACAGAAATAATCGAGATCTACTATCCATGTTCCTAAACCTCACGCAACCTGGATGTTTTTCTTTTGTAATTTTATGGATGCGTTAAGCTTTGGAGATTTACCTGAGACAAGGGACCTGCCATAGGCTAACGTAGGATGGACGTAAAACTGGTGAACATCGCTGGCGTCGGTCTCGCTTGCTGAATGTATTCGGCACTGCCCGCCGCTGTCAATGTCAACTGGCATCAGTATGTCGCTTTCCCACCTGTACGAATGAGCTGTCATTACCGTTTGGTTTCTCTGCTGCCCCGGGACGAAACGGGAACCGTTAGGCGGGAGAGGAACCCACATCGTTGCCAATGCTACGTCGCAACATTGTGAGACTCTGTCAGTCGGGAATGTTGGCGTCAGTGCTTCTCGAAACATTGTCATGCTGCCGTTGACCTCAATTTTAACCGGCCAGCTTGAGATAAGCGTGATGCAGGGGACCTTAAATTGCATTGACACCAGGACGGGTTTTGTATGTGCCTGCTTTAAAGGTCCGACGAAATTCTCCACCAACAAACCATCGTTATGTTATTCTGAAAAATGTAGCCCATGTGGTCAGCCCCTGTCGCATTCAATCGTACGCACTTCCGTTTTGCTCCATCGCTGCTTCATTCTCCTTAAAATTTTGCAATGCAGAATGGTTATCAGAGTCATTGCAGGTACGTACGTAAATGGTAATACTCATGTCAATGAAGCATCGCAACTCCTACCACAAACATTTAGTAAGCCACATATCCGGGACTTGGGGAAATGCACTGCGAAATAGAAGCACAAAGCCTCCTAGGCCCGAATTTCTCGTAAAATGAACATGTTTTCCGGAAATGCGTACGAAAATAGGGAGAACAGCGACATGTGTTTCTCAATCCTCTTCCTTTCTTCATCCCTGTCTGAATATGGCATTAATTTCCTTGAGTTAAGCGATTTCTTTGAAATTAAGTGTTCAAGCGAAGCTATTCTTAAACTTATTTGGAGTGCTTGAGCTAATTTACAATCAATAAACATGACTTATTTACCTCGTGCATACACACACGTATATACATAAAGAAAAAACAATCATGTGTCATCCACCATCTTGGCACTTCAGGGTTCACGTCTGATGATGGCAATCGAAGTATTTTGTTTTTTGTGTGTCTGTTTTCTTCGTGTCCCCGTTTCCTTCCAGAATGACTTTCTTTCTCTCTATTTTGCCGCTTTCCCCAGAGGCTGGCAATGCAAGATCGGCTAGCTCATACGTCATTTGAAAATATCAACATAGCAGTAACTTGAGAAAAATTGCCCAGTGCCTTCAGACGTACACAAAAATCTTTTGGTTTTCTTGGACATTTTATTGAGGCTCATGCCGATCCTTTTAAGGACAGGCCTTGATACACTGAACTTGTGATAGATGAGCTGCTTTGTTTCATCTCACAGGAGGCTTGGGAAATGGCTTTTTAAAAGTCATACCGGCGATGTTTTCGCGCTTCGAAAAGTGTTCAATTTCAACAAGAGGACCGTGGTTTTCTGCATCTGCCGGAAGATGAGGAGGAGGGCAAACTGGAGTTACTCCAGATCCCTGGTTTGCCATTACTCTTCACTACGCGGCTGGGATGCCAGTTCCTTTTTGCTATGAACCAAGCAATGCTGAGCGATTGCATGAATTTTATGACCGATATTTTTTATTTCTTTACTCATTTGTTTATTTATTTATTTACAGCCTCGCGGTTCCCAAGGGCGAATAGCGATTTCCATGCTCTATCTTTAGTGGATTTTCTCTGACACGAAATGGCGCCATACTAAGTCTCGACGGTGTTCGCTCGTTTTCGTGCCCGGTCATCCGCTAACCAAGGACCGTGTCCAGTGCATGACGTGAATACGTTTGTCTGATGCATAGACGTAATCCAACAAGTTTCCAAATGTACTAGTCAGGTACACAATCGTGAGCCCATCATACCTTCCGCATGGTAAACATTCATAGTTCGCTCCTCCAAAAGAGGTCAACGCAAAGAGGAAATAAAACCGGTCAATACGCGAATTGCGTCTCGGGAACAAATATTTAAAGGCGAAGAGATTTATTTGCAGACAGGGTGCACAAAAAGTCCATGAATTGGCCACGTTAAATCAACGTTGCTGTTTTTAAGTATAAGGACACAGACTCAAAAATTTTACCTGCATGAACAAAACCGTCCCAAAGCGGAAGTTGCCACCGTGATCGGGTTTGAATACAGAGAATGTTACGACTGATTCCAGTCCGAAGAGGATCCAAAGGAACTGTTTGAACTTATTAAGCCCCCTTTGTCTGTTCTTTTCAGTTAGTGTCTTGGTCTGCACTGCTATGATTACTGTTCAGTATATAAAAAGTTTTATCTCCCGGATAATTACTTGGGCTTCAAACCCTTTTGATCTTTGCATGCGCTATTTGCGTAATATTATGTTGTTCTTCTGCAATTCAAGAGATTGATATAAAAAGTTGACGAATGCACCACTAGTGGAATCCGGCAAAGGATGTCACTGACTGCCATAACTTCAGGGCAAGGACTGAAGCGTAACATGCACTGTTACCCAGGAATATAAAGTATATATGACTACCCATCATATATGGATGGGCACGCCCTCAGGACACGGAGGCTCACGTCATGCTCGCGTGCAGAAGTTTACTCGCCATGTGCAGTCAGCAAAGCTACCAATATGTCCTTTTTAATGTTTTATACGGCCGACGACTACCAAGCATGATCTACTTCTATTCCATAATATAATCTTCTTGGGTTGCAAATAGCTCCATTGACAGGGCGTTGCATGTTTAGTTCCTCAAATTGGCGTGAACCGTTGAAGGAATATCATGCGAAAACATGGGCTCAAAAACTGGTGACGATTTGATATGAAATCGGGGAAGACTGGAGAACTCTGCACCCTCCGGACCTGTGTGTCCGCTCCGCTAACTGCATGAGAAGTGCTGTCATTCATTAGAAACGTACATCGCGGTCTTGTAGCGAAAGCATTGGTGGAAGCCTCTTGCTTTCTAGTCGACAAACTGGGTTCACGTGTTGCACGCATATGTGGCACCTACTGTCGGAGCATACTGATCAGACCCTGCGTCTTTGCATTTTTCCTGATAATTTCAACGACTTTGCCTTCACATTCTTTGCATGTCGCCATTTGAGCTTGAACACCAAATTCCGGGAAAAGGTTCGGTCAGTATCGGCCAACAAATAAGGGTACTTCCCATAGACAAGCTGTGTAAAAATTCATGGTGGCTCAACACCCCTGAGAGAGGCTACAGAGTCATGACGTTATCCATTCAAAGCTAGACTGTGCCCATTGCCGGACACGGTATAAATGACCTCATGTCAGGTAATTTTTGCCGGTGCTTCCGAACGGGAAGGATGCTGTCCAGAGCTCCGTAGTATAGCAACAGATGAAGATGAAACCAGACATATAGACAGCAGAAACGCTGTTGACAAACAGCAATGGTAGTGAAAATTTGATTAAGGATGTAGGATCGTGAGCAATCAGAACGTCGTGGAAAGAAACGCAGGTTGTACCGTACAGATGGGCGGGTGCCGTTGCCCTGCAAATCAGTCTCCGTTACGCCCTGCTCGGCCTGAGGCCAGCAATGCAAGATGTACGCCCTGAGCAGGTTCAGATTCTGCAACTTTGGAAGCATTACGAACTTTGGGTGTGATTATGAAGAGTTTAGCACAACAGTTCTAAAACCCCACATTTTACGTAAAAATGAAAAAGACAAAACGACGAAACAGGCAGGCGCTACTGAGTCCTGTCTATATTTGCGCCTGCTAAGATGTAGATTGCCAGCGTCGTCTGATATCATGCACCTGACATGAATTTCCCTCGAGCATTTCTTTCTTCAAACGAGACAACATGGTGACTTGATAGCATTCACAGCCCGAGTATTCCGATATACGCACGCCTGTCGGCTGCCCCGTTTCACAGATCAGGCGCACATTCATGTATATAAAGTGGGACCTTAAAAATTATTTTAATTATAATTTTATTTTTGTATTTTTTATTTAATTCAATTTATTTAAGCTAATTTACATACTTTTCATTTCAAGTTCATCTGTAACAGAAAATTTTCCGAACCATTGTGCCCCATGAAAAGTACCTTTAGCTTCGTTCCTTTTTGACAGAACGTTCTCCAGAAATCAACACTAACGCTAAATTAGCAATATACAAATTTCTGCAATGCAAAAGTCAACGTGAAGGCATAATTGTTAAAATTATCGAGAAAAATTACAACTCACAAGGTTTTTACGTAAACAGTATGCCCTCCAAACTACGAGTGCGTTTTGAGAATATAGAGTTGCTACTCTTTAAGCATTCCTACAGACTGTTTCCTCAGACTTCCTGTACTAAGATTTTCTTGTGTAATTTACAGTTCAGTCTTTGTATGGAAGATTAGAATCCCTGCGTAACTACTGATGTACGGAAATTTTATTGGTTTCAGCCAAGCCCAAGCTCTAGACAATTCTACATTTCTCTGCGTTCCAGCTTTCCCATTTAACAGGGCACTTCAAAAATGGGTAAACAAGAAAAAAAAACAGTCTGGGTTTTCCAGCTCTTCCCATAGACGCTGTCATGATGGTAGGCTCGGCTGGGACAGGGCTGTGGTGGGAACTGGTGCCTAGGCTTGCACTGTGATCCACGATCGCAAAGTAACGGAAAGTGGCCAGAGTGGACTCTTACAAGGACGGCTGGTGCCGCAAAGTCGCTAATGCGCATGTTTACTGCTCGCTCATTGGCGTTGAGCAGTTTTTGCGTCATCCATGCTGACTCAAAATGGCGGCTTGGTCTTGACATCTGCTATGACTAATAGAGAAATTCTGTATGCATTTTTTCAAAAAATCTCTAATCACAGTCCATCACTGGGAGTGGATGACTGAACATCAACGCACCCAGTAGGACGGCACAATACGTCAGCAGCAAAGAGAGGACAACCAGAAGGGTGGTCAGGGAAGCCCGGTGACATAAGGGTGGTCAGGAATGCTTGCTGTCCACTACAAATTACCGAACACATACTTTGAAAATGGTATTCATGTTGTGCCTTGTATAGTGCAATATTGCTCTCATATTTGTTTGTTTCATGCAGGGAGGTAGCCGAGGGGGGCATGGGGGCCATGGCCCCCCTGAGCCAAGCGGTCTACACTAGATATATAGCGATTCTGCAAGAACACGGAATAGTGATCATATACATGTTGCAAAAGCAAATGCTATATGTTTTCCTGTGCGTAGAATATGAGGTAACTTACATAAAACTGCTACGTTTTCTTATAAATTTCGTCATATGCCAGTGACGTATGACGAAACTTGACATGTGACCCCCTCCTGAGGAATGTCCTGGCCACGCGCCTGGTTTCATGCTAGGATGCTTTGGTATTCTACGTTTTCATACAAGTAAAAAAACGGATCCCGGGTAAAAAATTATAGAAATCATTTGATGCGCGTCCCTTTGTGAAACGTGCGTAGGTGTCTTATTCGTTAGTCACGAGTCGTGAACATAACTTGGAAAATGATGTTGACCTTGTCATGAAGGCACCGTTTTTACCCGAATTTGACTTGGCTGCGTTTTCACCGGCCGTGTGTCTGAGTTGCCTAGGATGCGCCCGATCTGCCTGAAGAATGATCACAGCCCACAGCATAGACATGACCATTTCTCGGCGCTTGGACGCGTCCAGCAAAGGGCCCCGTGCCGACTGGCGTCGCTTCTGGGCCATGAACCTTGAGCCGTGTTTATACGCAGAGCTGAACAGCAGTGAGCTGCACACGCACGCCGCATGCCAGGATCCCCTCCCCGTCCGTCCGACAACAGACGGGCGCGCCCTATCAGGCCCGGTGAACTGTGGTGCGCGGCGGCCGCCCGGTCTCAGTGAGGAACGGACAGCCGCTACCCCCTCCCCCCGCTCGTGGCGCCGCGCAAAACGGGAAATGCCGTGCGGCCAGTGTGGCGCGGCGCTGCTGAGAGGCGGCGGACGGCCGCTCTCCGTGGACAGGTGGCGCTGCGGCAGGCGTGCCGGCCCGTCTCCGGCTACACAGCGTCTCGGGGCGGCCGCCGTAGGACACACAGATCACCCGGCGGCGCCGCGCTCCCATGCGTCTCACCGCCGGCCTCAGCCGGGCTTGTGAGCGCGAGACTGGGCGCGCCTCGGCCGGCGCCGTCAGCGTCTGGCCGGTGGCAGGCGGGCGGCGGGCCGAGACTGGCTGCGCTGCACCGGCCGGCGTCGCTTCCGATCGATACCTCTGCCTGGGCGCTACGCTGCAATAGGTTGCCGCCGAGTTGCCGTCCGGCCGGCCAGGCGGCGCTGCCGACGGCCGCCGCCCGCCTTCCGCCGGACCGGGCGGGTTGTGTCCAGCTATTATTGGAGCTGCGGGTGCGCGGCGCCGCTCGCGGCCGGCCCGCTAAGCCTCCAGTCACGCAAGGCCTGCGGCCGACGCTGGCGCCGCCAAAACGAAACGCAACGGATCGGCAGCGACAACCGCAGGAACGCAGCGGACGTGCGTCGCCAGTTTGATCCGTGACCGTGATCTCTCGTCGGAATGGAAGAGCTGTCTGTCTCGGCAATTTTTGCGTGCATAATTGCGTCCAGTACGGCTCAAGGTATACTTTTGAAATAACATCGGTAACTGGTCAGCGATTTGCCCGATTTTTATGTCAAGCTGAAAAATTTGCTGTTTCTTATTGTTTTCTGTTTTGTTTTGTTTTCTGTTTGTTTTCTGTTTCCAGTTTCATTTTATGCAATCACCAGCGTAGGGGCGTCCAGTCCAGAAGCAGTGGGGGGGGGGGGGAAGAGCAGGACGTTTTTCTCCATAGGGCCTATGTTAAATATTCCCAAAAGTGTGGCCATAGTCCTCGGGTCCCCCTGCCTCGCCCCTGCTTTCCAACTCCTATACTTCCAATCCGCAGCACAGCATGCCCTACGAGGAAATCTGGACCGTTTCCGGGAGAGCGTTTGAAGCACCTCTCAATGTCTTGTCCTATTTGCTTGTTTGTGCCATGACTTGTTACGCATACGTGACGTGAGGTTGATGGCAAATGACTACCAAACGTCCTCGGGAAATCCTGTGGAAGGAACGCATAGACTTCGCCAAAAGAGACCATGCTGGGATGGATTACCTCGCCTCCTGCTTAATTCAGCGAAGTCTTTGGGCACTGCATGGAAAAAATGGCATCAGAATCTTGGAACTTTTCTTTCCCACTTTTGACCCGCCGCGGAGTCCCAATGTGAATGAGCCACGGCAGTCAGGACGTCCAATAGACATAAAGATATTGTACTTTCGTTCTGTTTCAAGGAACTATCCATATTTTTTGGAAATCCTTTAAGCTACCAGAAGCCAGTACCATTTCCAGATTTTTTTAACCGGTCAATCTCAGAATTATTTTCTTATCCGAGTAACACCTGCCCTAGTTTCGTTCCTGTGGTGTGCTACCGTGCAGGGCCCCTTTCTTAGAAACATATCTATTCAGTTACAGCCTCTTACATTTTACATTGCGACCAACTCGTGTATATTTCGTTACCGTTAAGCCATGCTTAACCCACAAATTAACCATTAAGAGGAATGGAAAAAAATCTATTAGTGGTGCCCTTCGAACGCTAAAAACTAAATCCGTGAAGACAGCCTTCAAAATTCAGACCGTCTAGATCTGAAGCGGTGGGCATTTTTCACAGATCGTGGTGAATCGGGGTGGGATTTGGGCTTCCCCTGCCGTGAGCGTGCCGCTGACTGCGCCTCTGCCGGCACCGCCACCCCGCAGTACCGCACAGCGCCGGCGGTGACTCACGCAGCGTGGCGCCGGCCGGCCGAACCGGTCTCCCGGCGTGACGTCACGGCCGCATCAGTCCCCCGGCGTACCGCCTCAGTCGGACCAGTCCTCGGCGTGACATCACTGCAGAATCAGTCCCCCTGCGTGGCGTCACTTTCGGATCAGCCTACCGGAATGACGTCATTGCCTGAGGGGTCGCCGGCGCCGGCTGCGGCCAGTGCTGTCGCAGCTGTCATCCATCCCAGCACTGGGACCACGTTCTGATCGAAGCCGCGTTCGTGGTACGGCGTGCATCGCAGCTCCACATTCATCCGTCCATCATTCTTTGGATTCAGCGAGCCGATGGCTGGGGAAGATAACACGAAATTAGATCATTTACGATGGTTATGGTCTTAGAGGATTTTTTTATTACTTAGACATGCAGTTTTACCTTCAATTACGAGATGGCCCGGCATTACCTAAAAAGGTGGCGAATCTGCAAAGACCGGGGCCAAATCTGCCAATCAGCAGGAAACTATTTAGCAAATATGTTCGGGTTGTTTTACAGTTCAGTTAAAAAGAAAACACAAACACAAAACACAAACAAAATCGCGTCCGATAAACACTGCCATCATTGAGCTTCCATGCTCTCGTTTCGCTTGAAATCAAGAAAAAATGAACTGGCAGCTTAGAGGCAAACCCAAGGACTCCCCCTGTTGCATCTTCCCTCATCCGCCAAAAGGAATTGAAGAAAAATGCTTTAATTGTTGAAGCTGAAGAACCTTCATGTTGTTATCTAGAGAACGGCATTGTAGGCGAAAGAAATCAGTCTCGGGCGTACATGAATGCTCCATCGTTGTGAACATACTGTTTGTCATTGAATCTTGCGAAGACCAAGAAATCGTGACCGGCAAACATGCGTCGTCCACGTCGAAACCTGTGTTAACGAGCGATTAGTGAGCTGGAGACAAGAGGATGCAAGGTGCATGCGGTTTTGCCACCGCTTGGTTCTCACGTTCACTCGGTGGCGCACAGCAGGCTCGTGTGGGTGAAGGCGCGAGAGCCGCCTGGAGTTACTAAAAACTGACTCCTCTGGGAATGAGTCGCTGCAAAATGACTCTTCTGGCATGAACCACTGTTAGCTAAGTCTTCTGAGGATGAGTCACCGCAAGCTGATTCTTTTAGAGGTGAGTCACTGCGAACGGAATCCCCTGGAGGAGAGTGACCGCGAGTCGACTCCTCCAGAGATAAGTCAGTACGAACTGACTCCTCTGGAGATGAGTCGCTGCGAACGAACTCCTCTGGAGATGATTCACAGTAAGCCGTGTCCTCTGGCGGAGCTATGCTGTGGTGGCGCTGCCGCCGATCCGGCTTGTCGTCTCCATGAGAGGCATCTCCGACCATCACTCGGGACAGAGCACCCTCCGACCGCCTCCGGAAAGAGCACCCTCTTACCGTCATCCGGCCCGGGCCGGCGAGATAGGGCTCCCTCCGACCTTGCCCCCAGCAGAGGGCTCACTCTGACCGGCCCCCTGGCAGCTAGCGTCCTCCGACGGAAACGCCCCGAGTCGGCGTCCAGTCGGCCCCAGGCAACCGGATGACGAAAGCAGCCAGTCCGCGTCGAATGCGACGCGGGTTTTCGTCGGCGCTGACGTCTGACGTCGCGGCGGTCGGCTCGAAGCGCTCGTCGGCTGCGCCTGGACCCTAACGAAGTCTTGCCGTGGCATCTTTATTGTGGCGCCGGAAGCGATGCTGTGACGTCCGGCCGCTGCGCCTGGCGCGCCCGTGTCGCCCTGTGCCGGCCGACGGTGCGACGGCGCCCGATTACGGCAAACTTCCGATAACGGCCTCATCTCCGCACGGGGATGCACAAAATAGAAATTGCCAGCTATTCAGGCGAGCGGGCGGCGCCGCAGAGCGCGACGTCTCCGAAAGGGAATCAGCGATGGAGGGGCAAGCGTCGATCCGATGATGGATGGCGATTTGAGATTTACGAGCTGGGCCGGCAGCGGCGGCAGCACGGCATTCCCGGGAGGTGTCCAGCGGTCCACTCCACGCTGACCGTCTCCTGATGAACGGCCGGCGGTCCATTCCGGACTGACCGTCCGCTGGTCAATGGCCGGCCGTCCACCCCAGGCTGACCTTCTCCTGGTGAGTGACCGGCGGTCCTCTTCAGGCTGACCGCCTGGTGAATTGCGGCCGGTCCAGCGTACCACGCAATGGGCAGTGTGTAATCGACACAGGCGTTTACCAACGAGGCAGCGACGACAAAAAGGAAAATCAGATGGACTGTGCAGTCGTGGTTATAGCGTGCTTACATAAAATGCAGGCTAGTGATGTATAGCCTCATTATTATTTAGGGGTCATTATTATTTTTATTATGCGGGGTTTGAATGTTTTTCATGGCAAAGCTCTCCATTGCGGGGTGGATCATAGCTGTTTTGACAGATGACGTTTGTCTATCTGACAGACGTCTTATGTTCGTTGGTTAGAGTGTCATGTCATACTTGCAGTTGTCAAACCACTACTAAGAATGGTTTCTGTCGCCGATTTGAGATGCTAAACTGCACGAGCACACCCTTTTTAAACAAACGGGCATGTCGTGCTGCGGCATTTAAGTGATTGCTTCGTTTACGTTTTTACATGCTTTTCGCTGAAAGATCAGTCGAAGGAAAAGCATCTCATAGCACGCGAATGTTACTATGAGAATCAATCCATTTTAGTGCTCGTGGCAAAGTAGGTCACAGAAACGTTCGTATTTCTAGTTGAGTTTTATACAACCTTTTCCAGATTGTTTCGGGACATCCGGTGAGTTGATCATGGCATACACGTAAGCCGATTTGCCAATGTTTTAAGTTTTTATGAGCAGATGCATACGATACATTAGCTTAAAAGAATGGATCCGTTATCAAGAAACAGTGCTTAAGCAGTCTTTCACCATATTGATCTCTGCAAAGTGTTATGCACGGTTATGCTTTCCAAACAGGATTGGTGGTGAATATAGTCAGAGCCACCAAACAGTGTGACGTTAACATGATATTACAGATTGTCGAAAACAAGGACAGTATCTCGCCAGGGCCACTGTTTGCTTTTTGATGCGCTCGTTACGACCAATGTAACCGTGGTCCCCAAAAGCTTGAGAATCTGAAATGGTTCCGATTATGCTTGTCCTCAAAATGACGTGGTTTCCAGCCTACCCATGCGTTGGACACCGTAATATACCGCAGGTATAGCCGGCGCGCGTGTGTACCGTTAGACCTAAGAGGTTACTTGTGAAAGAAAGAGACGTTCGTTCACACGATGTAATACTGTTCATGAATATTTATTGAGGGAAATCAGCTGTTTTTTACGTCGAGCAGACCAAAAAGCAGGTCAGTCCATGTACAGTGCAGAGCCGTTCCGGGACATCCTGCGACAAAACCCTCAAGTGTCATGCACCCACTGGTTGGGGCCCTCCAAAACATCGTACGCGAGGTTGATACAGTTTCCATTAACTGTTCATCAGGTCGCGTGCCGTTTATTTGGGATCCTCCTGCCGACGTGGGACGCACCGCCGCCACCGCCGCCCCCACCGCACACAGAACGGCAACGGGCGGCGGCCGTGCCGCTGGCCGGGCAGAGGCCGCTCTGTCCGCCGCCGACGCGTTGCAGCTCGGCCAAGGTGCGTTCGTTGACCGGGAGCGGCGGCGCGCGGGCGGCATGCGCCCATGCGAGCGGCGTCGACTGGCATCGAGCGGCCGACGGTGGCGCGGGCGAGAGGGCCGCCGCCGCCGCCACCGCTGCCGCCGCCCAGTGCTCACTATGTGCATATTGCAGGCGCGGGAGGCGACCGGACTGGAGAAACGCTGGACGCCGCCTAGGTGAGCGCAGGCCGACCCCTGCCGTCCAGCTGACGGCAGCACGGCCAATGATGGAGGTGGGGAACTACCAGCATCATAATACTATCTAGACAAAATATGGCTGCGTTACGCGTTAATCGACCTTCGAACCAAGAGCAGTGTGTATCAAAAACACGTGACCAGTCCACTGCGAACCCATCCATTTTGTTGCCCTTGTAGTATGACCATATACCAGTATACTATATATTGCACATCGTGAGCTTAACTACTCAACTCAGCTAAACGTTTTTGTTTAACAGGCTCCGTAGTCGGAAAATCCATCCATGTGGAAACGTTTAAACGGACTACGAATTTTCCTTCTGAAGATAGATGTGCTCCAGGTTTAAAATGACAAAGTGGTTATAAAATGTTGAAAACACGGGATAGCCGTGTCCTGCCTTTTGCAGGACGCAATGTGTGTCGTCGTATTTCAAATTCATTCTCAAAATTTGGGATACTTAAACATGACGTTTGTTATGCATTGTCAAAAGACAATAACGATTTTGGTACTTTGATGGCGATCTTGTCTTTCATGGATGACCTCGCGTCATATCACGTGTCATGTTTTACTGTTTCGAATTTCGATAATGAATTTGGAATACGAAAACACACATTGTGTACTGAAGGAGGCAATAAAGCGGAAACGTTGATCATATCTTGCATTTGTAACATTTTATAAGCATAGATGTTCTCCTTCTGTTATGTCACAGCTAATTCTGATTCTGAATGAGAACAGTCTTCATTAATGAATAGTTTTGGCGACAAAAAAGGAATGTTTATCTGCCATATAGCACTGTTGCAAAATTGCCATTTGATTTAAGATATGCCACTCGAAATAAAATAGAAAAAAAACAATGCGAGATCCATCATTCTGCCTCCAGGGACACCGCAAACAGCATATGACAAGGCAAAAATGAATTCGAGCATGTTTTGAATGCTGTAAAATGACAATTTCATACATTTTCTGCATTGAAATCACTCATATTTGTTAAAGAATAGTGTGATACACAATCTAATTTTATCGATTTAGACTCGTCGCAAATTTGATTACTTTCACCTTCACATATTTGCAGTCAGCAAGCGCTATAAAGAGAACTATTCATGCAGGCATATCATGCATGCAGATCTGTGACGAATGATGCTATCTCAGGAAGACGAAGGACGTAAAGTCTTGGACGCATGTTATCGTACGAGACAGACGTTGCTATCCATGTTACCCATAACGAAGAAGGAATGTGAAGTGCGCCAAATTTATTTATTCATGTATGTATTTATTATTTATCATATTTATCATATGTATTTATTCTTTCATGGCCAGGACATACTGAAAATTTCGCATTGTTTCCGAGAACAAAGGAATTGGCTATGCCGTAAGATCAAACAGTATTGATTTTTGAGCAATGCATTGATTTTTAAGCAGGTGAGTCAGCCAGTCACTCTTAGGTATCGGATATCCCAAACCTTTCGGTAAAGTTAAAGAGATCTTGGTCTGGGATTTTGGGGCAGCGCAGTCATATCTGGCATTGTACGGCATTGCACTGGCATGTGATGTCGGTATCAATTTTTTATGAATTTAATCCGAACGGTTTGCTTGAGTGATGCTAGGGATTGGATCCCGTGCAAGCAGAGCATGTTGCATGGAATCTTACTGCCTACACTCGATCGCGCATTTTCAGGCAACAGCCGATTTTGTGACAATAGTTGAACGTACCGCTAGGGGACCGTACCGCCACGACCGTGTGGTAGTCAGCATGACCCTATATTGGCCAGTTGCCATCCGACCTGCGGGCCAAATGTCGAGCGCCAGGACGACGCAAATCCGTCTTGCCAGGACGGCGAGGCATGCGCAACTGAGCTACCGATCACGACAGTCAGTCCTCCATGATCCACCTGCATGGATGTCGCCGTCAGTTATTTGGCACGTCCCGAGGGGCAGCGAGAGGGCAGCGAGGCAACACCGACAACTGTTTACGATGCAGATCGATTAATGCGGTTGTTTATTATTGCATGCCATTCCTTTGCGGAGGCTCAAATGTTTGCCAGCGGCAGAAAAACCCGCAGCTAAGGAGTGACGTTGCCTCTGCTAGTGGCGTTCCGGGAAGTGACCCGCTCTAACGTTGACCAATGGCCATAGACCTGGCCCGGACACAGGAGGCGGGAAGGAAAGGGTGGTAGGGACAGAGAGGAGTGTCCTGGTGCGGATCGTCGGCTCTGTGAACGTCTTGTAGTACGGCCCGTGGACTTCAGTGCGGTAACAGTGTGGACTCAGTCACCTGAGCATGACGTCCCGTAGTCGTCCTTGTAGTACGGCCGACTCCAGTGCGGTAGCAGCGTGAACTCAGTCTCCTGAGCGTGACGTCCCGTAGTCGGCGGCATAAGGCCGCTGTCCATAAGGCGCAAATGCAAAGAGCCAACTGACAATTTCGTCTGGCTGGGGAACTTCGGGAGGGGCGTCAAACGGAGTGACCACTGATCTGCGTCTGTGTGACCCTCATGCGCGGCCTGGAAACTCCCTCCTGATACGGAACGATTGTGCTAATCAGTCTGGAATGCATTTTTCTCTTTTGTCAGCTGCGTTTGAACAATACCTTGATCATATCGCTTCAGCTTATCTTGTACCAAATCGGAAACACGTAGTGCAGACATCAGTAGGTATAAGTAAAGAGCTGTGGGAACAAAGCCAGGTCTCTGAAAAACAATGGAAAATCGCCTTGAAACATCTCGCTTTTTGAAGCTTGAAACCTCCAAACAGTTATTCCAGGACCGGATTAAACGGACAACAAAATGCGTAGAAGTGCTTGGAGCTTCTGTCACACCTCCCAACGCCCCTTAACAGAAGTGCCGAGCACCTTCAAGAGTGTTATCTCTACGTAGAGGGCATATAATATCCAGGTTTCTTACTATTTACATTTCTGAGTAATCCTTGGGTGTACAATTGTAGATTAAGGTGGTCCCCAATACTAGGGACAAATTACGGCAAAGGCTTTTCCAGGATGCTTTCCCATTGATTGGAACGTCTTTGGGAGGAAATCATGCGTGCAAAATATGGCCTTGATCCAACTCTTTTAACCACTGCCACACGAGGGTTGAACGTGACTGGTTCATCCAGTGTAGAGCATGAAACCATTTGCTAGGTTTTATTTCCGTTTTGATATTTTCGCAGAACTCCCACCAGAGTCAGAGAAGATTATTCTGTCTATCCCCAGCAAGAAATCCTTTCTCCATGGACTTATAATCTCTGGAAGATTCGATCTTGGTGAAGCCAAAATCTTTAGTGGTTCCAAACATATATTTTGTGCTCCAGTTTTTAAATCATGAATACGATATGCATAAAATCCACAGCAATGTATTCCTATTGACACACTGGATCGAAAGACACCTCACATGGCCCGTTTCAGGTTATAGGTCATTGACTGTCGGCATTAGTATGGCTTAGGTGGCAATGACACTGGAGCCTACTTTGTGGTCTCGGGTTTTTGGTGAAGGTGCCATTCGACCTTGTAGCAGATAATGATTGTGTCTTTCATCCTTCGTCAGTGCCTCGTTATACGCTTGGATAACAGCCACACTTCTCTCGGCAAAGTCGCTCACCACCGCATTCGGGCGCAGGACCTCCTTGGCGTCGTTAAAGACAGTGCTGTCTCCCAATCAGCGGGATTGGCGGCAAGGAAGTCCGTCCTGATGCCGCAGGCCTTCGGGATTCCCAACCATTTTGCCGTGATGAAGTTCGCGATGGTCTTCCTGGCGAAAACGTCCCTCGCCGTGGAATCCACCTGCGCTCGCTGGGGCGGACTATCCTATCCCGTTCCTGGAGCGCCGCGACCGTCCTCCGTTTCATCTCACGCGACACGTCCTCGTCGAAGAACGAAAGATCAGCCGGTACCTCGTTGAGGTGCCAGAGGTAACTGGCAAACTTCTTGTAGGTCGCCTTTGAGAATTCAGCATCTGGGTAGCTGATCAAGCTTTGCTGGAAGGCCAGGTCGAGCACGGCAGCTTTGACTGCCAATGGAGCGCAAAACCATGCCCTGACGTTTAGAACAACGATGGAAGAAACGAAGCGCTTGAGTGCCCCCAGTTCGCTAAGAGTCAGGGAGAGCTGATCACGAAGGAAGATCTTGATCTCGTACATCATGCATCTCTTCTATCTAGCACGATGAAGAGCATCTGGTTTGAGAAACCTGACTCCCTGCGGAGACTCTTCGCCAAAGAGGATAATCGTAAGCTCCAAGAACTCATCATAATCATTGTATGGCTGGATTTCGGGAGCTTCTCGCGGCAGAAGACGACGAGATGATCCTTGGAGAAAAGAAACATCTCGGTCACTGGTGTCTCCAGGTCTTCACGCATCATGGGTTCAAACTTGCTGCGATCAATGTGACTCCGTCTCCTGTTGAAGCGATTAAAGAGATCTGCGGTCCCGAAGACGGACCGAAACACATGGAGAAAGCCATCTCTGCCACGAATTCGAAGATCTGATGACGACAAGCCGCGCGCGCCACATGCACAGCGGCCAGCCAATCACCGCACACCGGCGACGCTCGCACACCTCCCTCCCCACATTCGTGCGTCTTCTTTGGAAGGTCGCGTGGAAGCCGACCGTTCTCACGAGCTGCCGGAGGCGGTGGTTGACGCAACACATTCAAAGCTCACCCGAGGTGGGTGGGAGTGGGAAACGGATGGGGAAGAGAATGAGCACTTCCATCTGTGCTGCGAAAAGGGAGTGAAAACTCTGTGAGTGCTGCGAAAACTTTGAGTAATATTCCTTCTCCAACCAGCAGGCCACTTGCGTGCTCCAAATGCAAGCGCACATGCCAATCAGCCCACTCAGGGCTCGTGTGACAGTCGTTAACGTTGCTGAAAACCATTGAAATTTTGCACGGCTGTTTTTGATGAGTCTAACGTAAATATGCAAAAGCACTTTTGCAAAATTCACAGAAGCATGTAAAGTCCGCCCTAGTGCACATCGGTGGTTCTTTGGATGTCTTTGTATCAGCTTTGTGTGATGTGAAAATGCATGCAAAAGGAATTCATAAACAATGGAATTTGGTTCCTTTGTTAATGAACTAAATTTTAAGCCGAAGTCCACTTGCGGTTATTCTCCCAATAGCTGCTGTACATAAGATTATTCATTCTCGCCAAACAATTTGATACACCAATTTTAATACACTGATTAGTTTCGTTGATCCTGCTAAAACAGATTACTTTTTTGGTTGGCTCCAAGACCACGGTACTGTGCTGCAGTGCCGGGACCACGGAAGTATAGCAGTGCCGAGACCACGACAGTGTCACACTGCCGAGACCAGGGCACAGTGTCGCAGTGCCGAGACCATTACAGTGTCGCAGTGCCGAGAACACAGCATACTGCTGCGGTGCCGAGACCACGGCAGTGTCGCAATGCCGAGACCAGGGCACAGTGTCGCAGTGCCGAGACCATTACAGTGTCGCACTGCCGAGAACACAGCATACTGCTGCGGTGCCGAGACCACGGCAGTGTCGCAATGCCGAGACCATAACAGAGTCGCAGTGCCGAGACCATAACAGAGTCGCAGTGCCGAGACCATAACAGAGTCGCAGTGCCGAGACCATAACAGAGTCGCAATGCCGAGACCATAACAGAGTCGCAGTGCCGAGACCATAACAGAGTCGCAGTGCCGAGACCATAACAGAGTCGCAATGCCGAGACCATAACAGAGTCGCAGTGCCGAGACCATAACAGAGTCGCAGTGCCGAGACCATAACAGAGTCGCAATGCCGAGACCATAACAGAGTCGCAGTGCCGAGACCATAACAGAGTCGCAGTGCTGAAACTACCACAGTGTCGCAGAACCAGAAACACTTTGATAACCACTGTTCATCGAAAGAGGTTAACGTCATGAATGCTCCGAATTACCTTCCAGCGTGTACCCGAAAGTTATCTATCATCCGTTAAATTGTAATAAACAAATAGCTATAAAAACTGTATGCAGAACTGACCCAGCAGGATAGACATTTACTCGCATACCTAACAGCCCCACAGTTTGCCGCAGCCAGCCGTGTTGTAAGATCATCGGCACCGTTTGGGGCTTAAGAGGACATTTGGTACCTTTGAGGCGAGTTGAATCGTGAGATCCCATAGGGTTATGCACGTCGTTAGAACCATTGGAAACTCGTCACGTGGCCTTTAGCAGTTTTTGCAAGGAAAAACCAACCCCATCGCGCTTACGATGAATTCGCTCAGTACCGTGACTTTCCCACTTTGACTTGTCTTGTTCTGCGTTTGCAAACGCCGTGACCACTATGAGAGCGAGCCGGAGGAATCGCAGCGTGGCACTGATGATAAGTCCTACCACACGGAGAGCCAAGTTCCCGCAGTTTCGGTCATGGCGAGACACACACCTGCGATGATACGGGTGGCGCGACGGTTGTATATTGCAGTTTCCCGTCTCATGTCCCAGCACTGTCGCATGAAAGCTGGTCAGCGTCATACAGCCGTGAACCCTTGCTGTCCTTAGATAATCCTTGTCTGTCCAAATACAATTTGACGTTCGCTCCTAACGATGCGCCGTCAGCTAACGTATTAGTACCGGAAGCATGATCAGTAGCGACGTATCATGCCAGTCTGTCACACTTTGCGCGTTGATCGACGGGCGAGGAAGAGGTGGTTGCCCTCCGTGATATTTTTCTTGAACTGATGGTGAACGGCCCGCGTCAACGAGAGCATGAAGTTCTTAGTAACCTTGCATCCTTTTCGCTCCTTTTTCAAGACAATAATTCTCAGCAATGGCCAGCCCCCGAGTCATTACGCCACTATCGAGGACCTGCGAGCCGCTTTTGTAGAGCTGAAGCGCATTTTGGCTTCGTCCTCAGAAGTCTGACCAGATGTGGAGCCAGTTTTCGATCGAGGACTGTTTGGACATATGTTTGATAGCATGTCGGGGTTTGAAGGGTCATTGATTTCTACAAGGTGACTTCCAACCAGTTATTAGGTAATTTTTGCTACTGATTTCAGTACTGAGAACAATTTTTTATCATCCTCTGTGATTAGAGCTTCAGTCTATGACCACGAAACATCACTTTTGTCAGGAGCAGCGAAACAAAGACTGCGAATGCTATTTGACCTGCTACCGTTTCGATTGTTCAAGTTTAGTGTCCATTTACGCCATAAAGCCGGCTGTGACGGACGCTTGAAGATTTCTTGTTGCAAACGCAAGTGATGATGTGCATTTTATCAAGCTATATGGGCGCACATAGAATTAGTTTGTAGTTGAACTCCTAGAATTAGTTTGTAGTTGAACTCTTAGTCTTGGATGGCCTAATCTGACTTGCGTCATGATTTTCCTCGGGCAGACTTGTAGTGGTATCTTGAGCATGCCTCTACAGCACGTTGGCGTTAAGACGTCTGCAATCTTCGATGTATACGAAAAAACGACACTCCCTAAATCGTCTACATATTGAGCCCTGGCGTGACTTATTGCGCGAGACCTAATCTTAATATTCAAAAAAATTAAATATGCAGTTATATGATCACAGACAACTGATTACCGTTTGAATAATCCAGCTCCGTTCTTTGTTTGCGGAGTTACCGAGTGGGACCGTGGTCTCTTCCCCCCAGCAGATGGTAAATGCAGTATACCACGGCAAGTGCCGGGCTAAATAATATAATCTTTGATTTTTTTTACACATTAAACGTTCCTTGTGAGGTCTAGGCAGACGTTTACAGTGCGTTTGAAGCTTTTGTCCCCCAATTGTTGTCCGTGCTAAACTGTTGTCCGTGCTAAACCTGCTGGGTGGATCCGCCCCTGAACCGAGCCCCTCACACAGTCCCCCGACTAGCTGCGCAGGCGTTCTCCGGTGTTCAAACGGCGGCGATCTCTCCGGGTCAAACCAGACTGAGTCCGCCGGCAGCCTTGTCGTAAACTCGCCCGATATTGACGGTGGCCATGGGTGCGTCGTGGCCGCCGCCGCCGCCGGGCGCGGTGCATATGAATGCGCCGCCGAATCCCGTCAGTGTCGTAAACCACATCGTACGGCGCCCTGGCTTCCAGACGGCCGCCACATGGACTGCCCGACACCGTGACCGCGTCGCAGTGACCCGGTCCTACTGCCGGCAGTGCTGTGAGCGCGGAGAAGTGACTCGGTCCCGCCGCCGGCGCTACTGTGACCGCGCGGTGCAGTGACCCCCCCCCCCTGGAACCGCCATGGCTGTGACTCTTGTCCTACCAACGTAAAAAAAGTTTCCAGGCGTATAATGAGTAGTTACTGACTACTGTTAGTAATAGACTAGACGATCCCCTTTGCGATCTGACTCGGGATGGATTGATGGATGGATGGATGGATACGAGGACCGTTCGTCCTCGAACGGTAAGAAATGCGCATAGTCCCTCTCTAGCCCCGCCCGAGCTTTCGCGTCCCGATTTGCAGTTCCCACAATGAACTGGCCGATGGCAGGAGGGTGAAGGGAATTCCTGTGAAAAAAGGAATTCCTACAGTCGGCCTGATGGCCTCAGGTCACATCTTTGGCCATCTGAGGTTCCTGGCTAGTGGCCCGACAGTCCCGTCTGGTGAACCGACATTCCTGTCTGATAACCTGACATTTCTGGCTTGTGACCCGGCCGTCTCATTGGACCCCCTGGCAGTCTCAGTCTGGTCTGCCTGGTCGCCTGAAGATTGCAGACGGCTGGCCGCCCGGCTCGACTGGCTCGCCCTGCGGGGCAGCTGCGTACAGCAGCAGTTCATTCCACCGGCGCGGGGCGCCGGCCACAGCCGCTGGCTGGGGACATGGGGCGCCGGCTGGGGACACAGGGCGCCGACTGGGGACACAGGGCGCCGGCCACAGCCGCCGGCTGGGGACATGGGGCGCCCGCCGAATGGCCGACGCCTCCGCTGCAGCCGCCGGCCCGGCCCGGTCTGGCCCAGCCGGGCGATATTGACTTTTTCTCGGCGACCAGCGCGCTGCTATATTTACCGGCGGCGGCACGCACGGTCCGTCTCCGCGGCCGGCCGGCTGACGGCGGGCCAGCTCCGGCCGGCCGGCCCCAGTGCCGGCTCTCACCGGCTCAGGGGTCCGGCCGCCAGGTGAGCAACGGCCTCCTGGGAACGGGGGAGGGGGTTTGACCCAGTTAAGACGGGCTGAATGGCATGCTTTGGTAGGTCAGGGAAAGTCACAGGTGAGGATGGCAGATGGGTTAGATTGTAATGATTTGGCTCGATAGTGTTATCCCCGAGGTCCCTTGCGCGTTTTGTTCGGTGCCTATTTGGAAATGATGACCGTCTTGTGTCATATTGCACTTGTGTTATGACGCGCCTTAACACAATGCTTGATTGCGTTTTTTTTTTTATTTGTTTCTATTTCTTTCATCTTATTTTTTGAAACGTACGCTGTGATACTGGAATGTGGACTGTTCGTGGCATAGAGGCAAGCTTTGTAGCGGCACTGTGAGTTCAGAACTAAGACGCACTCAGGAGAGCTCAGGGAGACTGGAACCCCCCCCCCCCCTTAGTACGGGGGACCCCGCCGACCCGAACTGGGGATCCCTCCACGCTCAACGCGGAGGGACCCCAGATTTGGGTCGGAAGGTGCCCCGTCGCGCTGTGCGGAGGGATTTCCTGACTATTCTGCCTTGGGGGAGATGCTACTCTGCCTTGGGGCCCCCTGGGAAAGGGCATCATTATTAGGGGCCATTTCTTCCAAGGGCTACTTATTAGTTAAAGCTGCTTTGCTAAGCCGTCCTGTATTAAGTCACTGTGCTCAGCACCACGCAAGAAAAGCGTCCTTGGTGTCAATAAAGTTATAATACATACAAGTTGTAATACATACAATATATGCAAGTTGCTGTCCAGCATCGGCAAACACAAGGCTTGCGGACCAGACGGGCTGAATGCCCGCATTCTGCACGAGTGTGCCTCAGGGCTGGCGACCCCACTCGAAACTATTTGCAAATTATCGGTCACTCAAGGCATTTTCCCCCAACTTTGGAAAGACGCCAACATTATTCCAGTTTACAAAAAAGGCGACAAAAATGATCCTGGTAACCACCGCGGCATCTCTCTCCTCCCTCTGCTCCAAAATTTTGGAGGAAGTAGTTTCCGATTCTCTTCTGGAACACTGCTTACCGTCACTCCCGCCAAGCCAGCACGGTTTCCTACCAAAACGTTCCTGTGTATAAAACCAGACAGTTTTCTTCAGACATAACTGGGACTCGATCTATGAGGGTGTACAGACCGATTCCATCTACACCGATTTCTCATCGGCATTTCCAAGCGTAAATCACGTGCTGCTACTTCATAAGCTCAAAACATCTTTCAATGTCACATGACGCGCGCACTCATGGATTGAGTCTTACTTGTCCAACCGCAGGCAACGAGTCGTCCTTGACGGCAAGTTTTCTGACTGGATCCCAGCCAAATCCGGGGTTCCCGAAGGTATGGTATGTGGCCCTTTTCATCTGCTTCACCCCCGACTTACCTGCCCTCATCCAGACCAACTGTATAATGTTTGCCGACGACATCAAGTAATACCACCGCATCTCGTCTACGGCCGACACTGATGCCCTTCAGGCCAACATTGACTGTCTCTCATCTTGGTCGCGTACATGGCACCTTTAAATCCAACAAAATGCGACGTAATATCCTTCTCACTACGCAAATCCCCAATTCTAGCCGCATATACGCTGAGCGAGACCGCTCTTGAGCGTCGCATCAAGACCCGGGACCTGGGTGTCCTACTTGACACAAAGCTCACTTTTGCTCATCACATCGACTCAACCATAGCCAAGGCGAATCGCATGCTTGGCCTTGTCATCCGCAGTATGAAGTTATCCAGACATCACATTAGAGCCCGTTTTGATCACAAGGCTATGCCATGTGCTTTTTATGCCCATGTTCGTTCCACGCTTGAGTACAGCTGTGTTGTATGGGCCAGGGCTGCTGTCACCCACCTGAAACGGCTGTAGCGTACACAGCACAAGTTCCTCAACGTCACTCTTCTGGCCCACTTAAACGTGCGCAGTATCAAGTCTCGCTTTGTGCAATATGACCTCATGTTTCTGTACAATGTTCACCATGCGAGCCTCGACAGCCCTGAACTGCTGCCAGCATTCGGCTTAGCTGTGCCGCGGCGTCCATCGCGTACCCTCGCGCTGTGGGGCATCCCTTTTGCTCGGGTGAATACCGTCCAGCGTAGCCTGTTCACTCGTATACCCACTCTGCAATACCTCCCTGAAGTCTTTTAGGAATGTCGACTTTTTTACGTCCACTCGCGCTGTTACAAGTCAAACGTGCGCAGTTTCTCGAACTCGTTAAGGTCATATCTGTAAACTTACCGTTGTGCCATGTCTTAATGTGTATTTAATGCTACTGTAACTGATTCGTATTTTGACTCCTGCTTTTAATATTTGACTGCACCAGTAATTGGGCGACTGTTCCTGTTGGTGTGTATAATAATAATACGATAATATAACAATACAGTAATACAATAATAAACTAATTATTATGAATCGTACTTAGGACATTGCCCTTTCAGTGACAGAATGCTCCGCATTCATTGCAGGTAATCATGTCCGCAGGATAAACGTTATTTGTGCCAAATTTTCCATCCTGACGTTGTTTTTTACTTTGTTACCACAGCCGTGAAATGGAAATACGGCATATATTTTACCGAAGTATGACGTTAAGACCTATTTTTTTATGCGGAGCAAGAGAACGTGACGCAACACCTTTCCTCTGACTGGATATTGCATGCATTTAGTTAATGTTATCGTGTGCGAGCGCCTTTTGGCCATTTATTAACCAAGAACATTGTGTAACAAACTTAACATTCCGACATTCATGGCAAACACCTTTGATGTCTCATCCAAATCGAAACGTTTCTTCCTCATTGTTCCATATTTTTCTGTTGGAGCTGTAGTCAAAAACTTATATCTAAGGGTCAGGTAGCATGGCACACATCACGTTTAGTCTGCTTTGTCATATGCTTGTGTGTATACGTGTTCAAGGAAGGTGGAGAAGTGCAGTGGCGTAGCTTCGATACATGCCTGGATCCTTCCGTGAAGGCGATGGATTTTGTGAATGGGAAACATTGGACCACTCTTTTTATTCTCCCACCAATGGCTCTGGGTGGGCGAACAGTTAAGAAAGTTAAGGCCAGAACATATCCTAGAAAAGTTCAAAAGCCATTCAGTCATACACATCGAGTTGTAGCAACCGGGGTTGAGTCCATTACTCTAAGGGCGAAGTCGCATATGCTTTCTGTTTCCTGACTGAACGCGAAGCACAGTAAACTTTCAGTTCAAGCGGTGTGTGCTGTTTTTAAGGCGCCCATTATGCTGAGGCGCAGTCAGCTCCCTTTCCTGTTTTCCGACAACAGTCAATAGGCCAGATATCGAAAACATACGTTCAAATGGGCGCCGGAAGCGGACGGTGGTCGATGCCGGCGGCGCTGTCAGCTCCCATTCAGCGCCACCAGCCAAACAGCTGGACCGGACCGGCTCCAAGGTGCCCGCCCAGCAGTTCTGCGTCTATACGGCTGCCTTTACGACGTCGGCCGGTGGCGTCTGGGCGACAATCGGTGCCGACTGACGGGGGGCGGATGGCAGCGGCCCGGTCCCGGCCCCGGTCCCGGCGCCAGCACGTCGGGTAGAACGTGCACGTCTGGGTGCGGCGGCTGCCGGCCTGCGCCCTGGTCCGGGCCCCGTTCTCAGCTGCAGCATCATCAACGGCCTCTGGACATCATGACACGGGCCCGACAGCGGAGCAGCAGCGTGTCGTTTCGATGTTTCTTCTTTTGTCTTCTAGTTGGGTGGTACCTAAAGGCTCACAAAAATGTAACTAAGACAGCCAGAAAGCCTAGATTTTAAGAAATGAGATGAAAGAAAGAAATTAAGAGGAACATGTCCTTTTTATTTGCAGAAGAGCAAAAATGAATAAATATGCATGCATACAGTTATTCAGAATGCTAGTTTTAAGGGCGGCCAACACATGTACTGTGCAAGGTTTGGAGGGACCCGACAGGGGCAAGGTTTTGGAAGATCTTGGGGCGCAGAGCGGATCCGTGTCGGGGTTTAGGTGTTGGACACCTCGGTATTAAAGCAGACCGGAAAAAAGCACATTAAAACCCTAGACATTAACGAAAAAGAACGGATTCAGGAAGGCCTGAAAGTCTCCGAAAGGCCGTGAGTCCACTGTCGTCTGATGCCATCCCTGCCGTGGACACTATAACGTCATTATTGGAGGCCTGTCCCTTTCACTGAAGCCAACCATTGCGTGTGCGTGGACTAGTGCGTGAGGCCGGCCTAGGGGCCAACATGGCGGCACGGACGACACGTGACGGTACGCTGGACGCCCATTGGTCAGTGCGCCTGTCGGCTCGGTGGCCTGCCATGGGTATTCATGAGAGGGCGGGGCATGTTTTTTTCTGTCCGGCGCCCGCGCGGTGCGGCGGTCGAGCACGCACGGCGGCACGGAGCGGGAATAGAAACGGAGAGGCGGTGGGATGGGGCGGGGATAGAAACGGAGAGGCGGTGGGATGGGGCGGGGATAGAAACGGAGAGGCGGTGGGATGGGGCGGGGATAGAAACGGAGAGGCGTTGGGACGGAGCGGGGATAGAAACGGAGAGGTGGTGGAACGGAGCGGGGATGGAAACGGAGAGGTGGTGGAACGGAGCGGGGATGGAAACGGAGAGGGCGGGAACAGAGGCGGTGACAGGCGGTGGGTTGGCGGGACAGAGGCGGGGAGAGAAACAGTGGGGTGGTGGGACAGAGGCGATGGGGTGGTGTGACAGGGGCGGGGAGAGAGACAGTGGGGTGGTGGGACAGAGGAGGTGGGGTGATGTGACAGAGGCGATGGGGTGGTGTGACAGAGGCGTGGACAGAGGCAGTGGAGTGGCGGGACAAAGGCAGTGGGGTGATGGGCCAGAGGCGGTGGGTGACGGGACAGAGACGGTGGGATGGTGGGACCGACCGTCTGGCGCCTGCCCGTCTGGTTGGGCTGGCGTCACGTCGTCGCCGCCCGTCGGAACGTAGCGGCCAGACGTGGCGGTGGGCGAAGTACGGCACTCGATTGACGAGCACGGCGGGAAGTCCGGATGATGCCTTATCGTTATATCCAGCACACGGCGCGGAAGACAGTGGCATCAGCGGAATGACAGTGTGGCCCACGTGAATGATTCAGTCACGAAGCGAGGACAGAATCGAGGGTAAAACAGAGAAGTATGGAGGGGCATCTGCTCTGCCAAAAACCACGCTCTGTGCCTAGCTTTGAGGTGATGCTACCATCAGATTCAAACTGGACTTGTTACCGGAGCTAACAAACTTCAAAAACAGCACAGCTGCCTCCTTCGATTAGACCGCTCCGACAGCGTCATTCACTGTACCTTGAACCGGTGGTCGTTCCCACGTCGGACCAAATGGAAGCTTATGAGATTTCGTTACATATGAGGCTTGGTTACATCTTACAGCCTCATTATCAGTGCCAGCACGTCTCGCGGCCCAGAACCGGCGCACAAACGCAGCCCTGCTTTGTTGCTGACGGAGTGCACTGAGGCGCATCTCTAGGTCCTCGTGTGCACCGTGTGCCGCACATGCGGGTGGCAGCCGTCTGGTGAATGGCGTACCGCTGCCGCTGGTCCCGTTAGCAGAGCTCCAGTAGTCCGGTACCGGTGAGAGTCGTGCTGACCAGGCCCGGAAGGGCTGGTCGAGCGCGTTGTCCGGCTGGATTCCGACCGATCAGCGCGGGCTCGTCCAGTCTGTGCCCTCGGCCCGCCTGACGTGCTGTTCGGGTGATGTCAGTTGACATCAGTCTCCGAGCCGGGCTCCTATAGTGCATTTTTACGCTAAACAGAGGCCACTTTGTTACGGACGGGTGCGATTAGTTACGAGGAACGGATCCCCTACCTTGACGTAACAGATCTGAATCGTCAGGGAGCGTTTAATGCTCAGTTTTGTTCTCAGGGGGCATGAGAATTGATAGGGAACAATCTCACGAAGGTGGATACATGGTGCAGGGAGCATCGGGGCTATCCTTTCATTGGAAACCCTGGATCAACCCGTCTTTTAGTTGTTCTTTTCGGGCCGAAATTGCAGATGTTTTGTTTTTGAAGCAAACACTAATTTATATACACGTCAATTTTTCAAGATAAATAGCGAAATAAAATGCCCGAAGTCCGAGCAGAAACCAACATTTTAGGTGAGATTATGTTCTACGGATGCAGATATTTCCCCCTCCCCCCTCAGCTAATGGTTCCCCGTGGTCTCACAAGTAGCTTGGTGCTGATTTCCAAATAGCCATTCCAGGTGTCCACGTGAGTTTTCAGTGCATAGAATAAGAGTTGTGGTTTGAACGTTACGTTCATACATGCCATGATGGTATCGCATCTTGGCATTGCTTTCAGCGTGTCCTTGGTAGGTATGATAAGTCCAAAAGAGCGTTTTACTTAGCACCATATGGATATGAAAGGGACAAGCGATTATCACTGAAATCGACTCGTTTTGACGCCTTATTGGCTGTGATTTTGTGATGTTATATCCCGGCTACATCCATCACTATCCGTTGCTTACGAACCAATTTTCTACGCTAGCCAGGGTGGCACGGCAGCGGCGGCGGCCGGCACACACCTGGCCAGCCAGCTGGCCAGGTCAGCGTCCGCTGCCGCCGGCCGCCGCCGCCGCCGCCGCGCCGCCGCCGCCGCCGCTGCTGCCGCCACCACCGGTCGATGTCCGCTGACCTGCGCGCCATAGCAACGCCATGACGCCGACGTTGGGCTGCCCACCAACCCGGCCTGCCTGACCGCGGACCGCGGCCCAGTCCCGCGTGACCTGACCTGAGGTCACGCCGCAAACCGCCGCCGTCAGACATGCTACCAGCCGCCGGCTGATTTTGAGGTCATCGGCCGCGCTCGAGGCGTTGCCCTTGTTTCTCGTGATCTTGTTTACTCCAAAGTTCACTCAACGGAGGGCACGGCTTAAATCGATACACGCACACACGTGGCCTCCGGCCGCCAGGCCCCAAACAAGGCGTGCGACGGCTCTGCCATCTGTCGGGAGGGGCAGTAACTGCGGCTGCCCCGGAAATGGCTGTGACACTCATGGGGGTGGGGGGTATGGGAGGAGTTAGGGATCATGGTCCCCATTTGTGCAGAACTGTAGCATAGATTTTGTGGCGTTGCAAAGAAAAAAAAACGCCCTCAAAATTTTTCTGCGATCTCCCAACTTTTCCCATACTTCCTACGCCTTCGAGCGGCAGGCGGTTCCGTTGGTCACAACGCTGTGACTAAAAATTATGGCATCAACTGAAGCGTTTCAAGCTTCACAATTTCAGAAACTGTAAATAAGACGACCTAGGCTGAAACGATTTGGAATTGGCTGAGAAGCTGTCCTGGGTGGTAAATGACAATGAACAATGCACAGAATACCTCAAGCGGAGGGTCGGAAAGACTTTATTATACTAAAGGATGAAATTAAAATAGTTCATCCCTCAAGCTTGCAACGAGGACACCGATTTCTTCACGGTCTCTCTCCATCACACAAGCTCGTTTTGTCGGTCCTTTCTCAGGTAAAATGACGGGCGGTAATTTCCGTTTGGTCACTGAGTATGACATTCGTCCTATAAACTACTGGTCATGTGCATGTGTGGATTACTTTGCTAAAAGGGCTTCGAAACTTCATTTCACGCATGGTTCAGCGGCTGAAATTTGGACTGGACCGTTGTTCAGAACCGCTCCTGGGACAAGTCGTGATATTTAATATACCTTAAGAAGTATCTACGAGTCCGTTTAAGCAGATTTCACCGTCATCCATCACGGACTTTTGATGCGCACACATTGGGTGAGCCCTAGTCACTTAAGGAAGAGTTACAGGATCACTTAGGAGAAATTGGCGTTCATTATGGGAATCAATGTACGGCGAGGTTGTGCTGCAAGGGTGTGCAAAGGGTATGTACAATCACCGTACGTCACTTCTGTTTTTGTGGTATGCTTATAGCGTGTCGAACTTAACCCGCCCCCGACTGGGGGGGCGGGGCAGCCCCTCCCTGAGGCTTTTCTGGGGTTGCGAGAGAACAAACAAACACAGAGTCACGAAATTTTGTGTACCTTTTGCTTCATAATTTTTACATCTTGGATCAAACTTTTGACCTCAGGTCAGGTCAGCTGCCTGACCTAGGTCAGGTCAAAGAGACTTATGTCCAAAAAGGTTTAGCGCCCTGTCACTTTTCCGGAAAACAAGATATCACAGTAATACTTCCACGGATTAGTGGTCTTGACAGATGCAACAAATATGTTATCTCAGATTTTTTTTTGAATTTTCCTGTTTTGACCTAAGGCCAAGCCCATTTTTAAGACATGTCGTGTTTTTTTCGGAAATTGACGGAATATGTCATAACATTTTTGGTGCGGAGTGAAGCAGAAATCTAGTTACCGTCATTGGGCAAAGTGTCAATGACTCCCAGCCATTGACCTGAGGTCAGGTCACGAATAACTGTAGTGGGCCAAAATGTACCACCGTCAAAATCGACGATGAATTACTCAGAATGGGTAGAAAATGGCAGAACTGGCGTGCACAGACGTAAGTAACACCAGGAACCTCAAAAAGTTTGAAAAATTAGCATATTTTGAAAAAAAACAGGTTCTTGCGAATAAAGCTCCGCTAATTTTGTAGATTGATAACTAATAAATTTTTCCAAAATTTAAGCATGAAAAACCGTCACAAGAACCACTAAAATCAATAAAATTCACGTGGATAGGTTTTTCCGCGAAAATAAAGGAACGCTAAAATTAGTTTCCGTTAATTTCTTACTACGTACGGCTGCGCCGCACACCGACGGCCGGCACGCAAATTGCTGTCTTTAACTCAACGTTTCGGCGTACATATTGAACAAATCCGAGAAATTAGATGTGTATCGGCATTTGCGGACCTTTTTTTGTGCACTGGTGCCTTTAACTATGCGTTATGAGTCACAGCCCTTGAGATTCAGGCCGTTTCTCGGTCTCATGCAGTCGGCTATGAGATAACATATATAGAACGTAAATTGCCTACATATTATCTGAAGCGAAAAATGAGACCAGTTTCGAGCTCTACTTGTCACAAGCTTTCCAACGGTGTGCTTATTTTGATCGCGCGACCAACCGTTCGTGAGTTAGAGGGGGGCGGCCAACTGCCCCCCTTCCCCCCAGTCGGGCATGATCGTAACTGACCGACGGTTGTCCGCCGGTTAATCCTGAATAACAACATTAAGAGCACCACGGCAACCACCCATGACGTCACATATCATGACGCTTTCTCTTCTTGCATTGCAAGACGGAACCTGCCTGTTTAAGAACGGTGCTTGAAATTGATAGGCCCAGATGCTTATTTAGATCTTTATTTTCCGTGTGAAATCACAGGGCTTACGTTGAATTAAGTGTGTTCACCGCAGACTTGATTACCGTTATCTCAGATGCTGAATCCGTCCCAGGGAGATATCGGAGTGAAGGTGGGCAGAACATTGGCCTAGGTCTGCCTACTGCATGTGCGGAAAATCGTTTACAAAGTTGGTAGGGTACGAACCATTTCAAAACCGCTTATTTTCAGTTCACACCCTAGCGGTGCTGTTAATATGATTCCAAAACTGGTATGTTCACCGCGCTACGTTTCCTACGGGCTTCCACAACCACTGAATGAACCTTTAATCGCACAAATTATGGTCGTGACTTAACACTACAGGGCCAGTAGCATTCACTGCTCAGCACTCCAGAACCAGTGGCGTTCATTGTCCAGCACTACAGAGCCAGTGATGCCAATTTCGCAGCGATCCTGCTGTCTAGCCATGTCTTGTCTCCTCCGGAGCTGCGTTGTGCCCCGCTGTGTCCTCTAGAGCTCTGTTGTGGCCCGCTGTGTCTTGGCGAGAGGCAATCGACTGGCTCCCCACAGAGGGAATTGGAGATATCCCTTGTAGCTCATAGTTAGCACGATAACCGTGTGGCCGAAATGGCGGGCTGGCGGGGTGGCGCGGCGTGGTGCGGCCGCTCGCCAGTCTGTCCTCGCTTAACCCGTCCCCGACTGGGGGGAGCAGTTGACTCCCCCCCGGGGTTTTTCTGGGATTGCGAGAGAACCAACAAACACAGAGTCACGAAACTTTGTGTACCTTTTGCTTCATCAATTTTGCATCTCGTGCCGAAATTTTGACCTCAGGTCAAATCAGTTTCCTCACCTAGGTCAGGTCAAACAGACCTATGTCCAAAAAAATTTAGCGCCCTCTAACTTTTTTCGCAAAACAAGATATCTCAATAATACTTTCAGGGATTAGTGAACGTGATAAATGCAACAAATCTCCTATCTCAGATTTTTTGGAATTTTAAGGGTCATTGACCTAAGGTCAAGCCCATTTTTAAGACATGTCGTGTTTTTTTCGGAAACCGACGGAATATGTCATAACATTTTTAGTGTGGAGTCAAGCAGACATCTAGTTACCGCCATTGGGCAAAGTATCAATGACTTCCAGCCATTGACCTGAGGTCAGGTCACGAATAACTGTTGTGCGCCAAAATGTACCACCGTCAAAATCGACGATGAATTACTCAGCATGGGTAGAAAATGGCAGAACTAGCTTGCACAGACGTAAGTAATACCAGGAACCTCAAAAAGTGAAAAAGTAGCACATTTTGCAAATAAACAGGCTCTCGCTAATAAAGCTCCGCCAATTTTGTAGATTGGTAACTAATGAATTTTTCCTAAATTTAAGCATGAAAAACCATCAGAAGAACCTCAAAGATCAATAAAACATACATAGATTGTCTTTTTTCGCGAAAATAAAGGAACGCTAAAATTAGTTCCCGTCAATTTGGTACTGCATACGGAAGCAGCGCACGCCTACAGCTGTCGCGAGAAATGCCGTGTCTTTAACTCAACGTTTCGGCGTATATATTGAACAAATCTGGGAAATTAGACGTGTATCGGCATCCGCGGACCTTTACTTGTGCGCCGGTGCCGTTACCTAAGCGTTTTTAGTCACAGCCCTTGAGATTCAGGCCATTTCTCGGTCTCATGCAGTCAGCTATGAGAAACACACATATATATATATAAGGCGTAAATTGCTTACATATTATCTAAAACTAAAAATGAGACCAGTTTCGAGCTCTACTCGTCACAAGCTTTCCAACGGTGTGCTTATTTTGATCTCGCGACCAACCGTTCGTGAGTTACAGGGGGGCGGCCAACGGCCCCCCCCAGTCGCCCATGTTCGAAACGGAGCGACCGTCGTGCGCGGGTTAAAAGCTGAAGGTCGAAACAATACACTGTCCGCCTGATCTCACGGTCTGCCATCCATAAAACAGACCCTGGTCTGGATTATAATCTTTTCTCTCTCTGTCTCTGTTCTATTTATATCCTCTCCCTCTGAACCAGCAAGTGCCATGGCCATCGTTTTGAAACTGCGACGGAGTAATGTCGAGAGTACGTCGGCTACGGTGGTGCGCCCATGCTCCTCCCCCCCCCCCCCGCTTCGCTCTGTGTTACTCCCACGTGACAGTGTACTATTGGCGCGCCGCAGCTGACGGCTGACCTTTGGAATGCATTCAGTTTTGTGTGCTGGGGCCAGCATAGATGCACGGGCACATTGGAGATCTGGCTTCCGGCATGCGGTGCTCTGTGCGGAGTTCTCTCTGGTTGGGCGCTACTCTCTCCTCCGGGGAGGCAGCCGGCGGGACGCGGCGGCCGTGATGCCGCCCACCGGCGCCCACTGCTCTGCCGGCCGCCGCCCTCTCGCCGGCGCACACTAGAGAGGATCAATAGCTCAGCTCGCATGGCCGCATGTTAATGGCGCCGGCAGCCGCTGGCCGGCGGTGTCTGGCCGGCGAGTGGCGCGTGCAGCCTGCACCAGGTCTCCACAGCGCTGATTGTTCTGCATAGGCGGAGCCGATACCGCTGCGCTGTCCGGACGCCATGTCCGGTCTGCGCGGCCTGGCCTCCCTGAGCGGCAAAGTGAGCACTGCGTGGTTGGGCCTGTGCTGTTCTCTGTGCCCGGCCGGCCTGTGTCCCCGACCATTGACAGCCTGCAGGCGAGAATGGCCCGCCGACGCAGATAGTGAAGAGAACGGACCCTGGCCGCTGACTTCTGATGCCCATATCACGTCAGCGAAAGACGACAATTTCATACACTAAGCTCGATTTCCGTGAGCGGTCCACAGCTCGGCTTGGGCTGCCCTATGGTCACACAGTGGCCCAACCTGGTCACACAGTGGTCCAGCGTGGTCACACAGTGGTTCAGCGTGGTCGCACAGTGGTCCAGCGTGGTCACACAGTGGTCCAGCCTGGTCACTCAGTGGCCCAACCTGGTCACACAGTGGCCCACCCTGGTCACACAGTGGCCCAATCTGGTCACACAGTGGTCCAGCCTGGCCACACAATGGTCCCGTCTGGTCACATAATGGTCCAGCCTGATCACACAGTGGTCCAGCCTGGTCAAACAGTGGTTGTAACTGGTCATGCAGAGGATCACAAATAAATGTGCGGAACATGGCCAAGAATAGCGGTATGATGCTCAAAAGATTTATTAAGTGTGCGCTGACTATTGTTGTTATGTTCTAAAAAAAACACACCAATTTCCGACCAAGTTCCAAGGAGGAAGCCATGCGAATGTCCTAGATTGTCCAAGATCCAAGTCTGTCCAAGATAATTCCGATTATAAAAAATTGACGCCTGCTTCCGGTTCGCAAACAGACAGGAGTGTATGTACCAATGTACAAAAATTGTTTTTTGATAAAGATGACGTACAATCGTGGTTGAAAGAAGCAGATGGGGTGAAATAAACATGTGTTCGATTTTTTTTAAGCCTGAAGCGCTGGTCATAAGACGGAATCCATGGGCACTTTAATGCTATCCCATAAACAAATACCCTCCACCCCCCACCCCCTTCCCCACTCTATGCACCTTTTCGTCTCGTGCCTACGCTCTTGTCTACAAATAATGTAGCTTACAGTAAGACCATAAGGTGCGATCACTTCTAAAACCAAAATGGATGATTTTTTTTACATGTGTGGTGCATCCTGCGTAGTCTTCCCAATATTCAATTTGTGTGAAATACTGTTCTTCAAAAAATGGTCACTGCTAGCAATTTTCTTCACAATCTGGCAGCTCTTTAGGTTAACGGGCAGCCATATGACAACAACGGTGGCGCATCAACCTGGGCCATGAATCAAACAGGTCTGACCACAGACGACTGACTGACGCCCGACGGGACACAAGACTTGACTCAAGACACGGAACGCTTGAGCCCAAGAGGCTGTGCGTCCTAACCCACAACAAACAAACAAAGAAATAGGACTGACAGCATATAAAGAGGGAAGTCTGTGTGGCGTAATATGATAAATGACACGAATGGCTGAAAATCCAATCATTTTACATAAAAAAATAAGGATAGGTTCAGTCCTGGAAGGGAAGAAGGATATATTAACAAGCCGACATATTTGCTAAAATGCAGTTGTGTTACAAGCTAGTGTTACGGGGAAAAGGTGTGCTTGAGCCATGCTGCACATCATGATTGCCAATTTGCAGTTTGGACGTGCTGTGAAATAGCTATGGGTCACCTGCAAAGTACTAGACCTGCTTCTGGCTTGCAGTGCTTTGAAATAGTTGTGGGCCTTCCATAGGGGTAATGGTGTACCTATATTTCTGGGGTGCATGGACAGCCCCAGTAATCTCAAGGGAGAACATTGCGCCTATGGGTATTGCACGAGAAAATGGAACTAAAAGCTAGTTGAGCACTCTCAGCAGTCTCGTAAAACTGCATTTATGGGTGATCTGCAATTCATAGAATATTTAAGAATTGTTAGGATAATCTGTTTGTTTGTTCTGGCAAATGGTGACATCATATATTGTGTTCTGGCTGGACATAATCATAGCATTAAAACTGTAACCATTGTGATGTGTTCCAGTTTTCACTTAAAAGTTCATAATGATTGGTCTGACCAGCAGCAGTCTTTTTTCATTTTAAATGTATGCAATAAGGATATGAGCATTTAATGTGTGGAATTGAATTGGGTATGCAAGGTGCAGAAGTCTAGCCAACCGTGGTGTTAAGTGACTATCAAAGTGATAGTTTTGTGCCATGCTTAGAGTTGAATTTATAACAGGAATATTAAGCAACATTTGGTTTTGTCACAGTTTCTTGCCAGTTGGCTTCCAATATGCTGTTAATTTTTTTCCGAGAAATAATTGCTGTGTCCAACCGATTTCCGATTCGGAAACTGGAAAATTTTGGGAAAAGTCAGGATTTGAATTCCGATAATCAACACTGGTGCCGATAGACTATCAAGCACAGTCGCTGTGAAGAAAACAATGAAGTAAAAACATTTATGTCGCAATTTGTGCGCCACAGAATTGCTTCAGAATTATTTCAACGCGGATAATGAATTTGTTGTGTGATATGTTGCCAGCAACGGCGTAATGCGCCACTTTGCGTCAGGCACTCCTGTTGCCATTGCTATTGCCTGCAGTGGTTCGCTGAAGATTGCGCAGAATGCAAAATGGCCACGCGACATTTTCGAGAACCGGCGTCATTCTGTGGGTATGCCACGACACACCCATCATTTTAGAGTCGCTGCTGCCTTCGTTTCCTTTGCTAGGTCACAGAGCCAGTTAATTTGCGTGCCGGTCAGGAGCAGTTGTCTGCTGTGGCCGACAGCACGCGAGATCAGACGAGGTCGACCGTGCTTCGCCTGCGGCATTGCTGGCGTGTCTTCATGCGAGAAAAACTCCGAACAACATTGGACCAGGCTGTGGTATAGGTTTACAAAATGTGATGTAGATGGACCTTGGACATTTTTCGTCGTTGGCCTCGAACACAGTGACCTTGAAATCACCAACTGTGAAGTGATGTGCATACAGAGTGGGTAGCTTCGACTTGGCGTTAATGTCTAGATTTCTTCGGAAATCTTGCATGGCCTCCAAACACCACAAGAAACTCAGCTAGATGGTTCAGAAATACAAAAAATGCCGCCATGCTTGCTGCGGCTGCGAACAGGAATGCAAACTTCACAGCCATGTAGATCTCCTCAGCATCGTGTTCAGAATATTCCGCCGGCAGTAAGGAACGTTGGCTGCCGTTTCTGTACAGGGCCGCCCAGGGAGGGATTACCAGCCGTACTAAGGAAACTTGGGCGGGGTACTCCTGCCTACGCATTAACCTGCCCCCGATTGGGGACGGTTGACCGCTCCCTCCGAGGTTTTTCCAAGATTGCGAGAGAACGAACGAACGCAGAGCCACGAAACGTTGTGTACCTTTTTGCTTGATCATTTTTGCACCTTGTGCCAAGTTTTGAGCTCAGGTCATGTCAGGTGCTTGACTTGACCAGGTTAAATAAACTTATGTCCAGTTTTTTTTAAGCTCTCTGTAACTTTTTCGGAAAACATGATATCACAATAAAACTTTCAGAGACTATATGTTTTGACAGATGCAACGAATCTGCTATGTCAGATTTTTCGGAACTCTCCGGGCCATTGACATAAGATCAACCCCATTTTCAAAACATATCGTCATTTTCTCGGAATTCTGAGGAAATTTTGTAATCAAGTTTTTTTGTATGGGGTGATGCAGGCATCCATTTACCATCAATGGACAAAGTATCAATGACTCCCAACTATTGACCTGGGATCAGGTCACAAATAACTGTTATGACCCAAAATGCACCGCCGTAAAAATCGGCGATGAATTACTCCGAAAGGATGGAAAGTGGCAGAACTGGCTCGCTCACTTGCGGGTGATACCGAGAAGTTGAAAAAAACTGCATGTTGTGGAAATAAACAGGCTATCGCGAATAAATGTCCGCCAACTGTGTAGATTGGTAACTTTTGAAATTTTCGAAAGTTTTAACATGAGAAACCATCACCAGAACCACTAGGATTAAGAAATATCTACATGGAAGGGCCTATGTCGCGAAAACAAAGAAACGCAAAATTAAGTTCCCGTTACTTTCATACCGCGTTCAGCTACGGTGCCCGCCGGCAGTCGGCGCGAAAATCGCGGTGTCTTTAACTCAGTGTTTCGGCGTATATATTAAACAAACCAAAGAAATTGGGTATGTATCGGTGTCTGCAGACTTTTACCTATTCATTGGTGTCTTTACCTAGACCCTACTATTTACAGCCAGTTGAGATCCAGGCCGTTTCTCGATTTCATCCAGTCGGCTGTGAGAAAATATTTATAGAACGTAAATGGCTTACATATTACCGACAACTAAAAATGAGACCAGTTTTGAGCTCTACTTGCCACGAGCTGTCCAACAGTGCTTAGTTTTATCGTGCGATTAAGCCATTCGTGGGTTGGAGGGGTGCTCGACGGACGTCAACGGCCCCCCTCCGTCGAGCACGATCGACGCCGACTGCCAGTCGGTCGCGGGTTGGGGAATAAAAAAAAAATAAATGACTCAAATGACTATTCAACTCACTGTTGGGTGGATATACCCGGATGCGCTCCATGCCCATTCTGAACCCCTTTTGTTGTTGAACGTTTTGCGTGGGAAATCTAATTGATATGTGTGGGGACATTCTGCAAAACCTTTCTGTTCCTCGCATGCGAAATGCAAAAGGTAAAAGCTGTGCTGGTTCTAACGATAAATATCAAATGCACCTGGCGGTAATTCAAGAGGATAATATTTCTTTTTTAATCAGTCTCCAAGATACCAGTGGAACGCTGCCAGATGCAGTGGATCCCAAATCGGCAGTGTAGCGTTGACCCTGCGCTACTGTCAAAAATAACACCGCCAGTTGTTCTAGAGATTGATGGGAAATCCCCGCAGGGGAGCATTTCTGTGGTTCACATTGCAGAACGCTTCTAAAACGGCCAAGAGGTTGGTGTATTTTCATTGGCCGTCTTTTTGCGGTGTGTTTATTTACCATGTTTATGAACAATTCGGGAACTGACAGCATTTTTCGTATATTCTTGGGCCTGTGGCTAACTCATTCTAATCGCACAGTGCCCGTTCTGTCTTTCCGAGCGACATTATGACGAAGACTGCTCTGTCCGTTCCGTTTGTCTGAAGTACGTCCGTTCATTAAGCAATGCCCTCCCCAACTGCTGGCTGGCGCGTCCTCCACGACTTCTGTCTGGCATGTCCTCCATGATCTCTAGTCGTCTTTCTTTCCCCAACGAATTGGCGCTGTGTCCTCCTACAGCCGGTGTGTGCTCCAAACCTTTGGTCGGCGGTGTGACCTCCCGGACCGCCAACCCGAGTTTGTGTCCCATCCCGCACGCCGTAATTAATTCAGCGAATGATCAATAGCGTCGGCTGGCGCCCATGAAACAGGCTGGCCGCTCGATCTTACCTGGCTGCAGGCAGAGGATTGGCGGCATAGATCACGGGTAGATCTGCTCCTGCCGCCGACACCTGACATCTTCTGCCGCCGACACCTGACACCTCCTGCCGCTGACACCTGACACCTCCTGCCGCCGACACCTGACATCTCCTGCCGCCGATACCTGACACCTCCTGCCGCCGACACCTGACACCTCCTGCCGCCAACACCTGACATCTCTTGCCGCCGATACCTGACATCTCCTGCCGCCGATACCTGACACCTCCTGCCGCCGATACCTGACAACGACACCTGACATCTCCTGCCGCCGATACCTGACACCTGACCTGACCTCCAGAAGCCCTGCCACCAACCGTTGATGGCTTTACCAGCTCCTCTCCCCAACTCTGACGGCCTCACCTGCTCCGCTGCCAATCAGTGACGGATTTACCAGCTCCGCTGCCAACAATGACGGATTTACCAGCTTCGCTGCCGACCAATGACGGTTTCATCAGTTTTCTCCGGCGGCTAATAACGGCAGTCTTCCAGCAGCTTTTAATGCCTGATGTGGTTTGACCCACCGTCTGACGATGGCAGGATGCGTTCACTGTCAGGGATATATATGCTATCCTTCATGGTTTTATTCACTGCCTGGCAAGGACTTTTTCCACTGCCTGTGGCGCCGCCCATAACCTCAGGCATTTGAAGCGGCGTCTATGTGAATATTTTCCTTTTTGTTTTTTTTTTTTAACTTGTCCAATGTTCGCCAGGTCCAGTCTTGTTTATTTCACTACCTGAAACGATTTTTCTCATTTTTGTCGAGGATTTTTCCACCTTCTAACAAATATTTATCAGTTGTGTGGCAACGCTGTGTCAAGTGTCCAACAGGATTTTATCAGCTGTCTGGCTAACCTTTTCACCAATCTGGCAAAAATTTGTGGGCTGACCGGCCGGGTTTTGTCCACTATCAGGCGAATTCCAGCGGCCCATGGAAGGCATTCGACGGTGGTTTGTGGTGGGTAGTGAGCAATGGTCCGTGGTAGGTACCGGACAGTGGTTCGTGGTGGTCGGCGGACAGTGGTCCGTGGTCCGTGGTCCGTGGATTCAGTCGGTCTCCGAGACCGACCGAATCGTTCTCGAAGACCGATTCAGTCGTACCAGGCCTGCCGTGTGTTGCAATCGATAGCAAAGCGATAGGTGCGTGTCGCCAACGAGGACGATGGTTTTTAAAGGCTCCCGCCGCCCCCATCCTCAGATATTTGAAGTGGCTGCGCAACGCAAACACGCAAGCGACGTACTCCCGTTCCCAGTGCTAGTCACTGCGTTAGGAGGATTCAACGCTCATTCGATTTGCGGAGCTTAATGAACTTGAGGTTGAGTGCATAAGTAACTGTCAGTCCATAAGTTAAGCCATTTGTTCTTACTTTGTTTGGGACTCCTGAACATCGTCGCTAAGTGATCTTGTCTGCTTTTACCTGGTTTCTCAATGATGCATGTTCTGCACCACTCAGTTTCAAGTTCGAGTGTCAGTCACCATTTTGATCTGAAAAACTGCAAAGTTTCGGTACCATGTATACGTTGATTAATGAAACTGACGGGGGTGAAGGATACTCGATAATCAAAGCCCGCTAGAGGCATGTTTGTAACTACCTCAGCACAGACAAAACGAACACTGGTGTTGGTCTGGCGCACCTGCACCTCTTACGATCGTCGTCAGCTACCGGCCGTAGGCTGCCGTACCGTTGTCAAAGTGCTACTGTCTCATCTTTGTGTCGCATTGTAATTTGTTCGGTACTTTCTTCTCTGATAGCTGTAATAGGAGTACTCACTTTCTCCACGGCCGAATGTCTGGAAGCGTATAGTGTTTGGGTCAAAGTCGATGCTCAAAGGACCTGTGCTACTGCAGAGGACGTTAGTTCATTGACCACGTTTTGAGGTTCAAGCACTGTTTCATACGGTTTCATTTTAGTTCATCGCTCACATTGGATAACTCATGCGTTCTTTCACGCGGCTTCAGGCTAGTTCATTGCTCACATTTTGTAGCTGATGCACTGTTTTATGTGGGAAGAAATATCACGTGCTCGACACAGTGTAGGTAAGCATGATCATTTATTCTGCCTCAACGGTTGCCAGGCGAGCGGAGGTGGTTGCCAGCCCATATGAGGTGTTCCTAAGACTGCTGGCTAGCGACCTGCGATAAAGACCTAAATTTTGCGATAGCTTACCTTACATCTTTCCCGAATCTTTCTCATTGTACCGAGTCATGACGTCATTCTCGAGGCTTTACAAACCATTTTTTAGACCTGAGTTACGTTTTGGCTTTTTTTCTCATGACTGACGAGATATGAGGTCAGTTTTTGACCCAAAACTGTTTCAGTGTATCCTTGACAACATATCAGACTTTGAATGGCCAGTGACCTTTAGAAGGTTAAGTGAGGTCCTTGACGTTATAGGAACTCAAAATACATTTGAACCGGTCTTCCGATAATTTTTGGCGCTTAGTTCAGTGATGGAAAGTATTCGTACCCCTCTCGATGATCAGAACTATATTCTGCGGTACCAAAACGTAATTTTTGGCATTAACCAAGCCGTAAAAATCATAATGATATTTGACCTCTCGTTGACTTAGCTTTAATCCGGAGAAATTCAAGCAGTCACTGAATACAATGATTCTTTAATTTTAGAACTAATTTGCTGCAAAAACACTGCCTACAGGCACTTCTGCTAGAAAAGTACTACAAAGACGGCGAAAACGACAGACATGTAATTCTCTTTCGCATTGACCTAAGAGGTCACCAGGTGTTTTAAAGGGATCAAATCAGATGACATTAGCACCAGAAAGAAACGAGCTACACGCTAGGTTTTGTTTCGATGTTCTACCTTAGTTGGAAATGAAACGGGCAGGGGGTGGCAATCCCCATTCCGGTCCCTCCCCACTCGTTGGTCGCGTAGGTGAAAATCCTTACGGCCGTCGAGGGTTAAATCAAGGCAATGATCAGGCAGCCCAAAGAGATTTTTTGTCGGGAAATAGCGGCAATACGGCTTTATATAGATTCATATAAACCTTCCTTCGCCAGCAAAATCTTTCCTAAACTTTTGTTTACTTGGCAAGACATGTCATTATATCTTCGGACGTTGGTTGATTCCAAGCATTACAAGATGAATGTTTTTAAATAGACTCACTCTTGGAGACCGCATCTGTACGGGAACACTAACGACACGCATCGTCAGTTGTTTCCTGGGTGACGGCCGCTGGATGGTGCTAAGGCGTCGTTTTGCCAGCTCTGCGTCACGCGATGGCGGCCGCCGTCGCCGTCCGTCGCTGGAGCCGCCCAGGTCGGCGGCGGCGGAGTGCCGCGCCGGCCCGGTCTGCAGGTCGCGTGTTCGGCGCGGATTTGATGCGGTCGCTCCGGCCTCCGTGTGTGTACACCATACAGCAGAAAAAGGAATTAGCCGGCCGATCGGGCGGCGGGACACGCCGCCTCCCCTGTGTGCCGGTCGCGGTGGCGCCGCTGACCAGTGCTACGACACGGCGCAAAGTCAACACCGTCGCTGCCCCAAGGACCGTTCTCAGAACGACGAGAACCGCCAACCGCATAAATTCTCCAGCGTACGGCGCATTATGTTTGTTGCATGATTGCAGCGTGCGCTGGTACCAATGTCGTAAAAAGGCTGCTAGTCATGCAATCGGCGAGTGGCGTTGCCGTGGGGGTGGACGCACTGCCAGGGCTGAGCAGGGGTGCTGGACCAGCCACGGACCGCGTGACACACCTGGGGTAGACACACTGTCATGGCTGAGCAGGAGTACTGGGCCTACCACGGACCGCGTGACACACGAGGGGTGGACACACTGCCACGGCTGAGCAGGGGTGCTGGGACCAACCGCGGGGCGCCTGACATGCCTCGTGGTGGATTGGAAGGAAGCAGACCGTTCAACCGATGATGAACCAGTCAGAGGGAAGGTTGAGGTTTGCTATGCTTTTTAGTCGATCAATGGATAGTCCAGATGTTTTACGTAGGGACAATAAGAGAGCATAGCGCACGATCCTCGTGACATGTGGTCATTTGCAAGGTCTGCCGCCTCTCGCTGTACCTCGCAGTTCGTGACGCTGTCTGGCTCCGAAACATCTAGTCACGATCGTGACCATGTGACTAGGCTAACTGCCCGCGCGTCGGGCTTCTGTTTCCATGAAAGACCTGGAAATCTTCGCTTTTCAAACAAATGTCCATTTGCAGCGAGGGCTCTTTCATAACGTCCCTTCAGAAGCGATCAAAGCCGTGCTCTTCCTGTTCGCATTTTTTACTGCTGGGGGTGTCTCTATGGTTTCTTGCGTAAAGTTACTGCTCTCTGGGCCGGCCTTGGGCTTGGGTCCTTGGTCGACCACGCATCAGCCCCATCTGACTAAAAACAGTTTTCAGCGGCGTGTTTGTTAACAATGAAGACGACGACAAAAACGCTTGTTTCGCCGTAGGTTTGCCTTCTTTGTGCCGGCATTATTGATCACTTTGGACTCAGGGTTTCGTCGTCGTGCTCCTGTTTGTCATCCGCTGTCAAAACTGCTGGGATTTAACAAACGTCTTTCGTCCGGGAAATAAGTTCATGATGCCCATCATGTAGTCCGAGCTGATTACTTCAGTCGATTCAGCGGCGGCTGCCTCGATCTTTCGCCTCTTTTTATCCCGTTCCGTTTTTCGTCGCCGCTGCAGTGGAACACTTTTTGAGGGAAATTACCAGCGACATCATAGGCCATTTGGCTGCCTTTTTGTATCATCTCCAGTTACTTTTTCATTAGAACGTGTTCGCCGGCCTGTCAGGTTTTTAAAAAGATTTTAATTAGTTCCGAGATTTAGGGAGAAATTAACGATTACCGGCCTTAAGTGCTGAATTTCTGATTCTGCCGTTATTCACGGTGGCGGGAAAAATAGGGTACTCTTTTCCACTGCCGTCTGGCCTAGTGAAGAGCGCCGACCACGCACAGACCGACCAGGCCGGAAGAACACCCGTCCCTCCCCTGAAGAAGCCCCTGTACCCCTGTGCTCTCTGTCATTTCCTTCACAGCCATGATGTCGTTTTTAGATCTAAGCATCATCTGTCCCTCCCTCTCTTTTTTGGCATATATCTAGGCACCCCGATGAAAAGTCACACGCCGCAATCCATCTCTTTGCTTCAGGTTGGGGCTGTCTCGGAACAGTCCAACCCTAATCATCCTCCGGTCATCTGAGCCCTCTCCCTCTCTGGACACTTGGCTGCTGGCTACGGATCCCTGCACCAGAGACAGCCAGTCAGCTGCACTGGGACCACGCAGGTCGCGACAGAGACGGGAAAGCCGTCCACTGTTCTCGATTGCTGACTCGATTCTGTCTCACCGAGGCCAGGCTCTGGCGTCTGGCGAGGCCGTTTCTTGTTCTGCCCTGACGTCCGATGCGGCTTCACCGAGTCGCCGCTTCCCATTCGTTTCTGCACATCCCGGCCGTTCATTTGTTTCCGTTTTGTTTTCTAATTCCGCCTGTCCACAAGAGCCCGCCTTTCCGGCGTTGTCAGGGATATAAAATAAAAGTTCGAAATCAGCACTTTTCCTCCCGTACCGTGCCAATCCGCTGTGATTTGTGTCCCTCCGAAGATCAATAGCCTGGAAATAGTCGCTGAGCGTCGCGGGGCGCCAGTTGACTCGGGGTCTCCTTCCGTGGCCGCGTTTAAATACGGCCTTAATGAGAGTGTCCGGCGGCGCGACGGCCGGACGCCGCCGACGGTGCTCTGGGCAATAAAAGGTCGGCCGTCCGCTCTCCTGATGCCAATCGCCCCCGGCGAGGCGGCGTCGGCCGCCGCTGACGCCGCGCTTCGTCGTGCCGACGATATCCGATAAAGGCGGCCGGCGTGTGAAAATAAAACACGGCGACGAGCAGTGGCCGATTTATTGTCGGTGTCAGTATTCTGCGTCGGGCGGCGCCTAGATTGAGATGAAATCCGGCAGAAAACAAGAGGACGCAAAAAGGATTGGCGACCAGGATGATTAGAATATTGATAGATTTTGAAAGCTGTAATGCTAGACGGCAATCAAATAAAAGATAAGATATGGAGCACGTTTTGAATTGTTTGAAACACAGATCGCCGAAAATGCAGAGAATAAAAGGTGGTGGGATATATGGCTTTATTTTTCGGCTTTATGGGGATTGGCATTGTCAGATTTATGAAGTTGATAGTGCAGTGTTATCGCGGTATGAGATTTTGCCTTTATGGACATTCAAGGACCTGTTTTTGTTCTTTTGGAAGACGTTGCCGAATGGAATCTTGGGCTTGATGGAAATGAAACAGTTTTTGTTCATCATCTGGTCTTCAAAGGTAATGCATGGGTCCATTCCCCATTGCGGGGATTCCCGCCAACTATAAAGAGTCCATTCCGTCGTTAAAATGTTCATCAGTTTGTGTTTTAGTTCGGCGGGGGGGGGGGAGATGAAGCAACGAAGAACAGTTTCGTTGATTTCAGGATGCTTGTAGTCACCTTCAGATCAGGTTGGCATATAGAACCTTCGAAATCTAGGGATGGCTGCGAAACAATCAAGGATGCTCGGATTCGGTGAACAAGTGATGCCGTTGAGATAAACTTACACCTTACAATTTACTCACTAATAAACTTACGCCTTACAACCAACATCTCAGTCGAAATGCCCTGCATCACATCGGCAAAATGCCACACCGTCCATAGGCTGCCAGCTACCCGCTGTCCGAACTCGCATGGTGTCATTGTACGTACATACCTGTGGCCTGGTGCGCGTTGCGCTCCGAGGCGCGATACTCAGCGACGCATGTAGCGCTTCACACATCCGTCCAGAGATGTCGCTAGTGGCGAGGATGCCGTATCGGATGCGGCACGTGTCCGGTTGCTGCAACATAAAGACGCATTGCCTTATTAGCGTCGTATCGGCCAGGCAAGAGCGTTTCCATGGCCACACTTCTGCAGCGACCCTCGGATGCGAGCGCCATTTATTGGAAAGGAAAGGCACGGCGGAAGGCGGTCCAGCCCGGAGCCAGGCACGCGAGGGTGGGGGGAGATCAGCTCTGGGTGGTCTGAGATCAGTCTGGGACCATGGATGGGGGCAACTCTAGGGAGACCAGGTGAAGGAGTGTCTCAGGGTAGATCGGTCCGGTAGGCGGGATTTTCCGGGCAAGGTTGACTACAGTGAGATCAGTCCAATTGGCGGGATCTCTGAAGCAAAGGTGCTCCGGGGAGATAGATCTAATAGACAGGGACGCAATCAGGATTTCGCCAGGGTGGATGCTTCAAGGTTTAGCAGGTCAGGGGCACCTCTGGTCGTCTCAGGTGACCCTATTGCTAGAGCCTGCTAGCTAGCAGTTTCAAAGGCCCCCTTTAACAGTCTCAGTGGGTCTCCTGTTGTCCCAGGTGCCCTCTTGTTGTCTGTGGGTAACATTTTCGCCATCTTACGGGTCCTCTGGCAAATACAAAAGATCTTTTAGAGATACCAGGCCCCTGTGCAGTGTCATGGACTTTCTGAACGTCTCCGGTGGTCTCCATGGCTGTGTCAGGGGTCTTTCTCTATTACATGGGGTATATCTGGCAGTCTGAGGACCCTTCTAGCCGTATCAGTGGCATTTGTTGGCTCTTCAGCAGCTTCACTGGTAGTCTCAGGGAGCCTTTTTCGTTTCAAGAACCCGCCTAACACACACGTGGCCTTCTGGCCGTCCAGGGCCCCATACCGTCCAAGAGTCTTATTGTCTTTGCTTCGCAGGGGCCCTCCGACCTTTTTGGCGGTCTCAGGGGCCCTCTGCCGTGCAAGGGCCCATCTTGCCGCCTCAGGACCTGCCTGACCTTCTCGGGGCCCCCTGATTGTATCAAGAACTCCTTAGGTTTTCAAAAAGACCATTGCAACCCGTTTGGGGTCCCTCTCAAGGCTGAGACGGTCACTGATGAATCCCCTTTCAGGGGACCCCTCTGGCTGGCTAGTGGCTCCTTATGCCGTCACGTGCTTGCCGTCTCAGGGGCCCCTCTGCACTTTAAGCCGTCTCATCAACCCTTTGCCATGTTGGAGCCCTTTTGCAATCTCAGGAGCCCTTGAAGAGCTTCAAGGGCCCTTCTACCCATCTTAGGGACCATCTTGTTGTCTTAGGGTCTCATTAACCCTCCCGGAGACACTCTGACTGTGTCGGGAATCTTCAGCTTTTCACGCAATCCCGTGAAGTCCATTCGGGGCCTCTGGGACATTCCAGGGGCACGTCGCCGTCCTAAGGACTCAGTCATCTTTGCCGTCGCAGGAGCTTTATGACCCTTCTGGCGGTCTCAGGAGCACTCTGATCTGCTGGGGCCCTGTTACAGCCTCAGGGTCACTTTGGGAGCTTCAGGGGCCCTTCTATCCATGTCAGGGGTCGTCTACCCCCCCCCCCCCGAGGCCGCCCTGACTGCATCAAAAACCCGTCAGGTTTTCGCAGAGATCCCGTGAAACTTATACGGGACCCCTCTCAGGCCTCGGGGGAGGGGGCGATAGCCCCTTCGCCCCTTCCCCTTGCATCTGCGCCTGGCGATATACGGGATCTGCCGGGCAGTGGTTGCTCTGTGGAAATCGGTTTGGTAGGTTTCCAAATCTCGATTTCCCGAATTTCACTGATCTCTTTCATGCCATACGATGCTGTTTTTGGATTTCCTAGAAACATACACTAGCAGGTCCTTCAAAAGCCCCGAGATAGCACTGGACACATAGTTTCCCAAAGTATATTTTTGATATCCCTATGGATGAACAGATTTTACCTGCAACTGGTTTATTTGGATTCTGTGGAGGCTGTAGCCATTTCCCCGTCATCACATTTACCTCTTTCTCGTTTCCATTTTTCAAAATGCAGAAAATGGCAACACAGTCCAGAGTATCGGAATGGCTCCCGTCAGTTTATAAGTCTGCAGGTTACTCTATGTGTCACTGTTAAACATTCCAGTTGTTCGGGTACTTTGCTAGCAGGATGGCTTTGCGAGCTGTGCTGCTCCATCGCGCCTGATTGTTGTAAAGTAGCTTCTGGCTAAGTTTTATTCTCTGCTAAGCTTAGAACGCAAATATCAGCAGTATTTCTATTCCCTGGTGTATGCAGCCCAGCGCCACTGGCTATGACATCTACCACCGCACGTGACTGATGGAAACCTCTTATGCGACGCACGCAAATAATTTATTTATGCTGTAAATCTAAGAATCTTTCCCAGCTATATCCGTTTTTTTATCGCTTGCTTCACATGTCTCTCAGGTTTCTGAATAGCTGTATCGTCTTCTACTTTCCTGTCTTCTTCCCACGTCCTTTTTTCCTCCCTTGTTTCGCTCACCACTATATGATAATTTAATGGAATAAACCGTCGAAGCTCTGAATCATAAAAGTGCTGCATTATGCAGTTTGTATATCTGTTATCAGCAGGTTCTCTCTAAAAATGTAAAGTCATCGGCGATTTAATTGCTCCCCGCTTGTCAAAGTCGTCACCGGGATTCCTGGTTATCATTTTCTGAGACATCGATTTCAACAGCGTCGGCAGACTGGGAGAAAAGTTGATCCTCGTTAATAGTTCATTAACTTGAGCATCCAGAGATCTGTAATTGGTAAGCAAAGCAACCATTGCCCATCGACTGATTCATCGCACCTATACAGTTTCTCCTTTAACATCATAACACATGCATTTTCTGCACTGCTGCAAAGACGTATTCCTCCCATATTCCACAGTCAACCTCACCCTTGTCCCGCTTCAAGATGCGTTGATAAACTATGCGTTTTCTGTCTCCGTGCGATGGCGATCTATAATCCTTGAGCCTTGGTGGTAAACATTCCTGCATTCGCCGCTGATCATTTATCCGGACGTGTCTTGACCTCTGAAGTCTATACTTTCGGCTTTGATCCCCTGTAGCCCGCCGGGCCCTGCACACGCAGTGGTCGACTGGGGTGTCAATGCGGGAGAGAAGGCCTCCATGGTGATCCACACGTCAGCGCAAAGGTTCCGACGCAACAGAGCGCTCATCCATAATCACATCTGATGGCACTGACACAACGAAACGACAGCAGCCCACAGAGTTACGGACCGGTGCCGTTAGTCAGCGCGCCAAAGGCCTCCGCTGTCGGCTAGCCGCAGCAGCGGGCCGGGTCTGAAAGGTTCAGTGGAACGAGCTGTTTGTCGCGGAACACAGAGTAGCACTATTTGCTACTCTGTGTCTTAGTCTCAGTCATGAACTTAGTCACGAACGCGAACTAAGTCGCGAACTCCCAGCTACCCCGGCGACAACAGATGTTAGCAGCGGGCGGCGTCACCACGTCGTATGGCGTCAGACGGCCGAGCCGGTGATCGGGCTCCGATCTGCGGCCGCGTCTGATGTCGCGATGAAAGTAAATCGGTCATTGTGGTTCAGTGACGCCGCACCGCGTCACTCAGCATTCAGCGGCCGCCCAAACTTCCAGCACCACGTGCCCGGCGGGTACGTGGCGTCACTGCCGGTGGCGGGTACGTGGCGTCACTGCTGGTGGTGGGTACGTGGCGGCGGGTACGTGGCGGCGGGTAATAGGCGTCACTGCCGGTCAACCGAGCAGCCGCCACCAAGACGCGTATCTCACTGTCACTGCTTGCCCCCGAATTAAATCGGAGGCTGCGGCGCCCGCAGTATGCTGTGAAGGTCACTTCCGGCGCCCGAGGGCGGGGAGAACCGAGTGGAATCGACTGAATGTGCAGGCGGCCATCTCCAGACGGCGAGCGGGGACGATTCGCTCGGTCGGCACACGTCCGTAACTCGGCCGACGCTCTGCGGGACCGTGCGGACGAGCGCCCCAGTACGGTTTCGGCTGCCGGCCGGCGGCCTGCCCGTCTCTCGGCTGGCTCAGCGGCCGCTGTCCGACCCAGACGGGTGGTGAGGAGGGCTCTGCAGTCGTCCGGTCAGGTGGTACCACTGTAGTCTGGGAATGGGCTCAGTGACAGGCCTACACAAGACTGAATAACTTGCGCTGCGCCCACTCATTAAATACGGGGTTTGATGCATTTGCCTCAATTTGATGTTGTGTATTACGGATGTAAAGGACGTCATATAAGCCGCGGTGTCATGAGCCCTGCAGAGATAATGACGCATGTTAAGGAATGCAATTATCTACTCTCGGCCTCTTGATACAATCGGTTTCGCCCCATTCAAACAGTGTTCTTGGTATTTATGATTTTTCCTTAAAGGAAAACATTGGGATATTGTTAGGAAGTACCTTAACGTTGCTGTGACCTTCATTGCCTTATAGAGGGTCATTCTTTTCTGTTTTTTAAAATGTTTGTTGTGCAATTTAAGTTGTGGCGAGGATCTTTGCTCACCTTTTGTGAGAGAAGCAACAGTGCTTTGGATTGTAAACGACAGTGTGAGTACGATGTTTGTTTTATTTCGTTTCGAAAGAATATGAGGTCAGATCAAGTGATCCTTGTATCCTTGTATCCTTGCGTGATGCCCAGCAGTCCCCACTCGAAGGAACTTGCCGGAAAGCCTCGAGTTCACAGACGTCAACGGTACCACTAATCCTACTCCGTCTTGTTTGCAATGAGGCATCAGTGAGATCAGTTATATAAGCAGTGGGTGCACAACTATGCCACAAGTGTGCTTCTCACGCCCATGGGCATTTCCGTTCAGGATTCCAGGTGTAAGAATGTGGACTGCTGTAAGTCTAAAGTAGACGGTGTAGGTGCTGCTGCCTCACTCACTGTCGCCCAACTCCGGGCGCTGCCGAACTGCCTAGCTGCCTAACCTAACTGTCGCCTGAGTCAGGAGCTTGGTAGACCACAGGAGGTCAGAGAACGTTTAGGAATGGAATGTTTAGGAATGGCGGCGTTAGATCATGCTGTGATGAATTCGACCGGTGCGCGACCGTGCATCACGATCGCTAGACCGTTGGAACATTTCACCAAGCTGCGGGCTGCGGCGGCTCGGGGCAGTCATCTCAGGTATTGTGAAGCCAAATCTTCCGTCACTCTGACCTCTGCTAGGTTCCCACGTAGCCGTAGCCAGCACGGCCGGCAAAGACATCCGACACCGGCCTCATTGTTTTACGTTACATCATCCGGACTACTCGGCGCGGACGTCACACACGGCGGTGCGGACGTCATATCGGATCTGCCGTCACGTGTCCTCGACGGCGCTGCGGCTGGCAGACGGAATGGTTTTCAGACACGGCCCTGGTTACCGGCCTCGTCACGGAGTGCGTCAGGACGGTTGGGGTATGAGGAACAGGGGACGGGCGGGGGGAGGGGTTCTGCACTCTACTTAAGTATGGGCAAGGTACAGCTTACTCATTACGTGGCCGGTTCTGGCGGGAACATGTCGTGCCATGAGTCTGCTAGTCAGTCCACCTGCCGCAGTGTCGTGTCCGCTGGAGTCCGCCAGTGTCCGCCCGCGTCCGCCGGTATCCGCTAGTGTCCGTCGGTGTCCGCCAGTGTCCGCTAGTGTCCGCCAGTGTCCGTCAGTATCCGCTGGTGTCCGCCGTTGTCCGCTGATGTCCACCAGTGTCCGTCCGCGTCCGCCGGTGAACGCTGGTCGGCGTCGTTCGGTAAAATCTCGTGTCTGGTCCTCTGGTGTTTTCCATGCCAGCAGTAAGTCAGCTCGCCGCAGCCGTCAAGCGCCAGAGTGTCACCGTTTCCGGCACACGTTGCGCAGGCGCCTTTACGGGCCGGAGCTGGAGCTGGCGCGGCGTTCACGGCCGCCGACGGTGGGCCGTCTGAGGCGGCTTCCAGCGTCGGTCTGTCGGAGAGAAATCACCGCAGACTGAGCGTACACTGGGCACCATTGAGCGGCCTTATATGAATGGCGGCGATCGCAGCAGTCTGGTCAGGCGACTCCGCATCACTAGTCGCAGCCAGAGAGCCATTGAAACGTCAACGCCAGCCGCTCCGGTCTCGCACAGTCTGGGAACGAAACGCTTCCGCTCCGAGCATCCTTTCTCTGTTTGACTTATGCAAATATGAATTCAATAAATCCGAACTTTAATCTTCCTCCAAGAACAACGGTAAAATCTAAATTAATTGAAGCCCTGTGAGAAAAAATGTCAGGGCTATTGATTGGATGTAAAGCGACGTATGCGGCTGTGGCATTCTGTTCGGTCCTGCCGGCCCGGGAAGTCACTCCGTCTGTGTCAGCTCTTTGTGTGGCCGGCATTTTTATGCAACAGGCCATGTGCCCGAGATTTTTTCAAGGCTCGAGCCGATTCTCTTTCCTTTTATCCAACGCCCAGACGCGATTTAATTATTTTAAAAGGGTCAGGAAGGGTAAAGCCTGGGGCCAGCAGCTGCCGGCATTCACTGCAAACTACGTGCACCACCATGCGACGCGCAGCCATGTCGGCGGTTTCCTGGACAAATGTTTTTGTACCACACAGCTAATTTTCGTCATTGACGGTGTATTTTACGCTTGTCACAGAGCGTCATCATGTTTTTGATGTCGTTTGTTAGAATACTTAACATACTAAGAAGCTGCATGCCGTTTGTAAGGGACCATTTCGGGATTTCAGGAGACCAGCTGGTGCGTGTGTTTGCCAGCTACGTTTGTAAAGCACACCTACCTGACTAATTTTATTTACATCAAAGACACGCTCGCCGACAAATACCGTCCATGTTGGGTTGTTTTTTATCACTGGCTCAACAGAAACCTCGTTTTTTGTGCCATTTTTTGTCTGCCGAGGTCTTTTTTGTGCCCCGATCGCGGCTGGAATGCTTGAACCCTCTTCTATCTACCTGCGTAACAACGGAACAGCAGGCAGGAAAACAGCGCTCTCAGTGGCGCCGGCCAAATAACATTTACGAGAAGTGCCCACCTGTCTGTATCTCGGGCCTCTGGCTCGCAGCTCAAATGGTCGCCACGCGAACAGACACGTGAAGGTAGACTTTCTGGTGGTGTTTTGCCAGAATGCCCGAACGTGCCGCTCCGAGGCTCCCACACGGGTCACTGAACCTTTAAAACAATGGTAATGTGACATGGAAAACGATGTTTTTGTGTGAGACCGGTCCACCAGTCTTCAATGACCCGGCTGACCTGGATTTATATTGGCATTGACACGGTGGAAGCTGTTCTTTTCGCTCTTTCGACAGTGTAACATCCCAGCCTTAGAGACTTCATAAACACCTACGGTTCATTTTAAAGCAACGGACTGTGAGTGGGTCGGTCTGTCACTGTACATGATGTCATGTACTTTAGTTGGCATGATTAGTTCGATCACGTTGTAGCGATACACCAGTACAGCCATCGCTAGTTATAGAGATGTTGTCTTCTTTGCGTGGAAGGAGGTCTACTTAAAACTTCGAGACTTACTTGAAATCAGACGCACTGAAATATATAACCACAAGATGGGCATTTTAAGTGAATTTGCTGCACACGCTCCATATACTGCTTTTGCTGTGGTTAACGTTTTCTTACGCCATCATATGCAAGTTTCTTCTCATAACAGACATCTTTCCTCCTAACCATCATCGTGACATTAGTGCATATGCTCTATGCAGACCGCTGTCGGCTGGCGTATCTAATCCCTGCAGGCCTGTATAGATGGCCCTGTAAAGAGCTCCCCAAACTGGTCCCTAAAGGAGCTCCTGCACATATGTAAAGAAAGCCTTGCAGCTATTGGACTGTAAAGAGGCCCATTCTGCCCCCTAAAAGGACCTTCACCTGATAGTACAGGGCCCTTGCCCACGAAAGGAGCATCGACTGGACTGTGAACAGCACGGGCCGCTTTTGCAGATCATAATGCTGTTTCTGCAGCGAAGGAGCCATTGCTGGTCTGTAAGAGCAATTGCTGACCTGCAAGGAACCCTTGCTGAGCTTTGGAGTCCTCCACGGGCCTGTAAGCAACATTTAGGGGCCATCGTTTCCGATAGGATTTGATGTGCGACATTTTGTAACATAGTTAAGACGGTGTCCACCAATACGTTTGGCAACAACCAGATTTCATTTGATTTCTCGTTTCCGCGGGAGAAGTTTTCTGGTGTTGCGCTCTTTTATGCACATACATTATATCTATCCATCTATATCTATATATCTGTCTATCCATATATATATATATATATATATATATATGTGTGTATATGCATGCCACCGAGCGAAGAGGACCGTTAGGAAAATCATGGGTACGCCTTTGTTTACTACCACAGGGCACAGAATCGGGAAATTGCCCCTAGAATATAGCTCGATTCTTTTAATTTGATGCATCTGCATTCGCACTGTGTTAGTTTGCAGGCTGTTTCGCTCACATAATTGTTCTGAGAGTAATGTTTTTGTTCTTTTGATCCATTTGTTTACGCTGCTCTTTTAATCATTCATGAATGGCAGCGAACACCATGGGGTGCGAGACGTTTGAGCTTCAATTCCTCGTGATTAAGTGGGGAATTAGATCAATAAATATCCGTTAGTATTGAAAAACAAAATACATGAAAAGAAGATAATGTGCCATCAGTGTTACACACATACTTTCAAATTTAGAAACTAATAACCAAACAGGGATCACTCGTCTTACGCCCCATAAAGCGTCTTACCGGCTATGTGAATTTCAGTAGGTCAAAGAACTAGTAGTAAAGACGTAGTAGGTTTAAGTAGTAGGTTATTAGCAGGTTATTAGTAGTAGGTTATCAGTATAGTAGTAAATTAGTAGTAAGTTAAAGACGTATCTGTCCCATTTTCTGGAAAACTGCATCTTTCATGCGTCCAGATATTAAAAAGCAAACCTGAGCGTATCATTTGATCAGGCTGGTTTCCGTTCTGACGTTTTACCGAGGTCTGCTGAAGGATCGCTGCGCTTTTCGGGCACTTGCCTCGGTGACGTAAAACACCGAACCTGCGCCGTACCTGAGACCATGATCGCGTCCGGAGTTCCGGGTGAGCTCCGTTGACTGACTCTCGTTGTACCCCGCGGTCGACAGCCGGGAGTGGCTGGCTGCCGTGCGCTGGTTTGCCGTTGTGCGGGCCTCCCGCCGCCCCTCGGCCCACCAGCAGACAGCGGAGCCGCGACGCGGCGCCGCTGTCCACTGTTCGGCGTCAGCTGATGAAAGGGTTGAGATCAAGTACGCGGGACCCGGGCACGCGTGTGGCGGCCGGCGGCCGCACCGGACGGTTTTTTGTCGCCTGACTGTCCGATCCCCAGGGGTGGGACGATCTGAGGGGCACGCGTACGTGAGAAATAAAATGTGCAGCCAGGCTGGCCCATTGAAAAAAGGTAGCCGAGGAGTCGTCAGTTGTGAAGCCGTTTGGGTGGACGTCTTATCGTGCGGCATAGCACGTTGTGAAGTACACGTGCACAGATGACCACCCACATGAATCAGGCAGCTATGTTCTACGCCATGCGACGTTTTCTGCACGACACAGGACGTCCAGTAAGTAATAACTGAAATGCATGTTAGCGGCACGGTGCTAACGTCTATGCGTTCCTCCTCCGGCACTGAAACTTTGAAGCATGTATTCTTGTGCAAGGCTGCTGGCTCTGAAGAATTGTGAGGTCTTTCCACGGAACGCCGTAGAAATGATGTGAATGAAAATGAAAAAAATGGAAACCACGGCTCCTATCCATCGCCGTGTCTGCTCGTGCTCTCCGTTCCTTCAGCCAAGGCCAAGGTGTTTCGGTTTGTCTTGAATGTCTGGCCTTGTATGAGAGCCGATAAGACGGTGCGATGGGTCTCATTTTTGGCAGTTTCCGTCACCGGAAGTTTGACGGGAAGGTCGGCCGGTAACGGACAGATCTGGTCGTGTTGGTCAGTTGCAGGTGCCTTATGACGTTCTCTCTGTTTCTTGCACCATCGCTGGAGCTCTGCGCTAACGATGAGTGATGCATTCTGAGCGATGTGCTTCTGTGCTTTATCGTAAAAGTAAGACATTTTGTTTTTTCTCGACCCATGTAACAGCTAAGGTTACCTGATGCCTTGAGTCCCGAACTGCCTCCGCCCATTGTAACACTTCAGAGGTAACCAATAAATAATGGTAATCGGAGGCAGGAGTGAACCTATGCGAAGTGGACTGTGGGTCTTCGGCTTTCTCACGCATTGACTCGGGCGGTTCAGTTTGCCAGGGGTGCTTCCTCCGTGGAGTTTCATGCAAAAAAGAAAATGGTACGCCTTTTCCGTGTGAGGTGCAAGGGCGTCCCTGAAATGACCAGAACTGCTGAGTCTCGCGATGACCTGGCACGGTTGGCATCGTTTGAGGTGATCAGTTTTCACCGGCTGCACGATGGTGGCACTTGGTTCGTCGCTGACGTGCGGGGACCAGTTTGCCGGGGACTGTTAATAGTGTGGGTATCCCGGAGGGGCAGGCGGCGGCGCGACCCAGCCAGTTCCTGTTCCCCTTCCCCCTCCCCGCCGCCGTCCACCGGCTCCGGTACCGTTGGTCCAGGCGGGGGAGGGATGGGTCCGATGTCCCCTCGATGGTCGCGCGCCTTGTTTACGCGCGCACTGTTCTCAGAATGCTGGGCTATTTCGGACGCGGCAGAGCGTCCAGTGGCGCGGCCTGCCGTGGTCAGGGGAAGACAGGCTGGCCGTGGTGTCACGGCATGAGCGTCCAGTGGCGCGGCCTGCGGCGGTCAGGGGAAGACAGGCTGGCCGTGGTGTGGGAAGACCGGCGTCGACCGCCGAGCCTGACCGCCGCCTTCACTGGCACCCTGTGATCCTGGGTAATGTGGTGTCGGTCGGGACAGTCTCAGGTCTGCCGCCAGGCGATGTCCGACGTTCCGGTGATCGCCGCAGCGAACAAAGGCCTCGCTGCAACGGGCTTAGTTGACTCAGCGCCCGCGAATCCAGTCTCTTGAGTGGTTAACGCATAGAGAGACATCTCCGCGCTGCCATCAGAAACAGGCCTGGCTTGAGCAGGCCTGGTCATCAGGAGACGTCTCCGTTTGTCCTGAGCAGAACTGGTCACTAGGAGACGGTCTGGTGATCAGGAGAGAGGTCTGTTTGTCCGGGGTGGATCTGGCCACCATGAGACGGGTCCGTTTGGCCTGATTAAATCTGATCATCAGAAGATGGTCTGGTCTTCAGGAGACGGGTCCGTTTGTCCTTAGTGGGCGCGTTCATCAGGAGGACGATCAGTCGAGGAGAGGCGGACCGGCTGGCGGCTGGCCGTCATGGGCCGGCTGCAGGCAGCGGTCGGTGGTCGTCAGAGGTCGGTTCGGCGCCGCCGCCGACCGACTGCGGCCGTCCGTGAGCGGCTGGCCGCCGGTGAAAGGCATAGCAGCGGGCTGCGCCTCACCGGACAAGAGGGCGCCCCGGCTGGCCGTGCGGCCCGTCCGGCGCCGCTATTTGTTTACCCTGCTGCGGCACCCCCGCCGCCGGACGCTGATTGGCCGAGAGCGACGCAGACATTTCCGCCCGCCACTCGCTGCGGGGAATGGCAATGAGTGGCGGCCACTAAAATAGTGACGGTATGGAGCCGGCCAGGTGTGTGCGCTCCTGGACAGTCAGCAGTTACACGGCCACCCGGCGATCTGCGACGGTGAGCTGAATCAGTCATTCCGGGCCCAGCGTAGTCGAGGAAGGCGGCAGTCGGTTTGTCCTTGCACCAGTTCAGATGAAGGCCATGCAAGTGAGTACTACCCAGTCGGGTTAAGGTCATCGGCAAAAATAGCAGTGGGATGAGTCTGGCTGTCAGTCGCGTTGCTGAAGTGATTTCCAGTTTCTGCTTAAGCATTTCGTTCATACTTTTCGGCAGTGACATTCCACGTGGACATAGATTGTTGCATGGTATCGTCATTCCGTTTCGACGTGATAAAGCGGCATAAGCCTCCTCATGCTGCTTCGATCGTTATGTAAATTCCGATCACAAGTTACAATTATCACCGAAATGGACGTTCTCCCACCGGGACGCCTGAACACGAGGTCCAGGCTCAAGACGCCTCGAATTGGGCTGGTTTGGGCGGCGCGTGAGTCGGCGAAGCGGTGACTAGCTCCATCGGCTCGCAACGGTCAGGATAAACTCGTAAACAGACGCAAACAGGGCGTCCCGGGCACGGCCGGGCACCGGACGGCGGCCTGTTTACAGAAAACCAGGCAAAAGCAGGCTGCGCCGGCTCGGCCCTCCTTTGGTCATTCCAGTGTTTGTTTTCGCGAGTTTGATTGGGCTGGCGCGACCTCGATAGGAGCCAGCACAAACTGACGCCACCTCTCGCGGCCGGCCACGGCAAACATGACCTGGCGCGCCGAGAGCCGGCTCCGCTCTTTTGGCGCCATGGGAAACGGCGCGTCCGCCGCCGCCGCCTCGGCCGCCCGTCGCCATGGAAACGGAGAGGACTCTCGGCGCGTGTCGTGCTCCGTGACGTTTTCTACGAAGACGATATGTCGTCACGGTTTTTGCCGTCTCGCTGGGATGGTGCGGCGTAGTTTCATCAGGATGGCAACGGGAAATGCCTGTTGGTTAAGCGCAGACTTGTGAATTTCGACATGCTCACGGGTTTATCCCAACCTAATGTTGTCACATGCATAGTTGCTCTGGCCAGTGTTTTCCCTGACACAAATGTGCACGAGCAGACCGGCTGAGGCCCTGCAGCCATGTTATGCGGTAGTGGTGGGCGGCGGTGATGCCGCCAGGCAGCCGGTCTCCTTGCCCGTCCACCGGGCGCCGACCGCCGGCCCAGACTGTTCGATTCCTGGCGTGCCACCACTGTGGACGCCGGCAGACTCCGGAGGTCGGCAGCCGGCCGGACTTCCCCAAGGCCGCCCGTCACCGACGCCTGGCTGGGCAAAGACCTCCCATCGGCCGCGACGTCTGTCGTCTCCTGCGGCCGGACGGGACGGCGCCCAGTGAAGAGTCTGCCCTCACGGAGCCGCCCTGGCCCGCAGTTGGGCGGGAAGCAGCGGCTAGCGGGGCTGAAGACCGGGTCAGGTGCGGCCTGCCGGCTGTAAGTCTGGCCCCGAGCGGAGAGTATGGTGATGTCCGACGCTGCGCAGCTAATGGCACTGAAACTCCGCGATATTGGCTGGCTTGTGCCGCCTCGAAAGAGGCCTGCTGGGTTGGACAGATCCTACCTCTCCATGGTACATGACCTGCGGCTGGCTACCTGGTGGACCATCCTCTGCCCGATCGCCGGTGAGAAACGGTGGTTTTCTTTGCGCCGGGCTGCCGAAGTTCAGCAGCGCGAGTCATTAAAAATTCCAGCTCAGATGACGCGGGATCAGCGCACGTCGGCGCGGTAGAGTCTGCCGTCTCACGGACGACAGCTGGCACAGCAGCGGCAGACGCCTATTCACGACGCCGCCTCAGGTGTTTGCCCGACCGTGCAGTCGTCACCGGGAAAACAGGCTGTTCGGCGGGCTGTAAACAGGCCGTGCGTCGCCTGTATTCACCGGCCCGATCTGGGTCAGTGTTAGGGCTGACTGTGCCATGGGAGTTGGTAAACAAACAGGGGAGATGGGAGGGCCCCCGGGCCCCAGCCGCACCCGTCCGGCCGATGCCACTCAGAGGACCTCCTGGGGGAGGCGAGGGAGACGGACACAACAGCCAGGCCGCCGCACATTCACTAAACACACCGGCCAAGCGGTTTGTGCCGGCTCGATGTAAAGGGGAAGTTCAGGTTTGATAAACCAAGGTGACATGTTCATTATTGCTGGACTCCGGTAGAAATGTTTTCTTTCTGAAAAGTACTGTGCCGTCTTAAATTGTCGGTTAAGTCGCTGTTTGCTACACATGAACAGGATTGGCAGCTGCCCGTTGGAATTGATTTCTGCCACTGGTTTTAGCTGGTCAAACCGGCTGGCTGAAATACGGCTGGCATAAAATGACAAGAAAATGTCAGAAAATACTTCTTCGAAATTGCATAATTAGCAACACTTTTTGATGCATTTAAGGCCAGTGAATAGCATAGCAACCATTCCTACATGTTCACATACACGTATACATTATCTTAAAAAATGACCTCAGGTAATTAGCTCTCACCCAAGGAAAGTGCCAGAACCAGATGGCTGTAAACTAAAAAGTGAAACGCTTCGAAAAACCATTTCTGTGTTTCTTCTCTGCGTAGTACAATGGAAAAATATTAAAGGGCCAAGGCCATTTTTGCAGTTTCATTCCTGAAATTGATGAAAAATATGAATAATAACAACAATACCGAACGTTTTATGTTTTATCAAAATAAGATTCAGTTACGATTCAGGTAGCGTACAGCAACAGAGCACTTCAAAACTGGTGCAGAATATGAATAATTCCAGCCCATACTAAAAAATGCTGTCCTGAAAGACAGTGTGATAAGGGGTACCAAAAGCGATACATAGTCCTAGTTGTTTAGGCAAGTGGTGAAGACCTTTTTTATAACACAGCCACTATGTCCCACCTATGCAGTGTACCTGAACTAGGTAGCTGTAACAGAATGCGAGAAATGTTCGTTGTAAATTTAAAAGTAACTATAAAATGTGCACGTTGCATATAAAAGCATGTAGCTGCAGAGTCAACAAATAAGGATATGCCAGATTGGGTCAAGTAAATTGCACATTAACCACAGGCAGCTGGGCACCTGTAAAGTCGATACAGAGTGAAAGGATATAAAACATACAAGACTAGGTAGGCGTTGATAATCAGTCTTATTTATAACAGTAGTCCTAGCTGCGTTGAGTAATTTGCAACAACACTACTCATAACTATTCTGATGACTGGTAATTGGCAGCCAGCGTGTTCTGAACTAGTTACCTCTACGTTCAAATGCATTTCTCAGACTACAGGCCCATGTAATTCTGGCGGTATACAAGATGTCCATTACACTTCATGATTGTACCCTACTCTTCCCTGCTTCCGTGCATGTCTCTCACATTGTCACTGCCAGGCTGGGAGCAATTTGCAGAGAACGTATTCCCTGCGGTATGCAAGTGCTTTTTGGCAAAACGCTTTCATTTGAATGCCTTACTAACTGAAGTTTTGGCATAATATGGATGCAAGTTTTCGTGCACGTGAGAAATATCGTATTTATTTCTCAAAAAAGGATGCCAGGCATTTCCTGCCATTTTATGCTGATTTTGACCGGCATTAACCGGGAAACGTAAGAAATTAATTTGAGCGGTCTGAAATGCCAGCTCTACACATAAGTCGTCTTGAAAATTGTAAAAACTAACTAATTTAGCCTGATCATACCCTTACTGCTTACTGCAAGAACCCGAAACACACATGCAGAAGACGCGAAGTTCGTCAGGAGTTTTGGATGAAAACCATGATGCAGGTTATTGGCCGAAAGAGTACCATTTTAAAACATACTCACACCGACTCCTTACAGCACTCCACACTCCTACAGCATCCTCCTACATACTCCTTACATACTCCTTACTCCTTACAGCATTCTTTAATGGCGTTTGCTTCGCTACATTGCCGGTCTTCCGAACCACGTATGCTCCCTTTCCCCCTGTGCCCTCTTTTGCGCGCTTCCGTCACCGCCTGTGCTCCCTCTCCTGCCCCGTACCCGCTTCTGAGCGCCATCTGATCGCCTGCGCTCCCATTTCTGCCCTAAATCCGATCTCCCGTGCACCCGCAAATCTCCTGCACCCCTCTTGGGTTCGTCTGTGGCCGTGTGGTGTTCCCTGGCCTCCCCTGTACCCGCTTTCTCACTCTCTCTTTGGCCGCTTGTACTCGCCACCCTCTCCTGTACCCGCTGCCACTCGCCTCCGTGGCCGCCCGGTTCTTCCCTTTCCGTCTTGTTCGACTGGAAAATGGAAACCGAGCCTGTGGCTAAGGAGCCAGCAGTATGCGAGCGGCGTGCGACGGCTCGGCTGGCGTCTCAGACAGCTGAACATGGCATTACGTCGCTTATTATTGGGTATTGGTGGAGGGCTTTGTAGCATTAATTTTGGTGCCCGTCGCGCAATTCAAATTAGTTAGCGACTGATTTGCATAAAAGAGGGATGAAATGTGTTTTTACTGGAGAGCTGAATCTTTTTTTCCAACTCGGTTGTGATGTACTTTGTTCGCCCTCCATAATCAATCTCTGACGGTGCGTTTGTCAGGCTGGACGAGTATAGCTGATACCACTTTTGTTAGAACTCTGCTTTTTAAATGCTGTTTAATCCCGTGTTAATTTTCGCGTCGTTGAAAAGGCTCCAGACAAACAGTGGTGCCATTTTGTCTGGTTCTTGCATAAACGCTCCAATGACGTTGAAGTATTTGCATTTCATACACGATATCTCTTCTAACTAATTAGAGCTATACTGGATGCAAATAGCCGTTCAAACTTTTAAAAAAATTTACATTTAATGGAAAAAAGTCTGAATGGATTAGGAAAGCAACGCCACTACGAAAACATTCTGGCATCTAGGCGGCTGATTTCTAACTGTTCGACCTGGCTGAGTGCTCGTGTGACTGATCTTCAGAGAAGTGCTTAATTGTCCCTTTGTCGAGGAGGCGAAATTGGATCGAGATGGGCGGGATAAAAAATGACGACCGACCGTAGTGTTGCTGAAGAAGCGGAGGTAGAGGGACAGGGTAGAGATGCTGCCATCATTGGCGGCTGCTGCTTCCGAGCCCTGTCGACACGCCGCTGCTGTTCCTAGCGCACGACTTTTAGAACCTCTGTTGGGCTCAAACGCCGGCAGGTCACGGTACACCACACTGCACACTGCACGTGCGACGTTCCGGACAGTCTGGCACTGGCAGCTGGTGCCGGCCGACATATATCAACATATCACTGCCGCTTCCCATGCTTCTCAGCGGTAATGCACACGCATACCGTGCTCCTTTTTTATCCAGCAGGCTTGTGCTGTGCATGGAAAAAATAACGAACATCTCTTAGCTGCAACCTATCTGAATACCGTTTTTCTTACTGGCATTCGTAGAGGTGATGCATATATGGCTTGGCAGACATCAGAGTAGGTTTTGAATTATCGACTTTCTCGAAGCCGCGCTGAATCCGTGAAACAGCCTGATGACCGCTGTCGTTCTTGTTCCACTAATTTCAGGTTTCAGAACTGGCTGTTTCGCTCTTCTGATTCCAGTGATGCCATTCGCTCGCGTGTCCATTCTCCCCATCTTCCAGCCAATCGCGCTTTGCTGGCTCCGATGGTCGGCGCGAGCAAAAATCTTAATATATCACGGTATCAGCGGAGACAATCGTGTGCAAAAAGACGCTTAACGTGAGTCCGCCGAGAGGTCTTTATTTGTCGCGGCCGCCGCGTGGACGTCGCCAATTTATCTAGCCGCCAAAAACGCTGAGAAATGGCCGGAAAGGTAACCGTTGAAAAGCGGAGAGATGCTGATGCGGCACAAAAACGTCGATTTGTGAAACGAATGATACGCGAATCGGCGTGAGAAATTAACCGTGTGTCGATAACCGAGATGAATCGAGACGTGTCTGCCGTGGTCGAGCCTTGTCCGGTCCCAGCTAAGGCGACCAGCTTTGTCCCGACTACGGCCGAGACGCACGGAAAATGGAAAACTCCGCCACGCAGGGTGTAATGGCCTCCCTGTTTGGTATCGCCGCTAATGAGTCAAAAAAGGAAATTGCAGTCGCTGGAGGGGTTGCCGTATTTTAGCAGTGGACCATTTCCACCGTTGGCAGATGTCCGGAACGAGCTGGGAGCATGTACGCCCCGGAGAGGTTATCTTGAATTTTTAAACAGCTCCGGCTTGGTAAGCGCATCATTTGCATGCTGTTAATTTTTAATCGGGGAAACTACAGAGCGCGGGACGGCCCATCATCGGCGTATCTTTGGTCGTTTGGTATAACAGAGGAGCAGTGCCGTGATCTGTGCTCGAGGACGGGGCACCTGCAGTAGCTCGCGACAAAGCAGCGCGCCCTCTTCCGGCCCGCCCGTTCGAGAGCGGGCCAATTTCGGCTGCGCCCAATTAATGGGCAGATTTTTCGCCTTAATTTCCGGAGTGCCGGCGGGATTTTTACGAGGAGCGACGTCGACGAGTCGCTCCACTGTGCCGAGCGCTGCCGCGGTTGGCCGTCTCTGGTCGGCCTCGGTTTGATGGTCGGCATCCAGCGGCTGCAGCGGTCGTCTTGTACCATTGGCTAGTATGGCAGGTCTGACTACAGCTCATTATAACGGCCTGATGCCTTTGAAGCCAGGGATTCAGACCTCACGATCTGCTAAGGTTTCAACTTTGAACTGTTGGTGCTGTTTTGGCCAGTTCTGCCCAGCAGTCTGCATCTTTTAGTCCAGTCACGGTGTTCTGTCGATGGTCCAACAGTGTACTTCGGTTGCACTAGCAGGCTCGCTGTGTCGCAGGATGATGATCGAGTGATGACCGTTTTTGTCATGCCCGATAGTGGGCGCTGGACTAACAGGATCGGTCCGTTGCGTTGCAGGACAATGGTCCAGTGATGGAGGCGGAGGAGAGGGACGAATCGCACCAGTCGTCGGCCATCAACCTCAGCTCGCAGCGCGGCCGCACCGTTAACGGAGTGGACGGGCACGAGCAGGCAGTGAGTACCCTCCGTCTGCACTCTCGGCCGTTCCTCACCTCGTCTTCCCAGGCGGCCGCATGGCTAACGGAGTGGACAGACACGAGCCGGCAGTGGGTATCTCCGTCTGCATTGTCCCTCCCCATCCCCCAGTTAAGGAAGGTGCGTTACTTGATTTACAAATCTCCCCTCCGATTTAAAGCGTTGAGATTGGAAATATTTTCGCTCCCCCACTGCGGACGTTGCGCGATGGCTTTTGTGGTGCTGTCATTGCGGCGATCCGATTTAATATCCAAACGTCGACCGCACCGTTGCATCAGACGATGACTTCAGTCAGTCAACTGGGAGATTATCTTAAGACGCTTCTGGAGACACGCGAGTCGATAATATAGACAGCGAGAGAATGCCGCTTACCATTGCATGCTGTCAGTGATAAATTAAAACAAAGCATTTGCGTTGTGCAACATTGTGGTACCGACCTCTGTACCGAATCTAACTGGAAATAGTCCGAGTGCTGCGTGTTTAAGCAGAAATCATTGCAAACGCCGTTCCAGTCGCACGATGTTCTGGTAACTTCCACAAAAACAATATCATTGCCACACCGTCACCCAGCAGGGTGTCATCGATCGGCTCGACAGCGGCACATCACATCGTTCGGAAAGTAATTCGAATTTGGCAAATTACACGCTGCGTCGTCGGTGGTGCAGTCCAGCTGTTTGGACTCGCCGGGCTGAGCCGACCTCTGTCATATTGTGGACAGCACCGGTCCGGCCGCCTATAGATTATTGTTGGAAGCAGCACAAAAACGACGCTCGGCGGAGACAACGGGCAAGCCTGGCGCAGCCGCACCCGACCCGTGCACATTTTCAGTGCATGTTTCCCGCATTGGCGCGCGGGGCCGCGACGACGACTGGTGCCACGCCTTCTAGCACAACAGTTCACGCGTCCCAATGTCCCCTTCCGAAGAACGTAACACAGAAACTGCATCGGAAGGCAATGCTAGTGCATTCGACCCGTCCAATACTTTCTATGTCTGTTGTGCTTATAATATGCTGCGTTATCATTATCACTGTTGCCTGCCTACCTACATACAACCTACATAAAGAAAAACGTTTGAACGGGCTGAGGAAAACCTTGGAGAAGCCGAGATATGCTTTAGTCTTTCAGGCCCTCATTGTGGCATGAACGCCTGTTGGACTAATGTAAACAATGAAGGGGATAAGATGCTTCTTGGATGAGCCGGAATCTCCTGAAAACCCCAGAGTAACACAACTGCCATGATGCGCACCATCACTTGCATATATTTTCATTCATGTATCTGTTAGGAGTTTACTCCATATCAACTTTATTTTAGAGCAAATAATAGATGCGAATGCAATATATCCACGCAATACGCGAAGCAAAATTCATGGACATCGCCATGTGTTTGTCCGCTGCAGGCCATCACGTTCCGTTTCGGTACGCTTTGCAATGGTCCTACAACTATGCAGTGTGACCAGGATGGCACGAGATGACATTGCGGCAGGGATCAGGCGGTCAGTGGCAGTCATCGTTTGTTTTCAGCCGTTTGCCGGTAAGGCTGTCGGTGGAATCTCACAGTTACTCCTATATTCCTCCTCCACGATGAATTATAGTCTACAGGCTGCCCTTTTTGGAAACGGTGAAATGACATACGACGCTCCGACTGCAAGACATCAGAAGAAAATTACACCTCTGCGTTTTTTTGTGTGTGTGCGCTTTTTTGTCGTGTGGAGGTTGCCACGCCGTTGACTAGCAACTGATAGCATGAGATATGACATTAGCAGCGTCAGTTCTGGCGTCCTTCTGTTGTCTTCTGTTGTCCCTCACTCTAAGTATTTTCCTGCCGTAATTTTGCACGCGGGCGAAACCCCACTGACGGAATGACTGCCTAATCCGTACATAGAATTAGGAAGGGTAAGAAACCAACAGAAACACGCCCATCAAGCACTCTGGCTGGCCGAACGCCATCGCCAACCATACTATGACGTCATCGACGGTAGGCGGGGAGGCAGAGGAGGCTAATACATGGCTAATGGCAAAATAAGCACTGCTGGATGAAGTCGACATGGCCCCAAACACAGCGATTCAAAACAGTGAGCATGCTCTTCGTAAAATGAACATTTAGAAGGCCCATATTTACAGGTTTACACATTTACCTGGATTACCCTCCCCTAGCCGGAACTAACCAGGTCATCAGGAAAGCCTCTTCCTTGCAGCTTAACTTTGACAGCCACACCCAAACGCGGTTGGTGGAGATACCGAGCGTGATGGTCGGCCGCACGTTTTCCTGCCACATATCCAGTATCACCAAAAAAGTACACCTCCATTCTCTTGTGCTCGTACAAAGCCCCCACCTTCTGATGCCGGAAGCCTGGAAACTCTTGTGCGTGACCTCGTCACCCACCGCTGACCGTCTCCAGAACTCTGAACGAACCACGGGCTCCGGTGGCTGACCGTTTCGAGTTTCCTTGATGCGCTGATGTTTGGGGGCGTCGCACCCGTTCTTCGGTGACGGGTGTCCTAGAGCCAGGACCGTTTAGCCTCTCGTACTCACGCTGGGTATTGCCCTACATAGCAGCCTTGTTCTGGAGCCGCCTGCCGCCGGCTACAGCCGAGTTTTGTTCCCGCCGTGATTTTATTTCACGTGTCAACCGCGCTTTGTTACAAGCGAAATTTTCCTATTCTTGCTTTTCCTTTCGTTTAACCTGTTCGACCCGTCCTTTACATGACTGTGATGTTTTGATGCATTCGTCTTACCGATGTATCTGACTTCGAATCAAATGTTACCCCAATCTCTGGAATGGTTCGTAAAATACACTGAAATCAGATTGAAATTACAGGTTTGCAGTTATCATGCCTTGAGCCATTTGACGGCCGTACCTTTGAGCGTTGTGTGAGCACGAAGTCGGTGCGTCCCTAATCCCAAATAATCGACGGTCGTACTTTATGTTTGTGCTATTAAATGTATTTCATTTGTAATGATACCAGAAAACATTAAACTTCAGTATTTACAAGCCATGACAGGCCTTCTTAAGCCGGTTATAGGCTCGTTGACGAAACATGTTCGATTGTGAAGTACTTGCAACATGCAAGGAGGCTTTGAAGCAAAGCAACCATGTTGCATTGCTTTAGTACAGTTTTATGAATATGATGCTGGTAGTACATCCAACGATTTTCTTGTGTGATGTCATTGGGCTGAATTTTCTTTTGCTTTAAATCATTTCTTCAGTTTTGCCTTTTCCGCCCTTGAGGGTGTAACCAGATCACGCAATGGACTTCTGGGGTGAATTTGGCCAAGGCTAGATTTCGAAAAGGCACTTTGACCTGACTGTAAATGAAATAATGTTTCTTGGTCTCCAGGATCACCTTATATTTGCTTTATTTCATCTCATATTTAGCCACGGACAACACCGCCACAGGGCAGCTTTTAAAGCGGCGTCACAAGGGAGAAGACCCCGAGCGACGGGGCTACACTGTGTCTCACAGTATTTTTGCTCACGAATGGTAATCGATCGGGACCCAGAGTACCTCTAAATACGGTAGCATGGGTTCAAACATCTGCCGATCCTGAATTCGAGAGATATTGGTGATTTTTTTCATTACCCTCTAACTGAAAGGAGGCGTGAGCAAAATTTCGTGGCGAGACACCGAGCAGTGGCCGCGGAAACTGCCAACATTCGGGAACTCGGTGGCCTTGCGGCCATTCTGATGTGGTCCCAGTGGAGAAAACGAAAAGCATGACTGCAAAGATGGGCTTGCACTGCGATAACGGTGACTGCCACCAGGACCATGCAAAACCTGGTCAACATATAAAGAAAGATGTAGTTAAGATGTCCTCTTTTGAAGTGGAAAGCAAAACATTTAGGACTTATTAAAAAATGTTATTTGTGTGATTTAGTATATCTGCATACAGGTTGCGTTAAAATATCTGGAACCAGTAGCATGCATTTTAATGAATATTAAAGATTCACATATGTGTGGCCTATGCTGTACATTAAAACCACAATTAAAATATCAGTGTATGACATACGTGTAGGTGGACTTTAAGTCAAAAATGGTCTGTACGGGCTCCCGGGCTTTAGGCATGATTATGAAAATGTACAGCACTCCTGAAGATGGCCTATGGCTGAAACGTTGAATCTTTGGTGATATATATGGATTTTTTGCCTGTAAACCCACGTCCCTCCCTGTATAAAAAAGCTGTTCAATTTCATTAATTTAACATATGTGGAGACAGTATAACAAAAACCTCAAATATCGTTATTTTCAGGGGACTCTAATTTTCACCAGAGAAGTGCATTTAAGCGCTTCACCACAAAAGAAATGCACGTGACAAAGTAGGATCTTGTAGGCAAATTGTTCTACGTAGGAATTTCGTTTTCTGTTTGAGGCTGCATCCAGTCTTAAGTTGTACATTTCATAGCAATTCTGTTATTACCCTTTTCTCTTGGTGTGACTTATACCTCCGCTTCTGTTCATAAGCTTCCTGTGTACATTCCAAGCAACAATACAGTATTTAGATGCTGGTATTGATATAAATCTTCTCGCTTATACTGAAATGTTAAGGTTCGAACGAGGCACTGCATCAAGCTTGATTACAGTGTTATCCTGACGAATACATCCGCATCTGATTCGTCCAGGTTGGTGACAATATTTATTTGCTCTCTTCCACGGTCTGATGGGATCGTGCTGGAAATTGATGACATTGAATGACTGGATTTGCTTCAGTGGGCCCCGGACTGAGCTCACAAATCGAGCCCCGATTTTCTGTGGTTCTTTGTCTCTTGATGGGTGCCGAGTTTTGCTCCTTAGTTTAACAGTACCCTTGTTTACTTTGTCAGAGTCGAGATAATACCCAAATATGTAATTTGGAACCAAGCTTGCGCGTTAGAGATTGGTGGTAACAGATGCGTCAGATTAGATTTGCGTTGGAAATTCATTGTTTGAAGACGGTATCTTTACGTTTTGCGATGTACCGCGGGAGCTTTACCTGATGATACCCTCACCAGTGGCTCTCAGAAAATGTTCTTGTTTGCTTGTATATCGTATGGTTGACTGTTTCAGTCATTTGTATGGATGGTGTTGCGAAAAAGGGAAAGCTACATTCTCGACCTGTGGGTTTCAGACGGTTCTCTGGCATGTATGGTCTGGAGTCGCATAACTGATTGAGACGCCTAATCGTCTCTGGCGCAAATGGCCGGCTACTTATGATAACGCGGGCCCACCGGAGAACAAACCATGCTAATTCAGCATGGGGAATATTTTAATGCCATCTGGTGTCCTCCGTCCACTGGTGCCTTCTGACAGGACTGAGTCAATACGCTTTTGTTTTGCTTACAGCTGCTGGCCAAACAACTCATCCCTAATGTAAGCAACGCTCCGCCTCTAAATTCGATTTCATTTGCGATGCGGAAGGGCCTAAATCTCCTGCATAAACACCAGAATTTTTGTCCGGACCCCATGCGCAGTAGACACTGCAAACACAGTGTGTTTACAGTTGCATCATGGTGAGAATTGCACAGCCGTATCCGAATAACAGGAACCAGACAGTAGACTTCTCGCTGATTGCAGATATACCTTTAGACCTTACGTTTAGATACCTGTGGTTTACATTCGCATTCATGAACATGAGCATGAACGTGTGTTTCTTGTCATGTCATAGAAAAGAAGAACGCATTCTGATTACCTTTACTGAATCCTGTTTTGCGGCTGAGGCTGATTGCCCTTTTCCCCGACAGTTGCATCGGCTACATACAAAACGAAATTATGCCTAATTCGGAGTTTTCATTTCTTTTCGCCAATTTATAAATTCCTGTTCCGTCTCCCCCCGTCTCGCCATTGTCTCCTCGCTGTAGTTTCCCTAACGTTGCCACGGCAGACTCCGATATTGAGCGTTGCCTGTCTCCCTGCCTCGAAAGCACACGTTGTTTTGTACACCATATTGATAATGTAAACATGGACTTGTTGACACAATTACAACGCGCAGACAACGAAAACAAAACGCCCCTCTCCTGGTCAATCAATGCTGTATTCAGCTGATTGCAAGTCGGCCCGTGCGCACTGGCTTTGCTAGCTACGCTGACGTGTAGAAGATTCCGCGTGCAGCTGGCACAAAAACGCGGCAGAGTAATTCCACGGTATTGTTCAGGTCCCCATGAATATGACATTTCTTATGTTGGCATCACGCGCTCCGCGCCGGTCCGTCACTCAGTGCTGCGCTCCTTTCGGAAGGCTTGATTCGGAAATGTCGCATCAGCTTGTTTGGAGGGAGGGACTGTTCAGCGCCGGATGTGCAGTGATGGGCGCCCTGTGGCGAGGAAGCCATCTCTCGTCTCTCGTGGGTCGTCAGGGGGCAGCTATGCTGTTCCGCAGTCCATGGGTGTTGTGCGGCTCAGCGGCGCAGAGTGCAACGCCTGTTAGTGAACGCGCCATCGCTCAGGCAGACTGCCTGCGGGCTTGTGTTAACTGAACGATGAAGGGTGGAGTGACTGGAGAGGCCATTGGGGGGATCAAGCTACATGGCATTTGGTGTCAAAGAGTCAAACTCTTGTAGCGCAGGAGTTTCAAACAAGGCGTACTAACCAAACATTGGTAGACGTACACAAAACATGGACTTGTACATCCATGCCCATAACACGGCTGGGAGCGGGTGAGAATGCGTTATTTTTTTGCGCCTGCGCGAATTTATGGAGTGCCGTAGTGTGCAGCTGCTTAAGGTGAGGCCCCGTGTCTACACTTGAAAGACTAAAAAAAAAATTCAAGTCTAGAAATGCATAATAATACAATGACGTTAAACATGGAAGCCTAATCTTGATCTGTTCAAAATGAATTGTTCTCCATAAGTTATATAGCTAGAAAGGTAATAGTATACTATATACTTGGTATAGTATAGTATTTATACTAAATAGCTTTCTTTCGATACCACCATGACGCCTCAAACGTGGCGATGTCGTAGACCCACAAAGACAAATTAATTTCAAAAGAACCAGCAGTTGTTTTGTCTCAGAAGCTGATGATGATGTGCCTTGTATTTGCCTAGCAGTGGATGTCGAGGCCCAAACGCATTCTAAACGTATCCCTAGTGACGTGTGCTATGGAAATACGAAAATAGTCTTGAAAATTAAAAAAAAAATATGAAAAAATTAAGCTGCTACCCTGAACACTTAACATGAATAGAACATTTGAGTAGTTTAACGGCAAATATGCTCTTGTATACACGGTGTTTTGATGCTTTCGCTGCGGAAAAATCTGGTGGCTGTGGGTCCACTTGAACGCCCCACTCATATCATGATGTTTTCGAATTGGTTGAAAATGTGCCTTGTAAGAAGTTGGGAAAAGATGGGAAAGGTCTTCCGCCCCAGGCGTAACATATGAAAACTTTTATTCAGTTTTCTTTTGACAAGCTCAGTTGCATTTTCTTATTCTCAGTTTCGAAATATGCATTATACGGGGCGTTTCAGTGGCTTCCATGTTTGCAACAGCAAGGCATTGCTTAAGCTGCATCTTCTTCTGTCATTTCGGGCGATGGGACGGAGTACTTTGCTCGGATTCTTATGCCCGATTCTGCGACCTTTGTCCTGAGTTCAGTTTCGTACGTGTATTATACATAACCAATAAGACGCCTTGTGGTCTGGAAGGCGAAGTCAGCTTTGTTTCTGCTTGGATCGTTGTTTTCCATTTGCGTATTTCGCAAATCAAAGGGTTTTTATTCATATCTTTCATTATGTTGTATCCAAAGAATCGCGAGTTTAAAAGTCATGTGCGCCCATGATGTTACCTTCACAATCTGTACTAAGCGGTTCAAGAGCACCCGTGGAAAAACGGCCTAAGGGCGAAAACATGTCTCTCGGAACGAAATAGTCATATAAAAGAAGAGTTAGCAAGCTAACGCAATGCAAGTGCAAAAGCGCGAAATTAAAAAAAAAAACAGAGCAATCTTCGTGTGAAAACGCTGTGGTTTGGTGCTCAGTGATTGCCAAGTTGTTCGCCTCTGGGAAAACGTTACGGCCAGGCCGGGCCAGACCGGGACGCTGAATTCGTTTTTTTTCTTCTAGCTAAAGCAAGACTCACTCGGCCTTCGACCCTGTTCGTAATTAGTAATGTGCATCGTTCCTGTGTCCAAAGAAAACAGGGGGTGCTAGCAATAAGGACGATTGGGTTCAGGTTTTATATTGCTCCTGACTTTATGCTAACAATATTCAAGGGGTGCTAGTTATAAGAACGATTGGGTTCAGATGTTATATTGCTCCCGAGTTTATGCTAATAGTATGTAGGCCAGTCATAATTCATACCGCCTTGCATTGCCGCAGAAACGCCGGCAAAGGAAACGGTACACGGACTGATTGAGAAAATTACTGTGATGCCATAAGCTTAATGCAATAATCTGGGGATTGTGGGTGAGAGGTTTGGTCTCTAGTCACTCGCGTTCCTATGCCAATCCAGCCTTTCCATCCAATTTTTCTTAAAAACGAAGAGTTTAATGCAAAGAAAGTTTGTGGATATGCTACATTTTGGTTTACATTTCGGTGATGAATGAAACTGGAATCTTTCAAAGAATAACGCTTAGCAACAGCAATGCCTTTCAAAGCTCATACACCGAAATATGTACCTGTTTGCATAGGTTGTTCAGTCTCTGTGAGCTAACATACCGGATATGTTCACCCTGTTGTTAAAGACAAGTTGGTCATTGCATGCCTTTTTTGTCTTCCTCATGCCTTTAGCAATAATTGTTGAAATAAATTTTGACTGGTGGCCATTTTCCTCGACATGTGAACACGTCATTCTTGCCCGTGATTATTTGTTTATGTCGCATAATGCGCTTTCAGATTGCATTTTTTTAGTTACTCACTTTAAGAATGCGTCATATACGCAGTCCTGTTTCTGGCTGGATCGCTGCCGTGGTGTAAAGGTGAATATTTTGTTCTGAAGTCACAATACTGGTCTGGCCTTGTCTTTTCAAAAACTAGTGGCGTCTGGATGTTCCATTTTGGTTTTGTTTTTTTTTTAGTCACTTTCTGGCCTGCGGTATCACATTGTCCTTTCAGAGACAACCCACTTAAGACAAGAATTTCTTTTGGGAAAATCATTTCTTCCTCCTGTTTGGTTTGTGGAACCACACACATTCTTCTTACCGCCCTTTATTTAGATTAGCCAAATTCATTCAATTATCAAATTTAGAAACAAAGAACAAAAAGTGCTTGTGTTCAGGGGAGTGTGAAGGCAATTAGCTCGTCATTGTTTACACCTCCAAAAGAGGTAATTTAATAAGCCACTCATTTAAGCTGGTGTCTGTGAAGGAAAGAGGGAAAAGAAAAGAATCGTTTTATTTTTCACACAGTTCCTCCGTGGCTAACGTCTTTAACATTTCAGGTTAATTACAGGCATGATGAAGGCTTGCTTCCAGGATTTGAATTGTTGCTTCATTTTACCCTTTGTATTCCTGAAACTTTCTCATTTGTTGCCCAGCGTTTGGTGTAATGATCGTTTTGAGAAAAAAAAACGAAAGAGACAGTTCTGGAATGTCCGTAACATTTTGGGTTTCTTAACGGTCAACATCTCACGTAGAATTAACGGGAGAGGGACAGTTTTTTTTTGTTTCACAATGCCAGATACTAGCGTCAACGTTAATGATAAGGTGTGTGTCTGGCAATCCCAATCAACATTTTGGCGTTTTTGAGTTAAACACGTTTCCATACGTACGCAGCGACTCCGGTAATGTGGGTTACTTATTATATATTCGTAGTTAGAACCTATTTATTTCTTGGGAAATAACGTGAAGAACGATGGAAACAGGCGAGTGAAGCACACTAGAAATATCTGGCGGATTGACAAGGTGAGAGAGGGGAGAGATGGGGAGAAAGTGGACGTTTTTAAGTAGACATTAATCTTTTACCGCGATGCAAACTAAGTTAGTACCCTGGTGTCAATGCTGCCGATTTCATTCTTCCGCCCTGCGCTTTCCCCATGCTTGCGGGTTTCCTCTTCCGCGTAGTCTTTTACTTCCAGATCTTGACTCCACCTTTAATCTTTCCGATGTGACAATATTTCGCCATCCTACAATAAAAATTTGCACCATTGCTGTCAAATGGCTCCCTTTGATTGCTGTAAAACGCCACCAGGACTCTGGAGAGAGTTTACTATACTTTATGGGATTAAGACGGAGTTTGCTGTTCCCCCGGGGCATATATAGCGGTACCGAAGAACGCCCGAGCCACGCTCGACGATGTCCAAACTGTTGTGGGGTCATAATATTGTCCTCTTCGGGTAACCGGCCGCGAATTTATTGAAGATGAGGCTCCCTCCAGAAGAATACTAAGCCGGTGTCCTGAACTGGGAACAGTTGGCGTCACTCTGTGGAGCAGAGCCTGGACTCGGGGCCGGGAGGGACTAGGGGATCGGGGCCGGGAGTAGGGGACCGGCCGGGACAAGGGGGACCGGTGGCGGGAATAGGGGACTGGCCGGAACTAGGGAGACCGGTGCCGGGACTAGAGGACCGGCCGGGACTGGGGGGACCGGTGCCGGGACCCGGGGACCGGCCGCACTAGGGGGACCGGGACCGGGACTAGGGGTTGGCGGCTGGGACTAGGGAACCGGGGCCGAGACTAGGGCATCGGCCGGGACTAGGGGACGGGTGCCGGGACTCGGGGACCGGCGGGAACTAGGGGGACTGGGACCGGGACTCGGGGACCTACCGGAGCTAAGGAGCCGGGGCCCGGACTCGGGTAACGGCCGGGACTAGGAGGAGCGTGGCTGTGACTAGAGGCTGGCTGGGGCTAGTGGGACCTGGTCTCCGGCACTGTCGGAGACGAGTCCTCACATGGCGTCACGAAATATCTCCGGACAGAAAGACAGTACTTCACAGTTTGTCTGGGTCGCGGAGGGTGCAAGCGCATCGCAGGTGTCTTAAAAGTAGAGTGGAAGGTGTCGGGTCATCGCACAGTAGTTAGATGTCTGGGCCATCGTACGACATTTTGGATTACGTTTGTGTCTGCGGACAGCGTAGATAGCCATCGGATAGGGACGAGGCGGGTGTCTGAGACAGACAGGGTCGTCATACGGTAACGGGAAAGTATGTCCAGGCAGGTGCATAGGTCATCAGACAGTAACACGCAGTGTGTCCAGGCGGGTGTTTGGGTCATCTGACCGCAACGCGCGATATGCCCAGGCTTAATACTGCTTGACCGAAGAAGACTGATTCCAATGTGGGGCAGAAGATGCACTCTGCTCCAGCAACTAACACTGATAGACTAGGCTGTGTTATCGGTATCCAGCAGAGGGGTATGGAGCACTCCCTGAACACGCGCACTGGTTGGGGAAGGTTGGCGGGAGGCAAAACTTACCCAATCCTTTCATGTGTGTTGTAGATATCTCCCGAAAAATACAGCTATATTAATGCGTTTTCACCTGTGGTCCGCCATAATCTTAGGACATCTTTTAGCTTGCGCGATGCTATAAAAGTGGCTTGTAACTTTGTCGACTACGGTTCAACAAAATTGGGAGGCATCACCTGGCCGATCTAGTGGCGGCGGCGGACGTCCGCACGTTTGTCCCGATGCTGACCGCCATGGCACAAAACTTCAGAGTCAGTCTGAATGATAACGACATGTTTTGAAGCACATGTGCCCGGGGTTAGGTCAATCTAGGTAAACCGAGGAAAAATGCAAAACAGGAAGAATTTCGTCGTTTTCTCCACGTCTATGCAACTTACCTCAGCGGCGCTCTTGTGGGGAACTAGTTCGTAGCATGAGCATTCCTGTCCCAAAGCACGCGTTGTTGTTTCCTTGCCCACCTGGTCACCAGAGGCAGACGTGTCGTGCAGCAGCGTATTACCAGGGGACTCCAGGCACAGTGATGTGCACACACAAGGACTGCAGCATTTCCGGGTCGTCCTAGATCATCGACCACCGATACCGATCTTGAACGACTACACCATGGACGCCGTCGAAAATCCACGTCTCCAGAGACTGAAGGAGAAGACCACTCTCTACAACTTCACGGCTGTCTGGATAAAAGGAAAGGACCCTATCATCCCAGCACTCTCCCGTGCTCCTATTGATGCACCAACTGCCGAAGACAGCCAGCTCATCGAGGCTGTGGAAAGCCACGTCCGTCAAACATCAGTCGTCACCATCAGCGAGGTCTCAACCCAGCAGACGCCAACTCATCTACCGAACCCTCGACTTGACGACCTCAGGAAGACGGCACAAGGTGATGACAGCTACCAGTTACTGCTCACCGCCGTCACCCAGGGCTTCCCCTCTGCTAAGGAGCAGCTGCCTCGTCCTCTGCTTCATTCTGGAGTGTTCGTCATGAACTTTCTTCTTACGACGGCCTGGTCCTGAAAGGTTGCCGCATCCTCATTCCGAGAGCTTCTCGGAAACTCACCCTGGAAGTGCTTCACGATGCTCGTCAGGGAGCTGAGCGCACCAAGCGACGGGCCCATCAAACCGTCTGGTGGCCCGGTGTCAACGGTGATATCATCAGCATTGTCCGCAATTGCAGTATCTGCCAAGAAAACCGTCCCAGTCTGCCGCAAGAGCCGATGGTGAACGACCCTCGACCACCAAGAGTATTCGAAGATGTTTCGTCGGATATCTTCTCGCACGCCGGAAGAGAGTTCTTGGTCCACGTGGACAGGCTGTCCGGTTGGCCAGTAGTCTTCCAGTTTCCACGTGGGGACGCCACAAGTCGACAAGTTATCAAAGCCCTGCGAGAGGTCTTCGTGAGTCTTGGAGTCCCCGTCAGACTGAGAACAGACGGCGGATCGCAATACAAAACCGAGAAGTCGCCACCTCCTCAAGCGCTGGGGAGTACGACATGTGATGTCAACACCATACTACCCCCTGTCAAATGGACATGCTGAGGCAGCTGTAAAAGCGATGAACCACCTCGTCTCGAAGTCTGCATCCAGCGGCTCTATCGACGACGAGAGGCTCTACCGCTGACTACTGGAGCCGCGGAACACGTCTCGAGCTGATGGTCGGTCACCAGCGCAGGTGGTCTTCGGCCATCCCATCAGCTCCTGCGTCCCAGCTCATCGCAGCACGTTTGCTGCTGAGTGGCAGCAGTAAGCTGAGGAATGCGACTCCAGGGAGGCAAAAACTCTTCATCAGACGCAGCAACTCGACAATGCCTCCGCACATGCGCTGATGCCGCTCAAGATCAGGGCGCAGTCAGGCTGCAAGATCCGGTAAGCAGACGCTGGGACAGGGTCGGCAACGTCGTCGGCGTGGGGTACCTTAGAGACTACCTGGTCAAACTGCCCAGTGGCAGAGTTCTATAGCGAAACCGTCGCTTCACCCGACCATCACTCCAGCCTCCGCCAGAATCGTCGACCACATCGACACCATCCCCGCAGCCAGATGCTCCAGACCGAGCGCCTCGACGCGTCCGGTTCCATCTGCCATTGCCATCGCCTTCCAGACGAAGCACCCGTCAGCGAAGGTCACCGGACCGGCTGGGCTACGACCACGTCTAGAACTTCTTCTCCAGAAGTGCCGGGGAGATGTGAGCGGCACAGCCTACCCGCCGACCGGTGACCAGCTGCCGCGCCGCCCGCCGCCGTAGGCACGAACCACCGCCCGGTGACCAGCCCGACCCTGTCACGTGATTGGCTGTCACCGGGCGGGTACTAGGGCCGCAGCGAATTCCCAATTGGTCGCCACTGTTCCGTATGACGCGACCTTGTATGTTCGACCCGGAGAGGGGAATCAGTGTGCCTGGAGTCCCTTGCAATACAATGCTGCACGAGACGTCTGCCTCTGGTGACCAGGTGGACGAGGACACAACACACGTGACGTTGGTCAGGTCATTCTAGGTCAACCGAGGTCATACTTGACAGTACAGGACATGAAATGCGGTATTGGGATGTTATATTTAACTCACGTGTCCCAAGAACAAATAAGTCATATCAAACGAAGTAATCTAGCAGACGCTTCTCCAACCTGGCACCGCGGTTTTTTTAAGATCAGTCTGTTTTTATTTAATAACTTGCATGTTTTATCTCAAACAGTACGTGAACATTCGTCTCTTGGTCTCCGAGGAGTTTCTGTGGAACATTTTCCATTTTAGGTGACGTGGCTGCGCATTTTCTTGCAGCTCAGGTCAATGCTGATACAGAGAACTAAAGTTGGTCCTTTGTCTGAACCAAATGAATGCAATTTACCCTAGCAATCAAGCGGTTCTGTTCATAACTAGCCCTAAATGCAAGAAATTAACGTATTTTCATAGAACTTTACAGGCATAACGATCGTTTAGTGGCGGCAACCTTCAATCTTTATCCTGAAGGGCTGGGAACGGCAAATGAGTTTTTTAATTGATTTGCGGTTTGTCAATAATGTACGGTAGCTGGGCTATCGATCGCCGTCTGTGGCCGATCTCATCCGGGGCCGAGTGCCGTCGGCTGGGCGGCCGGGCGGCCGGGCCTTATGTGGCGCTGCGGCGGCGATCAGTGGCGGACCGTCGCGTCACCTGACGGCCCATGGCCGATCGATGACAATGTAATCAGAGCGACGTTGACGGCGGCAGCGGCGGCGGCGGTGCGCCGCCTAGCGTCATTAGCGCCGCACTCTGGAGGTGCTCCGCCGAGACCGCTTACAAGGCGCGCCGCGACGCCGCTGCCGCTAGCTGATGCCCGATACCCGGTTGAAGACAACTCGCTAACCGCCGGTCGGAGCTGGCATCGACCGCACCCTGGGCCCGGCCCGTGGCACTTACACTCGGACCCTGACCGTCCGACCAACGTATCCACCGACGGCAGGCTTTACGGATACGGCCAGGTCATGGTCGTGGTCATGTAGGAAAATCGGCTGCTTTTCCAATAACCCTGGATCGCTTGTCGTTCTTCTGGAAAAAGTGCAGAGTGCGCCAAACTATTCACCTCTTCGGATCCAGTTTTTGTGTTTAGTCAGAAAATAACTGTTCCACGTTTCAGTGCCAGTCAAGAGGCACTGGCATGATGGCTTGGCTGCCAGTCTCTTACAAAAGTTCAGCTTGTGTTGGATGCACTGTTTGATGACAGAGCGATCGTTCTAATTTCACGGTATTTTCCGGCACAAAACTACGAAATGGGAGGCGATGTACACTTCCTTGGCGCATTTTTGTCAAACTGAACAATAGTTTTAAGGCTTGCGCAGGCTCGTGCGTGTTTAAAGGGCAAGTTGGTACCATTATTTGGTGATTAACCGTGCTAGGTTGGATTGACTGGCGCCGGTCGATGCGGCAACAGAATTTCATCTCAAAGCCTGCCACAGAGAAGACTGCTTCCTTTTTCGTCTGGCCACTCCTCGCCCATCGGCGACCCCACCTCCCGGTGGCGGGTGACCCAGCATTGGATGCGCTGTTGCCGTCGCAAACACTGGCCGCCCATTGGCCGAAGCGGCGCGTGGGCAGCGCCCATTGGTCGTGCTGCACGCCGCCGGGGGCCAGCACAATAGGTCGCGCGCTCCACGCAAATGCGGCCGGGCCTGGCGTCCGCGCCGCCACTTCCCGGTGGTGGTCGCAGTCGTCGGCTCCGACTCGTCGGCGGGGGACGCGGCCGACGGGCTCGGCGGCGGAGCGCAGGTACGGTAGGTGGGCGGCCCGGCCGGCGGCGATGTTCTGCACGCGGGCACGAGCTCTGGCCTGGCTTGACGGAGGGCGTGCGGCGCCTGCTGTCCGCTGTTGACAGACGAGCGTGGTGTCGACCGGCCCGTCGGAGGACAGATTGGTCTTGTGACTCAGACTCTGGACCCCTGTGGGCGGATGGCTTCCAAATGGTGGGCGTTCACCTGCGGTGAGATTACCATGGCCGTGGTTTGGTTGGTCAGGATAACGTTTATATTCACGACACTGAGCAGCTTTGAGGTGATCTGTAAGCTCTGCTACTTTTTCAAGACCGTACATCGAATTACAGTAACCAAGTGTTGTGCCGTTTAACGAAGACGACGTTGATGGGCGGGTAAACATTTCATAGTTTTTCTGTGTTTATCTACTGCCTGTGCAAAGAGTGTGATGCGACCAATAAAGCATTTCATTGAGTTTGCAATGCACTACGATACTAACTGCAAATTTTTACACAGGGTTTTCGGCATAAAGTCTGTCCATCATACAGCCGCGTTTAAAATGCATTTACTCTCCCGTGATCAGTACATCGTTGTTGCCACCAGCCATAATTCCGTCAATAATTCAGCGTCGTTCGGCTCGCTTTCGCTTTTGTTTGGCTTGTACGTCGGGGAGTTTGGGACCATGTTGCGATTAATTTCTGCATAAATAAAGCTGTAGAAAGATTTCGACGTACCACCAGAGCATTTGTTCGCTCTTCCAGGACAGGCGCCATTCATGGAATCTTTTCCTATTTTTGTATCGTTTGACTGTAGTCTGGAAGAACAACCTCTGTTTGAAAGAAGCTTGCGAAATCCCACAAGAGTGGGACATGGTAAAACAACAGATTTATTCAAAGAAACCATAAAACCGAAAAAGGCGAAATCACTGTTTTCTGTCATCATTTTTGTAATGCTTTCAGTCATTAACCGCCCGCAGTGGCTGGTGGCCGTTGCGATTGTGGGGAGGTTTTATGTGGAATTCGATCCCTGTAGATTCTACTACGCGTACAGATCGGTACTTTCCATGCTAATGCCGCTGCAGCCGTCTTGATTTTTCCAGGCCAGCCCTGGCTCTCAGTTCTCAGGTGGACTGCTGACGCCGTGATTTTCCGACTGGAGTCCCCGGTTATCTACACAATATTGATTCGTACTGCTCGTAACCATGATAATGATAACTATGCACTAATGTGCTGACAGCACTGACGTCTACAAATCAAATATGGTTAGTACCCTGTCACATTAGAAGTGTTTTGAGAAATTAAAGGCAACTCGAAATCAAAGCCATGACTTCGGGCGCATAAGAATCTAAAGTCGTAAAACTCCAAAATTCGTCCAAGCAAGAGAAAAATGCGCAAGTCCGGAGAGAAAATGGAATTCGTGTTGAAGTTAGGTCGTCGTTCTTTTGTTTGAATGCCTTGATAATTTTAGGATGGCCTTAACAATCTAATTTTACCCGCACACTCATGCATGAAGTTTTCTTGTAAGCTGAGCTGCGTTTGTAACTCTAAAACTTCAGAGCTTTTCCGTTATCTTCTCAGCCAGGATTCAATGAGAATAAATGCATGTTAGCGAGATAATTCGGGGCTGCTTGTTCACTGAAACCTCTAGTGCAGCTTACTGATGATGACAGCAGTAGTCCGATTTCGTGGAGTATTAGCCATTTCTTTCCCAATATGACGCTTTTTTATCACTTATCATTTCGAAGAAAATATCAACCCGTAGTTTTTTCCTGTTTTTGAGGAAGTAATACACGTGTATCACGACATACGCTTTTCGTTTGCTTTCGAATTTTGTCAATATCGACTTGGAAAACGTATCAGGCCTGGATAATTCCGTAATGATCACGAAGTATCTCCTTTCAGTTTTGAAATGTCTGTGAATATTAAGAACAATTCGCACGAAAGGAAAATGACGTACGATACAAGGAAACCATAGCAGTGTAAGGAAAGCCTCACACCGCATAAGAAACAGCACATGCCGCTTTAGAAAAACTATGCACGGTATACTGTCATTAATGAGAGGCCTGGAAAGCGTAGATACTTGTTTACGTTACTGATGTATCGAACGAGTTGTGACCGATGTTCCATACAGTAGTATTTTTTTGTGCAATAAGTACCATGCCAAGCGTTTTTTTCTTTCTGTTTGTTATTCATGAGCTTTCATGAATAAAGCACAGTGGCCAGTTCCACATAGACGAGTGACTGTGTGAGAGTGGGTGCTGCTGGGCGAGAGACTGTGCTGGACGGATGGGTGGCGCGGGGTTTGTAGCTGAATTAACGCTGAGACACGGACGAACACCGCTGTATCAGATCCTATACACGACAGCGGACGACCCGGCGAACACGTGTGGCAACGATTAAATTGAGTCCGACAGACACAGTCCTTTTGCTAATCATCCCTGGTTCCCCACATTTCCTGCATCATGTCATGCATGACGTGCTCCTGAAAGTCGAACAGATCTGACTCGAAATCTTGTGCACTGGTCCTTAGTCACATCGGACTTCAAATTCAGGGGATCGCCGCAACCTTCAATCTTGGTCAAACCAGACGTTTGCAGCTTCGTAACATTGAACCGAAAGCAATCCAGGTCGCCGTGAGTTGGACATAGGAGGTTACAATTTCCGCCACGTGTCGAATATTGTGGTGCGGAGTGACCTTGGCGGACCTCGAAACGGTAGGATGCTGGCGCACCTGAAAATAAGACATTCGAGGCAATTGATTCGCTGGGTAGCAAAACCATAAGGAAGGATGCGGATTATGTTTTCATGTCGCAAAGTTCAAGTTCATGACTGAATTCGGCACATTGCTCGTGATGCGGTTTCCTCAGCCAAAATCCTCCGACCAATGTGAACAGTCAGAACAAAGACGCCAGCCCTCAGGGAGTATGTTGTAGATCAGGGTCTAAATTCGCCGGTGACTAAATGCCATGTGCTGAGATGCGGCCGCGGCCGACTCCTGACGCGTGATCAAAGCGGCTGCTGGGCACCAACGCACGAGCCCCTCTCAGAAGTGCCCGGCCTCCGGCTCCATCCGGCCGCAACTCGGATTGCACTTGTTTATCAATTGGACGCACATGAAAAGAGGGCCACGTTGGTATTTATAACGCCTATAAATATTTGGCTGCAACGGACGCAGGCCGGCGCCGGCCGGTAAACACTTTGCAAGACAAATAAAGCGGGACGTGGGCCACCATGCTGCTGCGGACGCGGCCCGCCTCCGCTCGGCAAGCTGCGATCGGTGGCGAATTTGACGCAGCTGGGGGAGGGGAGGCGCGCCGCGATGGGAAGGGGCGCTGGGGATGCTGCGTCGCCGCCGCTGTCGCTGACACACAATAGGCGCCCGGCCCGCCGCCGAACGGACGCCCGTTAATCCGGAGGCATCTGTACGCGCCGGCCACGGTAAATATTTGTCGACGCGAGGGGAGGCGTAGATTGTCGACTGCGACGCGGGGCCGTCCGGCCCGAGGGGCGCCGCCGCCAACAGTACTGGTGAACTGGCAGCGTCGGCTGGTGTCACGGCAGGGAGTGGTGGCTGGTGTTGACGGCGGCAGTACCAATGTCTGCAGCGTCACTGTGGCCGCCGGCAGCAGTAAGGCTAAACTGGTTCCCGAAAGCGTGCTGTGGTTTCCTTTGCAATCCGCTCGATCTACATTCGTCAGTTCTCCCGCCAGGACAAATGCACAACTCACTCACTCACAGGTGTAATGGGACACCATCTCTGTTCTATACCAGCAGACTGTGTGAATCGGAGCCTTGCATTTCCATGTGAAGGAGCAAGTTAAGATCGCCCGGGGTCAGAATCGCTCATTTTAACGTTCCGTTCGTGCTGGTGATGGGCGCTGCGCTGATGCATCGGACAGCCGTCAGTTGGCGTCAGACGCGGCTCAGGGCCGGGTCGCCCGGGACGAGCGTCACATCTGTCGGGGTGGCTGCACCGTTTGGTGCCGGCCGTGGCTGGCTGCCGGCCGGCGGGCCTGGCCATAATCGACAGGCCGCCCTCAACCGGCTCCTCCGGCCGCATAAAATATCGACACAATCTACTCGACAGAATGACCACATTACAGGTTTTATGTGCGATTTGTCCCTTGCAAATCGGCCCTCTTATTGAAATGGCCAAATGTGCATTGATGTACGAGAAAATATGCCGGCCTGGGCGCTTTTCTCGCGAGTTATACACGAGTGAGCAATGGTTTCGGCCGCAATATCTCACAGACGCTGCGGTTGCCACGGTTATTGGTTTTATTGAAAAGTCGTATTTTACTGAATGGAACGTTCCTACCCAATGTATTTCCTCATTTGTATGTACTATTACCTAGATCTGATTCGGCGGGAACAAATTTGCCGCCTGTTTAGGCTCGTGATGGGTAGCCATCCTATGTTTGACGTGCAATAGAGACCGAGGCCTGTTGTACGCTGGACTGATATCGCCACACTAAACCTGCTGGAAAGCCTGGCCATCCGGCCGGAGAATGTCGGTCTGGTTCGTAGGCCAATCGTTCTGCATAAGCTGGAATTTTAGCAGCCTCCAAATTCCGACTTTGACATCCGGGGATACAATGAAATTTTGTGATGTGGCCAGCCAGAACCCATTGATTGGTCTCAAACTATTTTGGGAATATGTCAGGCGTTTAGAGCTCTGGGCGCCTGTCTGGACACGATCACTGACAGTGATTTTCACCAGAGACTGTCTTTAACTGGTATCTCCTCGTATCGTAGTCCGGCCCTCAGATGGAGTGTTTTAGCTGGTGGTTGTGGGAGTGCGCCATCTCTGTCGCAAACCGTCAGTAGTCGTGTCCCGGACAGTGGAGTATCGGACCCTGACCAGCTCCACCTCCGTGGCAGACCGTCAATGATGGTGTCCCGGACAGTGGGGTGTCGGACCCTGAGCAGCCGTAGTCGTGTCCCGGACTGGGGGGACCCTGACACTCCACCTCCGTGGCAGACCGTCAGTGATCGTGTCCCGGACAGTGGGGTGTCGGACCCTGAGCAGCTCCACCTCCGTGGCAGACCGTCAGTGATCGTGTCCCGGACAGTGGGGTGTCGGACCCTGAGCAGCTCCACCTCCGTGGCAGACCGTCAGTGGTCGTGTCCCGGACAGTGGGGTGTCGGACCCTGAGCAGCTCCACCTCCGTGGCAGACCGTCAGTTGACAGTGGGGTGTCGGACTCTGAGCAGCTCCACCTCCGTGGCAGACCGTCAGTAGTCGTGTCCCGGACAGTGGGGTGTCGGACTCTGAGCAGCTCCACCTCCGTGGCAGACCGTCAGTAGTCGTGTCCCGGACAGTGGGGTGTCGGACCCTGACCACCTCCTCTTTTGGGGCAGACCTATAGTCGTGTCCCGGACAGTGGGGTGTCGGACCCTGAGCAGCTCCACCTCCGTGGCAGACCGTCAGTAGTCGTGTCCCGGACAGTGGGGTGTCGGACCCTGAGCAGCTCCACCTCCGTGGCAGACCGTGGCAGAGCCCCGTCAGTGGGGTGTCGGACTCTGAGCAGCTCCACCTCCGTGGCAGACCGTCAGCGAACGTGTCCCGAACAGTGGGGTGCCGGACCCTGGCCAGCTTGATGCATAAGATCACCTGTTCAAGTGTTATAAGTCATTGGGTGTAGGCGGTTGTGGTGGCGGCGGGGGCCCGTCAGCCCGTCAGTGACGGCCTGCCCTGCTGACGGCCGGCACGTGTCGGGGACGGGCAGCGCCACCGCCACCGCCAACTCACAGGTGGCCACATCGGACGTGGCGTCAAAAAGCAGTGTTGGTACTGTCGACAGCCTGTTCATCTGTCAGGCCGTCCGTCTGTATCGTCTTTGTGTACGTGTGTGCACACCTGCTTACGATCTATAATGACAATGACATGAAGAATCGGCGGGAGCCGTCGAGTCAATGGAGCTTTGTTACTGATACTCTCGACAGACATCTGGTAATACCTTTTGGGGCCGAGTTAAAGTCATGCATGTGTAATGTCTGACAAAGCCAGGAATGTCCTACCTGTGCCTCCGTAATAATTCAGACATGGAACATCCCTCTGTAGCTTTAGTCCTGTTATAATCATATGTTTCTTAGAAGTAATGCACCGAAACGGTGGTAGATTGGGGGGGAGCGTTACAACCGTTGTGGTGTCTTTTGTTGTATCGTATTGTGGTATCATACAATCGTTATCGTATTTTCCATCTTTAGATGTTACTGCATAGGTCTGAGGCAGGGACGTACCCAAGGGGGGACCATGGGGGCCATGCCTCCCTCCCTGAGCCAAGCGATCTACACTAGATATATGGCGATCTCACAGGAAGCGTAATAGTGATCATAGATATTTTTGCAAAAAGCAAACATATGTTTTTCTATGCATTAAGTATGAGGTAAATTACATGAAATTGCTGTTTTTTCTTGTAAAACTCATCATATGCCAGTGGCATATGACAAAATTTAACATTTGCCCCCGCCCCGAGGAAAACCCTGGCTACGTGCCTGGTCTAAGGCATATGGGATCAGTCCCTCAGTCAATCTAGTATTTGTGCACTGAGTACCCCCAAACATATATTTGCATTTCATGTGGTATTGTGCATTCAGCACGAATTGAATGCAGAATTGAGTGAACAGTTCCGACTCTACTCACAGTGAAATTTCTGGTGCTCCCAAAGCAGTTTAGTACCCCGAATCAGTACGGCAAAACCCACCCTTTACAGAACAGATTGATTGGAGCCTAATGGGCGGAATTTTCTCAACATGGTCAAATAAAATACTGCATGAGGCCGGGTTAAATAATTCTTCAGAGACCAAAGTGATGGCTTGATTTTTTTTTTGACCGAGCGCGATAGCGCGAGGTAAAAATTCGAGACAACACCGAGGTCTTACAAGAATTATTGCCGACCGAATATGAATATGAATTTTACCACGTGCCGTTACAACTGCGTTTCTGATACGATGTTTGCGTTTAGGGTGGAATGGAGAATCCAGTTTGCTGGGACCATCAGACATGCAACCTGAGTCGTCACCAGTCGAATTATCACAGTCGTCATTAGCCGTGCTTAACATCAGCGTCGGATAATACTTCACCATTAATCGAGCTGTTAATGGTGACATATAAGCCCAGAACCTGTAACACTAGAAGCTCTTCTAGTGGTTGCCATCACCCGTCATTTGTTTCCTGTGGTTTTACCGCTAGGAAAATTGCCGTGTGCGCCGATGCATTGCATTGCTTCTTACAGATTTTTCCCTCTTTTCAATGACAGTTACAAGGAACAAGTGTTAAGCTTTATTTCAGAACTACGAATAGGCCATTTCCCGAAGGGGGCGGAGCAGCGTAGTGGTTATTGCGTTGTGGCCTGATGGTCCTCGGTTCGAGTCCGGGTAATAGTGACATTTTGTCGTCCCTTGCGACAACCGGCGTGAGAGGTTGCGACGCGACATGACCCTGGCAATCGAGAGCGTCGTTAAATAACCCAATAACCGACCAACCATTCCCCGCATATGTGCACGAAACTTAGAATGAAATAATCAGCGTCAAAATCATTATCCAGAACGAATAAAGGCCATTGAACTCTGTTGGCGTGTGGTTTGGCATTCCTAGATTAAAGTTTTGACCGCGGGTTTTTTTCTTTACCCAGATTGATAAAGCAATTGTGCCAAAAATCTTAGCCCAGGTTTAACTACACGGCAAGTGCTAAGGCTGTCCTCGGCATGTGGTAAAACTAAAAAAGGCCGATTTTATAGAGAACTTCCGATGAGAGAATTTAGGGGAATTATTTTACGTTACCACATAATCGCCACTTTTTTACTACTTTTGTTTTATCTTACTACATAGTTACTACATACTGCTTCAGAATTAAAGGGAAGTAATTTGCAGGCAGTTTACGCTATGTTTATCAACGCTGCTGTACCCATGTCACTGTTACCTGTCACTAATTTGGCCCGTCCTAGATGGTCGTCTGGATGCGTCCCTGATCCCCTGCTCTGAGGATTAACTCGGCCCCATTGTTTTCTTTTAACATGGAACCCTATGGGGCATATTCTTTCCACATTCGCGGGCGTCCCTTTTCAATCGCTTGGAACCGTGGAAAATTTTTGCTACCTCCCCATTCCTGAACCACACGTTAACCTTCGCGCGCCGCCCACGGGTGGCGCTAGCATCGGCCTGCGCCAGCCTTATGCACCTCGTCGCCGGGCCTTTGCGCTCTGGGCCTTGCGCCGGTGCACAACGCCGCCGCCACAGAGCAAAAGATAAACAAGTAAATAGCCGGCTGGCTGGGGGCAGTGTGTAAACAGGGCTTTTTGTAAACAGCCGTCGGGCGTCGGCGAGGCAGGACGCAGACTAGCACGGCTCTCCGAAACTCTAGCTGGTGTCGAGTGTGAGCAGCGGTGGACGTGTTCGCCGTGCCTAAGACTGGCAGCGTGGTCGGAGCTGAGGCAGAGCTTGGTGTTCCTAACTCATCAGTGAGGCCGCGCCGCACCCGTGCCGGTTCCAAGAGTGAGTATTCGCTGAACTGCTGAAGGCGCGTTTCGTCGTAGGCGGCCACGGCTGCTGTAACTACACTGACGGACTCGTTGCGTTGACGGATCGACGTACCTTGTACGATTGTGCCGTTGTTTGTGGTTTGGCTGCTTTTTCGGCTTGCCGGTAGCGCTGCGTCTGGCCATCAGCCTGGCGTTGTGGGTCGTACTGGTGACGAGTAACGTGGGTTTGGCAGCGGCGGTGGGATGAACGCGGAGCTTACGGCCGCCTCGGCCGTCGGCCAGGGACGACGAATTCAGCTGGTTGGGCCAGTCTGCAATCGTCCATAGTATTGAAAAATGACGGCAGCCATCGCCACTTTAAATCCCTCTTTTGCTTGCTCCATCACTACGCTTTTTTCAATACCTCTAATTGTGCTCTGATATGACTAGTCTATATCTTCTCAAACAGGACATTATTATCGTTCACCGTAGCTTTGAGCGTTCTGAAAGTTGGTACCACATTTGCCTTACTTGATCCGTGGGTGTCAGGTGTCGGTTATGGACGATTTGGCCACCCTGTGTTGGAGCTGTATTGTTAAGATAACGCAAGAACGCACCCCCCCCCCCCACCAACTCCCTTGTAGGCTCCGGGCTGGACCAGTCTTTACCGAAAGAGGCAGACCGTGACGCAATTCAGAACAATGGGGTGTACGGAACAAGGTCTGCTGAGACTGCATGTGCTTAAAAAAGGCAGAAAATGAAGAAAAGGATGAAACAGAGGGTAAACAGGGAGAAAGATGAACATAATGGATGAACTTGATAATGGTAACTAAGATCAGATCAGCAGAGACTGAGAGTGTAGATCATGCAATACCACAAACACGAAGCGTACCGTACATATAGCACGAGAGCATTTAAAATTGTGCCTCATTTTTCATTCTGAAACCACTGTTGCCTGGACAGCCTTTTCATGCACGGTGCTTGCCAGACTCGTTGCCCTGTTGAGTGACGCTCCTGTGTAGTATCCCGCAGAATGGGAGTTGATAACTGCAGTTTATCGTCGGAACTTGAATCGCCGTTGCGTTGGGGTTTCCGCGCCCTCACGCATGAACATAACATGTGACACGTTTGCATGTTCTTCAGTTGTTTTGCGACAAGACCTTCAAACGAGGCACGACATCGGCGTGTTTGCTCCGGTTGGGAGAGCTATTGCTGCATTTTGCAGCGTGAATCGGCCCAGTTGCGTCGTCACCGAGGACCCATTTGGCAATACGTTTCCCTGAGTACGTGTTTCGACGTTTCCGATGCGTCCTCACTGAATGCCTTAGCGCTCAGGGTGACGGGCTTCAGCAGGTCACGTGCGTTGGCTTGCTGACCGGCACAGGTGACGTGCAATGACCTTTTGACCAGTTCGGATGCCCGTCAGGGAGGTGGGGCCGGACCAGGCCGGTGGCGGTGGCCTTGACCGTCCGTCAGGCGCTGCGTGCGCAGCCTGCCGGCACGCCACGCCGCCTGTTTGTGCGCAGCCTGCCGGCACGCCGCCTGTTTGTGCGCGCTGCTTACCGCTGCCTGTTTACCGCCGCCGGCCGAGGTCGGAGCGTATTTCCACTCTCAGTCAACAGGCGAGCAGCGATAAACAGCCGTGACGTGCTGTCTGGTGACGGCAGGCTGCACCACCGCTCGCCCGCAGATGGTTTCAGCCGTTCAGAAATCCACCACAGCCACTATCTACAGGTATCTCCCGGTCCGGGATTGGGTTCGGGCTCTCCTGGTCCGGGGCTGGGACCAGGCACTGCTGGTCGTGTGGACCTCAGTGCGGTTATGTAGGCGTGCGGTGGTCCGCGGTGGCCGGCGACACAAGCCGTCGTCAGTCTGTGGCTGGGCGCGGCCAGGCCCAGAGCCACTTCACCAGCACACCACATATCTGCAGTGCGGCTATCTTGGGCTCTATTTGTTTATGGCTGATGTACGCATTGTAGCGTCGGATATCTGGCCGTGTAATCAACGATCTCGCTGAAGCTAAATACTCGATATTGGAGTCCGCCGTGGTGTAGGAGCCGTTTCGGTCTGGTCTTTCGGTCACGGCCGCGAGCTGTCTCAGACCTTATGTGACATCGAAATGCGATGAGATGCTGTACGGTAGCCATACTGTTTGTTTGCTTTCCAGCGCAAACGCTGATAGTTTTTTTTCTTGTTTTATGAGAGCTGGAAATGTGGGGAACTTCTACGTGAGCTGAAGGTGAGCCATCGCTCTTGCTAACACCGAAATAATTCCAGGAACTTCCACTTCACGACCAGACTAGAAAATTTTTTGTAGACCAGCAGTGTACTACAAAAGTGGGCCAGTTTCCCAGGTCTTTGTGCATGTCAAGAACAGCTTAAACTGGTTTGGGCTGTAGGTGCCTTCGCAACTTTACGAGCACATGAATTGGGGTATGTAGCTTTGCATATAGCTCCCGGTATAGCATTGGGGTGACGGGCTAGTGTATAGTGTATGCACTTTCGAAAACTACTAATTATCAGGGATCAGTGATTCGTTTGCTGGAGCCTGAACCAGCCTGACCAGGATCGCTTGTCCTACATCCAGCTCATTCCCGGCAGGCAGACCGCTTCGTGACCTTAGTGGCCCAGAAACGGACTGTTCTGCCTCGTTTCACGCAGCTCATATTGATTGTCTCGTGACTTTAAGTGGCCAACTACGTTTTGCGTTCGTAATGCGCGAAACATAAGCTTTCGGTCTTTTAAGATCCGAGCCATGGCCTTTGCGAGCAAGCCTCTGCATGCTTGCGCCGCATCATTGGTGCACATGAATGTAGGCTGCCTCAGGTGTATCGCATTCGACCATGCGCGGTATGCCAGTTCTTTTCACGATGTAGAACCGGTATATTTTATATTTATAGGCTAATATGGGATGGATTTGGGATGACTGTTGTGATGCCCTGATTGGATGGAATGTCAGATGTCAGCTCTTCATTCTACGGGAATTCTGCGGACTTCTGATAATTAATTGGACCACAACCACGTTGTTTTTGCGGACAGGTTCCATGGTTTGCAAAGCTGTTCGCGGCTTCTAGCTTATTTAACCACAAAATGAACACACACGGATGATTTAATCCACAGTTTGCTAAGGAGAGTTAGATACTCCATTTTTTTGGTCTCATGACTCCGCGACCAATGTTGGCATTGTTGTTCGTGAAATTCACGGTAAGCCGTTGTATATTAATTGTGTACGTTTTAGTGAAAAGGAATTGCGATGGTTCTCCAAGGTCATATGATCATGAGAGATCAGTGCGGACTAGCCGTGTCCTCACGGAAAGTTGTCATAAGTCAACTTTTCCTGATTCTGTTTGTTTTGAATACGGTCAGTTTACACCACGAAATCATTAACGACTATTTAAAGGGGGTTTGTGGCGGAAACACAAACGTCTAGATAATTTTGCGGAGTATAATAGATTAAGGGGTCGCACTGTACGACATATTGTCATGTTCAAACGAACATGTAATTGATCTCTTAGTGTGCCATAGCCTAGGTTGACCTGTAACAAATATAAGTATGATTTTGGAATTGCTCGTATTTTGCGTCAGTTTCATAGTAATCCATTGCTGGTATGCTACCTGAATACTAGTAAGACACTATGTTAATGGAATGTAAACTCTTCGGTATAGTTATTATCATGCATATTTTTTGCCCGTTTCAGATAGGTGACTGCAAATATGTGACTGCCTATAACCAGAGACCCCAACACTGTTCCACTGTACTACTTAACCCTTTTCTGGTATGGGGCGTGGTGGCTTCAGAGGCCCCCTCCCTTTCCATACTAGTCGTTTCCAGGGTTTTGAAGCAGCTTCACGAAACCTTACCTACTCTTCTCATGTATCATGCCAAATTTTCGCAATTTTCTTTTGCTCAGGGTTGGAGCCAGGCCAAGTTTTTGGGAGGAGGCTCAGACCAATGGTAGCACTGTTGAAGGTAAAAAATGACGTCCAAAGAAATAATTTTCGGGGCAGAACGTAAAACTTTGGGAGCTGTGGTCTAAAATATCCTCGCGAGTGCTCTTTATCATGATGGCCATAAAACTTTGGATGGGTGTATGAAAATGAAAACAAATGGGCAAATATGCACAAATATTTTCCTTGATTTGACGACATTTGATAGTCAGGTCAAGGTCAAAGGCCAAAATTTAGTTTGATGCAAATATTTTTGACGCTGATTTTCCAAATGCAACATTCGAAACGTATATGACTCAGTACAGTGCCATCTACTTGCGTTTTAAGTTTCAGGTTGATATCAGGTCAAGTCACTGAGCTAAGACCTAAAATATCCGCGCTAGTGCTGTACTCAAGGCGGCCATAAACAGGACTGTTAGAAATATACCAGTTTAAATTGTTGGAAACGTATTCAGACACTGTTTAATGAACTCAAGGCCATTTTATGTGACTGAGGTCATTTGAGGTCGTTTTAGGTAAAAGTCCGCAAGGTGACCTGATGGGCATGTGGCCATGACAGTTCCCCTTTTTCATGTCCTTGGCGCCGCCACCTTTGCCAGCATTGTACAAATAGTGTAAAGCGATTCGTACTTCTAAAATATAACATAACCATTAAAAACTAAGAAGACGTGTTTAACTTTAATGTTAATCCAGTTAAAAAAGTATTTTTCCCATTTTACAAGCCCTGGAAAGCATATGCATTTTCTCAAAATTCCAAACGTATGGGCCAGTGGGAAAAGTCCTATCAATTAGCTCTCGATTTATGCCGATTGCATCAAAATCGGTCCATAAACAGCGTAGTTATGATTAGTCAAAAATACATCCTTTTCTGATTTTCTTTCCGCTGCATCCAACCTTTCCAAGATTTTCAGAACCTTCTTTTATAAACTTTTTTCCTTTTTAATTAAACATTTCTTAAAAAATGCAAGTTTACATCGTGGCGAATCGGTTGTCGTTAGTTGCTATAAAAGCGGACGGTTAGTTTGGAAGTCTCAGAGGGGACAAATAAGCCCTCCATGCGGGAATGCGCCCTAGCGCTGTGGGAACGAAATTGGGATAAAGAAGAGTGAATAAAACAACCTTTCTATTTGTTTCAGTTTCTTGTTTACCACCATTCGTTTCTGTAGCCTTGCTTGAGTGAGACTTACTTACCTGAGGTCATTTTCAGATGTTGCATGTTTGAACATGTAGGAAGAGGTGGTTCATGCTCACTGTCTTTAAAAGCATCAAAATGTGTCATTTATTATGAAATGATCGATTAAAGGGAGTGTGTCTAATCTCGGTTTTCCAAAAAGACGTTCCAGCAGATACTCCACCCTAGCTATGATTTATGACAGCAATGAAAAGCGCATCTGGGGCTTCGAACAATGATAATTCACTATACGATGTTTATTTTTTTCAGATCCGCGATATCGATAGCTATGCGGGTGTAAATACAGCACTAAGGGGCGGCAGCAAAATCAACCAGTTAGCGGGCTGGAAACGATCAGTGCGTGATACAAAAAATGGTGCACCTGAGACAAAAGAAGACCGCAGAATGCTCACATGTTCATGTAGTCAGGCGACTGACTGACGCTCGACGAGACACAAGACTTGACCCAAGACTTTGGACACCTGAACCCTAGAGGCTTTGTGTCCTAACTCACAAACAAACAATGTTCATGTAGTCATCTTTGATTACGAATGGTCACTGGCAGTCTCAACCAAGGGTAACCTTGTATACCTTTGGTATGGAGCTTTCCATACCAAAGGAAATTATTGGTATCGGACCCCATACCAGTATCTTGATCCATTCATGTATTTTCTTGATCTATAAAATAATGCACTGTAGATATGTTATGCCAAATTTTGGGGCCTGATGAATGAATTTTCCCATACCAAAATTCGTTCCAATTCTACACCCACGATCTCAACGGTACTTGCTTGAACAAAGTCTGTTTTGTTCTCATTTTTTTCTAGGAGAGGCGTAGTTTTGCAAAGTGTGTTGGGGGTTGGCGAGCAAGGAAAATGGCTAATCCTACCCACAAAACAGGCAGAATGCTTCCCAGACTTAATCCAGTTTCTTTCCAAAGTTGGGTGGAGGCTTGAACCAAAGTTGGGGGGCTAGAGACTCCACCCCCAACTGAACAGTAAACCACACCATTGGCTCTAGACGTTACCTGCGCTTGATATCATTTGCAGTGTAAACTGATTGCAGATGGTAGAGCCAGTCTCAAGACAAAATGTATGACTGCCAAGTTGGCGTCAGTTTGGCAGTTCCACGCTTGGGTGAGATTGGTTATTCCTTCCTCTGAGACAGTTCAATCTTTATTTATGAACATATTTTTGCTTACAGCAGCCAGCAAGGTAGACATGTATGGATTTTTTCCACCAGTCCATAGAATCGAACAACATTTAGTAAAATGACTATTGTCATTTTCATAGAGCACATAAGAATGCAACTCCCTTACATAATCAATCATTTGAAAATCTAATTCACTTGTGACAGTTTTCATCATCCATCTCAGGGTACATGGTAAACCCGGCAAAGCCAGGTGCAGCCGAGGCAAAAAATACTCAGTAACATCCAAAAAACAATACCCTATTCAGGTGGGGGTAACTCGCCCGGGGTGTTCGATGATTAGTACCATCCCGCGTTGTGTGGGCCGTCCACCGACGACTCCCGGAGCCTAACTATGCGGGGTGCAACGGCTTCCGGAGCGTGCTCCAGGAGCTTTGAGCCTCACCCCAGCGCCAACTGCTCGGCGCACTGCTGCGGCGCCGGCCGTTCCGGATGCGCAGACGTTACCTGGCGACGCCGGCAGCTCTCGATGTGCCGACTCCGACTCATTCACGGCGCCAGCCGCTCCGGTCGCGCCGACCCCTCTGCGCGCTCCGCGGCGGCGCCGGCGACGCCGGATGCGCAAACACCTCGGCCAGTTCGGCAGCGGCGCGGGCAGCGCCAACTGCTCGGCGCCCTGCGGCGGCTCCAGCCGCTCCAGATACGTAGACTCGTCGGCCAGCTCGCCGTCGGCGCCGGCGGTGCTGGGTGCACCGATTCATTGCGGCACCGACCGCTCCTGTCGCGCCGACCCCTCTGCGCGCTCCGTGGCGGCGCCTGCGACGCCGGATGCGCAGACACCTCGGCCACTTCGGCAGCGGCGCGGGCAGCGCCAACTGCTCGGCGCGTCGCGGCGGCGCTGGCCACTCCGGATGTACAAACTCCTCGGAGAGCTTGGCGGCGGCGACTCGCCGAATGTACCGATCCCGTAGCGAGGTCGGCGGCGGCGCCGGCCGCTCCGGACGTGCAGACTCCTCGGCACCTCGATGGTTACGGCGGCCGCCTCAGTGATACCGTCGATGGGCTTCACGTTGCTCCCTGAACGAACTGATGTCCTCCGCCGATGGATGGGCACCAGGGTTTACACAGGAATGTAGGCGTCGTGGGCAATCGGTGAACTTCGGACGTGGGCCAGAGATGGAAGCCTCTTTCCTGAGAGCCACCATCAACCGGAGCATCTCCGCAACGTCCGGGTAGCCCTCTGGAGCTCGCTGTTGTCGCAGGGCGATCTTTCTCTTTGCCCGGCTGTGCACAGGCACTAACCTGTAAATAATAATTAGTTGTAGTCATGTGAGATGACTGACCAGCTTGCATTTGAACAATGCATTGCCTGTCAGGATGACAGCATGTAGCCTGTAAGTGGCCAAGTGCAATCAACTGATGATTCCAGCAGGCATTGCTGTCACATGCTCAACATGTGACTGAGCAATGAACATGGCACAACATGTGGGTTATCAGCTGGGTACTAGACAGCCCTGAACTATTCTGATGGCATCGACAGTTAGCCAATAGACTTATCTACTTTTGGTGGCAACCTTGCCAGTTGCCACCAAAAGTAAACTGGAGCATTTTTGCTAATCGCTGGACTGGCATCACACTTGTGCAACACACCCGCAAGGTTTGCAAGAGGTTTGCGATAACTGCTGGTGGCGTCAGTAGAGTAATGTTGTGAAAACAATATTGTTTTTGATGTTCTTTATGTTGGAATATAGCCACCATGCATGTACTACAGTCTCTGATAGGGCCACTGGAAACAGTTTATTCTGTTAACGCCTGGGAGGCCAAAAGCCAGTTGATAAAGCCTGTAACCTCTGACCTCATGATATTGCCATTTAGCCTAAGGACAACATAAGCCATCCCCTAAATCCAGGTTAATTCATCTGATGCACAATACCATTTATGGTTAGATATGCACAATCATGTATTTCTTGCAGCAGTGTTAATGATATCGGTAGCAATGTCCAAATGTTCAACAAGCAAATAGTCACCATTATTTTGATGATGCTAGTGTCCCGTGTAAATACCTACTGTCTGCAACAAGTAAATAGCCACTGATGATGCTACTGTTCCATGTGAATACCCATTGTCTGCCCACCATTGACTGGTGGGCATCATTTATATAAACAGACAACATTAACCCACAAACAATGGTATGTGTGATCGCATCATTGCTGTTTTTTTGCTTGAATAGGTTTAATCTAGTCATCAGTGAAATTCTAGGACAAAAAATAAACAAGCAATTTGGTGCATGCCTTTTTGTTACCTGCTAAGTGATGACTGGGAGGTTAATATGCCAAAATGGGAAATGGCTGTTGTCAATTCTACATTTGCAAAACAGCAGTCAACAAAATGGCAGTCACTACACTGCATGTCAGCTTTTTCTTCAGACACCCATCAGCCAGGCTTGACTATTTGCATTGACTTCAAAACCAGATTCAAATATTCACCATGAAAGAAAAGAACAATAGAACTAATGCCCAAGTGACATACAAAAATGAACAAGAAAGAATAGCTTCACTGTTGAACTACATAAGTGTGGTGCCAGGACAGAGAACACAAATAGTAACAATGCAGCCATCCATATCATTCCAAATAACAGTTTGCAGTAGCCGAAAAAAGAACTTACAACCTATCACGGAATATTGATAAAAATTCCCCATCCGTGCTCTCCGTACCCCAAGAAATCTTTCCGTAAGACTATTATCAACTGCAAACTTTTGTGCTCACAAAAAATTATTTTTCAATTGGGTTTGTGCTGGCATACAAAACTTTCAATATGATCCAGTCACATCCTGAAACCACAAAGTCTCCTGGAATACAAGTATTCAAACATCAGTTTTTTTCAGATCTTGCATATGAGTATCCACAACTGCCCAAGATCCAAGTCTGAGGAAATTCCAACATATTTCTCAGTCTGGGATGTGGCAAGCTTAGCCAGCCACGGTACTGAATAACAGTATCAAAATGTCACTTGTGTATGCTGCATGGAAGCAAGTTTACATTTAGAATATTATAAAACATTTAACTATCCCATTTTTGGCAGTTGACATGCAATAAGCTGTCCAATTTTTCCAGAGAAATGTATGCTTTATCCAACCAACTTCCAATCTGGAACTTGGAAAATTTTGAAAACCCGAATCTGGATTCCGAGACCACTAATGATGACCGCCCATAGCTATCTGAAATTCCTGGATATCTATCATGTAGCAAAATACGAGGTTAAATGAATAACTAGATAATCTCATAAGGGCCATTCGCACAGGGGTGGAGAATGTCAGCAAAAAATCATTCAGCGAAACCTTCGCAATCAGACAGTCAAAATCCCGTTCAGTGTACCAGTTTTTACCAACATACTTCTATAAGGCCTCGGCCGCCAGGCCGCTGAACTTGACGTGTTCACAGTCTGCTGTCGTCGTCGATCAACTCGCAACTCGAAAAACGATTAGCTGGGCACAGTTTGCTGTCATCGCTGACGAGCTCGCAACTCAAAAAATGATTCGCTGGGGCTAACGATATCTTATCGGTGCTATCGGTCCCACTTAGTGGCGAAAAGAAGCTCGAGTGAAACCGATAAATTTATGCTGGCAGCACGGTGCTGGAGTTATGGGAAATATCGCTAAATATTTGGCCGTCGTAGGTCAACGCAGGCGATTTGGGAAAAAAGAATGATACGTGACGATTCAGGCCAGTGTCCTCTTTGATCGCACGTATACGGCTAAAATTCAATGTTGGACTAGACACACTCCCTTTAAGGGTTTCCGCCGCTCGTCTCATTCCTTGTCATCACTGTTTTTAGCCGATCGCTTTAATACGCTTAAAACCGGCAGCAGAAATTCATTTTTCAGGGCCGCTGCCAGCCCTGTTTAGGATGCCTGTAATGTTTATATACGAAAAGCGCCATTTTCCAAACTGGCGGAATGTTTACATTTAACCTGAGATTTAGCCTCCAGGTCAAAAAATGTAACATGCCTTCGGTTGTATCATCGAGGGCAATGAATTGCATTTCAGTGAGCCAAATCGGTTTCACTGATTGCGGAGTTATTGAGTTGGGACACCTTACCATCCTTCCCCTATTCCTGCCTACCAAGTGGAAAGTGGCGACATGCTGTAGGGTTAAACGGGCATTGCGCGGATAAATGCTCAAGAAAAGGACATAGCCGGGTTCTAGACAGAACTGGAGGCAGCAAATAGGTTTAATGTAAAAATGGACTGATTTCATGGCTGGTCGCGACGACGCCTGATGAAGAAGTTGCGTAAAGATTGTTATTGCGTTTTCCCTCGTATTTACGAACAATGTGCTGCTGTAACACACGTTACCTTCCACGTTCTGGGCTGTGTCATTTTTAAGTCCTTTCTAGCGATAGCTTTTGTGAATACGGCTGTATGTCCAGGAACATAACCTTTCTATTTGTGTATATATTTTATATTATATATATATATATATATATATATATAATGTATATTGTATTTTTGTGTTATGTGGCTAGCCTCCAGCGGAAGAGCACAGCTTGAGAGCGCACACACCGATGTAGTTTTACCCATGATTGACATTCAACAATGAATGCCGGCAAATCTCCATAGGTCGGAAAAATCCTGACACAGGTGCATTCCGAAGCGAAGTAATGACTAACGATGCGGAAGTCTTGGTAGGCGAAACTCGAGTTTCATTAGGCATGTGTGCCATGTTGCGAGCTAGCACGTGCCGTCGTCGCAGATTAGCAGTAACAAACAGACAAACAGATGGATATACTTACCGGACTACAACTTTGTATACAGGGATTATGCTGTTTTGAAAAAAGAGAAGGTTTTACCACCTCTTTGCCTGTCTTGTTTTTGAGGGACTGATGAAAAAGCTCACCGTCGTGCATTTAGAGTCGATCAGTTTGGTCTCCAGGAAAATCAAAATCATGTTTCATAGGGTTCGACGTTCCTAGTGAGGGTCATGCTGCCGCTGCAAAAATAAATGCAGCATTTGATGAAAAATTTTCAAATAACGGAATAATGATACTGTTCGGTACCCAGAAGTTTCGTGGCACTCAGGCCTTAGGGAGTGACTCGAAGAGATACGCTCTCAGTGCTCTGCTAAATCATGAAAAGCTGTGACCGCACTCTGGCATTGTTTTGCATGTTAGTGTCCTGTATGTGGTTCCTCGTCACCCAGTTTCGTTATCTGCGTGTCGGTGGCAGCGTCGCTCGGTCTTTGTTTCCTGCTGTCGCTGCCCGCTGTCGGCTACGACGAGCCCGGCTCCAGCCCATCAGAATGCCCCGCCCTGGGTCGCGGCCGTCTGCTGCCGGCTGTGACGAACGCCACGTGCCGACCCGTGACGTGAGAATGACGAGCCCCAGTCTGGTGAGCCTCGTCGGCCGCCGGGCCCAGACGAGACAGCGCGTCTGACGGCGCTGGATCGGAACGGCCGGAGACGCCGGGCGTCTCTTGCCGAACAGCGTCGAACGGCGCCGCGCCGGCTGCAGCAGAACAGGGCCGTCACACTGCGGCCGGCTGCGGCGGAATAGGATCGCCACACTGCGTCCGGCTGTAACAGAACAGGATCGTGAAGCTGCGGCCGGCTGTAACAGAACAGGGCCGTCAAGCTGCGGCGGGCTGCAGCAGAAGAGGACCGTCAAGCTGCGGCCGGCTGCAGCAGAACAGAACCGACACGCTGCGGCCGGCTGCCGCCGTACCACGGGTCGGGTCTGGAGATATCACCGGAGCGACGCTAGGGGTTCAGCCGTTCAACGAGCGGGCACAGAACTCAGCACCTATTGCCAGGCGCCTTATTAATGGACTCGTTAATAGGTTTAGTAACGCGCCGGTTTTGTCAAGATGGTGTTTTTGGTTTGTTTTGCCCTGATAGTGTTGATCAAGATGACGTGGTGTTTTCTCCTCCACCATATCCAACTGTAGTTACGAGACGCAAGCAGCTGCCGCGGTGACAGGCATGTTCTTGTTGCAGGTCAGTTCGGTGATTCGTAGTACAAGTAAGGCGGCCAAGTCCGCGTCACCACCCATCAAGAGCAATGACCCACCGGCAGGCGCCGCTCCTATGATGATGCCCCCCGGCCTGCAGCACATGCAGCAACTGATCCAGCAGCACCTCAGCCCGGCACAGTTCCAGAACTTCTTCCAACAGCAGGGGCTCCTCATGCAGCAGCAGGTAAGCGATGCCAACAGCTTCAAAACGAACGGCGTAACCGACGAAAGGTCTTGTATCCAGTCGCCATCTGTTGCATGGTGGATGTGATGCCTGAGGTTGGCTGGCCTAGAGCCGAGACGAGGGCCGCGGATACAGAGTGCGATTCGCGTTGAAGATTCATGATGATAAAGCACATCGTGCGGCGATCCGAAAACAACCAAAACCATGCTATAGCCGTAGTTGTATAGTAACTCTTTCGGCTCGTAGCTGGTGTGCGACATGCATGTTGGTTTGATCTCAAGAGGGAGTCAGTACGAACTGACTCGAAAAAAGAAAGGGTCGCTCAAATCCACTTTGCGGCACTTTAAGACCAGTCAGCACCGATTGACGGCGGCCTGGGATAAAAAAAAAAATTAGTACGAGGTTGGTAAAGGTGATGAACATAGGTTGGTAAAGGTGAGGTACATCTAAAAGCTACATTTTAATGTCTTAATCAGATTTAATAAGAGTCGCCGAGCCGGGGTTCATGAGAACCCTTTCTCCGCTTTTCTGAGGATAGCCAAAAAAAAACGAAAAAAGGCGCTGAGACATGAAACTTGGATAGCCTTTTCATGCGTTATTCTTACACCTTGTGTTAGTTTTTAGTTTCAGGGCTACCTTAGATCATTTGCCCAAGGCAGGTCAAGTAACACCATGTTCCCAAAAATTAAAGTGGCATGTTATTTGTTAAATGCATTGATCGACATGAAAAGCGCCGTATGGATGGAACTTGAGAAATAAAAACAATGCTGCTGTCTCGATTTTTTTCATTTCTAGCTCACTGACCTTAGGTCAACTGAACTTTCGGATTTTTATTTTATATTGCTTGTTTTATATTCTTTTATTTTATATCATTTTATATTGTTTTTGTTGAAAAAAACTGTAAGTCTGGTTTGGCTGTTTTAAAGCTTGTATATGCGCCCTGATGCTTGTCACGTCCTTTGCACGCTTAATCTTGACATGTTACCTGGTGTCAGGTCACGTTTTACACCGAATTTACAGACCCGCAACCGAGCAGAATTCATCGGCTTACAGTCATTGAATGCTTAGCAGTTGTCACATGTGCTTTAGAAGCACTGACATATCGTCAGAACTTACTGGCCAAAGGTGTCTTAATCCCATTTGACCCAAGCAGACCTAATTTAGCCTTTTTGGAATTTAATGCTTGTTTTCAGTGCGAACACACTTTATATGGCAGCAAATGACGAAAACTACGCCAATACCTTTTCTTTTTAGTTTTTACTGCCTTAGCCCTCAGTTTTTGGTCACCAAAATAAAGACCATGGCCACCGCGAAAATAACTCACGCCAAATACCACGCTTTTATAATGCAGCCGAGCTCGCCACGCGGTACCATTGTCACTTATGTGAAAAGTGCGTCCGAGCACGAGCTTCACGATTTAAAAGGGATTTTACACGAACCGACGTTATAAGATTTTACATTACATCGTGTCTGATCAGTGATAATATAATAGATGATGCGACAGACATTGAAAACGCCTGACGTATAAGCGTTCGTATAAGCGTACCTTCGCCTAGGTTGACCTCGTTTGACCTCAGTCTGCTATAGTTGCAAACTTTATGTACGTATTAGACGCATTTGCGACGTATTCCAGCCAACACGCATTCTTATACGTGCAAAAATAACGCCGCTCCTGCCCTTACAAAATGACGATTTTCTCCGCATTTCATCTTTGTTTGAAATGGTCAGGTTTGACCTCGTGTCCTTTTTCTGCCCCACATAGGTAAATCAGACCGCTTTTTGCTGCAGACCCCTTTGAAGCGGCGTGCAAGCCTTGGATGTCAAAGTTTTGTCAAAAATGTTACGCAAAAAAACTTCAGCCGAGTGATTTAACCTGAGATGACCTCTGATGACCTTAATATTTACCTTCTTGAAATCAGTCTGCGTGGGATTTTTTTATTTTGCCGAGGGCTTTCCAATAGCGTTTGTACTTTATCGGCGGAACTTATAGTTCTCGAGATGTTTGGGGGTTCTCATGAACCACCGGCCCATCGAAGATGGATCTGGAGGCCGGCCCGGCGAGGGATAATGAAATGGAAAAAAACGAAGAACAAGGTCAGCATTAAGATTTTTACCGAGTGCTTACATTGAGGGAAAATAATTGTAATAGTGGTTGTAAAGCGTTTGAAATGCAGTGTTGATACATAGTACTTACCATTTCAGCCGAAAAAACCTGAAACACACATTATTTCCCCCCGAGACGGATTTCGTCGTCACTGCCGTGCCAGCCGCCAAACGCTCGCGTAGGAGTTTTTGACGTTTCTGCGGTAAATGGATTCTTTACGTGACGTCTCGATGCTGATTGGTCGTCGGTTGGACCCAACGTCCCATCAAGAGTAATAAAAAAGGGTTTGGAAATATCTAATATGCGATATAAATTATCTTTAAAGTGAAAAAGCTAAATAAAATGTTATAATTTACATCAAAAATATGGAAAATTCACATTGTGATTTTAAACAAATACATAAACTAGATGATTAAAAATTAGTGCAATCAAATATCTGGAAAACAAGTCTCAACACAGAATTTGAAAATATTAACGCACAGAATGAAACAATAAATAAAATTTGCCTAACCTCAAATAGTAACCTAACCTGACCTAATCCAACCTAACCTAACCTAACCTAACCTAACCAGCACATGGCGCCTTTTTAGATATTACCTAATACCGCGCTTCGCACGACCTCTTTATTGTACAGAGCCAAGTCTGAGGGCACCCTTTATCAGCCTGCGGCCTCTAGTACCTTATAGCGCGCCTGTGACGCGCGGTTGAGGCTTCGGCGCAATATTTCTGTCCCTTATTTCCAGGTACGTCCAGGGCGAAACACCCCCTTCATCCAGGTAGTATCCCGCATGATAATTGTTTCTGGTATGACAATGATATAATCCATTATTGTTATCATGTACCATCATAATAGCAGTCATATAAGACATCGTAACAATGATATAAGAGCATAATGATAAGAACACCCCCACCCAAAACCCCATTTCCAACGACATCTCCGTATTAGACACATCTAGATATCCCAGCAACCATCTAATACAATGATATAACGATACCATAGATCAACAATTGTTTTAACCCTGTTCCCGGAGGGCTAGGCGGTATGGCCGATTCCCGGCAGGGGGGTGGGGATGGGGGGATTCGGGCGACGCTGTGGTCTCGAGAACTGCACATCCGATTTCATCGCAACAAACGGCAATCGATTGGCCATGACGTAAACTACACTTTGAAGAAAGTTCTCAAAATTTTGAAAGGGGTGGAGACAGGGGCAAAAAATGTCAAAATGGGGGGCACTTTTGGACCTTTTATAACTCCGTCGTTTATGGACCGATTTCGATAAAATTGGCATGAATGGAGAGATTATGAATGAGACTTTTACCATTGGTACACTTATTTGGAATTTTGAGAAAATGCATAGGCATTCACATGATTTCAGAAATAAGAGAATTAGTTTTTCAATAAATGAATGAACAAAAAACGTAAAAGCAGTTTTTTGGGCTTTTGCTAGTCATGTTATGCTAAAAAGTGCAAATAATTTTACAATGTTTGTTTAATGTTAGCATAGGCGGTGCTAGGCACATAAAAAGGGGGGAAATGTCATGGCCACATGCTCTTCAGATCAACTTGTGACCTTTGACCTTAAATGACCTCTAGTGACCTTGGATTCACTTGGAATAATCTCATGTGCGTTTCATTTTATTTGAGAACGTTTTCAATCATTTGAATTCACTCTGTTTCAAAAATTCAGTTTTACGGCTATTGTGGTAAAGGATACGCCCACTGACATTTTAGGTCACAGCTCCGTGACCCGACCTGATATCAAGCTGAAACTTGATACACAAGTAGAGCGCACCCTTTTACGTCATATATGTTCCGGGTTTGACATTTAAAAGAAATAGCGCCAAAATTATTACTATAAAACCAAGTTTTGATTTTGGACCTTGACCTGACCTTGTAAAGTGACCTCAGATGAGTGGAATTGTATTCGCATGTTACCAAACTATTTAGCTAAACATCTATGTAAAATTTTAGGTTCTATCTTAAAAATGCTATTTCTGGCAGTCATTTTCCTTTAGCCACCGGGATCATGGCCAAAAATGGCTTGAGGTGCCTGCCAAAAACGTTAAGTGGGTCCGCCCCTGAGCAAAGTGAAATTTCGAAATTTTGTCACAGTACTTAGAAAGAATAACCAGGAAAGACCACCAAGTTTCGTGAAACTGCATCAAAAACCCTGGAATCCGCAAGGAAAAAAACCCGAGGAGAGGCGGATTCAGCCCCCCTACCGGGAATGGGATTAAATTCAGTTTGTGGCAACAAAATAAAATTTTCATATATATGACGTCATTAACCGCTTGAAGATATCTGCAGACCTGGTCTGCAAGGTCTTCAAACATCCTTAGTGTCAATAACCTTAGCCTTGGAGTCACTACATTTTGCGCCGTGGAATATTGTTGTTCTCCCTCTACCGATCTCAGCACGGTAGTACTGTATGGTACGTTATCGTTACGATTTTATTGTGATTTTTCGAGGAATTCAGGTAGCCAGAAGTATGATTCGAAACAGGATAATATGTTCTTTCCAACAGTGGTAGTCATATAGAGCATAATTTGGAATTTAGTTGTTCGGCAACTTACCTGTAGCCAAGAACAAAAATGACAGATCAAGCATAGGGTCAAAATGATGGGACAGATGACGATGTGGTCACACCCGAAAGCGCAATCGATTCTGAACGCAAAGTCGTAGTACTCTGCTGATAAGAAAACGATGGCACGTCCTTTCCGCCTGTTTACGGTCATGCTACGAGTTTCAAGATTCATCGAAATGTTGGTGACGCAATACGGGCGGTTCGACTTCCTGGGAATGCACACTGAACGCTGAGTCCCGTCAGCTTGCCGATGGGATTACCACCGTGAGACGTGGCTATCCAGAAGCCCTGACGCCGGTCTGCCGCTTACAGCACCATCAGCTGGCCGAGCTCAGCAAGAAACAGACTGAGGACGCTGTGCGGCAGCTTCAGGAGCAGCTTCAGATCACCATGTATCAGCAGAACCAGGTGCGTGTCCGGCTGACTGCACGGCCCGCCGAAGGAAGTGCTGGCACAGTGGCCGCGCGGGGCCCGGGTTCTTGGGCAGGATAAAATCTTTGTCGAGTTGAAGCACTGTATTGTCACGTCAGCCCGTATCGACTTGTGTCGTTCGTTGCACCTGCATCTGGGCATGTTGGACGGTACTCTTCCTTGCCCTGAATCTGTGTGTGTGCTGTTGGCTGCAGGCTGCGCACGACAAGAGCAAGTCGGCAGCTCTGTCGCTGCACCACTCGCATCTGATGCAGCAGATGCAGGTGCTACAGCAGCGCTACCTCCTGCAGCAGGCCGGCATGGGGCAGCCGGTGACCTCCACAGGTCAGTCGGGGTTCGTTTGGGTACGTGCCATGTATTCTCGTTCGCAGATGTCATGTATGGTGCGCAGGTGTGTCTTTTTTTTGTAAAGGGGGGGGGGGAGCGAGGTGAGAGCCCGATAAGCAGACCTCCCCCCAGTTGTGGGTTTCTCGACGGATGTAGTTCACTGTACTTTGACCAACAGCAATTTTTATGTACGTTTTTTTTTGCTACCAGTTATCACATAAAAAAAACTGTATCACAGATATACTCATGCGCGATATATATATGTATCTAATGTAACCCTGTTGCTGGAAATTCGTGATTCTTGTTTCTTTTTTATTCCGACTACCTTTTTAGATACAATCGTGATTTAAGATCTGTCGCCATTTCTTTTCTAAATCATTCAGATCATTTTATTCTCGATTATATACCTTCTGTCTGTTTTTATGTATCGTGGCCGTTTTTTTCGTTATTACTGTCTATTTCCTGGCAGAAAATATTGCGGGGGGACAAAATCACCTTTGGAGGGGCCAACATCCACATTGAGGAAGGGGGCTGTTGACTCCTCCAAAAGAATACAGATCGACACCCCTGATGGCGCGACAAAGAAAAATGCTGTCGGCTGCCGCAAACCATGCATTGTCCAGTGTCCTCCAAAGTCGGCTGCCGCAAATCATTCATTGCCCAGTGTCCTCCATTGACGACTGCCGAAGATCGTTCACTGTCCAGAGTCCTCGATTGCCGGCTGCCGCAGAACATTCACTGTCCAGTGTCCTCCATTTTCGTATTGCACTTGGATGACGAGTTTCTTCTCATATTTATTTCTCTACCCCAACCTGAGATCATAAGCGTAAGCGTAAGCCATGGCTGCCATGGCTGCCGGTGCTGTGACGAAATCGTTTGAATCGTGTAGCTATCGCGCTGCCAGGGAGGACCCGTGTGAGGCGTCATATGCCCCATACGTGATCCACGTCGCACGTCATCCCGTCAAACGCCAGCTGCATCAGACGTTATCCGCACCAGGCGTCATCTGCGTCGGGTGCCATCCACGTCAGACATTTTGCTCGTCAGACGTTATACTCGTCTTATGTCACCCAAGTCCACTATTGACTTCAGGCGCCATCGTCCTCAGGTGTCTCAGACACCTTTATCGGACATCATTCACGTCAAATATGATTCATTCATCTGTGTCAGACGTTATCTTCGTCTGACGTCATTTGCGTAGGCGGCCATCAGCATGTTTTTCTCATGAAATGAGAACGTGAGAGATTATCTGCGCTAGTTGTTGCCCACGTCAGACGTCTTGCACGTCGGACGTCATCCACGTCGGACGTGATGTGCGGCACGTCGCCGGGGCCGAGTGTGGCAGTTGTGAGGCGCGTGTGACAAGGTGGCGCGAGTCGCCTCGGCGCGCTGATTCATTCATTAGCAGGACGGGGCGGTGTGCCGCGGCCGCCGCGGCCGCCGCCGCCGCCCGGTGTTCTGTTGACACTGACGGTCACAAAGGCCGGTCCGCACGCCATCCCGTCTCTCCGGCTCATGGCGATCGATTCTGGACTGTGGCGACCGGTGGCGCCGCCGCCTTACCGCTGTCCCCGGCACCGCTCCGAGAGAACGCTGCCCACGCCCCAGCGGTGCGGGCCGTGCCTGTAGCCCGCTGCACCCTGCGTGTCCCGCCACATATCTCTGTGTCTCATCGGATCCCTCCCTGCATCGCCAGTTCCCGACAGATTTTGCAGATCTCTCGGCGTCCCACCAGGTCCCGCGACGTTCCGCCAGAACCCGCCCAGTCCCGCCAGGTACTGCAGCATCCCACCAGAACCCGTTCATCCCCGACAGATTCCGCTATATGTCACGTGTTGTGCCGTGTTCCACCAAACACGTTTAGTTGTCTCCGTGTTGCGCTTGTCATACGTGGCCGTGGTGTCCCACCCAGTGACACGGTGTCGGCCGGATTGAGCCGAGCACTGACTGTTGGCTGCGTGTCTGGACGCGTTTTGTGGCCTGTCGGCCGGCCGGGAGGCAGGGCGGTGGCCACTCCTGGCCGCTGGCCGTGATCAATAGCCGGTCCGCTCGGCGTTAAAGGTGCGAGCGTCGCGCTATAATTAGAGAGCTGCCGTCTGCGGCGCCGCCACAAAGCCGGCGGCCGGCCGGCGGTGCGTTGCTCGACCGCGACGCAGCCGACGCCCTGTCGATCTGCCGGTCGTGGGGTCGTCGACGTCGATGGCAACCACCTGGAGGGCCGGCACGTGCCCCGAGGCGGACCGACACGTGGCCGGACATAGGCCGCCGCCGCTGCCGGTGGCTCACTGAATTGAAAGGAGGCACATCCCAAGCAGCGCAAAATCTCGGAAGGTGGCCGTTCGCCGGTCAAGATGGGACAACTGTTTGGACAACAGTCACTTTTGGAAGGAATACCGAATATATTTGTTTCTTGTTTATTGGGCTCATGGTCCGTAAAATGAAAACAAGGTCGTTTCAGTATTTACACATCATTCAGTTGTTCTGATAATCCGACTTCAGGCTTGTGGATTATCCATTCAGAGCATTATCTTTATGGTGTTTGGTGGTGGGAGGTCTTCTTCGTAAGCTGTGGTCACCCCCTCATGCATAGTTATGTCGGTGTAGGACCACAGTCCATTTGTTATGCGAGAGGCCATAGGCCGAGAGAGTCTTACTTCAAGGAGCAGAAAAAAAACAAACTGGGCAGCTGACCCGGCTCAGCCCAGGCCATAACGCTTTCTATAGGCTGATATTTGGCGGCCCTTTGGGACCGAATGATGAAGGTTCCGCTGGGAAATAGCTTAGTTACTTAGTTTTTACCATGGGGTTCGCAGTGGGTTAATCTGCAAGCTCTTTCGTGACTCCAACTGTTCCAGGAGCGATGTTTTCAAATGTCCACTTTTTTCTTCCGGTCTTTTCGAGCTGCACACCCATTATAGCCAACAGCAGCATGCGCGCGTGATGTTTGAGCTCGGAATTTTTTGGATGCAAACTACCAAAATACATCGCTAAATATCTGTCTGTAACGTGCATTGGATCAAGGGAAAATAAATGTGCCAGACAATGCTTAAGAAACATTCAAAATCGAGAGAAATGCGTAGGTCCAGCTCGTAACGCGCCTCACAATGCGTATTAATTGTGGAAACTCGTCTTAGTAGGCTGGCTTTGTTGTCTATACCTTTGATAATCTTTATTTCCTGTATGAAATTTTTGATAACGATGATTTTTGATGCGATGGTTCTTGTTTTGCTTCCAACCTGGTCGGCATTTTTGGGTTGTAATTCAGTTATTTTCCATTATACTGTTGCCATATTTTGCCGTTTACTTTCTACCCTGAGCTGTCTTACAAATCCCTTCCTCTGATTTTTGCTCCCATATAGTTGTTTGGGATAATCTGTAAATAGAACTATGTCGTGTACGATGAAATGCATCAAACGTCAATTAAGCCACCAATACGAAACCAGAAGTAGGGTCCGTAATTAATTTTATCCTATAAAATACAAAGAAATATAAAAAACGTTATAAATCTACTAACTCTATTATTACACCTGTGTGTAATGTGACGTTACCTTTCTTTACGGCCATCTCTGATGTGCAACTCTTTTGTTGTCACGGCCGCGTGTGATGTGACACTCGTCTTGTATCATGTGGCACTTGTCTGTCCTTTCAGGTGCGTGATGTGGCACTCGTTTGGCTATGCGACCATTGTGATGTAATACTTTTCTGCCGTTGCAACTGTGTGCGATGTGGCACTAGTCCGTCGTCAAAGATATTTATGATGTGACATCTGTCGTTTCAGGCGTGCGTGATGTGACATTTGTTTGTCTTTATAGCCGTGTGTCATGCCATTCATCATGTCATTCATCACTTGTCATTCATCTGCTGTCATGGTCGTGTGTGATGAGGCACTCCCTTGACTGTTTATGACTCGCAGGCTTGTGCTCGATGCAGAATTTTTTTGATTCGGCTCAATTCTGTCTCACAACATCCCGACTCATAATCGGTTGAGACTGAAAGTATTTTTCGCACAGTGAGTCGACTCAGTTCGGACTCGTATTTGAGCTGTGGTCGTGTGGCCGACTCAGAGTTACGGCTCAACGCAGAATGAAACAGTGCAAATAGAGACATTTCTGTCGTCATCAATATTAACATAAATACAGTCATAGCATATTATTGTACACTATATACACACAGAATAAATTACGTATGGTTTCCATTCCCTTGATAAACATCTCACGATAAACAAAAACTGGGTAATTGTTATGCCAGGTAGGATACATAGGGGAGACAGGAGTTGCATGATACAGGGGTTGCATACAAAGGCCTTTCTTGCCAAAGTTAACCTTGCGTTGTCACAACAAAAGCTATATTACTTCTGATGCCCGCTACTTTCTGCCAGGGTCGTTTGACAAACAGTCGGCGCATAGTCACGGAGATTTGAGGAGTGGTTAGAATTCCTAAGGTGAGGTAAAATTTAATCCTTACATATCGCCCTTAAATCTTTTTTATGGTTGACCTGGGAACCCTTTTTGTAAAGCACCGTTACCTCAGTCATTTTCCTTCGTAATGCCGACTTATTTCGACGTTGAGTGCGGCACTGTGATCGCCATGTTACCCAGTATATTTGGACAGGCAGCGGAAGGCGTGCGGGGCACGTTGGCACATGCTGTATCAGCCTCGGATGCAGCTCCCCAGGTTCCACTTACTTCAGCTTTGTGGGCCCAAAAATTGAGTTTCGGGACTCTAGCCCTCCTGGCTGAGCGGCAGTAACCATCTGAGGCTTGAAAGAAACGAGCACAGAGAGCAACAGATGCTTTGCGTAAATACCCTCATATCGAAATCCATGGCACAGGTATCTGTGACACGTCTCCTTGACACTTTTAGCCTAAGACTTTGTTGTCCGTACCAAGCTCTCACACATTACTTACAATGATCTTATGCGAAGATAACGCATACATTCACCACTAACGTAATGAGAATACTGTTGTTTGGAATGATGTGCATTGAGCAGTGTTTAATATCCAACTTTGACTCGTAACAGTCCTGAAAGCGTGAAAAATTTTCAAAAACTAGAAGTTTTGCTTGACTTTGGCTTAATTTCCAATGTCGTTTGAAACAAGCGAGATGTTGTGTGTTACCGAAATTTGGTATCATGTAACCCCGGTCTCCCCTTACTGTCACCAGAATTGTTCAATGGGCGTTCAGGTAAAAAACTCCAGCAGCGAGATGGTTTTGTTTTCCAAAGCCTCAACATATTACGATGAATGACAAGGAGATATCTTTTATATCTGCTCAGCTTGTACTGATGCTCATTTTTTAACTTCATACGATAGGATTTAATATTTGTGTGTACTTATGCAAACACACCATTATTATACGTGCATTTGGGGTAAGTGCAAGGCGAATGCTGGGCAAGGTCGATCAGCTGCTGTGACAAATCACTTGCAGGTTCGTCTAATGTTCAGAAAAAACAGTATCTAGAGCAGCGAATGTGAAGAGACAAGTAGCAGGCAAGATTCGTTTTTTAAAGGATGTCCATTCTGGTGCATTTCTGGACTTGAATTTTGCGTGGCTGGTGGTGTTCGGATGCCAGGAAGGTGCCTCGGCTGTAGAAATCGCACACTGCGCACTATCACGCTACGCTCATAAATAAAATTGGAACATTCTCGTCGAACACCAATCGCATACAGTCATGAGCGTATCCGTAGCCACGCGCACGCCCGCCAGTATGTTTGGTTGGTACGCCTCATTTTAAACTTTTGCGCAGTAATCTCATGGCTCGTGCATGCTACCCGCTGTTGGCTTTCAAACCATGCAAAAAGTTGTGGGCAATTTCAATTTATTTGCACTCATAGAGCCAATATCAAAGCAAGGTGCCTGTAAAGCTGTCGCTAGACTTGCCCGTGAGAACTCGGGACGGCACAGATCATGTAATTAAAGGCATTGTGAACCGTTTTGGAACCCGCGGGCGACGATTTTAGAACGAGGGCAACCCTCGAAAGTCGTTTTAAGGTTTTCATGTCGGCAATCACCATCAACCAGCCAGAATGAGCATCAAAAGACGGGGACAGCTGGTTCGAGCTGCAAAAACGAGGGGTGTCTAGAAAAACGCGTTCTGGCTGGAAGATTTGGGACCTCGAGAGCGTACGTGAGAATGAGTTTTGGCAGCAAACAAGGTTCAGTGCCGAAAGAGCAAGAGGACATCCCAGGTCACCCAAAAATAAGAAGTCACCCAAAAGACTCGCGTCCAGAAACTGTCGCGCGAACACATGTCAAATAGGAAAGAATGGTGACATCGCCATGAACGACGAGGGCTACTTACCGCAGGAGACATATGCCAGGAAACCTTAAGACTCTGTTTGAGCTGGTGGAGACTGTCAGGGTACAAGCTAGCAGCAGAAGTACAACTGAGTCCAGAGGGTAATCTTCCCACGTAATCTTCTCGTCTGGCTCGCCGTCTCTCCAAGGGCTGTGACACGTCCGGTTATCATGCCAATTACGGGTAATGTTGATGGCAAGGTGTACCGTGAGAAGTGCATAAGAGAGGGCTGTCCCAATTTTCGGATGAAAAATGTCCCGACAAGGATATAACGCTCTGGCCAGACTATGCCAGCGCTCATTATGCGAAGAAAACCCCCAAACTGCTGGAAGAGGCCAGAGCGCCCTATGCGACGCGTGACACCGATGCCACCGTGTGTCCCAGCCACGTCCCGCTGAGGACGTCTGGGGCATCATTAAACAGAGGGTGTATCAGGGAAGCTGGTATGCAACATCCGACCTCGCCCTGAAGCGCAGGATACGCCAGGTGATCGCTGCTCTGTACCAAGAAGTACCGTGCGCATACCCAGACGCGTGCGCCCTGCCAACAAAGTAGGGGTGATGGAGATGATCCATAAAGCAAGAACTGACCGCAGCATCGATGACTACGTTTCTGCCAGGTTTTAGGCTCATGCAGTAATAAATGTGATCACGGTATGACTTTAAATGTTGTCTCATTTCCCAGTGCCCAGTCGTTGCTCGCCGCACAAAAGCAACGTCGCACCACACGTAAGCGGCAGCCAGTACATTGTCGGTATCCGTGCTCAGGGTTGCCGGCGCCCGATGTATGGAAGTTCCCCAGAGGACTGACTCATCATACGATGAGTCAATTTAGGCTGTGCTGGGCCGTAAACCGCAGCACAACCAAAGTTGTCCGCATACCCTCAGGCAGCCGTGATGCATTGACAGTTGGATGTACAGGCAGCCGTGATGTACAGTTGTAACAAGTATATTTTGCATTAGAAACCGATAATCAAGGCACAAAACATGACTGGGATCATCATGGTTTTGTGGCACTAAGAGTACGTTAAATTTAGCCAAAACGCGGAACGGGACACCAAATTATCATGCTTTAATAAACCGTGGCAATTCCCTTGGACAACCGCAAAACCCCGGGTGAGGGATTGTGGAGCACGTCCGTTTTAATGATAGCTCTGGTGACAGAAGCGTTTGAAAAGTTATATTTGCAAAATACATGCTTAAAGCGTGAAGCAAAACGCAATGGCACTGAATCTGAAATGGCACATGTCCTTTTTAACCAAGACAAAGTGTGCACTGCCACTTGTCAGCCTGTGCGCCATGTCGACCATTTTCAAATCGATCTACGAGCCATAACATGAAACAATACTGGAACAGAGTTCAGCGTGTACATAGTCGTGGTTATCAGAGATAGTTATACCAGTTACTCTGATCCGTCTGAAGGCTAGCCATTTTGGTTGGCCTTAGAAGGCAGTATATTTTGTACACACATGCCATTTGGCATTTAAAAACACAAACAGGTTCCATCTAATCTGATAACGTGTCACGAAAAAAAACACGAAACTTTAACAAAGTTTCGAGCAATATTTGAATTGCATGGAAAACAACTTACTTTGGCACACATGAAAGCAGTCAAGACATTTACGACAAGGCATGAAACCTAGAGAATCTGAAGAAACGTTTGAAGCAAATCATGCATGGCCCGCTCCAACGTATAATGCCTGACACCAGGCAAGGAGCTGGACTGTAATATCCTGCCATATGAACTGTTGCCCTAAAGGGCCTTGAACTAGACTGGTCCTACATTGAGGCGTACATGTTTTTGGCTGGTAATGTTCTTGTCAATTATGCTGTTAGTGACGAGTGACCTTCAGTACATTGTGCACCGTAAATCTTACTGCTCAACAGTTTTTCGTCAAAACCGGGTCGACTCATGTTTGAGTCAAGCAAATGTGGCTCAAGTTCATGATTCGACTCGAATATTTTTCCAACAGAATCGATTCCGCTCACGACTCATGAAAAGTGAGTCGGCTCACGAGTTGGTTCTGACTTCAATTCTGAGTCGAACACAAGGGTGTCTGTGACACTGTGATGTGACACTCGTCGTCTACCGTTGCCGTTGTGTGCAGTGAGGCGTTTGACCGTTACCACAGCTGTGTGCGCTCTTGTTTGATTTGTTTGTCGGTGCAGCAATGTGTGATGTGGCATTCCGGGTCGATGTGGCTGCCGAGTTCCATTTGTGCGAGCTCACCAGCTTTGTGTTGAGAACCGAGCACGACTGGTTACCGGTCGCACCGGAATCATCCGGGTCGATGCCTTTACCAGCAGCTGGACGATTGTGTTGTTTTCCAATCCGTTTTGATTTGCGGTATCCCTGGCAACTCCTTGCGAAACATCGTCGTACGGTGGTTAACGCGGGATACAGTCGAACGGCAACTGTTGGACCGACAAAGGCTTTGCTCGCAGTCGCCTCTAGTCGCCCGGCGTCGAACTGACTGCATGGTGTCCGTGTCATCCGTAAATGACCTGGTAATTGAGGGCAGGAGAATTCGATAACAGAGCTTGGGAATACAAAGTAGCAGTTTATTTATCATTAACCTGGAGTGCTTTCTCGCCTTGTCATGCACCTGCGTCACGGCGTAGTTTGTTGCGTTACAACCTGACATATGGGGTTTTTGGTGGCGTTGTTGGGCGGGAGACGCCGATTTAGTGGGCTAACGGTGGACGCTGAGAGGCGACACCCCACCAGGCCGGACAGCAGGCGCCGACACTGCGCTAAGTAATCACTCGGAGCCGGCATTTGGCGGCGGCGCTGATACGGCGTCTGGTCAACACCACCATGTGGCCCCGGTGGAGAGGCCTGCGCTGCGGGCGCGATAGCGCTGAGCGGGCCGGGCCTCTGCGGTCGTGCGCCGGCTCACTGCCATCTGCTGATTTCACGGAACAAACATCAACAGCGCCTGTTCGGGGCGGCGGCGGCATGCCTGTCTGTCCTGACCGGGGTCGCCGGCCACTGACGCTGGTCACGCTGATGCAACACACAGCCCGCTGCGGTGCTGCGGCTCGATAGCGTGTGGCTGTGGTGCTGTAGCTCGGCAGTCTGGCTGGCTGTGGTGCTGTAGCTCGGCAGTCTGGCTGGCTGTGGTGCTGCAGCTCGGCAGTCTGGCTGGCTGTGGTGCTGTAGCTCGGCAGTCTGTCTGGCTGTGGTGCTGTAGCTCGGCAGTCTGTCTGGCTGTGGTGCTGTAGCTCGGCAGTCTGGCTGGCTGTGGTGCTGTAGCTCGGCAGTCTGGCTGGCTGTGGTGCTGTGGCTCGGCAGTCTGGCTGCCTGTGGTGCTGTAGCTCGGCAGTCTGGCTCGCCGGCTCGACGGAAAGCGGCATATAGAGCGGCCCACGTGACGTATCCGCCGCACTGCGGCAGTTTGCAGCAGCCGAGTGGGCAACGTCACACCGTAACGATGTTATGCGCCGTTCCCATGAAACTGGTTCAGAAACACGAGTTGTATATCGACCCGCTGAGTTGTGAAAGATTAACGAAGGACGTTTGTGTGGACGGGAAGGTGTACGTGTGTCTGCCAATACGTTTGCATGTGTTGTAGCCGTCGGTTGGAAGGCGAAGACGAATCGAGGGCGCTGTGTTCCGCGTGCTGGCCGACCTGTTCTCGCAAGTGAAGTTTCTTGAGGGGCTATTTGAATAGCGTCGCAGGGGTAATGCCGAGACAGAGGCCAGGATGTCGCCAAGGAGGGGAGGGGGGTCAGGACAAACGTGACCCCCTCATAGCTGAAAATGTCACGGATTTCGGCCACTTTATCTCCGAGTTCCTGTACATTTTTATTTATTTTCACTTTGGTGTGTGAAAAAGAAACGTCAAATTTTGAAACTCAAGAATCCCTTGGCTACGACCCTGCACTGAGGGACTGGTCCAGCTCCAGTTTACGTTCCTACTTACCATACTGTCTTTCGAACAACACTTCACGGAATTAATAGCAAACGTGGGCAGACACAGCCAAACAACGTTGTGCAGCTCGTAAACAGCGTATACTTTTGACGACGTTAATTCCATCGTTTGAACATTTTCCAGGGAGGTTAAAGGTCTTAATAAAAGCATGTTGTAATGCATATTTTCGGATGCGGATACCCTATTCTTGATCATGAGATTAAAACTGCCTTCTTCAAACTGCCCAGTGCTGTGTTACATTTCCCATAAATTAGAGATGCAAGAAGTTGGTTGCTGACATGTGGGATTCGCCGTTACTGAAATCCAGCGTGCACCCCCTTTGAGCTTAAGTTTGGAAGGCCTATGTGCCGTTGGGTGCGCGCCACATTTTACATTCAGGTTGTTCCGAAAAAAATATTATTTTCCTTTTCTTTGCGAATTCCTAACAAGCTACCCACACCGCCTTTCTGTAGGCGTGTTTGAAGCTACCTGCATGCACGGGACCTTTCACTCCCGTAAAAACATGTGGCATGGACACTGTTTCTCAGGCGTGACTTCTTTCATCGATGGAAGTCATCATTCTCATGTTTGTTTGTGATGTTTTCGGCCGTCGGTCTCCGCGGGCTTCTGAACTGGGAGGCCCTGCTGACATCCGGCCGCCGTCCACCGCAGCTTTGGCTGGCTCGGAACCGAACGCCTCTCACTGGGACAAGTCGAGTGACCGTCGTTCGGACGGCTCGTCGCCGCCGTACAGCAGCAGTCGCTCACCGCCGCCTCTGCAGCCGCTCAGCGCCGCCAACGGCCTGCTGCCGGCCGCCGCCAACGGTCGCTGGGACGGACGCAACGGCGCCGACGACGAGCGCGCCGGCCACGACGACGAGGAGCTGGCGGCCAAGACCGGACCGCTCTTCTCCAACGGCATCTGCAACTGGCCGGGCTGCGAGACGTCGTGCGCCGACCGGCCGGCCTTCGTCAAGTGAGTGACGCGATGGTGGTGCCGGAGCGCTGTTTCGGCCAGGGCTCAAGTGGCCTCACATGAGACGCTGATTCTGCCGCCGGGGTCATGGTGCTCACCGGCCGACCTCTCTGTGTGGCGTTATAGTGACGCTGCACTGTAACGGGGGAATCGTACTCATTTATTCCTCCGAGAGACTGGCGGTTGAATGGACCACTTGGCGATGACGCTCTTTTATTTGATTTGTTAGCCACTGTTTAGAGACGGCTTTGACTATTCAGGTTCAAATCAAAGTATCGGACTAGCGTGTGATGGTGACTGAGGCCTCCCCAAAGTGTCGGACTAGCTTGCAATGGTGACTGGGACTTCTCCCAAGTCTCGGACTAGGGCGGGATGGTGACTGAGGCCAGTGCTAGGTACCGGGCTAGGGTGTGATTGTGACTGAAGCCTCTCCTAAGAGGGCCAGTAGTCCGGGGTCCGGCGGCGGCTGAGCGGGAACCGCAGTCACGACTGTCGTCCTGTGACGGCCCGTGTCGTCCTCAGACACCTGAACACCGAGCATCGCCTGGATGACCGTTCGACGGCGCACGTCCGGGTCCAGATGCAGGTGGTGCAGCAGATGGAGACCAACCTGGCCAAGGAGAAGGCACGCCTCTCGGCCATGATGGCGCACTTGCACATGACGCGCGAACGCATGGAAGAGGTGAAGACGGATGCACCGGTATGTGTGCTCTCCGATGAAGGCAGAAACCAGTAATGATGCCATCCAGGGCCGATCGTCTGATCAGGTTGTGGGCGTAGGGTACGCTGCGGATATTAGCTCTAAGTTCGGAGCATTATCCACTTATTATGGCTCATCAATGGCTTCTCTGTTTTGCAGACGGTGGTTGTTATCATTCCTAACGAACGCGCAGATCTCATCAGTAATGATGATGGGAAGATATATATATAGTTCTGAAACTCCTTTTTTTGGTGCTGTATTACCAGTTCCAGAATGGAATAGCGGTGTCCAAAAGAGCCATAGTATTTCCAATGTCTCCATGAAAGTGTCGAACTGGTGCCTGTTGTGCCCCTTGCGTGGCGGACTAGATCGTGGCTCCGTTTGAGCGTGTGACCGCCCGGCCGTGTTTCAGATGGCGTCCAGTCTACCCCAGGTCACCACATCCATCTTCCCGTCCTCGACGCCGCCCAGCCAGCTGCTGTCGGCTAACCCGTTCCTGCGCACGGCCATGCTGCACGGACCGGCGCAGTCCAGCGTGGGCCCGAGCCGTCGCCGCGTCACCGACAAGCCCATCGTCTCCAGTGAGTACGCGATCCGAGGCCAGATCACGGCCTGCCATCACATGCGATCTCATCACACTCTGATCTGGGACGCATCGCCGTGCGACCTGCGACGTCACTGGGACACACCTGCGACGTGCCCCTCTCATGTGTCCCTCTCATTCTGAACTGACCTATCACGTGATGAATTCGTTCCGTGTGTTGTTGTCCATCTGTATCCTGTGACGCCATCGTTGCGCCGTGGCTTGATTCGTCGGTGACCGCGCAGGCTTCGGCCGGAGGTAACAAAGCCCCCTCCACGTGCCAGGCCGGTGTCTGGCGCCGGGCCCGCACGCTGTTTTGATATGCCGCTGTCCAGTCGAATGTTTTTCTTGGAGGCAGCCTCAAGCCGCCGAAAATCGTGCTTGAGGATCAATACTGCGATCGGTGGGGGCGCTTATCTGATGCCTTGTTGTGCTCGCAGTGAGTGCATGCAAACAGACCTTACCGCATTACGGCTCCCACTTGTGCGATTATTATGAACTGGGAAAGCTAAACTCATTACTGTGCTAGCTGACGGTGCATATTTAATGCCTCCTCAAGAGCCGCTTGCAAAACACTCTGCCGTGTTGTCGGGCCTGGTGAAGGAACCAAATACAACACAACGGCCGATGCGCCCTGTATTACTGCCGAATTACGTTTCGAGTAAACATGCACCCGACGCGAATAACAGCTGCGTCAGGCCGCCTTTGCACGTCAGCAGCACAAACAACTGCACAGAGTGTGGGGTACAGTAATGTGCTCAGCCGGCCGCGGCCGGCCGGTGAAACCAGCCCACACTTGGTGCTGATTAGTTTTCCGCTGAGCCTTAAGGACCGAAACTGTGTAGTGCAGTTTATCATGGATTTCCGCCGGTTTCTCTCACGCATAGTACAACGGGCTCATGACCGAGCTGATTTCTGCCACACATTTTTGTGAGACGTTATTAAGGGCGTTTCAGGTATGCCCATGTATGCCTTCACGTTTTTTTTACATTCGTGTAGAACGACGTAACGTGCTGAGCTCGAGCACGCAGCGAACTGTGAAGCGGGACTGCAGGGAGCCGGTTGCGGCCACCAGTGTTCTGTCGCCGCCCCTCCCTCTGTGACGTGTCAGTGACGGCGTGTGTCTGAGTTGGGACGCCGCTGCCGCCGCCGTTGAGTGTCGTTTCAGTAGTGCCGCGGCCGCCGGCCATGCGCCGCTTTCTGCGCTGTTTGTGGCATTCTCCCGTCCGCCCACTCTTTACCCTCCCTCCCGTGCTCTCTGCCCGCTATGACGCACTGTTTTGACGACCGCGCCGTATTGATTTGTTGTTGTTGTGCTCTTTGTTGTCTGAAAATAGCCTAACAAGTAGACTGGCGGCGGTCGGCGCGGGCTCCCGGCTCGGCTGGCCGGGACGGGCAGGGGAGGGGTTTGCTCGCCGCCGCAAGGCACGACCGCAGAGCGTCGTCTTTTTGGCTCGAAACTGAAACTCCAACCGCCCATGTGTTGCAGCTGCATCCCAGCTTCATGAAAAACAGTATCCTGCACATAGTCTTGCTCCGGAAAAATTTATTGAAAGTAACTTCTGGATCACTCACAGGTTTCTTCGATTTTCCAAAAAGCTCTTAGAACATTATTTGATTTTATGGCGAATTTCGTGTCTACGAGGCACCTTTTCCCTGCTTTCTCGCACCACGCCCATATCGATTTTCAAAATCCTAGATGTGCGCTGTAGCCACTCCACGATAACGTAACGTTTCGTGTGGAAACGGGAACGGGGCGATGCATCAATATAACATGTTCTGTTAGGGAGAGGTACTCCATAACATGGCGGAAATGTAGATTCAACTGTGCCGTCTCATCAGGTCTGTTATTTCCTTTAAACCCCACTGGTAGCAGATGCGGGAAACATGCTTATAGTGAGGACAGATTAGGAGAGATTTTGTTGTTATAAAAGCTCTGGTAACCGACATGCCTGGATTTTCAAAGGATTCCTATTATTCATTATTGCTCAGACCCCACCCGCCACTGCCCGCACCGCTCGTCTGGCGTTTAACCCAGATATATCCGCGAATAAAAAATAACGGGGTAAGCGTTTTCACCGATGCGTTTTTAAATCTATCCGGCATGGAATGGGGTATTTGGCCACCTTCTGTTGGGTGGGGGGACGCCGTTTAACGACCCCTCGTCTGTTTCGAGGACCCATTCCCTGATTGAGCTGATTTAAATGGCAATCGATAGCGCCGGGCCGTATGGTCTTGGGACACATACATTTTTTAGTCTTGGATCATTACGTCACAGGTCAGGTCAAATATACAAAAGGGTCAACAGCAAGATTTTGACTGAGCGCTTACACTGAAGGAAAACAATCGTAATAGTGGTCGTATAGCGCTTGAAATGCAATATTAGTACGTACTACTTACGATTTCAGCCGAAAAACCTGAAACACGCATTATTTCCCCCGAAACGGATTACGTCGTCACTGCCGTGCCGGCCGGTAGACGCTAGCGTAGGGATTTTTGACGTTTCTGCATTAAATGGTTTGTGTACGTGACATCTCGAGGCACATTGGTCGTCGGTCGCAGCCAATGACCAATCAAAAGTATTAAACAGGTCTGGAAATATGTAATGTGCGATAGAAATTACCTTTAAAGCAAAAAAGTTGATAATAATCTTATAATTAATACAAAAAATATGGAAATGTCAAATTACAATTTTAAAGAAATGCATAAATAGCGTAATTAATACATAAATAAAATAATAATAACAGTAGTGAAATGAAATATCCGTGAAAGAAGTCTTGATACGAAACTGAAAAATATTAACTAACGAAATGGAACAATAAATAAAAGTTTGCCTAACCTAACCCAGCCTAACCTAACTTAATCAGCACACGGCCCCTAACAGAGCCAAGTCCGATCGCACCCTTTATAGGCCTGCGGCCTCTAGTGCCCTATACCACGCCTTCGGCACAACATTTTTGTCCCTTATTTCCAGATACATCCAGGGCGAAACAACCCCTCCCTCCATCCAGGGAGTATCCCTCATGATGATTGTATCCGGTACCACAGTGATATAATTCAATGATATTATCATTTACCAACATAATAGCAATCATATAAGACATCGTAAGAATGATACAAGAGCATAATGGTAATAACATCCCCACCCAAAACCCCGTTTCCAGCGACATCCCGTATTAGACATGTCTCGTCGCCGCGGAGCATAAAATGCAGTATTGTGATAATACTGGAGATATCTAAAAAATCATCTAATACAATGATATAACGATGCAATAATTCAGCAATTGCTTTGAATTCAATTTGCGGCAACAAAATGAAATTCTCAAAGATATGACGTCATTAATTGCTTGAAGATGTCTGCAGGGTCTTCACACATCCTTAGTGTCAATAATCTTAACCTTCGAGACACTACATTTTGCGCCGTGGAATATTGTTGTTCTCCGTCTGCCCATCCCAGCAGGGTAATACTGCACGGTACGTTATCGTTACGATTTTATTTGCACTTTTCAAGAAATTCAGGCAGCCAAAAGTATGATTAGAAACAGGATGATACGTTCTTTACAATGGCGGTAATCATATAGAGGATTATTTGGAATTTAGTCGGTCAGAAACTTATCTTTAGCCTCCAGAACTTACCGTTTCCTTCAGAGTTCCCTAACCACGATTCAAGGAAGACCGAGACTGAAGTTTGCGTTGCAGCATGTCTCTGGTAGCTTGGTCTCATATTCTGAGTGCCACCTGACCCAGGGTCGTCAAAGGTCAGGGTCGGAGGCTAGGTCAAATTTGATGTCCGTGATAACGGGTCATTCAGTGCATGTTTCCTGGCACCCTTTACACAGAAATTCTCAAAAAGGCACTTTCAAAGAACGTTATGTACAATGATATCCATGAAATGGCGTCAGTTACCGTTCACTTGCAACATTGCAACATTTTGTAGTTTTGCACTCGGACGCTGTATCACACTAGTACGCTAGTGAAATCCATCTGTCACCTCTGGATGACCCTACCAGTCCATTTGGCCCATGTTGCACATTTTCAAGGAATGCTGCACAACGTTGCAAAGGCCAGGATCTGCACAGTGGTCAACCAGAGCGTCAAACGGACACATCCAGTTTACTCGCGAAGCTGAAATATGCATAAATCCTGGAAGGTCGCACTGGAAAAGAATGTTGCATTGCTGCAGGAAACTGCTGTGTTAGTTGCATGCGCTATAACGTGCAAGGAAATTCGATGATGTACCCGGCTGTACAGTAGCGCAAAGGGGGGGGGGAGGAAGGCGGGGCTGAGTGTGAACTGAAATCGTACGAAAACTGCCTGCTGAAAAGGCGATGTGCAATAATTTTCACAAAAAATTTGGGCCTAAGGAGGGGGTCCAGGCTCCCGGGCCTCCGTTGGCTGCGCCGGTGCGGCTGCATCCATTAATCATTCTATCCAGTTCAATTTCTTGAACTGAACTCACTGGACCCAGGAAATGGGAAATACATATTTGCCCTAGGATGATCTACCATGAGGTCATTGGTGTTCTTTAGTGAGCTTTCAGGTCATCTTGGTATGCAGGGCAGTCCAAAGTCAGCATGCACTGTAAAAGCACCGACAATACGGCGGCGAAATAAAATTGAAAGTCGAATCACAAAATGTGACTGTCCTGTTGACGTCACTAAGACATGACGTATGATGACCTTGTCTCCTTTTTCGTCAGTATACTCACAGTTGATGCAGGATGTACGAAAAGTTTCTGGAAGTTTCAAGACGCTGCGTTTATTCGTTTTGGAGATATCTAGGAAATGGGCCAGAGGGCGTTAAACGCCCCCTCCCCCGAGTCAGTGGCGGGTTAATCTTAGCTGAAGAGGTGACGGCACCATTTCACGAGTAGGTATTTCATGACGGCGATGCTTGGGTTGATTGCACTCTGACGTGTTTGGAGATTGCGGCACACCGGCTTATACCACGCTTATACGTTTCCTTCTCATTTAACGTAAATGGTTTAATGAAGCGCTGGAAAACTAGCACAGTATATGTGCTTCTGCAGTCGTGTGCAGCAACGACTTGCCGCCTGATTTACGAGGCATTTTAACGCGTCCACGGCAGAGCTCAACCTGCCAATGTCAAGACAGCGCGTCAACGCGAAATGAGCACCGAGCTGCTGTTTCGAAACGACAGGTTGTTGCCAGGACGCGGTCGGTTGAGCTGGGTGCCAGTCACCAGTTCGGGGCTGTTGGCCTGAACGGGCGGCGTTAGTTATCGGCCACCGGCGCGCGGTTTACCGCCGGCCTGGCTATGTAAGGTCACGGCGGCTCCAGAGACTGGGGAGGGGGAGCAGAGTGGACCGCTAACGTAGCTGTCATTGGCCCGTAGCCTCAGGTGGCCCAGGATGCCGGAACCGGCTTAACCCTCGCCGTACCGGTTGTTCGTGAAAGCCTGCCTCCGATTTTTGGGAATAAAAAAAAAAAACGAGTAACTGCAGAAACACGAAACTTTGGGTGCCTTTTCACACGTCTTTTCTTACATGCTGTGCAAGTTTTTTTTTTAACTCGGAGTCATCTCAGGTCACTGAATAAAAAAGTGAAGTGGCCTTGCATTTTGTGAAATATGCCGATTAACATAAAATTTGCCTCATTGAGAGAACATGGTAGATGCAACAGTTCTGCCCTCTCGCATTGTTGGGAAATGCCAGGATCATTGTCCTTAGTTCAGATAGCCATTGCCATTTTTTGCTTTCGTTATGAGGTTGAGTCTGGTTCGGCGGTTTTGAACTTTAAATGTACGGCCTCATGCTTCTTACGTCCTTCGCAAGATGGGTTTACCTCTCGACCTTCAGCCTGGGAACATGTTACGTGTTATGACGAATGTTCAGGCCCGCAGCCGGATATACAAGGAATGTCAAGAAAAAGGATATATGCCAATCGGCGTACAATATAATAACGAAACTCATTTGATAGAACTGTTACCAGTATATACCATGAGCAACGTTGTTTTGTCTCTGCTAAATACCGCTCCTCCCTCTCCACTTCTTCCACTGCAGCGATTGTTCCAGATGAGCACCCTTACAAATTCAGAAATACGCAAAAGGAAAAACGCTTTTAAAGGAAATCCCGACAATGCCATCGACGTGACCTAGTGATTAAGGAGCCGGACAACAGAGTCCGGTGCGTGGCAAGCGTTGGGATTCAGTCCCAGAACGGGCACCTGCATTTGGCCCGGGACCAAAAGGGTCAGCCGATCACGGGGCGGCCGTGTCGTGGAGTTACACGGCACGATAAATATCCTCCAGTGCCATCTGGTGCGTCGCCTGAGACAAAACTACTTCATATTTTGGAGCACCTGCGTGATGGGGTCAGAATCCAGCAACAAGCTTGGCTTAGCGCGGACGCTGATCCCATCGCCACCCACTGCATCACATTTGGCCCAAATCTATGTTTTTTTTTAAGTGCTGTTTTTGGGTTGGTGGTAACTGGGAATGGTTAGTTAATAGGTAACAACTGACAGAACGTGCTCCGACTGATCTGGGACAATATGGTGCGACAGAAGGCGCCGCAGGGTCGCTGGCGCGACGGTGTCGAAATGGTGGCCTGCTCAGTTTCGTGTGGTCGTGCCATGAGCGTGACATTGGCCGTTGCCGTGTTGCGCTGCCAGCTTCTGTCGCGCTGTGCCGGCGTGGCGTGCGGCGCTGATGAAAAACGGACCGCATGGCGCACACCTCCTGCAGCGGACCGAGCGGGTGTGTATGGGACGTCACCATACCGACCCGGTGCGCGACCGACCGGCACACTGCGTGCCCTGACAGTGCATTGTGTGCGTCGAGGCGGCCGAGAAGGGCCGACAGACAGCCGTTTTAGTCAATAGGAAACAATGGAGTGAGACTGTTTTTAATGCAGGGGCCGTGTTTTCTTGTCTTAATGAACATTTTGCGTGGACCACGTCGTTTGGCCTCTTATTAAAACGCAGAATCATTGCTAGGCGCATTTTACCGTAGTAATGTTGAGTTTATCGTATTTTACCAGACTAAAGGTAAGGCCCATAACTAAAACAATAATGACTAAAACCTGGTGGTGGTGCTGTTTTCTGCGTAGTTAATGAATTGGCTTGATTGTATCTGGTGCGTTTGGAGGAAATGAACAGTTGTTTTCAGCAGTACTCTTGTCATTCGAATCGGGGCTGTTAGTTTCTTAGAAGCTGTATTTATTTCTTGTTTGGCGTCCACTCAAGCTCTACACTTATGTCATGCAACCGGAGGAGTGTCCATACCATCTAAGGACTTAGTGACCAACTTTGGCGTCTCGTGGACGTGCGATTCGATTAACGCTGTGAACCTGTCCTAAACAAATATACTCACGAATTTATAACCGCTCAGTCTGTATTTAAGAGTTTTCTCGACGTGTCGAATAACTTGAACTAGATGCAGATCGTTGCCCTTCAGCAATGATTTGGGGCCCGAATCGAAATTCGTACTATAATGGATCGTGCACCCTCCCGTAACCGATCGGTCCCAAGTCCAAGAAGTTGTACGCTCACATGGATGACATTTTGCCGAAGATGCCCTAAATCTTGTTTGCTCTTGATGGCGTTTATGCCTTTGCAGGCCACCACAAAATTTGGCGCCTCAGGCGTCAACTGTTCCCAAACCAAAGGCCTGAATGGGCTGAAGCCGTTGACATGCAAGACAGCCACGTTTATCAAATGGCACGTATCTCGTGCTCGTTCCCGCGGATTTCCAGCATTCCAGCGATTGTATTTTTGCGACAATAAAGGAGAGGTGTTAATCACTTAGGCATCTCGCGCTTCACGTGCAAGTCCCGGGGATTGCACGAGGGTGCCGACTACAAAAACACGTTCCCTCAAGTGGGGCCCATCTTGTTACCAAAGCTTAAGTCAACAGCATCCGCCGTTTGATCCGTACCCGTGCTTCGAAATTTACACCGCAATCTGTCCGCCGGGTCGGCGCACCCGCTGGTGCCAATTTTGTCGCGATCGGCTGGCGTGTTCGGTCGCTAGAGGCTCCGAAGCTTGGACACACACACACACACACACACACGCGCGCGCGCGCGCGCACGCTCACACACGTATACATTTCAAACATTCCGCACACTTACAAACATTTCTGATCTGATCTGATTCAGATCTGGATTTGACCGAGCTACCGCCATGTATGATATCTCATTTGCCTAAAAGCGTGCAAAGCATGCTTTCACCTCTTTCGATTTTGAATTACTTCAGATTTGGCTCCACTTAGGTGCTGAACTGGGATCGATAGCGAATGGTACCCTGTTATCTTTCCGGCAGTTTTGCAGTTATGTGGCAACAACCTACTGTCCGTGGTCTTCCGTTTGACAATTGACTGATAACTGATTCTCCTGGCGGAAGATGAGCGACTGGTGACGTCTCTCGACGAACGGCAAGTGACTGGTGACGTTGTCTCTCGGCGGGCGATGAGTGACTGGGGACAATGTCTGTCAGCAGATCCGTACGAAGAGTCGCCGGCGCAGAGACGGCGGACGGCCGAGCGTTCTGGTCAGGATATTACCGAAGGTACAGTCCTCCGTAGTCCAGCCTCCGTATCTGCTGTCCCATTACCGTTTTGGGCTCGAGCTGTGTGGCGCTTTGGCCGCGAGCGAAAAGCTGCGGCCCGCCCCTCCCCTCCAACAAGCAGAGGCGTGCTGCACATGAGCTGCTCCTCTCCAGCGTTTCGCTGATTACGAATTTCAATCGGAATGTGTAATGAAGGGGAAATGCGGATCCCCGTCCCCTGGGAATTATCCGAGAGTCAACACTGAGAGCAAATGGAAGAGTTCGCGATTAGTTAAATCTGTGTTTGCTCGTTAGATAGTTTTTCATCTTGGTCCTTCAGAAAAAAGTTTAAATGCTATTTATGCAGTCTCCTTTTTTCCTGAGGGAATCGAACTATGTCGCAAAGGAACGGAACAGAGACGTGTTTCGAGCAGTGGCTCGTAAGGTGGAGAGAAAGAAAATGGTCTTGGCACTTCAGAAATCATACCGTTGACATTTTGAGTTGTAAGCGCCGTCCGATTAATGTCTTCACGGATCCTCATGGTTTCTGAACTTTCATTTTTGCTTTGTGGATTATTATGATTAATCGTCAAGGGACGTCACCTGACAAATCACCCCTTGAGAGCCTAAGGGCGTTTTCTGCAAGCGTTGTTTAAGTGACAGAGTCATTTCGTTTTGATTAAAACCCAGATGGGTGAAAAAACTGAATAAACAGAGAAAGAAGTTTGCTAGATAGAAAAGTCCAGTAAGAGTTTTGGAAATGCTACTGTAAAATAAACTACTTCGCATTTAACATTTTTAGCTCATAACCGACGTGATCACGGTCTTATTTTGCGCCAAACCGAACCGACAATGTTGTCCGTCGTCACCGTTGTCTTCGATAAGGACGAACCTTGTACACATCGACATTCTTTGTGCTCTGTTTCCTGATCACCCGCAGGCGGTGGCATGCACTGTGATAGCTGAACGCATTGTTTGTACCTTAACCGGGGTTCAATCGCGCTGTTAGTCGTTGATCTGCCCGGCAGTAAATGGCTTGTAATGTACAGTCTAGACTCAAACACAGTCTATGCATCTAATGATTTATCGGTTTTCAGAGCTAAGCCGCAACCGGGAATTTTACCGTGGCACAGACATACGTCCTCCCTTCACGTACGCGTCTCTGATTCGCCAGGTAAGAGGGTGGCTGAAACCGCCCTGCAGTGTATCAAGCGCGTATTGCCGCCAACGGCCGGCCACTCACCGCCGACGGCGTTCGTGCAAGGTGTGCGGGGACGACTGGTCTCCAAAACTGGACTATCCGCTTTGAATGGCTGTAGTGGGCACCCCAGTTTCACACGGCAGAGGTAAAACAGACACAGAGAAAGACAGTGCTAAACGTGCATCATCCTATAGACCCAATGTGTCGGCGATTATATCATCCTTGGGGAATTTTCGCAAAAAACCCGATGATAGTGCGCGAAAAGAGATCGTCTCAAAAAAGCCCTTACCCTACGGCAAAAGGACGGTTCTGCGTCATTATTTGATGCTGCACTCGATGAACTGCCAATCGAGATCCCACGCATATTGCCGCTGTTGCAGGCTATCGTTGAATCGCCCGACAAACAGCTCACACTGAACGAGATCTACAGCTGGTTCCAGAGTACATTTGCCTACTTCCGGCGTAACGCAGCGACTTGGAAGGTGGGTGCTCTTTTGTTTGAATCGAAGCCGTTTTAATCGCAAACAGCTCGGTGTGGCAGGCTGACTGGGCGGTAAAGTACTGCGCTGGACGCTGGACGCCAGCTTTTCCACTCCGTCGCGGGCAGTAACTGGACGGCGGCGTGAAATGCCTCTCTCGCAATGACTGGCAGTCGTTTGCTAATTAATGAAAGCAGACACACGTATCGATTTGCCATCATTGGCGCAAATTCTGCAAAATGATGTGGTTATCAATTGAGCTGACTAGCAATGCTCTCTCCCTCCGCTGTTTTGAACCGTCTGTGCGTTTGTGTGTTTTCTGTTGGGTGTCATTTAAATGCTAATCGTTTAGTTATCTGCCGTGCATTTTCATTCAGGGACCTGTGTATTGCATTGGTAATAATTGGCCTGTAGCTGTCGGAATGGAGGTTCCGTTCGTCAAAGCGCCGCTCCCACCAACAAAATAAGAAAAGCATGCGCATCCCGTGAAGAGATGGGTGGTCCGCGGCAGCCAGCATAGACGCCCGTAGACATTATTAGGGTAACCCATCGGCAACGTCCCTAGCATCCTTTCCCATGGAAGACACCGCGGCAGGTGCTCCCGAACATGAGGTGGCATCAGGCGGAGAATCTGCAAGTCGGAACGCAATAACCGTGCTTTGTGGGCTTTGATTAGCCGCATTCGTGTGGGTCGAGCAACCGCGACGCGCGCGTGCATGACCGATAACATACCAATAGGTGCAGGCCTGTTGTCAAGTAGCCGTGTGATGCTCTGACCGGCGGCTGACGTCACGGCGGCAGGTGCCAGACCGCCGCCAGCGTCGACCGTCTCCGGTAGTCCGCTTTGTCTGTGTCGTCGAACCGCCGGTGATTTTCCGTTGGTCTCGTCTCGATCGCTTGTTGATTTTCTTTTCGTCTTGTCTTGTAGAACGCAGTCCGCCACAACCTGTCCCTCCACAAGTGTTTTACCAGGGTGGAAAACGTCAAGGGCGCCGTATGGACGGTAGATGAAGTGGAATTTTGCAAACGGCGTCCGCAGAGGTCAACGGGGTATGTCCAAGGCGACTCTGTCCCCTGAGAGCGTGTTGGACGGCAGCCACCTACCGGCCATAGCGCTGTATTTAAGCGCTATACGTAGCCACTAGGTGGCCAAGGCTGACACGCTGTCTGGATGACATTCGCCGTTTATATTCGGGCTTTTTCACACTCTGTGCTTACTACTCCCACTGCCTGCCTAGAACGCGATCCGCACCAACCTCTCCCTCCACAAGTGTTTCGTGAGGTATGAAGACGACTTTGGTTCATACTGGACGGTCGATGATAACGAGTTCGTCAAGCGTCGTCACCTGTCGCGCGGCCGCCCCAGAAAGTTCGAGCCCGGCCCAGCCAAGGAGTAAGCCGCCGCAGCGTGCCCCGCATGCTCGCTCCGCCGTCGCCGCCACTCGCCCGGGCTCAGTGAGCCAACGTCCTCCCGCAGCGGAGATAGAGAGAGGGACAGAGGAGCCGGCCACATAGCCGGCCGCGCGCTGCGCTCCGCCTGCTGCTGGGGCTCGCATAGACCGGCATCGACTACCTCAGACACCCTCTCAGATCAGATCCCGGCCCCGATTTAACATTTGAGCTACAAATTTATTGTAGGCGTTTACAAGCTTTGCATCATAACGAGGGTTGTGCCGGGAAAATACCCACGTTAGCTCACAGAGCCCATTAATTTGTTTGCTTCCTTTGGTTGCTTTGGATGCTCCGATCTGCTTCTTTTGTTTCTTAATAGTTAGAAATAACTAGTGTTTAATGTCAGATTTTCAGTTCTGAAGCATTAGCGGACTTGTTCAGCAATTTGTAACTGAGCGACCTTTACCACTCCTTGCTCGCTTGTGTTGGGTGAAATACTAGTCTAGCAAACATTTAGAAACAGCTACTAACTTCGAGGTTTGGAAAGGAAGCATACTATGAGCCAAAGTGAATCTCGCGAAATTGCGAGTCTCGATCCCCCGTCCACTCCCGCTTCCATTTTTGCATTATCAAGTTTTGTCCCTAAGCACATGTCTTCTCCGTCTTGCTAACTTTATCTCGTGTGACGTGCTTGGATCGTACATTTTTATCGGAAAGCTGTCTTGACTCTTGGGCGTGTAATGATCTTTGGCCTGGCATTTCACTTTTCTGCTGTTGACCAAATTTCCCTTCCAAACACGGTGCAGGCATGATGTTTGTTGTGTGATGTGTGTAGCCGGAAGGTGTGTGTGATTTCAGTTCGTTAATTTTCGCATGCTGTCGGTCAGCCAATTGTTCACGTACAGCCTTTTCACGCATAGCATGGTAGGCATTCGGAGAAGTGTCGTAAATAGTCCAATTTGCCATTTTCCAAGTTCTGTTTGAGACGAGTGTAATCGATTTCTATTCGGAGTGCGGGCAGTACTCGATGACGTTTGCCCACGACATTTTGTATTGTTTTACCATAGAATCGGGTATTACCGCCCAGTAACAAGTTAATTTGTCTGAAGTTTTGTCTGTCATCGCTAGCTTTGTTAGCCTTACGAGTTATCGTAAAACGTGCTGTCATATGTTATCATATCATACCATATGATGTGTACGTGTGTGTGTGACTGTGTTACAGACAGGCGCGCAGTCCGACCCTGTCTGGCAGCCCCACACTGTACGGGGACGCCATCAACGCCAGTTTGCAGGTAGGACATGTGACGATAGTGACGACCGCCTCCAACACTTTTGTGTCTGACGACCGGCATTACTGAATCGAACGGTGGCACTGCTGCGGTCTCGCAGCCGATCAGGGGCTGCCGTAGCTTATTGTTAGGGGCCTGTGACGTTGTTCTTCGTCCAACTCATCCTACGGCCATTAGATGGCAGTTAGCTCATCCGTTGGTCGCACGACTCTTCATGTCTTTTATTCGTGTTGTCTTGCATATCCTCCTCCACCTTATGGCGTATCTTTTACTCGTGCATAGCTTATCATGTCTATCAGATCTCTAGTCAGCGAACTTGCAACATCAGCATCTGATTACTTCGAGTGCCTTATCTGTTTCAACTACTTACGACAGTTGTGAGAACTATTTAAGCTAAAATCCGCTATCTTGAGCCGTAGGCCAGAAAGTGGTCCTAGAGGGCCGAAACTCCCTCGGAAAATCAAACAAATAAATCTCTTCACACTCGCCTGTAAAGGACGACGGGTGATGCAACCCCCCCCGAGACTTTGCGAGGATAACTTCCAAACAGTTTGTTGGGTCCATGTGAAACTTAGTGTACCATCTGGGGGATCCGTACCGTACCTTATGGTGTAGACATTGTTGTTATGCGTTAACGTAGTAACGACCTACGACATCATAACGGGAACCATGCTCGCCAACACGGCCGGTTAACAACGGTCTCATTCTTGTCTCATTGTAAGACGGCTAGAATGCAGAAATGCAACAAAATAGTTGTAAATCGACCCAAAACTGTATATTCTGTAACGTGATACATATATCTGGTAGGCTTCTGCTCGCTGCCGGGATTGTCGGGGATGCCAGCCAAGGTAGGAAACTACGGCGGGCGGGAAATACCATACTTTTTATTTTTGGAAATCCTATAAGAGGTATCGCAAAACAATCTTGATATTCGCATTGCGTGAGCTGTATGGAATCGAATGATATGAATTCTGTCCAGTTTATTTTTTAATTCATGAAAAAGGCGGAATGCAGAGAAAGCCTAACTTTTGCTGCGACGGGAGGAACGGCGCCGACCGCGAGATAAGAGCCTACAATACCACGACAAGCCTAAAATTAACTTTTGTGTTGGATATCGATTAAAAATCACTTGAGCATCACGATTTGTAGATAATCCGAGGCAGTTCCAGGCTTGTTGCTTTAAATAACTTTAAATGACCTAAGATGGCCTTGTGTGCCCTAAGATGACCTTTACATGTCATGACAGTAGTCTCGGTTGATTCAGATGCTACTTTTGACTTCAGCATCTACCGTTATTTGCAAAAGATACTACGAAAGCTCCGAAAACGCATTTAAGTCCACTACCCCGCTGGACAAGGATTGGCCTGGCATGACCTGGATCGAAATCCATGGGTGAAATACAATCACGTGGGGTACAGATAGTCTCATAATTGAATGACAAACACTATGACGTTCGTTTCGCTTCATCACCATTTATTTTCTGACGTTCATCTGTTCTTAAACCCGAAACGGTGCCACTTTCCGCCCATCTTTCACCCGACCTGTAAGGTCATCCATTGACCTGAGACCTTAAAACAAGACGCCAGTCCCGATATCTCGTCACGCGAAATACGCCGTTTTTTTCCGTGACGGTCTAGGACGCACGGTTTGGAAAAAGCTGGGGAGGGTCATACCTCCCTATACGTTCGCGTTGTGCAGAAGCCACGATACGAGCGAGGGTTAAGCCGTGATGATTTTCTCCAAAACACCTTTACGTTACGTTTTTCTTTACGTTACTTAATTAAAGTGACTCCCAAACTTCTCTACTTCGTCCCATAGTTGCAAAATGATCCGAGCTGGTCGTAGGAGTTCCGTCTACAACCAGATATACTCGATCATCCACCCTCTCATCATCTTTAACCCCGATCCCTCTCCTCAAAACCCCTTCTTTCCGGCGCAGCTTAGTGTCACTCAAACCCTTTTTCATCCTGTAGCTCGGAAATGGTCATAACTGGTCGAAGGAGCTCTAACCACAGCCATATCAAACCAAACCAAGTGTGCTCAACGGCTAGCCGCGAAATACATCAGCTCTCAGTGCAGCTCCCCTTTTGAGAACCACTGAGTTGGCTGCGACCCAAGTAACACCGTAACACCCCGAGCCGGTCCCACGGCACCTCAACTTTCTCACGGCTGGCTACGAAAACCGAAGACCAGCACATCAAGCCCGACGAAGATCTACGAAGACAAGACTACTCGCGAAGAGGACGAGCCGAAGACGTCACCCTGAAGGTCGAGGCGGAGTCGACCACGCCGACAAGTGAGCTCTGCCAACGGCTCTCCCCGCCGGATCGGGTGGCACAAGTCAGCACGCTTCACGAAGCGACGTGACGCCACGGACCGCACTCTTCGGTGCCGAAAGCGTCCAGGCCACCTCGCCAGACCGCACCGAACCGACCTCGAGGCTCAGAGACAACCGGACTGTACGGCCTACATGAATCACAATGGTGCTATCAAGAGCGACCGGACAACGGCATGCATTCCTACTGCGCTACATGCCTTCGCAATAAGAAACAATGTGATAACCAGTAACACCAGAATCAGGGTCTTCTCTGCGCGTCGCACTGGTCATGATGTCGTTAGTTGTCTTCCCTCGTGAAGTGTTATTGTGTCTTAAACTTTTATTCTCTTTCTGAGTTCCGGAATTTCCCTCCACCCAGTGTCTGCTTTCGTCGTGTAGCGTCTGCACGATGTGACGTGTGTGCGTTTGTCGCTGCAGTCTGCTTTGGCAGACTCCTGGCTGTTCAGCGTCTGACTGACGTGTGATTGTCACGTGTGACGCCGCAGTCTGCTCTGCCAGACTCTTGGCTGCTCGGCGTCTGGCTGATGCCTCGTGACTGTTCTCTCGCCACTGCAGTCTGCTCTGGCCGACTCGTCGCTGCCGTTTATGACAAACGCGGCCGACCGTCTGCGAGAGATGCGCGAAAGAGAAGCTCCCACATTGCTGGGCCTGCACCGGCGCTCGCCCTCTCCGCGCCACTTTCGGCACGCCAGGTACGTGAAGCCCCGCAAGGGTGGTCGCGTGGCGTTTTTGTACTGTACACGCACTTTCGTCGATCATGGTCTGGTTTCCGAGGAGACTGGGCCATGGAATGTCGGCAATTCCTGGACAAATCCCAGAACCTGCACGGAGTAATGACGATTTGGCCTTAGAAGCTGGTGAGCGATGGTGCGGTATTTCATACGTTTTTAAAATGTAAATGTATTTGGTGCTGCATAAATGCCTAATGTGCGGGTTTCCAGTATTAAGGACGTCATCCTGTGTTTCGCGATAGGTTGTTGCAATTTTTCCGTACTTGAAATTTGGCACGTACGCGTGAAGTGGCGTCTGATTGCCGTGTCCGATGTGAACAGTGGCCAGTGACTACTTTCTTTCAGTCGGAGTCCGGACCAGGACTCGCGTGGTCCGACCGCAGACGTGTTTAACCCGCCACCGGTGAAGCCAGAGTACGTCGGAGCGCCCAGTCCTGATCCGGACTCGCGCGACGGTGGCGCCGCACGCGACCAGGCGGCCACTCCGGGAATCACTGGAGCCGAGGTAGGCCGGCCGGCCGGCCGGGCCATGTGCGCTGACGTCTCGTATAGCCGTCCCTCTTTTGCCAACTGCGCAGCCCGTTGAGAGCAAAATTGCTGCAGAATTTCCTAGCAGACGAACCTCGTCTCGGATTGCGATAGTTTGCTGCCTGTTTATAGAATGTGAATCCAGCAGCTGCTGGCGTGTAAGAAATGGCCGGTGCTGGTCCGTTTCAGGACCTGAGCATGTCGCTGATCAAGTCTGAGTACCCGGACGGCGGCCAGTCGGTCCAGGAGACGGCCACTGCGTGAGGCGGCCCCGGCCTAGCTGGTCAGCCGGCGAGGCGCCGCGCCTGGCGCGCACCGTGACCACCTCAGCTGCACTGGCCGCCCAGCAGAGCAACATCACCGCCTAGCGGTGCCCATCTGCGCTGTCGTATAGCAAGGTCGCCGGTAGATGGCGCCGATGTGGCGCAAGGACGTTCTCCCGCCCTCCGCTGTCTCAAATCAAACATGTTCTCGAAGAGCGTTTAGGTGTGTGTACAATCGCTGTCAACCGCTCTGTTTGGGTTAGTTGTGTTGGTCGGGTGCGCGTAAGTCTGTGCATGGCCGCGGGTTTTTGTACCTGTGTGCATGTCGTGTGCAGTTGTTCAACCTCATCCTACGGGTTTTGTTGCGGAGAGCTGTCCTTCAGCTGACCGCTCGCAGGCGTAGTTTCTTTTATTTTTTTTTAGTATTTACCACTTGCCCTGTCAACAAGCCACCCTCCAGAAAGCCTGTTTGTCCGTCTTACTCGAAGACGTCGGCAGTAGCCCCTATCGGTACACCCAGTACAAAGCTTGCAAAGATACGTGTTTATGCCATAGGATCTCCCGGCCAGCCCCGTGCGGACCGTGCGCTGTTACCGGCACTCGGCCACCTACTCCAGTGCAACTCTCCATAACTAGTGTCATTGTGACAACGATTTTGTACGGCTCGACATTGCATAGGCCTGTGGCAAGTGAGCGGGGAGAAGTTGGCAGCCGAGAGCGAAGCGCTACGGAGCCGGTATTTAGCACGGTTGTTTTGGGGCCTCGGTTTTTGGAGGGCCGCGCTTTGAGCTTAGGGCCCGCCTGCCGCCTCGCGGGCGGCGTCGGGTGTGGTCACGCCTGCGGCTCTGGCGCGCTGACCGCCGCAGGCGTATCAGGGATCACAAATCGGGTCAGGGGCTGTTGGGGCTGCCCTCCGGTCGGAATACTAGTGTCCTTCGTTCTGCGCGGCGCCTGCGCGTTTGCGTCTGTTGCGTTTTCTCGTATGCCTGCTTGTGCCAATCGACCTCCCGGAGTCCTGTGCGGTTTGTGTTGACACATTCCTTTCTCCCGCCGCGTGGCAGGGTTCGGAGAGCTGGCGGTTCACACGCCTCCAGTTCCCCGGCCGCGCCGGGCTGGCGACGATGCACGCCTCGGTTGCGATGTGGCCTCCGGTCGGAACCGTTCGTTGAATGTTTAGTCTTGTTCTCGTGATCATTGGCCCCCTTGAGATGCGGTCCTCGTTTAAATGCTTTGCATTCCTGAAACGGCCCGTCAACAACCATAGACAATAAAAAAATCCGTCATTTAGCTGTGTACCATCATAGCTCCCGAAATTTTCATATGGCAAACAATAACAACCCTCGTACTAAATTGGTCCGATGGCGCCATACCTCCACCTGTTGTGACCGCTGATGCTTTTAGTTCCTAGTTCTATCACAGATATCAGCTCGGAGATAGGGAGGAGTGGTTGCCCTCCATATCAGCTGCCTGTGTAGTACAGTGGTTAACAGTAGACAATAAATGCTTCTCCTCAACTGAATGCTTTCATGGTGAAGGTTGTTTGCTTCTTTCGATTTTCAGATCAAGGCATTTGCTATTCTACGCTGTCAGTTTACTCTGCAGTTCTGCTACGAAAACCGACGACATTAACCGTTTGTATAGGCAATTAACTGAGAAATGACGGATGAGGTCTGAGGACTGAAAGACGAGAAATTTATACGCTTCTTCTAACATTTACAATACGTGCGAAACCGCCGACTCTGCCCAACAAAGGCGTCTTGGCTGTTCATCGATTACGTGAACTTCTTTCTTGTTCACTCTTGTTCACCAGTGACAATAACCATGGGGAGATACGCCAGGTCCGAGCGTAAAGCACAAAGATTGAGGAGATGCCTCCTAAATAGAACTCGTGAGGCCTACCCACGAGCCAACACCGCCCTCACAATCAATGACAGACCAAGCCAGCGCCATCTCCCCTGATGACCTGAGGACAAACACGTCGCCACAACTAGTCCGGGAACCAACACATCTAAGCAACTAACCCGGGAACCAAAACATCGACACAACTAGCCCGATAATCAACACAACCAGCCCGGGTACAAACAGCACATCTTCACAACTGATCCGGGAGACAGAATCACCTTCAGCTCGTAATCTACTCCTGAAGCAGTCACCTACACGACCGACCCCTGAACCGATATCACCGCTGAACCAATATCGCTTCTACAACTGAACTCTGAACTGATATCACCTCTCCAACTGAATTGTGAGCCAATATCGCCTCTGCAACTAAGCTCTGAACCAATATCACTTCTACAACTCAACTTTGAACCAATATCGTTTCTACAACTGAACTCCGAGCCAATATCGCTTCTACAACTGCACTCTGAACCAATATCTCTTCGAAAACTGAACTCGGAACCCGTATCGCCTCTACAAGTGAACTCCAAGCCAATATCGCTTCTGCAACTGAATTCCAAACCAATAATGCTCCTACAACTGACCTTTGGACCAATATCGTTTCTACAACTGAACTTCGGACAAGCATCGCCTCTGCGACTGATTCTGATCTAGTGCCGACTACATAACTGAGGGAGGCTGTTTTAACGGCTCTTCTGTGTACGTCACACTTCTTGAAGACACCTCTGAACACTGCACAGATGCATGGGATCCCCTACTCGGAGGCGCAGGCCATCAGTTGGGTTGGGTGGTGGGAGATTGGGACTGCAGGCTGGCTGGCAGCGCCCGCCTGAATTTCGTCGGTTCCGCGTCAATCAGCGACGATGGTTGTTTCACGACCGAACTGGCTGATCCAACAAAGCATATGGCGTGAATTAGTGTTAGTCTAATACGATATATAGATTATGATGTATTACATATACCGTATCATATCATATAATATAAACCAATACCAGCGTGGCTGGTCTCAAAGATGAAGCGCTGTCAGGAGAAACAGTGCTCATTCATTGCCTGTATGAAACTGACAGAACATCCACATGGCCACACGAAACGTGACCTGGCCCGTGCGCAAGCCTCCACAGCGATTAGTACCGTGTTCCGGACGTCTTATCGTCGGTAGTGGCTACTTTATGCCCGTCAATAACCGGACCTGTCGCGGCTATCAATGTCTCTGTTTCACGACTCCCAACTACTCATGCTACTGTGAGTTACCAAATCGAAGAAAGAACGCTTAACCCTATTCCCGTCAGGGGGCTGAATCCGCCCCCCTCGGGTTTTTTGCTTGCCAATTCCAGGCTTTTTGACGCAGCTTCATGAAACTTGGTCACTTTTCCTAGCTATTCTTTCTACGTGCCATGACAAAATTTCAAAATTCTATTTTGATCAGGGGCAGAGCCAGGCAACGTTTTTGGGAGGCACCTCATGCCATTTTTGGCAATGCTGAGGATAAAAGGAAAATGTCTGCCAAAACAGAGTTTTGAAGATAGAACTTAAAACTTTATATGGATGTATAGCTAAATAGTTGGGCAATGTGCAGATACAATTTTGTTTATCTGAGGTCATTTTACAAGGTCAGGTCAAGGTCAAAAGTCAAAATTTGTTTTTTTCGCAACAATTTCGGCGCCGTTTTTTCAAATGCCAAACCCGGAATATATATGACGTAGAAGGGTGCCTTCTACTTGTGTACAAAGTTTCAGCTTGATATCAGGTCGGGTCACGGAGCTATGACCTAAAATGTCAGTGCGCGTACCCTATATCGCAATAGCCATAAAATTAATTTTTTGAAACAGAGTGAATTCAAATGATTGAAAACGTTTACAGATAATATTAAATGCAAACGAGATCATTCCAAGTGACCCCAATGCCACTGGAGGTCATTTAAGGTCAAAGGTCACAAGTTGATCTGAGAAGCGTGTGACCATGACAGTTCCCCCTTTTTCATGTCCCTGGCACCGCCTATGCTAACATTATACAAACATTGCAAAGCGATTTGTACTTCTTTAGTATTACATGACTAGCAGAAGCCAAAAAAGGGTGTTTGCCTATTTTGTTCATTGAGGTGTTAGAAAACCAATCCTCCTATTTTTGAAACCCTGTGAACGCCCATGGATTTTCTGTAAATTTCAGATTTGCGGACCCATGGTAAAACCCTATCCATAATCTCTCGATTCATGCCAGTTTCATCGAAATCGGTCGATAAACAACGCAGTTATAAGAAGTCCAAAAGTACCCCCATTTTGACATTTTTGTCCGCCTGTATCCACAAACTTCAAAATTTTGAAGATTTCTTTTTATAAAAATGTAGTTCACGTCACGGCAAATCCATTGCCGTTTGTTGCGATCGGAGGAGTAGTTCTCGAGACCTCAGGGGGGACCGAATCCGCCCCCCCCTGCCAGGAATCGACCATACCGTCTAGCCCTCCGGGAATAGGGTTAAGAGGTTATCAGGCCGTGACCGAAAACAGCCGTCCCCTTCCCTGATCGTCTGCAGGAGTCTGGCTCCTGATCCCGTGCCTCCGTTCCCGGTGACATGTCACCGCACGAGCCGGTGCCGTGGGCCACTGCCACGCCTCCATCTGGGGGGCAGTTTTATCGTTTTGGCTGCCTTCTCTTGGGGGGGGGGGGTCAGCAACTGACACAGGGCTCCGAGGGACCGACAGTATGGGCGTCCAGCGCCCTGTTCTCCGGGGTACACTCGGCTCAGCACCGTAGACCGGCTCCCCTGTCGTCCTGTTCTCCGGAGTACACTCGGCTCAGCGCGATAGACCGGCTCCCCTGTTCCGTATATTGTCGGCTCGTTTGACGACGAGCGCAAACCGTGCCTCAGAGGCCGGCGTCAGGGGTAGCGACAGCCCTCTGCCGGTATAAAAGGGAGGCCGGTACCGCGGCATGGACTGCAGAAATACTGTCTAGTCCTCCAGAAAGAAGTAGTTGCCTCCCTTCTTCTGCTCAGTGTCCTGGGAACGGGACGGTACATCACCGACTGCCACATCAAGAATCGACCGCAAATCACTCGGCAGCTCGACCACGGACACAAATGTTCAGCAAAGAAATCATTCAGTACGGCGAAAATCTACTGCCTTTCTTGTCGCCTGCTTCACTCATCGACTGACATGACTGCTGTGCCGTGACGCACTTGTGGCCGCGGTCAACAACACGAGCAACGCACGTGGACAAGAGTACCTGGCGTCGGTTGGAGATGACGTCACTCACCTTCACCGAGTTTAGCTTGTTGATCCGTGGTCGGTAGTTGTTCGGGTCCCTCCGGAATGTGATCTCCAGCTGAGACAGGAACTTGTTCATGCCCGCCAGCAGCGTCTGGAGACGAGGACGGCTCAGTGTGCCCGATGATGCACGAACAGTATCACCGACGCCAATGAGCTTTAGCTCGCCCCACGTGAATCAAGCCGACCTACCAGTGTGATGTAATTTCACACACCGCCAGGATATCTCGCCCGGAGAACGCGAACACATCACCCACCACCGAGCGAGAGTCGTGCGGATACTGGCTATGACATTAAGACGGGAAAAGTCATCTTTAGGGTAGTACAGCAAAACGCGGTCCGTTTTAGGACCATGCTGCAACACTTGTCAGTCAAATCAGCGGTGACACAAATCACTGCGCACACATCCATACGTATTCACAACAAAGATGTCAAATAAGCAGGTACGAAAACAGCATCCCAAACGTAATCTGCCCTCTGCTCCTGGCTGCGCCTCGATGGCGATAGTCTGGTTGGTTGGCGAATCTGATACCTACCCTCACCCCAGCGGAGGCAGCGCAAGAAGACGGTATGCACCCGGCAGTACCAAGGCGATTGTGAATGAAGAAGCAGTCTTGAGTTCAGCCGCTCACCTTGTCCACTATTGTGTCTTCAAGCGTCAGGCCGTCGTCTGGAGGGCGGGGGGCGGTGGGAGGGGGAGGGGGAGCCGGACCAACCTGCGGCGAGTTGGCCTCAGTCGTGATGGACGGCTGGCCCTCGAACACGATCACACGGTCGGCCAGGTACGTGGCCATGATGAAATCGTGCTCCACCACGAAGCCTGTCTTCTTGGCGTGCAGGATGAACCTGATGGGTGACAGGCATACTTTCACTCCGTTCATGGCAGACTGCGAACCGAGTACAAACCGCAACCCAGTCGACAGCCCACCTGAACACATGCGCCGCTCTTTAGATGGTATTTTGGACTACCCTTGGTATTTTGGACGTACTACCCTTGATATCTTGGGCTGCGCTTCCATGCTCGAAGACAACATTTTTTTTGTCAACAGAATTAGTCCGGGTACCTTCAACAAGGTAGCAATGCGATGAGCACGTGCTTAACATATGCTGCTAAACAAACCATAGGACCGACCACAGCATCAGAATGCATTTAACGAGTGTCCCTAAAATTTGACAAGAGTCGTACCGAGTGCCCCCTAAAATTGAGGTAATGCTACGGTGGGTAGTGGTGACCAATGCCCTTCTGCAAGACGGAGGCGTTTGCCTCCATCGTGCTTAACCTCAGACCGATAGTTAGTCTTGTGAGTACGGTGAAACCCTCGGTTCCTGAGGAACTCAGCTACAAATGCCGAAGCATGCCTGTTCGTCCGTAACGACGCCAATCATACCCTGAGCTGAAGTGACCGCGACAGAGGTTCAAGGTTCCTTTGCAAGTCCTTTACTTTTGTTCCGGCGCCTGCAAGACTGCCTTCTCTCAGTTGTAGCGGGTCGGGTAACATTTGTTTTCGGTGTTCCGCTGAATGTGGCTCTTGGACGCATTTCACCATAGAATTCTTCCGGAGGGGCCAACCATATTGCCCAGTTCCCGCTTGATCCTCTGAGCTCAGTTCGGTGTCATTTCTGTGACTTATTCCCACTTCCTGTCTTCCTTTCGAGAGACTGGCCACTATCGACTTTCTAACCGACCCTGTATATAGTGAGTTTTCATGGTTCCTCTAGCAGAAAGTGCCTGAAGTGAAAGTTTTCGCCTCCTTCTTAGCGCGTTTTCTAAATCTGTGCCATTTTTTCCAGCCCTTTCATCTTGTGAACTCATCATGCGGCACAAAGAATGCATGTTGTGTCAAATTTCGTAATTATTTGACAGAACATTGCGCCAGCTTTCTGGCGTGACTAAACGGTGAATACCTGCCTTAAAAAGCCCATTTTGGGAACACTAAGACTTGTGTCAAATTTTTGGGGACACCCGTTACATGTGTAGTAGTTTTGCCCCGGGCACCAAAGCAGATGACGCCGGATGGCATCTCTGGCGCCAAAGGACGATCGTTCTAGAACTCCACCGATTGTCTGACATTCAGTGGATCCTGTTGTCCGACTCTACATCTACCTGGTCACAGCGGCGCTACCCCAACCCGAACACGTGCCTTACACCGGCATGCACGACAACGACGACAAATGGACAACACATCCGAATGTCACCGGTCGTGATAGCCCGGGGAATCGTACAGCGTGTGCATCCACACAGCTGCCATTTTCGGTGTGACGGCGGGACGTCTCGGCAGCCAGTGCGGCGCGCCGGGCGCCGCGGGAAGATGGCGCGGGGCGACGCCGGCGCTCACCTCTTGATGACCTTGGCGGCCACTAGACGCTGCTCCGAGTCCAGGTACGCGGACGGCTCGTCGATCAGGTACACGTCGGCCGGCTTGCCCAGGCACAGGGTGATGGCCACGCGCTGCAGCTCTCCTCCGGACAGGTTCGGAACCTCTTGGTCGATGATGTCGTCGATCTTGAGGGGCTTCATCACGTCCGTCACAAACTGCCGGCAACACACGACAAGGATACACAAGGCAACTGCACCGCCGGCACACGACCGCGCAGCTATGGCGATGGCCAGATTTCAAAAAGACGCGTAAACGGATGCCGGCATACCCGCACCTTCAAATATGCACATTCAAATATGCACCTTCATATATATTCAAATATGCAAAACGTCTGTCCCACCCAGAGCACCAGCGTGTAGTCTAGCGAAAAAAAGAAACGCGAAGCAAACTAGCGGGAGTCCCCTAAAATTTCACACAAACTCCAAACACATCTCATTAGATGTTGCGCGAAAGTACCGGTTTGAAACCCCACAAACGCATATTTGGGAACCTGCTCTTTCCAGTGATAACTTTATATTCCTGATTTGACCCCACTGCGGCTGACGGCACGGAAATAATTCCGTATGCGCTGAGGCGTCTCGCGCACAATATTTCCGTCCACCTATTCGAACCTACCACCGATCCTGTTCCCCACCAGCTTCCTGAATGGTGCTGTCTAGTTTCCCTTGTGCGCCTGTTGTTCCGGAATGCTCGAAACCAACTGATCCGTCTGATGCCAGGCATCTTTCGAGGGCAATCATCCTCCTTAACACTGGGGATCCCTACAGCACGCCGATATGGCGTCACATCATGGATCAATAAAATTTACATGGATAGGCTTTTTCCGCGAAAATAAAGGAACACTAAAATCAGTTCCCGTTAATTTCAAACTACGTACGGCTGCGGCGCACGCCGACAGCCGTCCCGAAAATTGCCCTGTCTTTAACCCAACGTTTCGGTGTATATATTGAACAAATCCGAGAAATTAGATGTGCATCGGCATTTGCCGACCTTTACTTGTGCGCTGGTGCCTTTGCCTAAGCGTTATTAGTCACAGCCCTTGTGATTCAGGCCATTTCTCGGCCTCATGCAGTCGGCTATGAGAAAACATATATAGGACGGAAATTGCTTACATATTATCTAAAACTAAAAATGAGACCAGTTTCGAGCTCTACTCGTCACAAGCTTTCTAACGGTGCGCTTATTTTTTATCGTGCGACCAACCGTTCGTGAGTTAGAGGGGACGGGCGGCCAACTGCCCCCCCCGCCCAGTCGGGCATGATCGTAACCGACCGACGGTCGTGCGCGGGTTAACATTCAAAGCTGTTCAAATCTTTCAATTATTGCAATGTTAAGCTTGTAACATTTTTACATGGGTTGTGGTAACAACACTGTACACTGGTTGTGGGCTTTGGTCATGCCTGCTTCTACTCGTGACTGATGCTTTGATCTGGCTTGGCTTACTTGACCAACAGCACTTAAATCTTTTATCTAACTGCATGCTGATTGGTTTTTAACAGCTGCTGGCTTCAGCATCCTCCTGTTATCACTGCACGACTGCCTGCCATTACAATGTTACTGTCCGTGAAACCGTCAATGGCAGTCCTCGGTAATGATGCCCTCTATTTTTGTGGTAGCACGTGAGACCTGGGAAAGTCCTTTTGTTTGTAATGCCAGTGAACTGATGCGTTGTTAATGGTAAAAACAGAATGACTACGTTCCGGTGATGTGTGATAGTGGTAATAAGAATTTGCTCTCAATTCATATTGAATTTCCTTCTAAATTTGTGCCTCCAGTAGTGGGAAGGTGCCTGTATACGTAAAACGTATGTATAAATCGCCCCAAATTTGTTCTCATTTTCCACTTTGTTCTTATCGACCTCAGTTCGCGAAACCGAAATTCTGACCTTGGGTCGAAGCCATGCGGGGCGAGGAGTCGCCGCGTCGGCCCACCCACCTGTGGGTGCACGTACGCATCCCGGATCTTCTCGTGCAGCAGCTGGCGAACGGTACCGGTCGACTTGGGTGATATCTTCTGAGGCTTGTAGCTGATATTCATCTGCGGCACGTCCGCTGTGGGGGAAAGCGAAGGAGAGTCAGCCAGAAACGGGTCGGCGCGCCCCCGACACCGTGCCGCGCATACACAGCAGCACACAGCACGGACTACTGCCCGATCAGCACCACCACACCAGCGCCAGCCGAGCTCGAGACAGTCGGCCCCAGCGCCACGAGTCGGTCCCATCCGACGACGGGAGTACCCCTCTTCCCCACCCTTCGCCCACAGGTCCGGCCGAACCCTGACTGACGTACCGGCGCCCTCATCCGGAGTCAGCCGGCCGGCCATCATCCGGATGAACGTGGTCTTGCCGGTGCCGTTTTCGCCGAGCATGACCAGGATCTCGGAGTCGGTGAAGTCGCCCTCGTGCACCGTCAGCTCGAAATCGCCCATCTTTTTCTTCATGTTGGGGTAGGTGTACCGCGCCATCCGCTTCACCTGCGGGCGGGGGCGGCGCTCGGTGACCGGAGTTTCCACACGACGCGCCGGCGGCACCGTGCGTGTCACGGCATGGCCAAGATCAGGCCGCACCAGCGTGACGCGCCATTCCGGGCCGACCAGCGGCGTTACTGGCCCACGGCGACCAAGGGCAACCAGATCCGCGCATTTGTCAGGCTCGCCAGGGCTCACCTCCTCCTCCATAGCCGACTCGGACACCTTGAACACCAGAGAGACGTCCCGGAAACGCAAGTTCTCGGTGGGCACGTGGCCGTCGAGGAAGATATTGATGCCTGCAAAAAAGGCAGCTCCAAGTCAGGTGGCTTGGCCGGGCCAGCTCCACCAGCAGTAAATAGTCGCGCATGAGCAGCGACACGTCAGCAAACAGCAATCATTTATAGGGCTCGGCCACGGCTGAGGATAAATAGTTTCTGATGAGAAGCAGGAATTCAGAGCGATTACAGCGACTGACGTTTATCGGGCTTTTTTCAAACTAAATATCACCAATGAGCCAAATGACAGAAAACAAAGACTTCTTTGACGACACTTGACTTTCCACAAACACAATCGTTTTCAAGACAGCACATGATTACCTTCCCGCACCGAGAATGGCATTGTGACTACGCCGTAGACGCCCGGCTTGCCGTAAAGACAACAGATGAAGTCGGAGAGGTAGTCGAGCACCGACAGGTCGTGCTCCACCACGATCACGTACCTGCCGAGTCAGACGGGTCACACCACTTCCCAGGCGCCGGCCACGGCCGCACGGCGACCAGGACCAAATGACCGCACACGGAACACCACGTCAAAGGGAGGGGTGCTGCGGGCCCGACGGCAGGGTCACAGATAGACGGCACGTAAGAGATGAGGTCAACAGAAGGATGTGTCACCACCACAGTCGTGCCATGCTCAAGGCACAAGTAACTGATCCTCTCTGACCCGACCAGCGTTATGGCGGGGTGAACGGGACAGCGGCATGACAGGATAGCGTCATTACAGACTCGCTGCACATCAGAACAAATGACGGGGGGTGTTCCCAGTACGCGTAATATTGGCCTTCCTTGAATTTGATAAACGGCGCGTTTGACAATGAAGTTGGTGATAGCCATTCCTTACGCTCACCATCAATTACTGGAAAATACGACAAAACCAAGGAACTGGACGCATCAATAAAACTTGCACCGGGGAGGTCTGAATGCAATCAAAACGCGTGGCTAAACGTCAGCGCTGGTAACATTATCGATCCCCAATTCGATGGCAGATCCATGTTATCAGACAGCCAGATGCCACAACAATCCAGAGTGGCGTCAGGACGCGTCATTAGGTCGCTGTCCCGTCACCCAAACGTGCGGCGCCTTCAGCTCACTTTGTCTCTGTGACGAGGTTCCTGATGGTGATGGCACAACGGAGGCGTTGCTTCACATCCAGGTACGAGGAGGGCTCGTCGAACATGAAGATGTCTGCCTTCTGTATGCAGACCATGGCGCAGGCGAACCGCTGCAGCTCGCCGCCGGACAGGTTCTCCACGTTACGACCCCGCACGTTGTTCAGGTCTGCCGGAGACACAGGCGCCAGGGTGCAAATAACGCCACTGATCCGGGCCCGCCCACACACCGTCACCGCGCACGACGCAACCGAACACCGACCCGCCAATACACTGCTGTGATTTATATCACATGTCGAAACACAAAAACATGACATGATGCACCTTTGCACTGTCAGTGCATCATTATCCATCCAATTTAACTATTTAACCAAGGGAAATTGAGAGGTCATATGATAAAAGCACACTGAAACCCGTGCACCGGCGAAACCAGCACATCCAGAATCTGTATGCGCCATGCATATGCCGTCGCATGGTACGCCTGCGTACCCAGGGCATCGCAGATCTCGGTCTGGTTGTTCATTTCGTTCTTCTTGTCCAACAACTGCTGCACCGAACCGCGCACGGCCTTCGGGATCTGATCCACATACTGTGGCTTGATAATGGCCTTGAGGTCGTCCTCAAGGATCTTGGTGAAGTAATTCTGCAGCTCTGAGCCGCGGAAATACGTCAGGATGTCCGTCCAGTCCGGCGGGTCCTGGCAGCACGACACACAACGATGGCCTGGCACTGCGCCCAGCACACCCCAGCAACTCCAGTAGCCTGGCATAGCTAAATAGCTCACTATGAACAAATATGGGCCCTGGCAAGGAATATAATGTGGAACCTATTGGTTCATGAAAAAAATATAACGGTGGCCACACACACCGTTTCAATCACATCATCACCAGCCGCCGCATCCACCTCAGACCTCAGACCATGACACCGCCGCCCGACAGGTGGCGCCGTCCGCAGGCAGGGCGACAGGTCGGCCGGGCCGCGGCCACTCACGTTAAACCTGCCGAGGTTCGGCTTCTGTTTGCCCGCCAGGATCTTGAGCGCGGTGGACTTGCCGATACCGTTGGTGCCGACCAGGCCGAGCACCTCGCCCGGTCGAGGAATTGGCAGTCGGTGTAGTTTGAACGAGTTCTGCGAGTACCGGTGCGTCGTCTCCTTGTCCAGGTTGCTCGGTAGGTTGATGATGTTGATGGCGTCGAAGGGACATTTCTGCGAGGTCAGAGTGGCACGTCAGACGTAGTATCGTTTGGCTGCCGACGTCAAAGGAAGCGTGTCTAGTCATGTCTCGAATTTTAGCTGTGTACGTGCGATCAGAGGACACTGGCCTGAATCGTCACATATCATTCGTTTTCCTAAAATCACCTTCGTTGACTTACGGCAGCCAAATACTTCCCGATATTTCCCATTACTCCAGCACCATGCTGCCAGCACGGGATTTATCGGTTTTATTTCAGCTCCTTTTCGCCACTGTGCGTAACCGATAACATATCGTTAGCCCCAGCAATCATTTTTTGAGCTGCGGGCTCGTCAGCAATGACAGCAAACTGTGCCCAGCGAATCATCTTTAGAGTTGCGAGCTCATCGGCGACGACAGCAGACTGTGAACACATCAACGTCAACAGCCTGGCGGTCGAGGCCGTACAAAGGTATGTTGGTAAAAACTTCTACACTGTACGGGGTTTTGGCTGTATGATTGTAAAGGTTTTGTTGTGTGATTTTTGGCCCACATTCCCCACCCTTGTGTACATGCCCCTCATATAAAACCTCACAGAATGAGGTTATATACTTGTTCATCTAACCTCGTAAGTGTTTTGCTACATGATAAACATCCAATAACATGATGTTTATCATGTTATTGGATGTTTATCATGTATCATCCAACGGCGATCATAATTAGTGTTATCGGAATTCAAATTCGCATTTTCAAGACTTTCCAAGTACCAGATTTGACATTGGTTGGACACAGCATGTATTTTTCGGTAAAAATTTGGCAGCTTATTCCAAGCCAACTGACAAAAATGTGATAGTCAAATGTTTTTATAATATTCCAACTGTAAACTTGGCTCCAAGCAACACACACAAGTAACATTTTCAAAATGTCATTCAGCACCATGGTTGGTTAACTTTGCCCCACCCCAAACTGAGAAACATATTGGAATCTCCTCAGACTTGGATCTTAGACAATTGTAAATGTTCGCATGCAGGGTCTGAAAAACTGATGTTTCTTTGTGTCCTTGTACTCTAGGGGATTTTGTGTTTCAGGATGTGACTGGGCCAGGAAGAATAAACTTCTGTACGTACAAGTTTTCAGTTGACCTGGTAACAGTCCTAAACCAAGACTTCTTGGAATACACAGAGCACGGATAGCAGGATTTTCATCAGTATTCCGTGATATGTTGTACATTCTTTTTTCTTTGGCTACTACAAACTGCTGTTTGGAATGATATGTACCGTTGCGTTGTTAATCGTGTTCTCTGCCCTAACACCACACTCATGTAGCTGGACAGCGAGGCTGTTCCTTCTTGTTCATTCTTGCAAGTCATTACATGGGCATTCGCTCTGTTGTTCTGTTCTTTTGTGGTGGATATTTGAATCCGGTTTTGAAACCAGTGCAAACAGTCAAGCGTGGTTGATGGGTGTCTGAACAAAAAGCTGACATGCAGTGTAATGGCTGCCATTTTGTTGACTACTAGTTGGCAAATGCAAAACTGACAACAGCCCATTTGCCATTCTGGCATGTCAGCCTCCCATTTAGCACCTAGCAACTAACAAAAAGGCATGCATCAAATGGCTTGATGATTTTTTGTCCCAGAACTTGACTGATGTGTAGACAAGAACTATTCAAGCAAACAAACAGCAATGTTGCAGTCATACATACCAGTCAATGGTGGGTAGATAATAGGTATTTACATGGGACACTAGCACCATCAAAATAATGGCAGCGATTTGCTTGCTGAACATTTCAACATTGCTACCCATATCATTAACCCTTCCGAAAGAAATACATAATTCTGCAGATCTAACCGTACATGGTAAAGTGTGCACTAGAAAAATTGCCTTGGCTTTCGGGGATGGCTAATGTTGTCCTTAGGCTAAGTGACACTTTATCATGAGGTCAGAGGTTAGTGGCTTTATCAACTGGCATTTGGCCTCCCAGGCACCAACAAAATAAGCTGTTTCCAGTAGCCTTACCAGAGGCTGTGGCACATGCATGACGAATACATTCCAACATAAAGAGCGTCACAAATAATACTGGCACAACATTACTCTATGGACACCATCAGCAGGCACTGCAAACCTGTTGCAAACATCGTGGGTGTGTTGCACAAGTGTCATGCCAGTTCAGAAATTAGCAAAAATGTTTCAATTTACTTCTGGTAGCATTTGGCAAAGTGCAGATAAGCCTACTGACTAACTGTCAATGCCATCAGAATAGTTCAAATCTGAATTAGCTTGTGGGTGTGCCTACCAACAAGTGACAGTAATTTTAACAGGGCCATCTAGCAGCTAACTGATAACTCACATGTTGCATCATATTCATTGTACAGTCACATGCAGAGCGTGTGACAACAACGTCTGCTGGAATCAACAGATTATGATTGCACTTAGCCGTTTAGGGGCCACACGCTGATATTCAAACAGGCGGTGCAATGTTGGAATATAAGATGGTCAGTCATCACACATGCATAAAACCAATAACTGTTTACAGGTGCACAGCCGGGCACAGCCGGGCAAAGGGAAAGGTCGCCCTGCGACAGGAAAGATCGCCCTGCCCTCCAAAGGGCTAACCGGACGTTGCGGGATGCTCCGGCTGATAGTGGCTTTCAGGAAAGAGGCTTCCATTTCTGGCCCACGTCCGAAGTCCTCCGATGGCCCACGACGCATGAATTCCTATGTAAATCCTGGTGCCCGACCATCGGCGAAGGACATCAGCTCGTTCAGGGAACAAATTACAACCCATCGGCGGTATCTCTGAGGCGGTCACCGTCGCCGTCGAGTCGCAGACGAGTCTGCAAACCCGGAGCTGCTGGCGCCGCCGCCGAGCTCGCTGAGGGATCGGTACATCCGGCGCGGCAGGCGCCGCCGCCAAGCTCGCCGAGGAGTTTGTACATCCGGAGCGGCTGGCGCCGTCGCAGCGCGCCGAGCAGTTGGCGCTGCCCGCGTCACCACGGTACTGGCCAAGGACTCTGCGCATCCGGCGTCGCCGGCGCCGTCCCGGAGCGCGCGGAGAGGTCGGCGCGACCGGAGCGGCCGGCGCCGACGGCGAGCTAGCCGAGGAGTCGGCGCATTGGGAGCGGCCGGCGCCGCCGAGGAGTTCGCGCGTCCGGAGCAGCCGGCGCCGCAGCAGCGCGCCGAGCAGTTGGCGCTGGGTGAAGGGGTGGGGTGGGGGGGGGGGGGGCTGTGGGTAGTTCAAAGCTCCTGGAGCATGCTCCGGAAGCCGTTGTAACCCGCACAGTTAACCTCCGGTAATCATCGGTGGATGGCCCACACAGCGCAGGATGGTATCGGTCGTCGAATATCCTGGCTGAGTTACCCCCACCCTGAAATGCCGGAGTTGTTTTTTTGGCATCTCATTCAGTATTTTTGACCTTGGTTGCGTCTGGCATTCCCTGATTTACCATGTGCCCTGAGACGGATGACGAATATTGTCACAAATGGATGTTTTTTGAAGTGTTTGACAGTGTAAGCAAATCGTGTTCTGATGTGCTCTATTAAAATGACTAATAAGAGTTATCCTAATTGGTTATCCTAACAGTTACCCTAATTATACAGACTGATGTAAAAGATCCATACACATCTATCTTGCTGGCTTCTGTAAGCAAAAATATGCTCATAAATAAAGGAATGAATTGTTTCAAAGAAAGGAATAACCAATCTCACTTAGAGTGTAGTTTGCTACTCAGTTGGGGCGGGGGGAGGGTTCGAACCCCCAACTCTGGCTCGCCTCCCCCCCCAACTTTGAAAAGAAAGCGGGTCAAGTCCGGGATGAATTCAGTCTGTGGGTATTTTGTGGGTAGGTTTAGCCATTTTTCCTTGTCCAGCCCCCACCCCCTCCTCCCCAACATATTTTGCAAAACTATGTCCTGCCTGGAGCCAAGAAATGAGAAAGAATCAGAGTTCGTTCAAACATCTAGTGTTGAGGCCATGGGTGAAGAATGGGAACCCATTTTGATATGGAAAAATTACTTCGTCAAGCCCTTAAACTTGGCATTGATAACGTACCTACAGTACTTTATTTTATAAAGCAAGAAAACCTATGAACTAATCACGACACTGGTATGGTACGGGTATGGTACTGGTATGGGGTCCCATACCAATAATTTCCTTTGGTATTCCATACCAATAATTTCCTTTGGTATGGAAGCTCCATACCAAAGGTATACAAACTCGTCATTGGTTGAGACTGCCAGCAACCTTTCGCAACCCAAGATGACTTCATGAACATGTGGGCATTCTGTGATCTTGCTTTGTCTCAGGTGCGACATTCTTTGCAGCACGTAGTGATCGTTTCCAGTCCGCTTGGTTTCTTTCGCTGCTGCCCCTTAGCGCTGTATTCGCACCCGTGCAGCTATCGATATCGTGGATTGGAAAAAAATAAAATAAAATGAATAAATTATCATTGTTCGAAGCCCCAGATGCGCTTTTCAATGCTGCCATAAATCACAGCTAGGGTAGAGTACCCGCTAAAATGTCTTTTTGGAAAACCGATAAGAGTAGACACACTCCCTTTAATCTTACAACAGTTCTCATCTGGGGTCATATGCAATGACACTGCAGCAATATCTGGAGGAACGACGTGTCTATTGTGAATAAGCAAAAATCGGACCACAGTAAGATATGAAACTGCATGGGACAAAGAAACGTTTACCTATATAGTTCAAATCTGTCATTAATCCACTGATGAACAAACATGGAACTCTACGGAATGTAATATTTATACAGGCAGCCCACAGTTTCGCGATTTAAGTTGCTGGGGGCGCCTCCAGCGGCCGCTCGCGTAAACCAGTTACATTGGACGATCGGCGCCTTGATCAGCACCACATGTCCTGTATGAAAGTGGGATGTGTCGTGGTCGTGTGATGTGCACGATTTTGTGAAATCTACTGGCGTTGACATTGCACCATCCACCAGTTCGAGTGATGTGGTTACTCGGCGTACTCAACGTGAGCGTGTCGTCAGGAAGCCTCAGCACTTTGGACAGCCAGTGCAATATCTAGTGCGTTTGGCCCATAACAATAGCTATTCAACAGTCTAGCATTGTGTATTCGTTTCTCCCACGTCAGAAGGGAATGTTGTGTTCACAGAGGTCGGATAGTTAGCACAATCGTCGGCGGCCGATACCTGGCTGGATGGCGCACCGTGGCGGCCCGGCCAGGAGCACTCCGCGGCCGCAGGGCAAGCCAGTAGGCGCGTTTATACGGGCATTTGGAAAGATGACAGATTCCCGGCCAGGTTGGCCGTACTGACCAGCTTTCAAAATAAATATTAATCTAAACTACAATTGGTTCTGGAAAGGCGTGTTTTAACATCGTGGGACAACATGAATGGACTGCAATGCAAACAAGCTTGAAATAAAAGGAAGAGAAACCTTGGCTTTCTGTACTACATGCCATGCATAGTAATTTCCTCGCGTGTTCTGCGGTTCGTTTGGTAGCTTCTGGCCAGCCCAGCCGTGTCTCGCCAGTGCGGCCACTGACCAAATCCAGTGGTTCACAAAGGCTATGTATCTTGACAAGGCTGAAAGGTTTTACAACGAAGGCGCTGATTGGTCGAAGACTGATAAGCTGGAAGCGCAGGAAGAGTGGCGATGGAGCGCAAAATTCCTTCACTCGTTGTGCACGTGGTCCTTGTTTAACATCGCAGCGTCTGTTTGAAGCGATTTATGATTTGCAAAACCTAAAGGGAGGAAGTGGGTTGGTATAGAGATTTAGTTGGCTGTAATTTCATGCAAACCAGCATAGGTCGCAGTGGTGTTTAAACTGTCATGTCTAACAACAAGTGAAAGGAATGTGAAGGAAACCCAGAAATTCGCGGGGCTTAAACTGGCCAGAAGGGCGCACCCTGGCCAACCTGGCCGGGACTATGGCAGCTTTTCAAATGCCCGTATAAACGCGCCTAGTGTGGACATGTAGTCCGCGCGGAGCGGCTGGGTATTGTTAAATACACCACGGACTGAGGCAACCGTGTCACGAGCTGGGGACCGGAATGGCAGCGACATGAGACCCTGACGACACAGTGTCAACAATGACGTGACAATTCCCTGCGTGAAAGGCACCAGTGAAACGACAGGCCGAGTCCTCACGTCGCGTAGAATCCGAACAGGATGCGGCTCGAAGCCCATACTCAGAGACAAATTAGTGAAGGCTAAGGGCACCATCTCCAAGGAACTACAGAACGGCGCTGCGTATACGACACCGCGCGACTGTGGCGCAACGTTTGTTGGCGAGACCGGGCGCCCCGAAAACTCGCGCCTCAAGGAACAGGCGGCGTTTAGTGGCGGCACTAAACACAACAGACTTGAGTTGTCCCCTCTGGCTGAACACTGGCTTCAGTGTGGCCAGACTTCTGACCCAGAGCAGGCTTCCATGTCAGCGGTGGAACCAGCAAGGTCCTCCCGTCAGCGATTAAGCGATTAAGGAAGCGATTGAGATCAGACTACTAAACAGCCCCTTCCTAAATCATATTATGGATAAATTTCCCCTCAGCTCTATATGAGATGACATTGTGAAACAGTAACCTTCCCCGTTAGGAATACAGATTTCTTTTATATCACGTTACTAGGTTTAAAAATTGTGCAGATACAGCTTGGTTTTCCCATGCCTACAACCGTTCACTTCCTCGGAAGGTATATCAATGGACGTCGAATTACTGATCTTAAAAAAAAAACCCACCACCCAGCGTTATTCCGATGGAAAATCATTCATTATACATGAGAATTCATTCTATACACATGGGAATGAGAATGAAATCACAGTCTTAACTAAATGGTATAGTAAAATATATAATAATAATATAGCACATATAACAATATCATATAATATATAACATATGTTGAGGTTATCTTATGGCCCATGGTCTCAAACGACTTTAAATGATCTCAGTCACATAAAATGACTCCGGGTCTATTTCCACAGTTTGGAACACGATTCCAATCATCTGAACTGACTATATTTCTTAATGCCCTATACATGTTCGTCGTCATAAATGGGGTGCGCGCGCAGCCATTTCAGGTCATCGTGACCTGACCTGGACTGAATTGAAACAAATTAAGAGGACAACGTCCTAAGTCATCTGTGCGTCGGTTTTTGCATTCTGATAGCTTTTGACCCTGAACTAATCTTATAAAATGATCTCAGGTCGGCTGAAACACTTTTATATGTTTTTTTCGGTTATTTAAGTAAATAAATGTATTACTTGTTATGCATACAGTCATGCAAAATGTTAAGTTATACGTTAAAAGTTCTGTTTTTGGCAACCATTTTTTCTACATTTATCGGAAAAGACTGAGGTACCTCACAAAAATTTGGCCTAGCTCTGCCCCTGGACAAAGCAAAATTATGAACATCTGATATGATACGTAGAAGAAACAGCCAAATCATGTTTCGTGAAACTGACCCAAAAATCATGAAAATGAACAAAAACAGACGGATCCTCCAAACTTCTCTTGCCTTATAGGGTATCAGAATTTAGACCGCACTACTTTTTGGTATAGGGCGTCCATCCAAGCCTTGTGAATTAGCTATATATCTTTCATCTCCAATTAAGTCAGGCAAAAGACTATAACAATATCTATTCAAAGGTCGATACTGAGTACGTGGTGTTTCAAAACTCTGCTGAGGCGTCCTGAGAAGATAATAAAACGTCACTGCATGTGGAAAATAGGCAAAACATGTCGAAAATGACACTGAGATAAATATGAGCCTGAAAGCAAAAAAAAAAAAACAGATACGCATCCAAATGTGATTAGGCTCTAAGTCAAAGGCAATGCACATCTCAAGACAAATCCTTTCCTGTCCATGGCAGGTCTTTTCATGAGGGACCAAGACAAACACTGCTGACTGGAGCTGTCTCCAAACATTGAGGGTGAGCCTCGGCCTCACCTCCGTTGCCCGACTCGTCTGGCCTCACCTTAATGCATATACCACATCCAATGCACAGCTCCTCGGAGATGATGGCGATCTTGTCATTGGGCGTCACCTCGATGCACAATTTACCCATGCGGACCACGGGGCAGGAGCGTTTACACTCCTGGCGACATCGCTTCGGCTTACACCTGTCGCCGTTGACCACCGCTATGCGGGTGAGCTTGCTGCCCTCGTCCTCTCCACGTCGTTTGGACATGGTTGCCTGGGACCACCCTGTAGACGACACCAGTCGTGATCAGCAGCTGCCGCTGATATTCACTGGCAGGCACAGACAAAACTCAGTACATTTTGCACCACTGTTGGAATTTCCGCCATTGAAGCTCAACCCCTGGGTAAATGTGTACTCAGGATTTCATACTGGGAAGAATATGCTAATACCAACAAACTTTCAATTGTTGCAGGCTTTATGAATCGGCCCCATGTCGAGTTTACGCCCTGAATAAGGGAATGTTCTAAATCGAGGTGTGTATCCAAAAGAGACAGCCAAGTTGTAGCACGAAGCCTTAGGGGTCAATGCGTAATCTACATGTCACGAAATTCTCAACTTAGGGAGGTTCACAACGATTTCTCACGGTTTACCCCTTTGAGCTATTGCACCATGTCCTATCTGCAAGTGCTGAGTGACGTCAAGATCGGGCGCAAGCCAACTAACGCTTTCTTTCATTGGCATGCGTCGGCCCTTGTTGTGTCATACCAGTAAATGACCACCTAATAGAACCTGTAATTAATTACACCAATTTTCCGAAGCATTTTTCACTTTCAATTCACCTAATTTGTTCACTTTCCTACCATATACTAATGCTGCATTTAATTCATCAATTAATTAATAAACCAATTCATTCATTCATTCATCCATTTCATTTCACTAAGGTTGTGATATTTCCACCAAAACAGCGCTGAAAACGATGTCAGTAACATAGTCAAGTTAAACTGAATCTGACGACTGGCTAAATAAAATCCACAACTGCAAGATGTCTATAGGACCTCATAGTTTAACACGGATGATCAAGCTTACAAATCACATCTTTGCACCCCGAGTTCCAAACCGAAGCATCGCACGAAAATTTATTTCCTTGCTATTTGGCTTCCAAAGGTTGTTTGGATTACATGGAACACATCAGTGTTCCATGTAATCCAAACACCGTTTCACTTTGTTCCAAGCTCTCAGCATGCTTGGTACACTAAACATACTTCAACTGCACGCGCCAACACTGCCGCGCCGAAGGCTTCCGGCCAAAGCCTGAGGGGCCGCCCGGAAGCCTCACTGCCGGCATTGCCGCATACACCCACCCAGGATGTGGGAAAGTTTCTAGTTTACTTCTGACAACCCCTGACCGCGGCTACAGCACAACACAGTGTGCATGTGACTGGCCCACCTACACAATGTGAGCAATACTTGCATCGGTTGAAAAAGGCACTCCTTGTTTTCAATAGCTAAGAATGACCAATGAACATCCTCAATGATGAAGTGTTAATATCGTGAATGACTCACCACCATACAGTACTGAGCAGAGCATAGATTATCACTATTCCGGGAAACCTCTATTTGAGGCAAGAGCCTGGTAAGAGGCCTGCAACTACGTCTGTGGATAAGACGTCCATCATTTAAACTTATGAAGCTTAGCACTTTGCAGAACTGCGCGTATTTGCCTACACCCGCAGAGCCAGAATCGACTTCGGAACTGATTTCGTTTCGGCCAGAGACAAAATCGTGATCGATTCCACTCTTAAATGTCGGAATCAGAGTCGGAGCAAATCACACGGTTGACTCCGGAACCAGAATTGCAATCATTTTCAATGGCAAAGTCTGACTCCAAATCTACAATCTAGTGAGCCTGAAGATGGTCCAGGGTTCATCAATAATGGTATCAAGGCCTCCCCACGACGTTTGGAAAGTACGAAGAAAGCCCTCAATGCTAAAAATATTTTTTTTTGTCTCATCTAATTATGGGTGGGGGCAAAGTTTCACCCATGGCAATAGGAAGTTGGTTTCATCCCGTGGAACGACACATTACATTCATTCTGTTTCCACAAATTACGGCACAGTCAGTCACAGATTGCTTGGTAACAGCAAAATTATTATGGGGTATTTCTCAAAATCCTCAAACAAACCATTATTCTCAAAGGAACGAAGAACAAAAATGGACCCGGGCCTTCTTTGGGATATTCATACATGTCAGTTTGCTTTTTTTGTCTTTTTGCTTTTCAACCAATGGTCGAAAAGCAAAATTTTAGACCCTTCAAGTATACGTGCCATGTAGCAGATTTTGGAAATGATGGCAATGAGAGAAGACGAATGTCTATCTGCCTAACAGTGCCTTTTTCCTCGCTGCCACCATCCAACGGCGCTTTCGACAGTGTTATACTGTTTCCCCTCTGGGATCGCCTGGGTGGGTCACAGTTCAAAGAACGCGGATAACAATCACAAAGGGGAGGACGTGGAGCATCATGACCTTGCACAGACTAACATTTCCGATTCTCTCGCGACACAGCCGCGACTGCGAGCAGGAGTTGTATATGTCGTCGGTTTACGTCGGTTGTCGATTTACGTTCTCTTGAAGGTCATACACCTCTCATGTGGATCTTGGCCCTTCCAAGAGTGATTTCACCCCGCCCCCCCAAATTCTGCTTATACATAAAACAGCGACGGCGGAAAACGGGGGCAGGAGGGGCGGCCGCCCCCCCCCCCCAGCCATCAGGCTGCGGGGGCAAAGCTATGTTTTTGCCCCCCCCAGAAATTTCGGTCACTGCATCAAGCAAAATCGTAAAAAATCAGCCTTACGCTATTCAAAAAAAGAAAAAAATCGATGTACGAACCTAAAGAAAACGTACTCCGAATATACAAGAACGCTTTGTGCTATGAAGAGAGGCCGTGGTCTGGATGAGCGTTTAGGGGCCTCTGCTAGCTTGTAGGGGAATTCACTGCTTGTTTAAGGACGGCCCCCTGTAGACCCATAAAGGATCCCTGCCAGCCTCTGAAGGAATCTCCTTTCGGTCTGGAAAAAGGTCCCTGCCCCTGCCTCCAGAGGTCGACATGGGCCCTTTACAGAAAGATAGAATGCCCTCTACAGACAGGCAGTGGCTCCCTGGCAAACAGGTGCCCCTAAACGATCATTCAGGAGCCCCTGCTTTCCTGTCAAGATGCCCCTGCCGACCAGTAGCAGGCATCCGCCAGGTCGCCAGGAACGTCTTTACAGGTGAGCATGGGCCCGTTAACACTTCAACGAGGTACCTTTACAAACCGACAGTAATTTTAACCACATGGGGCCCACTCATTACGAGCCCCAGACGCAGATCCAAAGGGGCAGCAATTGGGGTGGTCGCCCCTCCCCCCTGAGGACTGAGAAGGGGCCCTGTCAGACTTAAAAGGAGGCCCGAAGGGGCTCCGTATGAGCTTCACAGAGTCTCTATAAAAAACCTGACGGGCTCTTGATGCAGTCAGAGAGGCCTCCTGGAGGGCTAGATGACCTCCGAGACGCATAGAGGGCCCCTGAAGCTCCCAAAGGGCCTCTGAGACAACAACAGCGTCCCAGTACGGCAGACTGGTCCCGAGACCGCCAGATGACTTATAGGGCCCCTGAGACGGCCAAGATGAGGACTGAGTCCCTAGGGAGCCCTGTGAATGAAAAGCTGAAGGTTCTTGATGTAGTCAGAGGGCCTCCGGGAGGGCTGAGACCCTGATACGGTAAGATGGCCCCGAAGATAGAAAGAAGGGTCCTTGAAACTCTTCGAGGGCCCCTGGGACTGCAAGGGGCCCCAACATGGCAGAGTCCACGAGACCGCTAACATTGCCAGAGAGGCAACTGAGACGGAACGAACTTTAGATGGTGGCTAGCATGGCATAAGGAGACCCTGGCCAGCCAGAGGGGCCCCCTGAACGGGGATTCGTCGGTAACCTACTCAGTCTCGAGAGGAGCCACAAATGGGCTACACTGGCCTTTTTGAAACCTTGGGGGTTCTTGATGCTGTCAGGGGCCCCCGGGAAGGTGAGGTGATTTCTGGGACGGTAAGATGGGCCTATACGCCGCAGATGACCGCTGAGACAGCCAAAAAGGTCGCAGGACCGCTGCGAGACAATGATAATAAGAGTGCCTCTGGGACGGTATTTGGGCTTTATGGGGGCGCTGGGCGGCCAGAGGGCCCCCGAATGTAATAAGCGGGCTCCTGACACGGGCAAGATCCCCTAAGATTGCCAGCGAGGCCCATGAAGCGCCAACAAAACGTCTAAAAAACAAATTGTTACGGCTAGAGGGGCCCTAAAAGACTGCCAGGTATACCTCATGTAACAGAGGAAGACCCCTGATACAGCCATGGGGACCACCGGGGACGTTTAGAGGGTCTATGACACTGCACAGGGGCCCTGAAATTGCCAAAAGGTGTTTTGTAACTGCCAGAGGGCCCCTGAGATGGCAAAAATGTTTCCCAGAGACGATAAGAGAGGTATCCAGAGGTATCCAGGACTGCAAGGGGTCCACTGAGACTGCTAGAGAGGGCTCTTTGAGACTGCTAACTAGAAGTCTCTAGCAATAGGGGCCACTAAGACGACCAGAGGGGCCCCTGAAACTGCTACACCTTGAGACGTCCAGACTGCTCTTGAAACGGCCAAAGGACTTAGCCGATTGCAAAAGGCGCCCCTGTCACAGCAGAGAGAGGCTTACACAGGGCCCTTTTTAGTGCCTGAGGGGCTCCTTAGACGGCAAAAACGTCCCAGGGACAACAGGAAGGAATCCGAGATGGTTTAAGCGTCCCTGAAACTGTCAGACGGGTCCCTGAGACTGTCCGAGGTGCTCCTGAAACTGCCAAAGGCGCACCTGAGACGTCCCGCGGGACACGTGAGTTTGTAAAAGGAACCTGAGACCACTAGAGGATCCTGGCACGGCAGACGGCCCGAGACCACTAAAAGTGCCCCTGTAACTGCAAGAGGGAACCTAAACTAAGCTGAACTAACAAGACTACACTAAACTTAACTAACCTAAACTAAAAAAAAGAAAAAAAACAGAAGCTACGGGATTGGGGGGGGGGACAGACGGACTCCTGGACCAGATACAGACACTGAAAAAGGGAGAACTGTCATTGTCACATGGTCTTCAAATCAACTTGTGATCTTTGACCTTAAATGACCTCCAGTGACCTTGGAGTCACTTGGAATGATCTGTTGCGCATTTAGTATTATCTGTAAACGTTTTCAATCATTTGAATTCACTCTATTTCAAAAATTCCATTTTACGGCTATTGTGATACAGGGCACGGCTGGTCACTTTTCCTAGCTATTCTTTCTGCGTACTGTGACAAAATTTCAGAATTCTGTTTTGCTCAGGGGCGGAGCCAGGCGACGTTTTTGGGAGGCACGTCAGGCTAATTTTGGCTCTGTTGAGGGTAAAAAGAAAATGACTTCCCCCCCAAAAAAAAACGGTAAACGCTACCGTTGCAGTCGTTTTTAAGATAAAACAGAAAATTTTATATGAATGTAAAGGTAAATAGTTGGACAACGTGCAAATACAATTTTGTTCAACTCAGGTCACTTAACAAGGTCAGGTCAAGGTCAAAAGTTAAAATTTGGTCTTGTAGTAATAATTTCGGCGCTATGTTTTTTAATCCCAAACCCGGAGTATGTTTGACGTAGAAGGGTACCCTCTACTTTTGTAGCAAGCTTCAGCTTGATATCGGGTTGGGTCACGGAGCTATTACCTAAAATGTCAGTGCGCGTGCCCTAGGGTGGCACTTATTCGGCCGTAATTTTTTTTTGGAGAATTTCTACCGGGACGGGCAGCCAAACTGTTCTATCCCCGGCAAAAACAAGGTGTGTATTTTTTTGGGGAAAAATTTTTATATTTAGAGGTCGCTCAACGAGGTCAAAGTTTCTATTTTGGGGGGAAAAATGATTTTTTCAGTATTTTGTTTTTAATGTTTCTCATTCTAAATCTGTCATTTGTAGTAATGAACAGCATCACACTTGACGTAAATAACATATATTCAACACTCTTGGTTCCAGGTAGACCCCCTCTTCTCGAGTATTAGCCCTTCAAAGGGGGTGGGTGAGGGGTCTCATGTGTGCCCAGCTCATGCCAGCTGCCACTCATTTTCGCCTAGTTTGCAGTCACAATGGACTTGCGGGCGTTCGGAAATCTGACCCGGTGCTCCTCGACGACCTGTAGCAGGAACTGCTTCTGGCCCTCGTCCTTGGTGAGGGCCAAGTTGAACTCCTGCATCAGCGCGACGTCCCGCTCCGCGAAGTCGTTGACGACGCGGAGTGAGTTGACGCGGCGAGAGGCGGCGTTGTAGGAGGGTTCCTCCTCCCAGCAGGCCGGATCCTTGTCGAGGAAGTCTCCAGGCCGAGAAGGGTGAAGAAGCTGGAGGAACCAGTCGTGACGAAGTTTGCCACCGTCTTGTTGGAGACCGACGCCGCCGTGAGCTCGATTTGGGCTCGGCGAGGGGGATCCTCGGGTCCCTCCTCCTCGCGTAGCGCTATGACCATCTCGCGCTTGGTCGCGAGCGTCACTTCCTCGTCGAAGAAGTCGAGCGCGACCAGTCGCTCGCTCAGATACCAGAGGTGACGGCCGAAGACGGCGGCCGTCGCCTTGGACACCGGCTTATCCTGGTACTTGAGGAACGACTTGAGGAAGCCGAGGTCCTGAGCCGGGGCAGACGCCGGAATCGGCGCATTGAACCAGGCCGTGACGTACGTAGAAACCACAAACGTCACGGCTCGCGGGATGCCGTGACTCTCGGACGCAGTGAGCCGGAACTGTGAGCGGAAGAGATATATTTTCACCGAGTAAATGGCCTTGGCCATCCAGCGCGCCCGGTGCAGTGCACCGGGGCGGGCGATCCTCACACCTCGCTTCGGAACCCCGCCCAGGACAATCGTGGCCAGCTCCAGCAGCTCGCGGTAGTCATCGCGTGGGTGCTGGTCGTCGAGGAGGCGGTCGAACTGCGCAAGGAGGTCGTCGCGGCTGTCGTGCAGGTGTGGCGGCATATCGCAGTCGTCGAAGGGCTCCGGCGCCGTCCTATCTAACGATGCCCAATTTGTCTGGGGGCGCTTGAATAAAGGAACGTCCGGGCCGCTGGACGGGCCGAGACAGACGGTGAACGCCTTCTCCAGTTCATAAACATGGTGGCATCTCCAGGTCATAAACATAAACAGTTCAAGTTCATAAACATGGTGGCGGCAGGCCAGGTGGAGCACGTCCTGGTCGAGCCGCTGCTCGATGATCGTGCAGGGCCCGGCGCTGAGACCGGTGTTAGAGGCAGTGGTGTCGAAACTGAACGCCCTCACTCGGTCGTTCACCTCCCAGTCATCGAGCGCCGCGAAGACAGCGTCAGCGGCAGCCTTTCCGGTGCCGTTGGGAAGCTTCGGCACGGCCAGGAGCTTCGGCACACCGTCACCGGAGACGAGGACCGGAAGTCAGTCGACGGCTGGTCCGCCGTAGACGCCTAGAACGATTTTCCCATCCCAGTGGACCTTGAGCGGGACGGTCGGTGCAAAGGTGGTCTTGATCTCGGTAGCCTTAGCCTTCCGGAACTGCATCCGGGACTTGCGAAATGACTCACGGTTGATGACCAGCTCTTCAGGTTTGTGTCCCAGGCTCCGAGCCGCCGCCGTCAGGACGTAGACACCATCGCGGTTGGACATCTTTGTCGGGTCCATCGCGGCGGCTAGCTCTGTGTTGATGAGCTTCGTTGCCGCGCGGCGACGCTTGGGCGGCAAACACGCTGCTGTAGAAGTCGAGGGGCCCGGGGTCGGTGGACCGGGCGAGTCGTCGCCGTCGCGCTCTTGGTGGACGGAGCGAGTGGGGCTGCTGACGGCACTAGAGGAGCTGGAAGAGGCCAACTGTGCAGTCTCGTCGAGAGTCTGCCGCTCGATCTCAGCCGGCTCTCGATATCGCTGTGTCGCCTCCTCCTTCTTCCGCTTCCGGTTCTCGAGGGCGGCCAGGGTCATTTCCTTCGCCGCCATGCACCCGCGCCGCCCCTTCTCGCGCTGGGCCTTGAGGAACTCTTTGTCCTCGTTGATCGTCATCGTCGCCAGAGCGTCCTGATGCGCGATGTCGAAGAGACCGGTCGCCGACTCGACAAACTCCTTCTCCTTCGTCTCCTGCGTCTTGGTCCGCCGCTTCTTGTTTTTCTTGAGCGCCTTCCACTTCTCGTGGAGGCGGAGGATCTGTTCCTGCGCGCGCTGCCTTTTCTGCATCGGGATATGCGCGCGCTCCCAGAAGGGTATCACGGTGGTCATTGTCTCCGCCGCCGCCTTCTTCACCGTCTTCTTTTGGTCCACCGTCCCCGTGACTGAGCCCACAGTCACCGTCCCCGTGACTGAGCCCGAGTCCAGAGAACACAAAACGTTTCGAAACGACCCGACGAAGCAAGTCACCCTTACACCCGTCGTGGTGAAACGTTTTACGCTCCTGAACAGAGTCAGACGGCAGGTGCTCAGAATCACAAGTGTTGAATAAAATATGTTATTTAACTCAAATATGATAATAATCAATGCAAAAAATGTCACATTTACAATGGGAAAAAAATTGAACAAAATATTGAAAAAATCAGTTTTTTCGCCAAAAATATAAACTTTGACCTCCTTGAGCGACCTGTAAATATTAATATTTTTCAAAAAAAAATTACACACGTTGTTTTTGCCAGGGATAGAACAGATCGGCTGCCCGTCCCAGTAGAAATTCAAAATGTCGAAAATAAGTGCCACCCTAGTGACCAAGTTTCGTGAAGCTGCGTTAAAAACCCTGGAATTGGCAAGCAAAACACCCGAGGGGAGCGGATTCTGCCCCCCTGCCGGGAATAGGGTTAAAGAAATACTGCCAAAATCATGCACCACAACTATAAAGGTATTTTCATCGCTAACATTTCACGGCAGTGACAATTCCGTAGAAGGATTCACCGACAGGTGAGCCAAAAGTCAGGTCTCTTCAATCTAAACTGCATAAACTTATTTTTGCATGTCACTGGTTGCTCCTCAGTCCCAGCGTCACTCACAACTTAATGTGAATATTACGCGTCGGTTTGTGTTTTTGTATAAACACGGCCCCATGTACGTAAACAAGTCTGTGGTCACTACACGTCGAGTATCGTGTTATCAGTCTTTGTCTGTCTTGTCAGAGTCTCGTCATGCGCCTGTCGTGAAGTTCTGGGAAGGAGCAACGTCACAAAGGTGCTTGGTTGGTCGTCTAAATAGTCGTTGCGCTAATGAAGTGCGATTCATGAAACCTACAGCCTTCGTAAGGGCATGCGTAATGATAAAGCACATTGGTGCATTCCAACATGCTGTTTAGTCAGATTGTTCTTCATGTGCTTTTCAACATGCTGTTTACTCAGACTGACTTTCATAACAATATTTTGGATTGCACTGTCTTGGTAAAAAAATAACGACCTTACGACATTCGTTTCATGTTTTGGAGGTCACGTGTTTGCGAACCACGTCATTTATCTTTCTTTTCGTCTGTTCTGTGGACTCGTGTTATCTGCTTTTTGGAGAACAGTTCGATTACACTCTTTTGGTCTGTGCCAGTCTTTTTGTGCATCACAATGTCCACAGACTGTATTATTTTTCTGTCCGCAATCGCGTTTGCGTAGCCGTTGTTCACCTAAGTCTGTTTAGTCTGGTTCGCGCCAGGTAAACGCCACCGTTGCAGTCGTTTTTAGCAATCATATATATACATACACAAGCAAGAGCAATTATAGTGATATTTCTGGAGCCAGGAACTGAGATGAGACCAAGCTCTCCCCTCCTGCCCCAATGCAAAGTACTATATGAAACAATACATAAAATCATGACAACTGCTGCTCACCAAAACAGTAGCTGACTTGCCCTGTGAAGCAAAGCCCCTGTGCAATGCTGCTGAAGCCCAAGGCAAAACTGCAGACTTTCAGGCTTGGGTCTATTGTTATCTATTGCTTATCATGTGCCAATTATCATTAATTATAGCCACACTAGTTTCAAGTTATACATGGCTGAAGCCACCTGCACAAAGAGGCCTGATTGGGGCCCATTTTTGCAGCATGACAGTTTTTCAAGTGTAGATGCATAATGGTGGACCAACTGATGCCCAGTTTCACAGCATGCTTAGCTGGTCCAATGGGGACCACAATAAATAGTTGGCTTAGAGAAATGACACCAGATGCATAACTCCCCCTCTCCTTCATTGGAAAACCCAGAGCCAGCACATCTTTCAGCCCCAATTTCTTGATTGAAACTGGAAATATTCCCTTTCCATGGAAAAAAAGTTTTGTATAAATGCTTCTTTTCAAAATAGTCAAAGAAAGTGGTCAAAATTCAAGGAGAAATCAATCAAGAAAATACTCTCACAAAGAGATAACTGTTTCATCACTGACCTGCCACCCACCATTGCCAAGGATGCCTCCTGTGCAGAGGATTTTTTCTCTACTTTGAAGTAAATGTTTGTGTACTGTACCTCAGTGCTCACTGGAGATGACCAAGAGCAATGAATTAACCTTGAAATCAGCATAAAAATGAAAAGCAAAAATGCAATTAACAACATTATACAAATAAAATGAAAGAATATAAATAATCATACCTAACACAAATAAATTACCTAAAAATAAACATGTATGGAAACAATAAAGAAACCACAAAACAAGATAAATATGATGTATATTAGTTGAAAACAGACATAAATAAATACAGTAGCAGTATTAAAACATGATAAAAGTAACAAAATTTAGCTTTTATTGCCAACAGCCAGTAGCCTAGCTCAGCCTAGCCTAGCCTAACCTAATATGCCTATACAGGAAACTGATTAACAAAAGAAAAGAGAACAGTCACAACAAATGTCTGGTCAATCATCACTGACCACCAATGATCACTGATGGGTGACCAGAACTGACTGAACAAACAAAACAAGTAAAAAACTGAACAAACTGAAGGAATTAATGAACTGAAGTATATCAAGCACTAAAATCATCCATCATCTCATATGGGTGGCTGTCATTGATAAAAAATCCCCACCTTCCTTTTCTTGTTTGCCAGCCTCTTGAGGACAGCCTAGTAGCTGCAGTGCCCAAGACAGCTCATCCTACCTTCCTAACTGACTGCAAGTCCACATCTTCTCTGCCTTACCTTACATCCCTTTCCACTGTTACCCTCATAATTCAAATCATTCTCTCTCCTCCCCAGTCCTTTCATAGCCACTATGAGTAAGTCAACAGCCTCAATGTGCAAGGATGTACTTATACTATATGTCAACAAGAACAAGGCTCCACTTTCCACCTCTATTTCACTCTCTGTTCCTACTTTCATCCTTAACTTCCTGTTCCTAAGTTCCTCCCACAGTGCATGATTATACACCTACTCCAACCCTAAACCATTCCCAATGACTGTTCCTGTGCTGGACATATCTAGCTGCTGTGGCTGTGGAGCATTTCTACAGAACTAAGCATTCATTTTTATTGGGATCAGCCATTCTAAATGTCTGATGATCATGACTGCCACAAATAGCATCATGCTTAGTAATACTGTTTGTTGGAACTTAGAAACATTGCTGTTCTCTGTTGGCCAGCCTAAGTAACACTAATGCCTCCTGTGTTGATATTACAATATTGCTGCAATTTGTTGAGAATGAAAAGATGTTTCAGGCATGAGAAGAAAGAGCAGTGTTCTTCAGAATGACACTAGTTAGGCAGAATCTACAAATCACTGCAAGGCCATCAACAACATACCTGGGACAGCCTGAATCCTGCCTGGAATGGGGCAGCCAGTAGTCTCATTTGAAACAAGCTGACCCATCTGTGTCTAACCTAACCTACTCCCAAAACACAATTCCTTACCCACTTTAAGACAATGGTAAAGTGAGCTGCCCAATGGTAACATGAGCTGCTCCATTTCAGAAAATTTTTGCCCCAGAATTTCAAAAAGCCTCCCCAAATTTCATTTTTCCCGAGCCCCAAATTCTAGTTTTTCCCAGTCTTGCCTCAATATCTTGTTGAAGTCTGTCCCATTTTTTGACTGGGTTAGTTATAAGTCTGGTAAATAGCTGGGGAATGTCCACAGATCTGTTGCAAAACTGAAATGCCCTAAATATCTCACTGACCCCTGTGGCATGGTTTGCAGGCTGGCATGCAGCATGGCTTGCAGACCAGACAAGACTTAGATTAACATTCCAGTCTTCAGCAAATCATATAACTGCACTAAAATTGCCACCAATGGCCATTAAATATCCAAGGTAGCATTACCGGCCAATTTGGCACCCAACTCGAACCTTACTTCTTATTCACTATTCACTACCTTACTGAAAAACTTCGGTTCATGCCAACATATGGACAGAGAGGAACATGCTTCATTCCCTCCCCACAGGACCCCCTGAATCATTCTATGAGTGCGCACGGAATGTAACATATCAAATAATTTCCCGTCTGGACAGGATGCAAATAGATTTAGTCCATAGTATTCCAAGAATGAGAACGCACCTATCGGCGGGTACCGCAGGCAGTGGTGAAAGAGAGCGCACGCCGGATGCTTACGGAGAGCAGGTTTCTAGTCGGTAAATTTTTATTTTGACGTCATGCATGAAACTCCGTAAATCTATTGGACAATTTGTGGCTTATGACGTAAAATTTTGCTTCCTTCTTGAACAAGATTTTCTTATTTAGATTGCTGTGTTGCGCCACTCCTTTGCTTACTTTATCAAGAACAATAAGCTTAGGAAGGAAAGTAATTTTCGAGCAGTGGGGAGTAGCAGAAGGCATAAATCTCATAATAAAGCACTGGTAAAATCATTCAAAGCAGGCACTCCAAGTCCGTTCGGTTTGTTATTACAAACACTCATTAATATGTCCTTAAGACATTTTCAATACTCGTGAACAAATGTAAACACAGGTGAGCATTCCAAACAAACCTGAGGCGGTTCGTTGTGAGTGGGTGCCTCCTTGTAACGGCGGATACCTGACGTTTTTGTTTGAGAATGATACGTGGATGGTATTCGGTAAAACGCCATCACCATAGAGGCCGGATGCATGGCCTCCGTCATGTTCGGTCTTTTAACACTTCCAATGGAAGAGGATAAAATCCGCAGACGCTAATGTTTTTTTTTTCATGCTTAGCTTGCGGACGACAATTTGACACACTTAAAAATGGCCACCTACTGTCATTGTCAAAGACTGTGTGCCTTAATTTTTCGCAGTATGGAAATGTAGCTGCTAGTTGATGAGGCTTCACATGTCACCATTCCAGCTTAAGCGCCGATTTCTGGAAATCATTCAAAATGGACGGGAACTAAATGTTCTCACCATACGAGCAGTTTCGAAAATGTCTCTTAATGGAAATACCCTAAAGCATAGGTGCAACGGAAAGGGACAGGACATCGTGCTCCAGCCCCTTTCATAACAGACATGGATATGATTTCATTGTGGGAGCATTGATGTTGAATCTTGTTCATGGCTTGCTGAATCAATTATTATTGTGACTAACATGTCAAAAAGGAATTAGTTTGGAATATAAGTCAAATTGGGATAAGTTGAAAAGAGGGTTAATTCCATCAATTCATTTAAAAAAATGCTATAAGCCTGTACACAAAATATACTGCAAGAAAAATAAACTTTTTCATTAACAAGCTATTGGCCAGTGTCAGTTAACATGTGAATATCAGGATATTTTAGTGGAAATTATGTATGGATGTTGACCCATTTTATAGAAAGCATTTGGCCATGTTTAACATTCACACCATAAGTTAGAAGTAGGAAGCTGAAGAAAAAGTGAACAAAATGGCACAGCATACTGCCTGGCATTGTACTAAATTTGTTTCCTTGCAAAGATGTCACTGTATGTAAATGTCTTACTGCATAGTTGTCATGAGGTCTGGTGCCAATTTTCAAGAAAAACTACCTGAAACTATTTAGATATATTTGTATATATATCACAGAAATATGCAGAATAACAATGTATGTAATAACAAATAGTGATATGAAATGCATTAACTATTTATAAGAAAAAATAAGCCACAACTTTGTCATGCTCCATAGATTGCAGCTTTGTAGTCAGACCTTGCTGCTGTAATTGCGTCAAATTCGGATTCTGCGGGTAACCGTGTGATTCCATTGTGACCCTAATTACAGTACATCCCATGTGGTTTTGATTCTGATTCTGACTGGCCGGAACAAAATCGATTTCGGATTCGGATCCAGTTGGAATCAAGCACAAGTGTGTTCTGTATGCCACGGTTCCGAATTGCAGAAAAGCACATCTCAGGATAAATCATGAAGCAAGTGAAAAACATCTATGTTACTTGCATTGGAATTATGTTAACGTCTAAATGTATACACGGGTGCGTCCGTGATCTGAGGAGCGCGGTAGAACCAGTAGGCCGACAGCAGCTGTCTCTCAGCAGCATTTCTGTTGTTTGGTTTTGTCCTCAGCTGTTTCTGTACCGTGACGTGAGCATGACTTGAAGCGTTACGCTCCCCGTTCGACAGCACCGGTAGGGATAACGTAATGCGAAGTCATGTCAACCGTCTCCGATATTGGTTGGAGCCAACTCGCGGATACTTAGCTGATCTGTAACATAAATGTCGTCCAATTGCCTTTTAGTTCTTTGTTTACCAGAACTACAGCCAGCAAAACACCTTGTGGCGCGCTTGACGAGCGAGACGTCCTTCGTTGCTGCTGGCATCATTACTTTCCCGTTATGCAAGAAATGCGATTTCAAATGTTGCACGCACCCTTGTTTACTGCCGTTACTGAACTGTTCAAAAGTGCGCAAGGAAAATTAAGAGTGAAAGAGTGAAAACATTACTTACGGGAAAGTTATGTGTAAGACAGTTTGCAAGTTGACTGACTGCAGATGCAGCTAGTTCAAAGAATTGATGTACCTTCTGATGAAAATGCAATAGCTGCGAACTTATTGGTTTCCGGGATTTGTTCCGGCTGGCCGGACCAGCCCACTTAATTCGTTTTTTCTGTTAATTAAAGTAATACTTGGCCTTCGTACTCGCTCGTACGTGGGATCAGTGCAGGAATGCATGTATAGTGGGAACAGTACAGTGATGCATCCGGCAGCACATGGAAGCAATATATACATCTAGGCTAAAGCCATGAAACAAAAATGCCAAGAAGCCTCTTTGTTCACCATGGGATGACACCATTCATCAGGCGGCAATAAAATGATGCATTTCACAACTCATAAAACATCTGTGCACGCAGCAACAAAATGGCATCACGCAGCACTTTTGTTCATCAGATAAAGTCGCAGTGCCTTTGGGTTTCATATCAAGCTAGCAGTACCACTGCGCATCTCACCAACCTCCTGCTTGTTCAACGGGTACGAGCAAAATAGTGAGGACCACAGGCACAGCCAAGGGGGTCGGGGGCCGGGCTCCCCCCTTAGACCTGGATTTTCTGTGAAGATAATTGCACATCGTCTTCCCGGCAGGCGGTTTAAGTATTTCATTTCACACTGAGCTCTGCCCCTCCCCCTTAAAAAAATCCCAGCTGCCTTTTGGCAGGAATTCTTAAAAATGGGTTCTTGTCACATGGTGGTAAAAGCCGGCAAAACTGTTTTTTGCCGGGCCGGTCAATACCACTCGTTTTAACCAGTAAAAACCACTTGTTGGCAAAACTACCGACCTTGTTTTAAGCTCTCGTCGGCTGTAGCTTTCTTTACAGTACCGCGAACGCAATCGCACGCTCCATTTCAGCGGGAACGAGACGTTTTATAGACGTATGGACCATGCTGGCGTTACGTTTGGCTGCGTCTGGTTTGAAACGTTAACTGTAATATCTGATTTCACCAGTCATTTAGTCCATAAACGGCAAAAAGATAACATGCAGTACACAGAGTTCCAGTGGAAACCCTGGCCGCGCTGGGCGGCAGCCTGGCCTGCGAAGGAGAAAAATTTTTTTTCGAGAAGTCATCAGTTATTACCGAGTGCCCTTCCTGAGCGAAATCCTTCATGCTTTTGAAATGATGACACTGTTCTCCAGATATGAAGTGGCCTGTTTGTCATTTTTGTCATGTTTTGTCGGTTTGTCCATTTGTCAGTTTGTTTATTGGCCTGTTTTGTCTATTTGTCATTTTGCTTTCTGTCAGTTGCCCAATCTTCTGGCTGAGGATGTTAAGAAATGCTTCCTCTGTCTGCACTGAGTCAGCTCGTGCAATGATCAGTGCTGACCCACTGCCTGCACCTGATTTCACCGTCAAGCTCCAGGTCCCCGTTTGTCCATGTGTGAGATTCATCCTCTACGGCCGACTCGTCATCCGATTCCGACTGAAATCCTAGCACTGCCGTAGGGAAGATCTGACGCCCTGTTCACGCGGGCAGCTGTCACATTCCTGCATTGTGCGGTCACGATTTTGTGAGTCGCAAACAGCGTGGCCAATCAGATCCTGGTACGTGAGACCCTGGGCCCCGAAAGTAGCATCGATTTCGGATTTTAATCATGTGTACACACGCAGACGGCATGCGTAGCACTGCTACCAGGGCAAAGTTTTTTTTGCAGACGCGAACGAGGAAACACCGATTCTCGGGTATGTCTCGTCCTTTTATACAACTGGAAGATTTCTTTGAAGTTTCCCAGCTGTGGTCTTTTTTGTACTTTGACCATTTTACCATCTACATACCGAATTGTAACACGAGTCGTGTTCTCACCGGACAGATACGACTTACTTGGTCAGATTCATAGAATTCCCCCACATCTCAAAGAACTAATGTAATGTGATGTAATGAAATGTAATGTGATGTAATGCAATGTAAAATGGCGACAGCGTTAATATAAAAGCCTCGTCTCGTAATCTGTACTCCAGTGAAAAGCACTTTTGAGGTTCTGCGCCATGTTGTTGCACCTTGCAAAGGAACAGACGTACGCGAAAACAAAAAAAAAACATCCGTCATCTGATGGGAAGTACATCTTGGGTTATATTGGGTAATGAAGAGTCTCGTCCTACGTCAGGTGATGTTAACTCGTCGGTTTTTAATGTCATGGAAAATTAAGTTAATGCATCTCTGTGGGCCCCCAAGGTGCCACGTGGAACACCACATGTGTAAAGTAGATTTGCTTAGCTGAGTGAATGATGGCACGGGAGATCCCAGTTCGGTTGCGCAGCTGTGACTGATGACCTGGTTGTTTGGTTATCTGGGGGTTTGATGGTGCATGGAAATCTTGGTTACTTGGCGGTCGATTTTTGCAGTGTTTTCAGGAACTGAACATCTACGATAGTCAACTGATCTGTGACGTTGCAGATAAACTGTGATATTACTTGGCGGTATCACAGATGCAGCAATCGTTTGCACGCGAAGATCGACATAACGCTTTTGTGTACTACCTACTTAAATAAGTCCTTGTCTTCGGCTAGTCTTTGTCACTTGGCAGGTGTGTATCCTGGTGTGGTTAAAATAATGTCGAGGCGTTCTAAACCCAAGCATGCTCCCCTCATTTTTTTCTGTAACCCGGGCGCGCCTCTGACTGAGAGTAACACCGTCTGCATGAAAATATCACGGAACATGTGGAACAAGTGGCGCTCCGTCATGTGTTGTCTCATGTGTTGTCTCACTACAAGACATGAGACAATAACACGGCGAGACCATAACGCGACAGCAACTGACGGACAATGCGACCATATTACGGACATGTTATGACGTGAGACGGCATCACATGAGGGAAAATGCATATGTTCATGAAAACTCGCCAGCCGCAAACAAATTGTTGTATCTTTTGTACCAGATTCTTGTATCTAAATTATTGTATCTCCTTAGAGCCACTGGGAGCAGGGCGTTTGCCCTTGAATCCAATGCTTCGGTTAGTCGTCTTATCCAGTTACTTATTCCCCTGCAGACGGTAGGGAATAAGTAACTGGATATAAACCTGGTGCACTGCAAATAATTTTCAGATAGTTGCTTGTGACAACTTTTCACCATTCTGAAGATGAGATAAGTGTCTCGAAACGTTAGTGCATAAATACGTAAGTAATTCTGTACACCTGATATGTAATCTCGAAGAACTTGCGAAATGAAATTCCCTAGGACTTGAACGATACATCAAGAAACTAGTAAATGCGGAACATGCGGTCGTTTTTAACGATTATATGTGCATATGGATGCATACATATGTATGTATACATACGGCGTATGTTTGTGTGTGTGTGTGTGTGTGTGTGAGCGTGCGTGCGTGTGTGCATGCGCGCGTGCGCGCTTAAGTCGCTCAAACCAGGTTGTATTCAGCACAGAAGATTGTAGAACCCATCACTGAAACCAGGAAATGTGGGAGTTTCACATGGACATCAGAACATTCGCATCAAAACAACAGTGGACAAACGATATCAGTTCTAAGTGCCACAGAGCAAACGCGGTTATCATTTTCTCTCGGCATGCGCTCCACAGTGTTAAAGGCATGTCTGGGTCCTGCTGGCAAGCTCTTTATTGTTGGCAGGTCTTGTTGGAAATTGATGCTACGACCGCTTTCACAGCTGCCGTCAGGTCTTGCTGGCGGGTCCACTGGACAAGGACAAACGAGCGGACAGACAGATGAATAAACGGGCGGCCTGTCATATGTGCTCAGTTTATGTTGGATGATCGATGGATTAGGATACCATAGCCTGAATGTTATTGCCTTCATGGGGACAATCTGCGGTGAGATGTTGGCAACCCCATAAGACCTGTAGCTACAGTCTGTCATGACTGTTATAGTTAGTTGTTATCGCTGAAATCTTTGGACAAGTGGAACCCATGGGAAGCCTTTCGCTCTTAATAACCACGAAAAAGGACTGCAAAGAACAGCTTTTCATTGGAAGCTTCATTTTGGTTTCTGAAGACCACAGTGCTCACGCACTTCGCCCGTAAAGTTCACAAAAGCCCGGAGGGCCCAGAAAAGCTGACTGGGCGGGCGCCGGGATTTCAAATACGCTACCTCTACGGTCAGTTTATGGACAAATGGGGAGGGGGAGACGGCAAAGGAGGCGTGACATTACTGCCACGTGGAATGGCCTGACTGCCGGTCGCGCAACGGCCGGCCTACATTGTGGCCTACCCGGAAGGTTCTTCAGCTTTGTCACGCCTTTTGACTTTCACATCCGCCGCGAACGTTATGCCCCCCCCCCCCCCCGTATACTGCGATATGTCCGTGTCGTTCGTTAGCAATTTCTCGCTGAGTCAGTAACGAGCTTGATTCTCGCTGAAAAGTAGCGGCGCTTGATTAGTGCCGCCATGGTATTTAAAGTGCAACTTTTCGAGGCCGATGACATCATTTCTCTGAACGGAGAAATGATTCTCTGGAGTCATAGGCCTTGGAAGTGGCGAAGGTCCCCTGGTACCAAGGGCTCCTTTAAGGTCTTTAAGGCTTTAAAGCAGTTTAACCCTATTCCCGGAGGACTAGACGATATGGCCGATTCCCGGCAGCGGGCGGATTCGGCCCCTCTGAGATCTCGAAAACTACACATCCGATTTCATCGTAACAAACGGCAATCGATTTGCCATGACGTAAACTACATTTCTATAAAAGAAGCTTCCAAAATTTTGAAAGGGGTCTTTACAGGGGGTTAAAATTTCAAATTGGGGGGTATTAAACCGATTTCGATGAAAATGGCATGAATCGAGAGATTATGGATGAGACTTTTACCATTGGTACACACATTTGAAATTTGGGGAAAATTCATAGGTGTTCACTGGGTTTTAAAAATAGCAGGCTTAGTTTTTCAACAAATGAATGAACAAAAAAGGCAAAAACAGTTTTTTTGGGTTCTGCTAGTCATGTTACGCTAAAGAAGTACAAGTCGTATTACGATGTTTGTATAATGTTAGCATAGGCGGTGCCAGGGACATGAAGAAGGGGGAACTGTCATGATCACACACTTCTCAGATCAACTTGTGACCTTTGACCTTAAATGGCCTCCAGTGACCTTGGAGTCACTTGGAATGATCTCATGTGCATTTAAGATTATCCATAAACGTTTTGAATCATTTGAATTGAATTTCGTTGAATTGGATTGAATTGAAAACTATCGTTCAAAAATTCCATTTTGCGGCTATTGTGATATAGGGTACGCGCACTGACATTTTAGGTCATAGCTCCGTGACCCGACCCGATATCAAACTGAAACGTGATACGCAAGTAGAGGGCATCCTGCTACGTCATGGGTATTCCGGGTTTGGCATTTCAAAAAGTAGCGCCGAAATTATTACTATAAAGCCAGGTTTTGACATTTGACCTTGACCTGACCTTGTAAAGTAATCTCAGATGAACGAAATTTGTATTTGCACGTTGCCCAACTATTAAACTATACATCCATATAAAGTTTTAAATTCTATCTTAAAAATGCTATTTTTGACATTCACTTTCCTTTTACCCTCAACAGGGCCAAAAATGGCCTGAGGTGCCTCCCAAAAACGTTGCCTGGCTCCGCCCCTGAGCAAAATGGAACTTGGAAATTTTGTCACAGTACGTAGAAAGAATAGCTAGGAAATGTCACCAAGTTTCGTGAGGCTGCGTCAAAAATCCTGGAATTGGCAAGCAAAAAACCCGAGGGAGGCGTATTCAGCCCCCCTGCCGGGAATAGGGCTAAGGCGCCCAAGACGTCAAAGACGGGGCTCCGTGGATCAGAATAGGACCCCGAGACTAAAAAGGGCCCCCAAGTCCAAAAATAGGACCACTAAGCCACGAAGAGGGGCGCTGTTGGCTAGAAACTAAACCGATCTGGCCCCCTATGGGTAAAATCCTGGGTAAGCCACTGCAGGGGTCCCAGTGTATCTGGGAGTCCATTGGAAGCCAGTGGCCCCTGTGGCTGATGTCAAATGTCCATTGGAGTCCCTGGTTTTCAAATGGCCCCTGGATACACCATGGGCCTCTGGCCCTGTCCAGAATGCCTCATCCTCATCTGGAGGTCCTCAGACTTGGTCAAGGGCCCTCTGTGTATTTGGGAACCCGTTAGGAGTCGGGCGCTCCTGTTGGCATAAGGGCCCCTTAAAGCCCCTGTTGGAGGCCCTTTGGATTCCCGGAATTTCGAAGGGCCCCGAGAGAACTGAGAGTCGATGGCCTTCTTTGGAGTGCCCTTTATATATCTAGACGGTCTGTGATCTTCGCCAGGAACCCTTACTGTGTTTGGGAGCCCCATGACAGTCAGGGCTTTCGGCCGGGCCCAGGGGCCTAGAGTATTCGGGAACCACTGAGAGTGAGGGCCCCCGTGACTGCTATGAAGCGGCATTGAAGCCTGTGGCTTTCAAAGGGTTCTGAAAACATAAAGGACCTCAGTCAGTGTTCAGATCCAGAGAGGTACGTACATGAGTTCCTGGGGTGTCTATGGGCCTTCTAGTCATAGTTTTTAAGTCTCCACTTGTGCCAGGGGGTCCTAGGGGTCCCATGACCCTTGAAGTGTTTGAAGGGGTCTGTCCTCACCGAGCTAAGGAAATTACTCTTATAAAAACCGAATGCTATCGCCAAAATGTTTTAAGAACGGTAGACAGGAGAGGGAAAACAAGAAACATATAGGTCCAAGCTGATCGAGGGCCCGTGCCGGCCTAAAGGGGGCCCCTGCCCTGCCCATCGATAGGGATCCCTGCCTGCCTGTAGATGGCATGCATCTACAAGCAGGGGCCTCCTGCTGGCCTGTGGGGAGGACCATCCATGGGCAGGCAGGGGGCCCTACCGATCTGCAGGGATCTCCTGCCAACCTGTAGGGCCTCTTACTGGCCTGTGGGGCCCCTGTCAGCCTTTTGAGAGCCACTGCGGTCCAGGAGGCCGACATGAAGTGAGAGGGCTCACCGCTGGCGAACCCCCTTCCCCCCGAAGTTGTCCCCCGGCTTCGTTGTTTGCGATTACTGTAATGCGTGCGCTAATGTGGTTATTTTTATCCCATATTTGTTCATTTTTTTATTTACATATTTATTCATTTTTATCCCATATTTATCTCACAGGTTGGGGGACCCATCAGGATGTTTTTTTTTTAAATGATATGTTTTCCTCCCCAACTTTGCAGACGGGGCAGTTGCCCCCTGACCCCATCCCCTTATCCGCCGCCTGTGGTCCGTCCATCTTGTTGCCTTTTCGTCTGACAATTTGACCGTCCATCCGAAAGAACATTTTTTGTCCATTGCTCTGATCGTCCGTGCGATCGGGCCGTCAGGACCAAACAGATTTTAGTCAGGGCGTCGGACCGTTACTCCACCCGGTCCGGACAGTCGAGACTGACGTAGTACAACCTTCCGCATTGTCATTGCCGAGTAGCAGCCTTTTCGGGCTTTCCGCAACGAATATCGTCCGTCAATGAGTTGCACCACTAAATGGTGGATTTAAGGTATAGGCTTTAAAATTCATTGGAGTGAGAGGTACATTAGTCTGAGCCCTAACCCACCCGTCATAGCCATTAGGTCACAGGTACAAACCATTCGGGTGAAATTTATTCAAAAAAATATCGTCATTTTTCATTTGCATTAGTCCGCTCGCCATTTCGGCATGTCGCGTTTTTGACGCGTCGCGATTTTGCCGTTCGCCATTCAGCCGTCTGGTCATTTTGGGACGTCGCCTTTTTTGCATATCGCCATTTTGCCGTTCGCCATTTGGCCGTTCGCCATCTTGGCATGTCGCGTTTTTAACATGTGGAGATTTTGCCGTTCGCCATTTCACCAGTCGCCATTTCAACTCATTTGGCCAGCCGCCTTTTTGACATGTCGCCATTTTTACATGTTGCCATTCAGCATTCTCCTTCTGGCATTCGCCAAAACGGCATTCGCCATTTTTACGTTTCGCCATTTTGTCCGGACACCTATGTTGGCGCTTCAGGAGCGTCACTGGCATTCTGAGGGGAACCTTTTCCGTGCCAGGAGTCCGCCTAACGCACTTGGGGGCCCTCTGATCGTCCAGGGCCCCCATGCCGACTCAGAAACCCTCGTATTACCTTTGGCCTCGTACGGACCCCTCGGACCTTTTTGGCGGTATCAGGGCCAATTTTGAGAGATCTTGTGTTTCCTCCGCGGATCAGCACAGCAATCTTTCGCCATTTCGCACGCCAATTCCAAACCTTTCTTCGCGAACTGTAATGACAGTGGAAGAAAATTTCGCGTCACATTTCACCGGCTTCTGTTTCGCGTCGGATGAGACGCCTAATAAATGGCAGGAAAAGGCACATCTTTCGCGCATTGTAATGGAAGCGAGAAAAAATTTCGCATCACATTTCACTGACTTCTGTTTCACGTCAGATGAGAAGCCTGAGAGATGGCAAGCTATTGTTACACATCTTGTTACACTGTTATGTTACATGTTACATGACATGTTACACATGCTACGCAGAACATAGAACACAACATACAACATATTACATATGTAACATATAACATACACATAACATAATGTTACACATCTTGTTACACTAGCAACACATTTTTACGGATTTTGATAATAATAGTTACATTTCTATTACCTGGCCAAGGAATTGCCCAGAAAATAAGTGGATATTTCACTTTGATGCGTCTTGACCTACCACTAACACACTGACAGAATTCACTGTCTGGGTGTTTGGTGAGCTGAACAGTATATGATATCGAGCACTTATGGCGATTTCCGTGGCAGGTTGGAATCCTTCTACATCCATCTGCAAAATGGCCCAGAGACTGTAAACGGCATACTGACTACCACATGTTCTTTTTCTGTAGCGTGCCATGCCTTTATCCAAGATTACCCTACATAATAAGTATTCTGAAAAACTGCGGCACCAAAATATCTGGCAGCGTTCGATTTATGCTCACCGGCTTATGATACAGTGAAAGAACGTGTGCTGTGAAAAGGCATGGAGGTACGGTGAAAGATCTAAACGAAATAAAAAAGAAAGTGAAGGCGTTACGATCAGTTTTTTCTTGTGTGTTTTTGTCCAAATGCCAGTTTCCAGGATCGACGATTTTCATTTCCTTGACAGTATATGATTTGCGTCATTTGAAATGCGTATAGATATGCTCTTGCAGACACGCTTCATTTTAGAATCCCACAGAACCTATTTGTATCAAAAACCACACCGTTTTTATCCGTGAATTGCACGAACAAGATAATCCGTGTTTTTGAAGGTTTCAAAAAGTTCATTCCAAATGCCTAGAGGTTCCGGTGAGCAACGCGACCTATGGTCACCAGGTCATTTACTTAAAACAATATACCGGGAAGGAAATCCTGAAATTTGAAGTCCCTGGTGCATTGGGAGCTCAAAGATGTCTTTTGACAGTCTCGATAATATGTATATGAACTTTTGTCATGAAACACGTTTACCGTTGAGTGATCAGAAATGCCTAAGGAACTAAGTCAAAATCCGCAGATCTGATGGACGTGAAATTTTTGTCATTGAATTCGGCACCTTCTAACAACCTTTTGCACCAATTTTCATCCCAGTCTTAATGAGGTGGTGTTGGGTCGGGATAAGGGGTCCCGATTTGTATTCCTTTGTGGGGGCGATGCCCTCCTCCCAATTCGGGGTCTCGACCTCTCCAGAGCAGATTTTGTCCCCCCATGTTTTCTGCCAGTTTTAAGAAGAAAAACAGCCAATATTTACGCAGACAATGACCGTAATAGATAGCAGACAAGAAGAAAACATAAAATACAGCATCAGACGACTTAAAACGTTCCGAAAAGATAGTGAGAGATTACATGATGGCAAACTATTGGCCGGTGGCCAACCGCGTCCATATCAGGCCATGCCGTGTCCATGTGTGTCCCAATAAACCTATGCCGTGGCTGGAGTCGGAGCCAGCCAGCATTTTCAAAAACTGCAACTCCAGTGTATACATATATGTCTGCACTATCGCTCTGTGATATGGACACCTGGTTCATGGTTCTGTGTTTTCATTCCATTGCATTTTACATACATTCATGATTTGCAGTGGTAGGGTACTGGCATTACCAGGTCTCTTGAGAACGACAACCCTGATCACTCTGTCGGTTTGTTGCAATAAGACAGGTACAGAAATCAGGGTGGGCGAATGCGGGAAGGTTTGCATAATCCCCACATGGGAGTTTGCTACAAAATGGTGATATACGTCTTTGCTGGTCAGCCTTCTCATTGTCTTGGTCCTTACATTGGTAAATATGTGTAGGTGTGGGTGTGGGTGGATGTGTGTATGCCTATGTGTGTGTTTAATCACCATCTGGTTTGTTTTTCAAATGTTTCTTCGTCAAACGGCCGCCATATCTACATGCCTGAATCACCATTCGCCCACTTATTTTTAAAACCGGCGCCTTTGTGTGCCTGGCAGTCACTGCAGCCACAGATAAAGACATCTCAGGTCGTACCGAAATACTTGGACTTTTTATGAGATTAACCCCATATACTCATCTATACTCCGAAACAACTAAGTCACCAACTACCGAGTAACAATGTCGTTACGGAATGATATAAATGTTGACGTTTTCAGCCGTTGAGGAGAGAATGGGCGACTCTGATTGGGACAGTGAACCCGAAGAGCAGCATCCACGGCCACCCTTGTCAAAAAATCATAATGGTCAGTTTAAGGGAATCATTGATGTGTGCGTTTTGGACCTAGGACCAATACCATTTTTTTGGTCCCTGTCCAGTGCGAATGTAACTGCTGGTATACGAGCACAGATTATAGGTTCCTAGAGGCTTTTTGAATTGTGAACCTTCATGTAAGACGAGACGTTGGTTGCCGTCCATCCTTGGAGTACCGGTGAACTTAGCCCAGTTTAGCCACGCAGAGGATTCCATTTGACTGCGCGGCTGCTGGGTTCAGGTGACAGGGATCCCCTATCACCGAGCCGGAGACAAAGGGTTGCGGACGCCCCAGAGGCTGCCATCTGACTGTCCGGCTGCTGGGTTCAAGTGTTGGCCGGGCCTGAGACAGGAGACTCGAGAAGCCCCAGAGAGCACGCCGTCTGGCTCCGGCTGCCGGGTTCAGGTGTTGGCCGGACAGGGGATTCCGGACGCTCCAGAGAGGATTCCATCTAACTTTTCGGTTATTGCGCTCAGGTGTTGGTCGGGCCGGAGACAGGAGACTGCAGAAGTCCCAGAGAGCCGGTGACGGCGGCCGAGAAGTGACCCTGGAGTCGGCCGGCGACCGAGCCGCACCATGCGCCTCCCCCAGGGGCGGCACCGCCAAGCGCCAGCCCACGCCCAAACAGCGCAACGAACAAGGCAGCCAGCCACGCCCCGAGCGGGAGCCGGAGCCGGAGCCAGAGCCACCATTCAACCTCAGGTCAGTTGGACTCCAGACACAGTAAAAGCATCGGTCCTGGTAGGCTCAGCTGATGACTGCTTTGTTGGATACCGCTGCAGCATTCGATGTCGCAGGGGGTAGCGATCCCCGAGTCGTACGGTTGTGATGTCGTCAGGAGCGCGGATGAGCAGGCACTGGAAACAGATATGCGTTTTGTGACGGTCTTGGCAGCCTAGTAACTAGAGGGGATGTAATTATGTTTTGCGCGGTTTGATCACAAGAGTCTACGCAATTTTCCATTAGAAAGTAGGACAGATGATTATCTATGAATAATTCAACAGTAAATGAAATATCTAGGTTGATTGTCTTTTGCATGAGGAATAAAATAGTGGTGTGCCGAATATATTTAAATATTTGTTGATACTGTGAGCAACGTAACCGAGAAACGAAATAAGGCCACCGATCTGCGTATTACCAAAATATGCATTGGGAGTAGGTAGATGCAGCTGGAATCGCTCCAGCTGTCTCCCAGTTGGCGATGAAGTAAAACTGTAGTTATGGTCTCCGCTTGGTAAGCGACTTTGTCTGGATGTTTTTGACGATGTGGTTTCGGGGGTCGATAGCCGTACGGAGTTGAGATAATGGTGTGGTATGGTACAGTGGCGGCGGAACGATTCCCGGTGGGGAGTGCCTTGCCTTGCCTTACCCATTGTCCCACAGGCAATGGCCAAGGCGTTGCCCCTCATCCTGATATATCACCGGCCGACGCTTTCTTGTCTTGAAAATGAAGGTGCTTCTTTTGTGGGTTATTACGGAAGAAATGTTACCTTTCAGGTCGGTCATATTGGTTTTAGTGAAAACATAAAGACAGACTGTACACTGAACCATCTGGGATATTATCGCTGTCATGACGAGTCATCTAAGACATGCCATAGCATACCACATCATGCAGCAAAACGTGTGGCTTCGAATGTTCGTAAACTGGTGGTTATCACGTGAGGGAGTGACTCCCCACCCAAAAAAGGAAAAATGCCCAGGACCTGTTACCCAGAGAAAAGTGTGTGTGTGTTGAGGGGGGGAGACAACATGTGTACCAGGCCTTGGTAATGACTATAGATTGCTGTGTTCGACCGCATGCCTGGTCCGCACTGGTTTCTGACGTTATGATCACGTGTTTAGGAATAGCGCGTGAGGGGGGGTGAACTTCACGTGGTGATTGAATCACCTTTGAGAAATTTTTGCCGACGAAGATGCATTACAAACCAGCTTGTTTATAATTCAGTTACGCGAAAATAGCATTACTCGGTACCCTTACCCTGTTGACACTCGCCAGAAGTTAGTGGTCTCACTTTTGTAACACTACCGGACTACGCTGTCAAGGGAGGGGGCACTGGCCTTCCTTCACGGGGGAAGGGGACAGCTTGCCCCCTTGCCCCCCTTCCCATTCCGCTGCGTATAATCAGGTGAACGGTTCGCCTGATTCAATGGCCTTCATTATTCCACGTAAAGTGAATAAGAGCACAACTTTTACAGGAATACTAAGCGTTTTAGCCGCTTGTTTTGTGTTTAGGTGACGAAACGTTTATGAAAGAAAACGCTGGTAACGACGTAAATAAAACTAGAGCACATTTAGACAGAACAGGTGGAAGACACCAAGAATCGTCGTTGATAGATTTCATGAGAAGGTGTGCTGCAGAATGCATGCCTCCACGGGCTTCTTCTTGTATGTATTTAATTTTTTCAAAGCAGGTCCACATTTTTTTTCTTCCGTGATCCGTTTCTTTCGTATATGCGTCCGTTTCGGTTTGTGTTCGGTTTGTGTGCGGTGTCATTCACTGGCCGCTGCTCGGATCCCGTTGTTTCGCCGAAGAAGAGAGGCAGTGCCAGGTGGCTGCCCAGTGGCCAGTCCTGCAGGCGGCTCCGCCCCGCCCCGGCCGGCGGCCTTGCGGTGTTGCTCGCGCTGGACAGAGGGGGCAGTCTGGTGGGCCAAACGACTGACTGACCCCTCAGCAGACACTAGACGTGACACAAGACTGGACGCTCCCGAGCCAAACAGGCTGTGCATCTCAAGTTGCAAACAAGTAAACAAACAAATCTGGTGGGCGAGTTCATCAAGTGGTTGTGAACTTCGAGTGTTGGCGTTCGGGACCCCTGCTGTTTCGTGGACAGTGTAAGTGATGATTCAGGGAGCCCAGGCTCATTGCACTGTGCGGTTCTCTAGCGGCTGGTAACGTCTCGTGTCGGTTTTGATTCGGTATGTTGATGAACGTAGTGTGTTCCATAACGTCAAATATATAGCCCGGATACAAACGTTATACCCGGAAATATTTTAAATACATATTTATATACATATATAAAAATCGGAAATATTTTAAGAGTAGTGATATCTTCTAGCTCTTCCTTCCCCTTCCCCCTGTTTTATAAATAGCGTTCGTAAAATTGTTTGTGTAATTTGCAGCGTTATTATTTTGCCAGATCAGAAATGGATGGCCATCGCGCTTCGCGAAGCAAGCCGCGCGCACCAGGTCTCCAGCATCGGTCCGAATACACCGTGTCATGTGATCAGACACCTCAGTCTCCGACCACAGACGGTACGGATACGTTCGAGTACAGCATGCTACTCTGATCACAAAGATGGGTGATCTCCAGCCTGTGGTATGCCCCAGCCCCTGCATCAGCTGCTTCCTAAACCAACTTTGTCGGATGTTTGGATGCTTTTTTGACAACGGTCCGTCTTCGTGAGTGGTTAACCCGCCCCTGTTGTGTCAACCCCCTGTGGGGAGTTGACCACCCCCGTGAGGCTTTTCCAAGATTGCGAGAGAACGAACGAACGCAGCGCCACGAAATTCCATGCACCTCTTGCTTGATCATGTTTACACCTTGTGTCAAAGTTTTGACTTCAGGTGAAGTCATGAGTCTGACCTGGGTCAGGTCTGACGGACCTATGTCCAAAAAAAATTGACGCCCTGTAACTTTTTCGGAAAACATGATGTCACAATAATACCTTGAGGGATTAGAGATCTTGACAAATGCAAGAAATCTGGTTCTCAGATTTTTCGGAATTTTCCGGGTCATTGACCTAGCTTTCAATACACCTTGTCATTTTTTGGGACATTGACGGAATTTTTCGTAGCATTCTTGGTGTGGGATGATGCAGACATCAAACTACCGTCATTGGGCAAAGTATCAATGACTTTCAACCATTGACCTGGGGTCGGGTCACAAATAACTGTTTTGAGCCGAAATGCATTAAAATCGGCGATAAATTTCTCAGAACGGGTAGAAAATAACAGAACTGCCTCGCACAGCTTCAAGTAATACCAGGAAGTTAAAAAAATAAAAAATTGCATATTTTGGAAATAAACAGGTTCTCGCGAATACAGCTCTACCAGTTGCGTAAATTAATAACGACTGCATTTTTCCAAAATTTAAGAATGAGAGACCATCACAAGAACTCCTAGTATCAATAAGTATTACACTGAAAGGTTTTTGTCGCGAAAATAAAGATACTCTAAAATTAGTTCCCGTTAATTTCGTACCGCGTTCGTCTACGGCGCCCACCGGCAGTAAGGGCGAAAATCGCCGTGTTTTTAATTTAACACGGTTTCGGCGTATATATTAAATTAATCAGAGAAATTAAGAAATTAAGGTTTTGGCGTATATATTAAATTAATCAGAGAAATTAAGCGTGTATCGGCATCTCCGGACTTTTACCTGTTCGTTGGTGCATTTACCTATACGTTATTAATCACAACCTTTGAGATCCAGGCCGCTTCTTGGTTTCTTCCAGTCGGCTGTGAGAAAACGTAAATAGGGCGTGAATGGCTTACTTATTATCCAAAACTTAAGATAAGACTAGGTTCGAGCTCTACTTGCAACGAATTTTCCATCGGTGTTCTTATTTTTATCTCACAGCCAACCGTTCGTGAGTTAGAGGGGGCGGTCAACCGCCCTTTCCCCTCCCCTGAGTCGGGCATGATCGGCGCCAACCGCCGGCTGGGGGCGGATTAAGATAATTGGTTGTTCAAAATTGTTTTAGAGAATTTTTACGCAGTTAGCCATGGTTTCGCTAGGTGAGGCACTGTGATCATGGCACGCTGACATTTTGCATGAACTGTGAAAACCTGCGTTGCATCAGCCACTGAGTGCATGCGAATTACGAGTGAATGCGCTGTTTACCCTGCGACTTGCTGAGGAAGGGGGACGTCGGACGTCCCCACCCGTTTCTCCGTGGTCAAACAGCGTAGCGATGCGGTGAGCGGTCAAACGGCACCCTTGGTGCTTCAGTTTCGCACATTTTGCCGCAAACAAGATTTGCAGGGTCATGTCGAAATGATCTAAAAGCTTCTAGTGTGCAGCAACTGTTACAATGTCAGGGAGGTCAATGTGGAGCACCCATGGCGTTACACAGAGTCATCATGGGTTAAATTTATGAATTACATTTTTCAAGCGTAATGCCACTGTAGACCATAAACATAACTGCAGCAGATATTTGAAGGTTTAGTAGTCGAGTCTTCAGTGTGTAGAAGAATGTTCTTCAGTTATACGGCCTTTCATGCTGTTATGCACCATATTAAATGTACTAAAGCTCAAAGTATATTTCGCCTTTTAGTACCATTTGAACTTTGACCTGTGTCACCATTTTGCTCAGATAGACGTGAATGGGAATGCCATGAGTACCTTTACACTTACGTGGGCCTTAGGATACCTGTAGTCTTAGATTTGTACACAAAAGTTGTCATTCCCCATATCTGCCAAATATTGACCTTTGACATGACCTGTTGCCTGGGATATAACTTTGAGGGGAAACATGTGACAGGCGTTAACATCCAAATTAGATCAGTTGGAATCAACCGCCAAATCTATCCACTGGTTGCGGAGTATTGAGCATTAAACATATGACGTCCCATCTCTTCGATCCCCGTAAGTGGAAAATGTCAACATACCTCGGCAACTGCCGGGGTAAGCACTGACCATGTGTGCCTTTCGCTGATGAGCATCCGGGAAATTCCGTTTTGTTGTTGTCTCGCTGGAGACAGCCGTTGACCGTGATCACTACACTGACGGCTGGCCTGTGCAGACTGGGAGCGTCAGCCTCTGGCGGGGGACGACACGCCGTCCGTGGACAGGGCGTGCTACTCTCCGTCGCGGCCGCGGCCGCCGCTTCCGATGGGTGGGGACAAATCGCTGGTGGACTGGGACTGTTCGTCTCAGCGGCGGCCGCGGCCACACCTGGCCAAGGGGAACATGGAGCCAGACACTGCCGCCAGTCGGGGTAAGTGTCCGCCCAGACTGGCCGTCAGGTTCATTGGCCCATTGACAGGTTGTCGGGGTAGGTCGCAAAGACCATGCATTGCGCCGTCTGGCTGGTGCGCCAGAAGGATGCTGACGTGTTATGAGTACAGTGTGGTAGATGGTGTTGGTGGCCGGAATTGTTCTCGCCAGAGCTGGTTTGTTTTTATCGGTTATTGGACAACGCGCCTTGACCCGATGTTTTTTTCAGACAGCTTTTGGAGAGGACACAGGTTGATTCGAGATCCACTGTCTTCCTTCTCACATTCTCATCCACCCAGCTACCTCGGCCTATCTCGTGCGTTTTCCATCCACCTGTCGAAAGCGTTTCTCCTGTCGATGAAGACTGTACGTGCGCGTGATGATTGTTCATGTTGATGCTGTTTTGTACATTTTTGCTCTCATACAAGAGATAACGTGCGTTACTTAACTAAGTCTACATTGTGTCGTTCTTTTTTGCCGGAGAACGTCGCTTAACTGGCTGATTTCCCCAGATTGTTTGCAGTGCACTGTTTATGACCCAGCAGATCCGCCTTTGAAGCCAGTCAACTCCAGCGGATCGATGAAGTGCAGCAACTCTGCCGATCGACCACAGAGCCCGGTCGTCCAGGAGCCGATGTCAGAGATCGGACCTCTTGCTGTTTCGTCCAACAGATACCAATTCTCTCAGGGAAATCTCAGGTCTGTCTTTCGCTGCAGGGACTACGAAGGGGCATGACGTGCTGGTCACGGGTCCCTTGTTAGGCCATGACTTAGTGATTTTGGTACACTTTGTGGGTTTTTAAAACATTTGGCAGGTTACCAGTTTGCTAGTTATTCGGTCGCCGTACCAAGGCGTACCGAAAAAAGGCTCATTGAATGTTCGCTTTCTTTTAGCTTGAGCACATTTCTATTTTGACAGCCTGCTGACGTCAGGGGATGCGTGCGATTTGATTTGACTGTACAGTGGATGTCCATGGTTTCGGCTGTTTAACAGATGTCGTTTGGTTCGTGCTCAGCAGGTGGCCGGGTGCCTTGATCAGGCCTGTGTGATGTGGCGTGGGTGTTGCTGTGCTAACGTTTTAACGCCTGTGAGCTCTACAGGACCCTCAGTCTGGGCGACCACAACCCGTCTCGTCTGCTGGAACGATACGGAAAGGCTGCGTTCCGCCGACTGATGAGAGGCTGGGCCGAACTCTTCTGGGTGCTCTCCGTGCCAGTACTACTGGTCACCACATTCTTGTACTCCCTTCTCAGGTGAACAGACCCGCCCGAGTGCCGCCGACCGGCGCGCTTCACACACATAAAACGTGCAGATTGACAACTGCCTTGTCGTTAGCCGTTCCGTGGGAGCCGAGTTTCATCAGAGTTGCGATGATCCCAAATGTTACCCCTTTGAACCATGTCGCCAGCCCCTTTGTGCGAACGCTGGCCAGCGTCTGACACGTGTGACGCTGCGTCAGGTTCGTCTAGCCGGCGTCTGATGCGCCGGCTAGACGTGTGACACTGCGCCAGGCTTGTCTGATCGACGTCTGATGCGTGTGACACTGCGCCAGGCTCGTCTGACCGGCGTCTGACGCGTATGACACTGCGCCAGGTTCGTGTAACCGGCGTCTGACGCGTGTGATGCTGCGCCAGGTTCGTGTAACCGGCGTCTGACGCGTGTGATGCTGCGCCAGGTTCATACTGCAGGCTGTGGTGCGGCCGGTGACGGTCGGTCCTCTCCAGCTGATTGGCGACCACCTGCTGAAGCCGGCGGCCGTCGCGCTGCACGATTCGCTGCTGCTGCCGGCTGCCACGCTGTTGGCCAATGTGGTGTCGGCGCTGGTGCTGGTCGCCGGCCCGCTGTCCCAGCTGCTGGAGGCGCTGCTGCGCCCGCTGGCCACCGTGCTGGCCTCTGTCCGGCTAGTTCACGTCAGCTATGGCGGTGCGCCGGCCCAGCAGGTCCACACTCAGACGGTCTGAGGGTGTCCGCTCAGCACATCCGGACTCCAGCCGCCGGGACATCCGCTCATGCCACCAGTGACACGGCACGGAATCACCCGTCCCGTTTCACCTGAAATGACGCTGCATTCACGATCAGCGACACTCGCCTGTTGAACTAGATGCCTATGGAGCTACGACACCTTGATGTTAAAGTTTTAATGCGACACCTTGATGTTAAAGTTTTAATGTAATTCGTCTGACTTAAGCCACACAGTAATGCAGATAAAGATATTGTTGGGTCGCAGAGCCATCTACGGGCCTTGAAAGCAGTCTAAGATGCACAGTCGTCCGTATGTAGCGCTGTGATTCGGATCGGTAATTGACCATGATGCCTCCAGGACGTCATGCTGTTTGGCTAATTGGTAAATCGCTCCACTGTCAGCTTTCTTTCGACGGGGCTAGGTCAACCTTGCGAGAGCTGTTATGAAACACTCATGTTCTTGTGTAATCGTTAATGCTGCTTCGCAAATGGCTGGCAAAAATACACGAGGGCAAATCTGCCGTCCAAAACAGGAGAGAGGTAATCCACTACAGATCAAATTTACATGTCAGCAGTTTTTCTGTTTTGTATTCGTATCCTTTCAAACACAATGTGAACGGAGTCCTTACATGATAATGGCCCACTTTTGGAGAGGAATGAACGGTGTAGTCTGAATATTAAATGATCTTCAGAGCAGGAACGTGGAAGCATCCAGTCAAAGCAGAGCAAAGAAAATGCTAAATTCACCCAAAAGAAAGGGTCATGCCCCCGTCATTCCTATGCACATGCTTAAGAAAAAAATGGCACAAATGTCTCGTATCACGAGAAAATGTGAGTTGCGGTTTTCTTCTGGGCGACAGAAACGTTAGATGTCACGGAAATGCCTTCCTTATAGATGAAATTTGTGCACAGTATTTCTGTCAGTCCTCCAAGATCCTGCAAACACCGTTTTCATATGTGCAGGGTTCCGGGGGGGGGGGAGGAGGTTGCGACCACTACGGTATGCGGACACACTTGGCCGCAGCGTTGTGAAAAGGACCTGTGAGCTGACGTCACTCTCGTCGACGTCTCGTCGCATGCCGATTGATGGCTGTGGATGCAAGAAAATTGCTCCTGTGGCTCAGTTTTGAGCCACTTGTGTTTTTGCCGGTAGCCATGATGTCATTGACACTTCGTTTTTAGGCAGACATGCCAGTAATGTACCAGCTGAGCTGTGCCCTGGATTGCGCGTATTCGTTTCGTAGCTGGAAACCATTGGACCAAGGCAGGATCAACATACATCTTGTGGGTGCATTTTGCCGCCACTAAAGCTGTAATCTCCGTCCCTGGAAACTTGTCAGCTTGTCTGTGATTTCAAGCGGTATACATTCTGCTGCCGTATGGGAAATGGACGTCACCGCGAGTGCTCAGTGTAACATCTACAGTTTTGCCATGTGAAGCGTCGCTGTTCTGGATGACGCACCTCGTCGCTTTGTGGACACCATCGGGAAAAAGACGCAGCCACGTACGTACACGTACCTCGTCTCATCCGCTGTTCTTCATTGGCGATGGTATAGGTGCCGCGCCGTGAGCCAGTGATACCCGGTCTGTGGTCTGTAATCTCTGAGCCGCACCGTCCAGAACAGTGTGGCCCGTCCCGCCGCCGCCCGGGGCTGGTGCGTCTGCCAGCAGTGCACGTGCCACGCCAGGCACTCTGCAGAAGAACTTTTGTCGTACAGTGATCAGGAGGATGGGGGGGGGGGGAGCCAGTCATCGGTGGAGTGATGGCCGACGGTGGCCATCGTTTCAAGTGTTTCAAGGCCGACGAGGCCACCCTTTCAATGTAGCTGCACATGCGGATAACTGTGTTCTTAACTGAATGACATTATGCAAAACTGGCATGCAAAATTGGCCCGGAAAATACACGAAATTGAAAACGGTTATCGGAGTCTGAACATTAGAGCCCATCAAGAGTCGTAATGCCTTTCAAAAAGTGCAGTGCGAAGATACGGACTTTGCCGTCATGGCTACGATCAGAGGAGCAATCCGGCCACCCGCTTCATACCCGCCCATTCCGAGCGATGACTGTTCTGAGCCCAGCATCGTGGGGTCGGACAACACCGTGACGATCGTCTGCGGACCCGGTGGATTGAGACCGTCAGTGAACTGTCAACAAAGACAGAATGGCCGCCCCGGTCACTGCGGGACCCGCGGCCGCCGCCGTCTCCCCGTACCCGACCCCCTGTTGCGGCCACCTCTGTCTGTTCCCGGCCTCCTGTTGTGGCCACCTCTGTCTGTGTCTGGCCTCCTGTTGCGGCCACCTCTGTCTGTTCCCGGCCTCCTGTTGTGGCCACCTCTGTCTGTGTCCGGCCTCCTGTTGCGGCCACCTCTGTCTGTGTCCGGCCTCCTGTTGCGGCCACCTCTGTCTGTGTCCGGCCTCCTGTTGCGGCCACCTCTGTCTGTTCCCGGCCTCCTGTTGTGGCCACCCCTGCCTGTGTCCGGCCTCCTGTTGCGTCCACCTCTGTATGTTCCCGGCCTCCTGTTGCGGCCGCCTCTGTCTGTGCCCGGCCTCCTGTTGCGGCTGCTCTGGGCACTTCCGCGCCAGGCGCACTACACGATAATCAGGCGGCCGACCCAGCGCCCCGCCTGGCGCCACTTTCTCTCGCAGCCACCGACTGACACGGTGACTTTGGGTGACCCGGTGTGGCCGTCGGCGGCGGCGGCGGCGTCCGGCCAGCCGTCCAGGTTCGCCTGCCAGGACCGCCGCCGTCTCTGCAGGTGCCGCCTGCCGCCCAGCCAGCGCTGTCGGTCGCTCCAGCCGGCCGACTGCCGCCCAACTCAAGGGTTCATCTCGGGAGTCTGTGGCGGTAGCCATTTGCGCCGCCTGATAATGAGAGCGGGGCACGTCCGTCATCATCTGCTAATCACTCGTAGTGCCCGCCCGGAGTGCGGGAACGTGGGGAGGATTGCCGTACTGTGGTCACATGCTTAGACTCAAAGAGCTGGTTGCACATGGGAGAAATGGCGTCGTTCTTCCGCACACAGTAACTCCCATTGCTCCTTGTAGCAAACTACGTCAGCTCTGGTGAAATTGCCATTTCTACCTAATGATTATGTCGGCGCGATGTAGCGTGACGTACCTGGAACTACCACTGACGAACTATGGAAATGAAAGACTGTGTGGGGCTACGCTGTTTATTTCATATATCCGCTGCCGGTGATGCGTTGGTACATTGTATGGTCTCGCTCAGTTATCGCATCCAGCATCTCGTGTCTAGTTCTTTTCATTACGGTGTGCACAATAGACCGTCCATAAATTACAAAATGCATTATCGGAGTTTTTTTTTAATTCCACCCCTTGTGACGTATTACAGCCGTCAGCCAACTCCTTAATTACGTACGAAATGCGGAATGTGGTACGAGATGCGTAACGCCTTCTACTGCTTGTCCGTCCTGACATTTTGAACAGCGCATCACTCATTTTAGTTTACTAGCGTCGATCAACGTAAGTTATTCACGTGATTCCCCAGAAGGCTATTTTTGTCCCTTCTGTGGTATTTTAGTCCCTTTTTCTGGTTTGCTGCTCAGCGTTATGCAACCCTCTGCCAAACCTCCAATCTCCCCGTTGCTTTGTCACGCATTCGCGAACTCCCCCATCCAGCCTCAGCGTTACACGATTTATGGAGGAACCCCAAGGAATAACACGGCACTCCTTTTCCAGATGTTCTCTAATGGACGGCAGGAAAGTTAGTCAGGTGGCAGATTGGGAAATTCGTTTAAAATCCACACCCCGCAATTTCTGAAATCTTGGACCAGTGCCTACATCAATACTTGATAAGACTGGACAAACCGCATTTAATGTTTCAAGTCTGATTTACGTTGACGTCACACTGGCTCCGAAAATTTCCTCCCTGGGTACGTTACAAAATCAAAAAAGCAAGAAGAGTGGGGAGGGAGGAGGAACACCGAGTTTGTAAGACGAAGCTTAGTACGGCAGAGCAGGACAACTGTTTTCTGTGTGGAGAAGGGAGAGTGTTGTTTTTTCTTGTTAGGTTCTGTTCGACGGTCTGTTGAAGTCTGTCTCAGGGTGAGCCACATTCCCCGCAGAACACGTCAGCCAGTCAGCCGCTCCCATGTTGGTCGTTCTCAGACGCCCGCGATATCGAGCCTTGAACGGCGGCTCAGACAAACACCGAAGCCATGGATCCGTGTAACGGGCGCCAGATCAGGCGGAGGCGGCCGGTATTCTCGTCAGGTGCGGTTGTGTGGCGACTAGTCGGCGATTTAGCGGTGCCGATCCAGGGCCGACCGGTCGAAGAGGTCAAGGCCGAGCCATGAACTGCGCTCTCTGCGATTGCTCGGTCTCTGGGTGCATGTCAAAGCCCGTCGGTGGCGGGTACCGACTGCAGGCGGAAATCGGTCTTGGAATTCATGCTCCAAGTCTCGTCTTTATTTCGGCAACCTGGCTCCAGTTACCCACCGTTTGGCTGGTGTTATGAAACATTTGGGTGGTGTACTTTGGTTTGCGAAGTCCAATGTTAATATCATACAACACACAAGTGTGATACATTGGCACACGGCGCAGGTATCCAAAAAGCAGTATCACGAGGATGAAGAACCTCCAGTTTGTCCATCCAGCTACTGCTTCTATCTACACATCGAACATCGTCCAGTTTCTTAATGAGTTAGTCCACACTCCATGCTTGATGCATCCGAACAAAGGCTTAAATGAACATAATGGAACACATCACACCATCTGAAGTTCTGCTTTATCGCGCTCAACTCGATCATAATGATCTGGAAGGTGTTTTCTTACGAAGCAGAAAGTTCACACTCCGTGGTTGATCCGTCCGACCACAGGCTTAAACGAACATAAGGGAACACATCACACCATTTTAAGTTTTACTTTATCACGTTCAACTACATGATAATTACCTCGAAGGTGCTTTCTTATGAGGCAGATATCTAAGCTTGGAGATCATTATCCCCGTTTTAACGCTCACCATAGAAAAACACCTAGAACGTACAAATCGCAATCGCAATCGCACAACACGGTGTTGCCCGCTAGTGCTGAAATACTGAGCCTAAGCCGCCTTGTGTCGCTGAAAGATGTGCGGATGGAAAACTCAGAAGTAGCCAGGGACGTTAGAAGTAGCCAGGGACGCAGCCTTTGGGGACATGGGGGCACTGATCCCCCCCTGGGCCAAGTGGTCTAGTTATATAGATATATGAAGATTTCGCAGGAATATGTAAAAGTGATGATATCTATGTTGCAAAAGCAAACATGATATGTTTTCCTGTGCGTTAAATATAAGGTAAAGTTCACAAAATTGCAATTTTTATAGATTTCGTCACATGCCAATGGCATATGACGAAATTTGGCATTTGCCCCCCCCCCCCTGAGAAAAATCTTGGCTACGTGCCTGGAAGTAGCAGGTGATGTTCTCACATAAGTCGGCATACTATCTGTGCAGCCAGGTGACTACCTAGAGGCGGCCGCGGTCTGCGCGCCTGGGCGGCCTGCGCGTGCCAAGCGAGGAGCCGTCGAGCCCGGAGGCGTGGCCCGGTACCGGCCACCTCATCAGGACGCTGGTCAGCGGTCGCACGCGCTCCTCAAGGTCGGCCGATAGCAGCGGCGCACAGCCGGTCAGCCGAGCTGTGTGGCCAGCTCAGCCCGGCCGGCGGGCGAGCGGTGACAACCCGCGCCGACCCGTTGCGCTGTGCCGGTTCGGTGGCTTGTTTTGCTGCCGTCCTGCGCGACCGGGTCACGTCGTGCACAAGAAAAACCGCCCCATATGTGGCAGTGGCGTGTCAGCTGACGCCTCAAGGTCGCATGACGTCATCACGGGCGGAGGAACGCTTGCAGGGGATGGGGCCGGGCCTCGCCCTTGGTCAGCTGGCGGCCCTGCCGGGCCAGCCGCTCCTCCACGGGAAAGAAGCAGCACTTCGGTGAGCAGAACATAGCCTGGGCGGCGCAGCGGCACTCCAGACAGTTGTCGGACGCCACTCCTGGAAAGACACGGTCATTTGGGGTCATGGCCTTCTCAACAGCACATAGCAACTATGAAACTCACGATCTTCGTCTGTAGAACGCGCAACGTGTTACACCTTGACAGGGGCGCAGCCAGGATTTTCTTACGGCGGGGGAGGCCCGGATCTCAGTGTGAACTGAAATCATACGAAAACTGCCTGCTGGGAAGATGATGTGCAATGATTTTCACAAAAATACGGGCTGGGGGGGGCCCAGGGGTGTTGATTTGTATTCTTTTGAGAGGGCCCTGGCCCACCCAATGCTGATTTGGGACCCTCCAATGTGAGTTTGGACCCCTCCAAGATTTTCTGCCGTTTTTAAAGGGAAATGGGCAAAAATAACGACAAAACGACCCCAACAGATAAGAGATACGCTATGGACAAGACAGAGAAAGCAAAGAATAAACCATAAAGTGATGTACTTATCTGTCATTCTACCTTCTATCTATCTATGTAAAGATATATACATGGGAATAAACGGAATTTTTTCTTCGAAAAATAGTAACAAAAAACTTGTAAATTTCTTTTGATCAAAACAAAGTGTGCTAAATCCGTTAAGAAGCTCACATTTGGGGGAAGGTTAGGTTGTCGGACCCTCGGCTCGGCCCGCCCAATCATTTACAGAAACTGACGTCCCTACCCGGTCCCCCTTTCGCTGCGCCGGTGCACCTTGACCAGACTTGTGCTCGATTCCATCGGAATCGGAATTAACTCCGAAATCGATTCCATTATAGACAGTCCGAATCGGAATAGATTTCACGGATCAGTGCCAGAATCAGAGTCGGAGCTTAATCACACGATTGTCTATGTGATCAGAACTGGAATCGATTTCAGTTGCTTAATCCAATCCAGTTGATCTTAGTGGGATCGATTCCGAAATGGAATCATTTCATTTTGAATCGGAATGAGAATGCGAGATTACGCGTGCACGCACGCACACGTAATCGGATCCGGCATTGATTTCCACGAAGTAAAGTCAAGCACAAGTCTGGTCTGGACACATTTACTCTGCCATGGTTATTTAACGCGTCTTTTGACGATGCAGAATCGGGCGTGATCCGTGAGCTAAGTACTGAGTTGCTGCGATGAATGTACTACGTCATAATTGCGCAACCGACGTCGTGGTCGTGACGTATTTTCGACGTTTTCATTTCTAATGCCTTTTGAAAAAAAAACATTACGAGACAGTGCTCACACGGCGACCACGTCGTTATTCTTGGAAATGAAAGCCTTCACCCACTAGTTGACGCGCCAGAGCCGCTTGTCTTCTCTACCAGAGTGAGGCATTCATTTCATGAGGCCGTGCATGCCATGCAACTGACTCGCTCCATCTGGCGACTAAAATCAAGGCATATCTCGGAAAGCAGTGTATTTTAATCCCAATCTTCCAGGTGCTTTGCACATGCTTGTGCGATTTGGTGGAATACTGGAAAGGCTTGCGTGAAATAAATAAATAAATAAATAAAATAAAAAATAAGTGATGCGCTGCATTTGCCATTCTTGTATCTGCCCATGGTAAGCTTTATCGCAAACCCAGTCCACCGTATTTGGGACGGTTTGATTCGCCCGTGATCATGCACAGGTGCAACCAGCCTCTCTGTCTTTTGAAACAATTGATCACTGCTTTACAGGTGCACGAGGCGATATTTCTTGCACAGCGGTCACGGGATAATAACATCGTGCGAGACAAGATTACAGTAGCCTATGTCATACTGGACACAGCTGCAACAATCCTGCATGATTGCACAAAATTTGTCAACCCTAGGAAATATCCGGTCCCGTGCGATCTACGGACGAGGCAACATATGCTATCGAAACGACGACCAATGTATGGTTCAGTTCAGTGAAGGTAAGGCACTGGAAGAGGAAGTGGAGGATGAATGTTGTTGGCCTCATCTTCGGACTATGACGTAGGCGTGTTGGGGTGCAGGACATGCGAGAAGCGGGGATCCGCGCCGACGTGGCGCAGCTCGACACAGGGTGCAGAGACGGGACGACCACCAATCAGCTGCCGGTCTCCTGCTGCGCCGGCTGGCCGTCTGAGAGCGTCTCCCTCGGCAACCTTTCTGGTACACCCCGTCAGGCGCTGCCAGGCTGAGCCTGACCCGGCTGACACCGCAGAAACCAGAAGGCGCGTCACGTAACGTGGTGGCGACGGTAACGGAGCCGCTCCGGGTGCTGGCCACAGGCAGTCTGCAGTCCCGCGTCGCTGGACGTCGATCACGCTGACGGGCCGGGCCGGGCCGATCACGAACTGCCCTCCCCTGGCTGGGTACGGTTTTACACCGAATCATCGTACTTCGACCTCAGCCATTTCTGCCCACTGTTTTGGAGTCGACGGCGTGTGATTACGGTCGAGTGTTAAGGCGTTTTTATGATCATGACCTGACGACACATAGGTGACAACTTCAGTACGTTTACGTTGACGTTGTCTCATCTTCTTGTAAAGCCAATATTTGCAAACATGGGTTGCCCACAAACGATTTTGATACGTATATTCAGTTCCCTTTGCTCTGGGGCCAGATGTCTTAATTGCCGTGGGTGCTCCAGCTCATACAATCAGTAGGGTGGCGGCTCTATCAACTTTGGAAAATTCAACACACAATGCGTGGTACTGGGTCCGAACTTGTTGCCCTTCGTCGACTTCCTCTCAAGCTCATCATCAGCGTGGTTGATGCATTTCCATCGGTTGATTGCTTTGAAGGTAACGTCCGGAATGGCAGCGATGTTCAATTAATTTTTTCAACGTTCTGAATAATTCTCGGCTGACCTTATCGACTTTAACTACCTTTTTGTTCCCATTGACTCTTTCTTCAAAATGCTTAGCAGTTGTGGACAGTACAATCACTACCATGAAGAGATATCCCAGTCATGGCTTCGGTGGCACGTAATGGCGTTGTTAATGTCATTAAATGCAAATGGCTTGAAACATGAACTGGTGAAAAAGCGCATTTTAGCTAAAGGGCGACTCAGGAATATTTATGTCTCACCTTCCAGCTGCAGTTGCCCCCTCATGATTTGGAAAATTTACTTAAGCCCCACGGTGTTGCATGGAAAAAAATCGACTTAACAACAGCTTTTGCCCCTCCCCTACTCTGAAACCGTTCCGCGGTATATGGCTGGAGGACGAAAAAAGCAGGCCGTTTGCAGAAAAATCAGAGGCAAGTGGTCCATGATCACCAGTCTGAAGCAATACCAGAAAAGGAACTATCACCCATCGCGACCATCGCCATCGGGCCAGGGCCTCAGAATTCCGCCACCGCAGACGCCGTGGCCTGATATTTACGAGGCAGTGAATGTTAGCGACAATATAAATATCTTGGAAACGTTGCCCGCATTCCAAAGGTGAAAATGAGCAGCCCGCTTGGTCACACCTTTCCAGAATCAGCGAAAAGTGACCTTGGTGCAAGACAGGACTTTGTCACGTACTGAGTGGTGGGCATTCCACCCAGTGGTCCTCATCCTGCACCCACCAGTTCCCGTTCCAGTGTCCACCATCGAGATGTAGTTTGACTTCAGAGGGTGATGGTATTTACAGAGGTTGGGGTGTTTGCAGAGGGTCGGGTGTTTACAGAGAGTCGGATGTTTACAGAGGGTGGGTGTTTACGGAGGGTGGGATGTTTACAGAGGGCCGGGTGTTCTCAGAGGGTCGGGTGTTTGCAGAGGCCGGTTGGGCCGGACAGAGGGCCGGGTGTTTACAGAGGATGGGATGTTTACGGAGGCCGCACAGGGCCGGGACGGAGCCGTCCGCGTGGGCCGCCACCGGCCGGCCGCCATGATCACCGCTGATAGCTTGGCTGGGACACAGGCAGAGGCGGCGTCCACGCACCCCTCTGACCGGCACTGAGGCCCCGAGCCGTAATCACCCCCCCCCCCGTCCCGTCCCGTCGCGTCCCATCCCGTTCCTGACAGGGGAGATGATCCCGGCGCAGCAGTGTTTGCAGCAGTTTGCTCATCTGGATCTCCTGCTTGTGATCTCCTGTCGCAACGGCTCCCGGCGTGAGTATCAGAGCCATTGTCAGGGCCTCGATATCCATCATAAGGGCCCCATGATTAGTAGGCAGGCGTGCCAACAGGGCCCCGTCTTGTACACGGGAGCGCCCAGTTCGTTGCTCCCATACAGGAAGGAACCGGCGACGAATGCACGCTCCTCCATATTTGGCCGGTATCTTAGCCGATCTTCAGAGAAGCCGACCTGCTCCGTGGCCGCGGCCGTCTACAGAGCAGCCCCCCCCCCCCACCGGGCGCGCGAACGTCGCCTGACGATGGGAGGCGCACGAGCAGCGCGGACACACGGCACCACCCGCGGCCGCCGCTTGCTAGCCACAGGGTGACCCTGACCGCCGGCCGGCCCTGGTCCGGGGCCGACTGCTGTCGTCCGGGCGAGCTGACGGATGAGCGGGACGCACTGTGGGCGGGCCTGGTCCCTGCTGCTCCAGTCCCTGCTGACCCGGTCCTTGCTGTCTCGGTCTCTGCTATCCCGGTCTGGGCTGCGCCGGTCTTTGCTGCGCCAGTGTCTGCTACCTCGGCTGCCGTTGCTCTGGTCTGGTCCGGTCCCGTTGGGTCTCTGGCTGAACGCTGAAAGGTCTGCGCCAAGGGAATGGACTGGAAATGTCCTCCCCATCCCTAACTCCGAAACACCGACTGAGAACGATAACAAGACCAGCCGACGTTGCGCGGCGACATGCGGCTGACACGCTGTCTACGGCGCCACACTGTGGTCCACGCCGTGCAGATGGGCCAGTTGCGACAGCTCGGCCTGGGGCCGGCGGCGCTGCGCCTGGCTCGGCGCGGCTGACCGCCGGCCGCCGAGAGGACGCCGTCCTCCGTCGCGTGTCTGCCGGCGGCAGGAGCGGCAGCACTGGGCTCGCCCGGGCTCGGACGGCCCCGGCCGAGGTGTGGGGGAGGGCGTGTCGACATGGCGCCACCAGGCAGGGCGCACACTGGCACGGGAGCCAGCCGGCCGGCCGCGGCGCAGGGCCTCCTTTAAGGAAACTTGACTCCAAGACCAAGAATGGTCAGTTCATCCCAACAGACTTAAATATACCCAAAATTTAATGCTGTTTCCAAAGAACCATGTTCTGTCTTTGAAGTAGTCCAAATAAACCTGTCTCTTTCCATGTGGTAAAAAAATTGTTTCTTCAGTAATAAAACCGAACAACATTGAATACAAAGTATGATTAAAGCCATTAGAAACAGGAGCGGTAGAAGATCTATGGAGATGGAGGGGGTTACTTTGTTTCTTTCCACGCAGCGTCATAGGGTTCCAACCCCGGTCCTCAACACCCCTGAATAGACATGTATCCGGGACTGCCTACACAGATTGGCAGGTAGTGGTCCCCGAAACCACAAATAAAAGGGAGCATGCCATATTTTGTACAATGAGATCAGACAGACTGAATTTTATGATGCCATATCAAGACAAAAGGAGACACACAAAGTGTTCGCTCAAGGAGGTTGTGTCCCAAGGGTTATGCCTCCAAAGCTGAAAGCTCATGATCATCAGCATCATTGGTTTTGGATCATGTGAGAACATTCTGGCATTTGCTTGAGGGACACATCATTTCACAATAGGCAACATGTATGGAAAAAATAGAAACTTTGCCTGGTGTAAGAATGTTTGGAGGTATAAGAAATTACGCCATGATGACTCCAGCTACCTTCCACACGCTACATTGACTGACTGAGCTTCCTGTTCAATCAATCTCAGATCTGCTCTTTAACAAGATCTGCAGCGTTTGGCAAATACGCACTCATTCTCAGCTCAGTTCCTGCCTTATTAATAAGCATATCCTTTCCCCTTCCCCATATGCCTATCGTCCATCCCACCCACCGAGGACGCTCTCCTCGACGTTGTCGAATGCGCGGCTCGGAAGATCGACGTCGGTCACTCAGAGTCACTGACTTCGATCGACCTGAGCGAGGCTGTGACGTCGACGTATGACGACGAGCGTCGACCACTCATTGCTGCTGAGCTGGTATGGCATCTCTTTCGGCTGGTTCAGCAGCTACCTCTCTGACCGCTCCCAGTTTCTTCGTGGCGGCACCTCCAGACTTCCTCTATCCCACGGAGTCCCTCAGGGACCCATCCCGGGTCCAGTCCTTTTCCGCATCTTTGTGAATAACATACCCCTCTTGCTACCCAATGGTTGGTTCCTGTCCTATGCCGACGATACCCAAATCCTGGACGCGGCATCCTCAGACCCCGATGAATTCCAGGTGCTCAAGTTCGAGCTGAGGAGAACATCCAGCGTTTACAGCATTGGTTCACGGCAAATAGCCTAAAAATGAACACAGTGAAAACCTGTTTCACTATTCTCGGAACTCAGATGCTCTCGTTAAAGCCTCACAGTTTAGTTTCCGGATGAATGATATCGATATTCGGCCTTAAAGATACATAAAACTACTGGGTGTTTTCCTCGACCAAACCTTGTGCTGGGAACATCACATATCTTCCGTGATCCGGCGATCCAATGCAAACCTCATTTGAGGCACCTCCCAAAATTCGCCTTCACCTGGTCCCACACACCCTAAAAATCCTTGCACAGATCCATGTCTTCCCCTACCTCTCGTACGGCTCGTTAGTCTGGGGCGGCACCTGCCGTCCTAACCGCCTACAGCGGATTTTCCTTACGCAGCTACGCCTTAAGCGCCTACGCCAACATCCACTTCGCAGCCAAATTAGTCGCCAGTCTGTGTAGCTGCGAACACGTTATTCCCACCCTCAGCGCTCTTGGCTGACCATGACAGCAGATGACAGAGCGCCGCGATGCAGTGGACGTGTACCGCGCGATGCATGTCTCCGCCGCCCCTGCCTCGCTTTGGCGCTTGTTTCGCTCGCATTGCGCTGTGTCTGACAGCCAACCACGCGCTGCCGCCGCTGATGCCGCCGTCCTTACTTGTCGCGCGTCCACTGCAACGCAGCGGCTCTTCTCACACAGGGCCGTTGCCGCCTGGAACGGACTGCCGCGGTACGTGACAGGAGTCACCTCACGGCAGCAGTTAGAGTGCCTCAGAGCTGCACCCACCGAAGTCGGTGCTGTTGGTTCTGGGGCCGGGGATGGGGGCACGGGGAGGGTGCTGGGGTGGGGCGGGAGAGGGGTGTTTAATAATGCAAGATGTGCTTTATATGCTTAGATTGTACTGACTGGGCCTTCAAAGCTACGTGTGAAAGACAAAGGCGTAGGAACGGGGGGGGGGGCAAAGAGGCCATGCCCTTAACTTTTCAAGGTGGAAGCAGCAATATTAACTGACCCCCACTTTTTCGGAATAGATTTTTTAGTTTACTTTTGAGCTATCTAAAACGTGTACAGCGATTTACCCAGTTCACCCGGCCATTTCCGACGAAGTTTCATGGGTTGTGCCCGGAGACTTCCAACATGAATGCCTTTTAGAACAACGTATCATTTCAGGCCTAATTCGCGAAAACATTTTACGCTCTCTACAACTCATACGAAATGAGCAAACTCTTTGGTTTCACGTTGGGTCGAAGGACTTTTTTTGTTAGGCCACATCTCCCCTGGCAACGGTCAGCTGAAATAATTTGGCCCTGCCCCTTCCCCACTTTTTGAAACGTTCGTAGGCGTATATGATAGAGGAGCCCTTACGAACCAATACAGTTTATCAATACAATTCACGCATTGATGTGCCTGTCACGCAAAATGCCACATACTCCCATTCCTTAAAAAAATCTTCGGATATCCATTGCCTTATGGTCAGGTAGACCCACGTAGACCCGGCTAAAAACAACGTCAGCTGACAATCACAATGCGTGAGGCAAATGGGATCCGTCTGCATGTTTGTTTGTTCTTAAGACGCACAGCCTCTTCGGCTCATGCGTCTTTGTCTTGAGTGAAGTACTGTGTCTTGTCGGGCGTTAACCCGCGCACGACCGTCGGTCGGTTTCGAACATGCGCGACTGGGGGGGGGGGCAGTTGGCCGCCCCCCTCTAACTGACGAGCGGTTGGTCGCACGATAAAAATAAGCACACCGTTGGGAAGCTTGTGACGAGTAGAGCTCGAAACTGGTCTCATTTTTAGTTTTAGGTAATACGTAAGCAATTTACGCCCTTATGTCTGTTTTCTCATAGCCGACTGCATGACACCGAGAAATGGCCTGAATCTCAAAGGCTGTCACTAATAACGCATGGGTAAAGGCACTAGCGCAGAAGCAAAGATCCGCGGATGCCGATACACGTCTAATTTCCCAGATTTGTTCAATATATACGCCGAAACGCTGAGTTAAAGACACGGCAATTTTCGCGCCAGCTGTAGGCGTGCGCCGCTGCCGTAAGCAGTAACAAATTGATGGGAACTAATTTTTGCGTTCCTTTATTTTCGCGACATAAGCCTATCTATGCAAATTTTATTGATCTTAGTGGTTCCTGTGATGGTTTTTCATGCTTAAATTTTGGAAAAATTCATTAGTTACCAATCTACACAACTGGCGGAGCTTTATTCGCGAAAGCCTGTTTATTTGCAAAATATGCTACTTTTTCAAACTTTTTGAAGTTCATGGTATTACTAACGTCTGTGCAAGCTAGTTCTGCCATTTTCTACCCATTCTGAGTAATTCATCGCTGATTTTGACAGTGGTACCTTTTGGCTCACAACAGTTATTTATGACCTGACTTCGGGTCAATGCTGGAAGTCATTGATACTTTGCCCAATGTCGGCAACTAGATATCTGCTTCACTCCACACTAAAAATGATATGAAATGTTCCGCCAGTTTCCGAAAAAAAACGACGACATGTGTTAAAAATGGGTTTGACCTTAGGTCAATGACCCAGAAAATTTTGAAAAATCTGAGATAGCAGATTTATTTCATCTATTAACATCACTAATCCCTGAAAGTATTACTGAGATATCTTGTTTTGTGAAAAAGTTACAGGGCGCTACACGTTTTTTGACATAGGTCCGTTTGACCTGACCTAGGTCAGACACCTGACCTGACCGGAGGTCAAAACTTTGACACAAAGTGTAAAAATGATACAGAAAAAAGTACACAAAGTTTCGTGGCTCAGTGTGTGTTCGTTCTCTCGCAGTCCCAGAAAAACCTCGGCGGGGGACAACCCCCAGTCGCGGGCAGGTTAAACGTGGAGAAACAAAGTGTTTTGTGTGTCGGTAAAAGCAGCATTTTGCGCTGCCAGATTATGAAGTAAAGCTTAGGTATAGTCAAAACACTTTCTCGCTCTCCACTTGTGTAAAAGAATTTGAGATAAAAACTTCTTCTTTTACCAAGGAACAGAACACTAAGCACGTACGTTAACGCTATTTCATACGACTGTTCTGCCCTCTCCCCCCAGTGACTTAATTTCGCCCCGCTGGGGGTCGGAGACTTGACTGGGGGGCTCAGCCCCCCCCCCCCCCAGTTAACATGTCAGACGAGGCCATGCCGCGGCGGCTGGCGGCGCCTGCCTCCAGTCGCCGCCGGCCGGCTCTCTGGGCGGCCCCGGTCCGGCACTGCGCGCAGCAGACGGGCCGACCCTGACCTCCCGGACGGCCGCTGGTCGCCACTCGGTCTCAGCCGGCATCGGACCCAAGACAGATAGATTGGCATCGATCTAGGTCAGCCTGTCAACAGGCCACGTCCTTTTTACCATGGAGCGATGACGTTTCTAAAAGCAATAACGCAGTCGTTGTGACTAGACCAGTATTGTTACTGGCATTTTACCACAAGTTAGTACCGTTCATCACGCAACCTCGCGAAGCTGCTTTTGTGAGACGCAAATCCAGCTTCACCATCAATGCAAGAGATACTCGTTGAACCTATTTTGCAAAGAACTTTCGTTCTAGTGCATCACGAATAAGACAGGCAGCGTGCTTGACTGCTTCGATCAATGATAAGCACCGAAACTGAACGTTTTTACGAACTGTTGGGTGGTCTCTCTGACGGCCGTTGTTTCAGACCAGCCAGGCTGTGACCTTCACCTGCTCCGCCAGCCTCTGAATGGCAGCGTCGAAGCGCGCTCGTCGGTGTCTGACTAGGACGCGAATGGGCAGCACACGCGCCCCGGCCTTGAGCTGTGTCACGATCGCCACCACGCGGCGAACACGCCTGCGTGTGGCGTCATCGTGGCGGCGCCGGCCCGTTCTGGTGACGCGTCCGACCAGGCGGAGCCTGTCTGCCGCCGTCTGTGGCTCGGTCGAGGCCGCCGCCGCCAGCGCTCTGGCCGCTACCGGATGCAGGGCAGCGGCGCACCGGCCACTGGTCAATCAGCTCAGTCAGGAAATAAAAAAGGGAATGCTTTCGTCTATGGAGTGCAGGTTTCTAGATTTTATGTACGCCAAAAATTGGGTCACGATCAAAGAAACAAATATCCAGGCCCTAGTCTTCCGCGGCTGACGGCCGGAACTGGTCTGTGTCTCAACAACAGACTGACGGTAAAATGCGGCCAATCTCGGCCATTTCCCTGAATGGTTTTGCTCCTGGAGCCCGTCTGATCTCATTAGGGGGCGGCCTTCCTGTCTCGACAGTGAAACGGATGCTCTCACTGTGGACGGCCAGGACCGGTCTGGACACAGAACTCGCCTAGTCGGCCCGGGGCTAACGTGCCAAGCTCCACCGGACCCGAATGGCACGCACTCGGACGTACCGCCAGGCGCGGATCAAAGGGGGGGAGGGATGGGGGCAATCGCCCTCCCCTCGAGGCCTCTCAGTGGCCTTGTGAGAACCCCACAAGAGGGGTCCCTCCAGGATCTCTCTCGGGCCGGCCCTAAAGGGGCCCCTCTCAGACTCAAAAAGGGCCCGAAAGGGCCTCGTATGAGCTTCACGGGGTCTCAGTGAAAACAAGACAGGTCCTTGATGCAGTCAGGGGGCCTTTGGGAGGGTTAGATGACCCTTGAGTTGCGCAGAAGGGCCCTTGAAGTTCCGAAATGCCCCTGAGACCACAACAAGGCCCCAACACGGCAGACTGCCCATGAGACCGCCAGAAACGTCACAGGGCCACTGAGACGGCCAAGATGAGGACCGAGTCCCTAGGATGGCATAGGGCCCCTGGAATGGCGTAGGGGCGCCAATGGGTCCCTCGGACCTGTGTGAAAGGCTTAAAGTTCCTGATGCAGTCAGACGGCCCCCGGTAGGGCTAATGAGACCCTGAGATGGCAAGATGGCCCCTAAGATGGATAGAACGGCCCATGAAACTCTCCAAGGATCCCCAGGGCCGCAAGAGAGGCCCCAACACGAAAAGAACTTACAGATCCAAGCCCATAGAGGGACCCCTGATGACCTGCAGGGAACCCCCTGCCGATCTATAGTGCCCCCTGCCGGTCTGTAGGGGGCCCTAGCCAGCCTGCAGGAGCTCCTGTCGGCCTGTAGGGCTCCCTGCCATTCTGTAGGGCTCCTGCTGGCCTACAGGGGGCCCTGTACTGGCCTGCAGGGGGCCTGCCTGCACGAGCATGCCTGCCGACCTGCACAAGCCCTCCTGTCGGCCTTTTGGCCCCTACCAGCCTGTAGGAACCATTTGCCGGTCTGTAGAGCTCCCTGCCGGCCTGTGGGCCCCTGTTAGCTTTCGGAGTCCATGCTGGCCTGTGGAAGGACCCCTGGCGTTCTATGGGGCCCTGTCGGCCTGTAAGGGTCCCTTGCCGGTTGGAAGGGGTCCCTGCTTGCCTGTAGCTGGCCCCCTGTTGGCACGAAAGGGCCCCTTCTGACATGCAGGTGCCATTGCCGCCGCCTGTAGGGACGGCAATGGCATCTTGAGCCGGCCTGTGGAGGGGCCGCTTACGGCCTGTGGGGAGGTTGCTGGTGTGTACAGGAGTCCCCTGGCGGCCTGCAGAGGTGTCCCCTGGCATCTGTGGGGGCCACCAGTAAAAAATTGTTCTTGGCGCGATCATCGACAATCAGATAAGGGCTAGCCGGTTGCAACTAATGAAGGTTAGCAACGGCAATCATCCATTGTCGTAAATTTCTCACTGGCTGTTTTTATTCAGGGGGCCCACCCCTAGGATACTTCTCACCATTTGTCACGCAACTGGCACCTCCGAAATTTTGGGCCAGCTATACGCCTCTGCGAGCCTCTTGTGAAATGCTGTTAATATTTTTGTCCAGGGGGCCCACATGAAGTGAGGAGGCCCAGTGCTGAGCGAGGACTCTTCTCTCCCCGAAATTCTTGGCTGGCTGCGCCCCTGCCCCCGAATGTGCAGGCGAGCTTCTGGCCCAGAAAAGGTCTCCCTGAGACTGCCAGCGAGGCCTCTGGAACACTAATAAAGGTCCCTAGTACGGTTAGAGGGGCGTTAAGACTGCCAGATATACCCCATGTAACACAGGAAGACCCTTGATACAGCCATGGAGACTACCAGAGACGTTTGTAGGGCCGATGACAATGCACAGGGACCCTGGAATCGCTAAAAGGTCTTTTGTAACTTCCAGAGGGCCCTTGAGACGGCAAAAATGTCCCTCCAGAGACGACTAGAAGGGAACCAAAGACAACAGGGACTCTACTGAGACGACCAGATGGGCCCCGAAACTATTGAGCCTTGAGACGTCCAGACAGCTCCTGAAACGGCCAAAAAACCTAGAGGATTGTCAGAGGCGCCTCTGTCACGGCAGAGAGAAACCTATAGAGGGCCCTTGTTACCGCCTGAGAAATTCCTTAGGCGGCGAAAATTCCCCAGGGACGACAAGAAGGAACCCGAGAAGGCTTAACCCTGCTCTCGGAGGGCTAGAGGGTATGGTCGATTCCCGGCAGGGGGGGGGGGGGCGGGTTCGGCCCCCCCTCCTGAGATCTCGAGAACTACACATCCGATTTCATCGCAACAAACGGCAATCGATTTGCCATGATGTAAACTACATTTTTATAAAAAGAAATTGTTCAAAATTTTGAAAGGAGTGGATACAGGGGGGCAAAAATATAAGAATTAGGGGTATTTTTGAACTTCTTATAACTCCGTTGTTCATGGACCGATTTCGATGAAACTGGCATGGATCGAGAGATTATGGATGGAACTTTTACCATTGGCACACACATTTCAAATTTTGAGAAAATTCATAGGCGTTCACAGGGTTTTAAAAATAGAAGGATTAGTTTTCCAACAACTGAATGAAGAAAAAGGCGAAAACACTTTTTTGGCTTCTGCTGGTCATGTTATGCTAAACAAGTACAAATCGCATTACAAGGTTTGTATAAGGTTAGCATACGCGGTGCCAAAGACATGAAAAAGAGGGAACTGTCATGGTCACACGTTCCTCAGATCAACTTGTGAGCTTTGACCTTAAATGACCTCCAGTGACCTTGGAGTCACTTGGAATGATCTTGTGTGCATTCAATATTATCTGTAAACGTTTTCAGTCATTTGAATTCACTCTATTTCAAAAATTCCATTTACGACTATTGTGATACAAGGTACGCGCACCGACATTTTAGGTTATAGCTCTGTGACTCGACGTGATATCAAGCTGAAACTTGATAAACAAGTAGAAGTCATCCTCCTACGCCATATATGTTCTGGGTTTGGCATTTGAAAGAACAACGCCGAAATTATTGCTATAAAACCAAATTTTGCCTTTTGACCTTGACCTGAACTTGTTAAGTGACCTCACATGAACAAAATTGTATCTGCACATTGCCCAACTATTTATCTATACAGCCATATAGAGTTTTAAGTCCTATCTAAAAAACGCCATTTTTGACGGACATTTTCCTTTTACCTTCAACATGGCCAAAAATGGCCTGAGGTGCCTCCCAAAAACGTTGCCTGGCTCTGCCCCTGAGCAAAACAGAATTTTAAAATTTTGTCACGGCACTTAAAAAGAATAGCGAGGAAAAGTCAACAATTTTCGTAAAGCTGTGTCAAAAAGCTTGGAATTGACGAGCAAAAACCCCGAGGGGAGGGGCGGATTCAGCCCCCTGCCGGGAATAGAGTTAAGTGTCCCTGAAGCTATCAGGTGGGTCCACGAAACTGCCAAATGAGCGCCTGAGACGTTCCGAGGGACACGTGAAACTATTAAAGGGACCTAAGACCACTATAGGACCCTGACACGGCAAAGAGCCCGAGACCACGAAAAAGGCGGCAAAAATTTCCCCACAAGCTACGAGGGGGTTGAGGGATTTCAGGACCAGATGCAGACACTACATTTGAAGCAGAGGGAGGGACACAGCCGCCTAAAATCCCGCCGTTGTTGTCATATTTCGTAAATTTGTACATTTGTGCATTTGCACACACTTTTTAGGGAAACAAAACGAAAAATTTTCTCAAATGAGGTGACGCGCTTGAATTTTTTCGATTACATCATATGGCAAAAAAGCGTAAAATTTCATCAGGTTTCTATGTCTGAAGAACAAAAAAATGGGAGAGGGGCGGCCGAGAGGGGGCCCCGCGCTGAGCACTCGTCCCCACCTCCTTGGCGATATCCTGAATCCGCCCCTGCCTACCGCCGGCTGCCAGCAGCTGTCCACAGCGTCAACACACCGGTGAGCGGCTGCCCACAGCGCCGGCACATCGGACAGCCGCTGCCCACAGCGACGATTGACCGTAACGCCAGGGGACCATGCAGCACCGCACGCCAACAGCTCTATGCAGCCGGCAGGCTCCTCATGACACCCCAGGAGTAGCCTCTTTGGGAACCGGCTGTACTGCTCACTTTCGCCGACCGAACGCCTTAATTAGAACGGGAGAGTGGCGCCGAGAGGGCGGATCATGGGGATCGCGACACCGTCTCCGGGGCACTTCAGGATCCAGGGTCATCTAGGTCGGACCCGGCAACCCGCAAAGCCGGCCAGCCCATCCGGAATTGGGGAGACGATCTCACGACTATGTGGTAAGCCGAAGAAAACGACAGTGAAAACCAGGTGGTGGCACTTTAGTTTCAGATCATGACCCTGGGCTGTAAAAATAAAGTGTGATTTCCAGTAGACTGTGACAGGACCTGCTGAGAACAGTTTTCCTCCCCGACGCAATAACCTATTATTGGTGGCTACGCTAAACTTAACTGGAGAAGGAAGTCTTTTGTTGCCATATTTTTGAAACATATCAGCGACAACCAGCTCTAGCCAGATGACAGGTGGATTTCAACCTAATGATGTTTTTTATTGTCGGTAAACAACTGTGTAGTGAATGTTAAAGTTGTCATCTCTTTTGTCACAGCATTTTCGCATGATTTCAGCGAACCTTATTCCTAGACCTTTATTTACGGTAACCAAGTTGCGACGTCGTTCCAGTGGCATACCTGGTGGCTTTTAAGACCGCAAGGCGTTTGGATTTTATCTTCAGCAGCTCAACGAGGCACGAGGCCATTTTTAGGAAGACTGTTCGGCCACGGTCTTAAAAAAGCAGCTGGTCTTTGAAGGACCCGTGGTAAATTAAACAATGGGTATGACTACGGAGCAGGGTTGGCCTCAAAGGCACGTCAAAGGGTAACTTTTATCTCTAAGTGAAACATTAATATAATCACTTTTAGTGACCCCGGAAATTGGAACGAAAATGTTCCGTGCCGACAGAGGTACGAGTAACGCTTGGGCGTGAGTCTTTTTCTGTGACCTCACAGGTCACTCTGTAACCGTAAAGGATTAGACGAAAAGCCATTCGATTTTTACGGGCCTGTTCTACACGTCCATTTTGTTTCGGCGCTCTGTTTTCACTAAGCGAAACATGGGATGGAAGCGAACACCATCCTCGACTGGCGTGTGTCGGAATATCGTCCCGAAGGTCAGTGCGGCCAGCGGCCGATAGACGTTTTGTGTGCGAGTCTTTTCGCGAATGCATTGTCCATTTGTAGACCAAAATCGTGTGCTTGTGTTTTTGAGATTCCAAACCATTTGTTTTGTTCCAGCATTTCCCGTCTGTTCGCAACAAGGCGTTTTGCCGTGGCGTAAGCTCTATGCCGTAATGGTCGTTCTCCATTTGAATTCAGTTGTGCTAGTGCAGAGGTCGATGAATGACAGTAATGCTCATGACGGCCCTGAACCCTGAACTTGCAATGCACAGCGATCGTGCTCTGAATACACAATTCGGACCGCTCTAATGCGAACGTTCGGCTGCGCGCTGCCGCGGCGCGGGGCCTCACTGTGCGGTGGCGAAACACTGCTCCAGGTGCTCGTCATGGTTGAAGCGTGAGAAAACGTCAGGTTGACCAAGATCCCACATAACCGGCCTTAACATCCCTGCTGCTGGTCGGCCATTGTCCGGTATCCTTTGATGCAGGCCCAGCCAACGGCGACTCATGGTGACGGCCCGTGACGGCCGACGTCTGGTCAAGTGACGGCAGCCGACGCCCGTCGCACACCAGGCGTCTGGTCAGTGCGCCTGCCGGGGACGGCTATGGGCCGCCGGTCGAGCGTGGACTGATCCGTCTATCACGGTCGACCAGCTGATCCGTCACAAAGCTGACACCAGACCAGAAACGACACGCCATATCTGACACCACGAACGCCGGAGCGCCGACCGCAGCCGAGTAGCCCAGCTGCAGATGCACGGCGTGGAGACGGTGCACAGAGGCCTGTTGGGGAAGATAATTAACTGGGCGCATTAGTGAAATAGTATTCCAGAATCTTAACGGGGATGTGGCAGATCCTGCCCCACTGAAAAAAGAGTGAGAAAATCCACGGGCCATCACAAAGCTGCGGACAGCTAACAAGATGACGGGGCTCAATAGCGCCAGACGGCCTTGGTACTCACCGATCACCTCTCCGAGGTCGTACTGCACTCCCATGATGGTGCACGTCTTGGCGTGCTCTTGGTCGGCGGAGGGGTCGTGGCCGTGGTGGTCGTGACCGTGCACCTGGTTCCCGTCGCCCGGCAGCAGCGACCGTCGCCGACGACGGGCGCTCCACTCGGCCTCCAGCCGACGCACCGCCGCCACGTCCAGCACGTCGTCGTCGGCAACGGCGGAGGCGGCGCGACGCAGCCGTCGGCCGAACTCCGGGAACATGAAGTCGGACAGGTCGATCTCCTCGTCCAAGTCGTAGTCGAAGCTCATGAGCGGCTCGGTCGTGTCGTGGGCGGTGGGCGGAGGCCGGGCTGGGACGGCAGTTCGGGAGACCTGTGCCGGCGCAGGCGGCCGGCTCGGGCCGCGGCGGCGCCCCGTCCGGCGTCTGGCCGACGCCCGCACGGTCGGAGCCGGCGGCGGAGGCGGCTGCGCCGAAGCCTGGTCCGGGATCGGCGGCCCTAGCCGCAGCTCGGAGTCCGGCGCCGCCAGCGCACTGCCGCCGCGACCAGTCGGCATGACGAAGTCGGGAGGCACCGAGAGCTCCTCGTTGAAGTAGGTGTCGGCGGGCCGGACGCTGGAGGCGCCGGCCGAGGCGGCAGCAGACAGACTGTCCGGCAGCGGCGGCTGGAACCCGTTGGCTGGCTTTACCAGCGGCAGCACGCGCGGCCGCGGCACGATCTTCATGGCTGGCCGGGCTCCGCGTCTCCGTGAGCTGCCCCGTGACCTTGACCGTGGCCTGGAGCGAGGGCCACCCTCAGACGCGGCTGTCGCGTCGGCTGGCAGCACCGTGGACGCCTCGATCGGTGGAGGTTTGCGGCGTCGACTGGAGGTCTGTCCTGGTTTGATGGCTCCGACAGACCGAGACGCGCTGTTGGAGGTCCTGACTCGGGGCCTGGCCGCCGACTTGGCTTGTGACGGCCGGCGCCGGTTGACCTGAGGTCGCGCTGCGGCCGGCCGGCGCCGGCGAGTCTCCGACAGGATACTCGGCGCCGCCTGTATGGGGGCCTCGGCGACGCTGGCGGGGATCGCTGGGAAAGACCAGTTGCGTGAGACTATGACGTGACACGACCACTCAGTTGGCCGCGTGAGTCATGCACGTGACTCCTGCCAACCTGGGAACGCTCTTTTCATCGCCATCTGATTTCATTAACGCTCAGTTATCCTGCTTTGAGAACAACGGTATAACGTCTTGTATCGAAGACTGGGGCTTGCTGTGCATGTATCAAAACTGGCCTATTTCCTGCATCAATGTTGCGTGATGGTACCCAAGTGCCCGAAAAGTTCATCGTTATCGGGACACGTCAGGATGGTGCAGTTTTCTGTCTGACGCAATATTTTTCCCTAGCTCACAATGTAGGGCCATAAAAAGAACAAAGGCTTCTGTGGAAGTTCAAAGGTTCAAACAAGAATCCAACTGATGAGGTAAAAACAAGACAACAGGACAATGTACAGTCCACAATACAATAAAAGGAAAAAACAGGACAGTATAGTCAGGATTTCTCAGCTGGACTTTTCAGCGCTGTTGATGCCAGATATAGGGTGTCTCGAGCCCAGCAGTGAATAAATGCTCGTCAAAGCTAACATGCGTTAATTCTAGCACAATGGATTTCTTCAGTCCCAGAGAGCGATCAGCGCACTCTCGTGCCACATCTCAATCCAGTTGTCTTTGAGCGTTATCCCTTCCGGGCTGGTAGGAAGCTGGTGGGAGGAAACCCTGATCCCTGATCTTATAGGGGAATCCTGACCGCCTTTTCTGTACTTGCAGCCGCAACAGCATCAGCAAACGAACCTTTCACGCTGGACTCTCCTTTGTGATTGTTCAAGGAAATCCCAGCTCTGTGTGAGTTCTGTTTTCCTCTGAAGTTACGACCACAAGAGAATCGTATGTGAACAATGAGTAATGTTTCGCATGTTCGAGACTGGAGCTGCCTTACTTTCTTGCCTTGTTTCGCAGTGACAAATACCAGCTACATCCTGCAAGACTGGAGTAAACCAGCTTCGGCGTGTCTCGCAGACCAATTTCTTATATTTGACTAGTCCAACCAATTATATACTATACAAATCAATAGGTCTCTGTGCATTACTGTGCTCACTGTTACAGTGCAGTGATATCAACATGTTAAGATGTTGAGCAGCAAACACAACGCTTCCTTCAGCTGTCCTCAGAAAATCAAAGGGGTTCTAATAAAACCCCGAGCCCGCGAACGTTAAACATGTCGATGCAATGTGTCAATTTCCGCACATGTGATCGTTACCTAAAGCCTCTGAATGCATGGCATCTGTGCTTGGCGTGTATAGAATTTCGCGAATAATCCCCGTTTCTTGTTTAGGTACCTGGAATACACAAAAAATGAACTAACTAAAACAATTTTCTTGAAAGGAAACATTCTGAGATATACCAAAAGACTACTCCATTAGATACACCATCAACATATAGTTTCGCAGGCTCTCCATGATTCAGTTAACATAACCGATAAAGCCTGAAGGCTGGCTTCGTTCTTACGTCGGCCGGGTCCATCAGCCGGCAGGGAGAGCATCCTTAGATCGCTAACTGTCCTACTCACGGCAGACGTAGAGGGATGGGTTGCAGCGATTCTCCAGCTGCATGACGTCACACAGTTCGGGCGGCGGGCCGCAGTTTTTCCAGAAACACTCGATCTGGCCTCGGTGACAGTGGCACACGTGACACGGGTCTTGGCGCGGCACCAGGCTGCCCTCTGGCACCAGTGCACCGCCATCCACGCAGCCTCCCGCCGGCTCTTCTGAAACTGAGGCCAGGTCTCAGTCGTCGGAAGCCTCACCGAGCACGCTGGCCGAAACAAAGGAGAAGACGGGATGCCCTTGGGTTCGACCAATATATAAAACAGCGCAGTCGCGAAAAAATGAAAGCGCAAAGGCGCCTCTGAGACAGTTGTAAGACATTCAGGAAAGCCGTCATCACTGTGCGTCATGTGCGTCTGCCTTGTCAAACTCGCGTGACACACCACTTACGCTTCAAACTCGTTGTGAGAGGCTAAACTCGACAAGATGAACGTTTGGCTGAACGCGCCGGCCAGCATGAATGCCCGGCAGCACAGCATGACCGCGTCATTGGCATGCGGTAGCACGAACCGTTCACTGAGCTCGCCTGGAACTGGCGTCGTACGTGCTGCTTTTACCCGCCCGACCAGATTCTTCACGGCCACGAAATGTGATTCATTGTTTTCACAGAACCTTTGTGGGAATGATGGCGTAAGCATTGCATCGCACTGACTTTTAGCTTGAACTGACGAAGCCATCGTTCAGGTATGCACTGCAGTGCACAGTAGCATCTTCAAGTGGCCCCCTGTATGCACCTTCCGTCACCCCACTCTGTTTGAAATGCCTTTGGGAAAACAGGGGACATACCTTTAAAACCGTGCCATGCTTAGGGATCGTAGACGAAGGAATGGGTGGAACAAAATGTCTTTACATGAACTGTTTCTGAGTGGATAAGCGCTTTGCGCAAAGGGACGTCATCCCATTACAGGAATTCGCACAAACTCTTGAGTGCCTAATCTCCCCACCAGGATACGAAGAGCTCCTTTTCGCACGTGCAGCCACAGCCTTTACAACCTATGTCTCAAAATTGGGCGTGAAGTACTTCGGGAACTTAGTAAAATTTCTAGTCATTGGAATTCGGCTGAAGTTATGCACTGAAAAGTTGAATGTTTCTTCCAAGTGCTTTTGCGAAGCCCCTTTCATGGGATTACGTTCACCTCGCCCAGAACTAGAGACTACTCACACTCACAAAAACATATCGCAGAGAACTGTAATGAATTACCTTATTATTGTACACGCTAGTAAGATACGTACTCAGGTTTGCACGCGCCGGCATAAAAACCTAACAAATCCACAATGACTCACAGAGGTCGATATTGGCAACAAAATCATTAACAAACTTCCTGTTATGAGCCAAAAAGCACAACAGGAATACAAGGGTGGCATGTTATATGAATGACGCCTGTCACTTGTTATCGTAAGCTTGAGTTATTACCAATAGCGGATCCAGACCTTACGCTAAGGGGGGAACACACCTCTAACCGTTCAATCTAACCTATCCCTTAATGTTGATTTCTCTCCGGATTTCGACGACTTATTTCACCATTTCTGAAAATTAACATGCATTTTTCTAAGGTTTCGAAAACAGCAAAGTCCCTTCCGTCCGAAAAAGGGGTCAATTTTCATGTTGTCAGTTTTTCAAACGAAAGCGACCATGAACCCGATGCCCCCTTCCCCATGCATTTGCCAGTGGCTATTATATTAGCTTTTCTCCAGCGACCTCGACGACGCCATTCAAGGCAAAGTATGTGTTACCACCAACACCAAGGTGAGGCACTAGATTTCTGCGGGGGCCTGTTTAAATCGCTTCTTTTCACTCATTGCGTTACGGCTGAGGACCCATTTTCATTCGCTAGGGCGACTGATCCCGCTGTCATCGGTGTTTTTGTAATACGAACAAAAATTTAAAGACGCTTGATAATCACGACATAATATGCAGACAATTTAATCAGAAAGCAGCACAACCAAAAATAAGTAGCTTTTAGAAACATAAATTTTACTTTAATGTAGAGCACAGCTCTAAGGGTTTCAAAAACGGCATCTGCATGGGGATCAAATCAGCAACGATTTCATATTTATACATCAAGGCCTATCCAGCGTCCTTTGACATTTTTTTACGGACAACACCTCACCTGGTTCGGTGAATGCCACAACCGACAGCACAGCGGCCAAGGCGGTAAGGAACGCCATGGTTGCCGACGCGCCCCCACACCGTCCGGCAGAGTTACTGAGTGCGCGTGCCCACGGCGAGCGACTGGTGGCTGTGCAGCTGACCGGCGGCCGACCGTGGGCCGGAGTCGTCTCGGCCTGCCGCCAGACGGCCTCAGCTCCGGCGCCGCCCTCTGGCCGGCCTCCGGCTGCGCTCCGGCCGCTGCCGCCGGCCTCCTCTGGGCTGCCGCAGGCCGCCGAGGCCAGAGCTAGCCGGCGCTCTGTGACGGCGGTCCGATCGCCCGGCCACGGACGAGACTGGTCCCGTCGCCGGCGCCGACTGTCCGCCGCCGGCCACTGTCGAGTAAAGCCTGTCGCTCCGGACGGTCGAATGACCCGCCTCACGAGGCGGGGCTGCGCACCTCCTGCTAACGCCACCTCACCCGGTGGTGCGTGGTCCTCCGAAGGTGAAAGTGACGACCTGAGCCGCTGCTCTGGCGGTTTCATAACGCAGCGTGCGCCATTTGACCTCGCGACCGTTTGGCGGCCCTGCTGGGTCGGTAATTGCTGCTGTCCGAACACCTCCACCACGCCATCATGCGACCAACGCACGGAAATGAGATATTCCTTCGGCGTGCAACGCTGGCTCTGAGCACACAACGATACGACAGAACGCAACAGAACGTATCATCCTTGGGTGAAAACATACCGGACAGCATCCTGGGGCTGGTTAAAGGACAGACGTTTCACCGTTGAGTCGCCCAGTGGCTCGCCCAGGATTTTCCCAAGGGATGAGCCCGGCCCAGTGTAAACGTAACCCACCTGTAAAAAGCTTTTCGGATTTAGGCCACTTTATTTTGGAGTCGGAATTGTCAATTTTTCCCGTGACAGTTCTTAAACTATGTGTAGCGTAGAGCATGCTTCTAATAATATTGTGAAAAAATGGCTATTGCACTTTGGAAACGGCACGCCTATATTCATCCATGAAAAAATCAGAAGCCTACCTCATAAAACGAACCCTGTTAAAGAACCTGAATGCTTTAAAAATGGAATTTTACCACTTTATTTTTATATCTCGCCTATCTTTCTTTCTTTTCCGTCGCAAGAAAGAAAAAAGAACAGCAATTCCTAAAGCCGTTGAGGGGTCCATGCTCCCTTGGTCCTTTCCTCGGTTTCGCCTTTGGGGACTGCCACTCAGAGGAAAATTTAACACTCCATTTACTCCTGATACAAGAGTCAGCCCTTCCCAGCACCGCAGGCTGGAGCAGCGTGCTTGGCAGCAATGATGTTTAAGGTCCCCCAAAAACACCACCAATGCGCTTTGCTCACTCACGGCAGTGTACCGTACATGCGTTTACAGTGCTCTGGTAGTGTTTCGGAGCTTCACCACCAAACTGAAGCTGCACGGTAAGATCAACGAAAGTGCCACCACGGCAGTTTAAGTCTGTCTTCTGCCTTGATATGACGTCCAGTGATACTGTGTCTGTTTTGTTTGGACGATGTCGATGGCTTCAAATCACTCCCGTTTTCACCAATACCGTTTTCTGCAGCTTATAGAAGCTTTTTTGTTTCTTCGTCCGTTGTGGCACCGTGCATATACGCTTCATTTATTTGCAGTTCAACTAAGTACGTGCAACCAGTCAGTAATATATGCAAATCTAAAACTGTTTTCGTTATTTCGAGACTTTCATTGAATGAGACATGCACAGAACGTCCAGCATCCAGGACACATTGTGCCGTAAGCCTTCCATCGTGTGAAGGAGGTATAGGAAGCTACTCAGTCGTCCGTCAAAAATGGATGTTGAAGTGGTGTCATTACCTGCTTTGACTCCACAGCGAATAGTTCTGGTTTCGGAGTGGTGCTGCAAGGGATTTTAATGGTGCACCGAGGGTGTTTAAGACAGGCAGAAGCCAGCTAATTTTGCGGGTTTCACTGGCGTCCATACCCGGTGTGTGGACGCCACTGATTCCAGCTGTTCGCTGCGGCGATTGGCGACTGCGGTTTAGCAAGTTAGCTGTAAAGACGTTTAACTCGTAAGTACCTATAGACTGTGCGCGCATTTATACAATAAGCTGTACGCAACTACTCCACGTGGCAAACACCGCACACCGAACACGATCGCGCAAGACAATATACTCGTTAATAATGGCTAAAGTAACACTCAGGGAGACCAAGAAGTGCATTGCATCTTGCAACAGGCAACGGGCAACATACTGACAACACCAACAACTGCAGTACCATCCAGCTGTATTATACAAATCAAATGGCTTCCGTCCATGAAGTCGATGAGCGCGTAGTTAAAACTGCAGTCAGTAGCACGTAACATGCAAAAACAATGAAGACAAACTCCAGCTGGCGGTTTACTACAAGAGAAGGAAAACAACTAGCATGGTTATGGAGAATAATGCTGCCACAGTAAAAAGCCACCTCAAGTCAGCTAATGAAATTTACCCGTTTTCATACCCGGATGCAGGTTGTAAACTGCAAGGGAGAAGGTCACCTTGACATGGCGGTATGGAGCAGAGTTTTCTGTTTGGCGTGACAGTTTGACTATTGGCGACCTCGTCTGTGCCATTATTCTTCTTCAGTACTTCTCTTTTCACGGTATAGCCACCACGCATGTATTACAGCCTCTGATAGGACTACTGGGAACAGTTTTTTTTTCGTTAATGCCTGGGAAGCCAAATGCCAGTTGATAAAGCCAGTAACCTCTGACCTCATAATAACGTCATTTAGCCTAAGGACAACATTAGCCATCCCCTAAAGCCAAGTTAATTGTTCTGATGCACACTTTACCATTTATGGTTAGATCTGCACAAATACGTATGTCTGGAAGCAGGGTTAACGATATGGGTAGCAATGTTCACATGTTCAACAAGCAAATCGCCACCATTATTTTGAGGATGCCATTGTCCCATGTAAATACCTATTGTGTGCCCACCATTGACTGGCGAGCATTATTTATATATACACAAAACAACATTAACCCACAAACAATGGGATGTGTGACTGCATCATTGCTGTTTTTTACTTGAATGCGTTTAATCTAGACATCACTGAAGTTCTAGGACAAAAAATCAACAAGCAGTTTGGTGCATGCCTTTTTGTTAGCTGCTAAGTAATGACTGGGAGGTTGACATGCCAAAATGGCAAATGGGCTGTTGTCAATTTTACATTTGCCAACCAGCAGTCAACAGAATGGCAGCCACTACACTGCATGTCAAATTTTTGTTCAAACACCCATCAGGCAGGCTTGACTATATGCATTCATTCAAAACCAGATTGAAATAGTCACTAGGAAACAAAAGAACAGCAGAGAACAGCTCAGGTGACAGACAAGAAAGAACAAGAAGGAATAGCTTCGCTGTTGAGCTACATAAGTGCGGTGCCAGGGCAGAGAACAAAAACATTAACAATGCAACCATCCATATTTCAAACAATGGTTTGCGCTGGCCAAAGAACATACAACCTATGTTTTCATGTTTTATGTTTTTTGTGAACTGAACTTACAACCTATCATGGAATATTAGTGAGAATTCTCTATCCGTGCTCTCCGTACCCCAAGAAATCTTTGACGAAGACTGTTACTAAGGCAGCTGCAAACTTTCGTACCCACAAAGATTTATTTTTCAACTAGATTTGTGCTGGATTCAATTGTGATTTACAAAATTTTCCATCTGGTCCAGCCACATCCTGAAACTCGCCACATCCTGAAACACAGCCTGTTGGAGTACAAGTACACAAACAAACATCAGTTTTTCATATCCTACTTGTGAGTGTCTACAACTGCCCAAGGTTCAAGTCTGAGGAGATTCCAACGTATTTCTCAATGTGGGGTGGTGCAAGCTTAGCCAGCCATGGTACTGGATAACAGTATCAAAATGTCACTTGCGCATGTTGCACGGAGGCAGGTTTACATTTAGAATATTAGAAAACATTCAACTACCGCATTTTTGGCAGTTGACATGCAATAAGCTGTCCAGCTTTTACAGAAAATGCATGTTTTATCCAACCAACTTCCAATCTGGAACTTGGAAAATTCTGAAAACTCGAATTCGGATTCCGAAAACACTAATTATGACCGCCCTGAGTAGTCTGAAGTTCCTGGCCATCTATCATGCAGCAAAATACTTTCGAAGTTAGATAAACAATTAGATAACCTCATGAGGGACATGTACACAGGGGTGGAGAATGTCGGCAAAAAATCATTCAACAAAACCTTCGCAATCAGACAGTCAAAATCCCGTTCAGTAAAGTTTGTACAAGTTTTTACCAACATACCTCTTGTTCACAGCCTGCTGTCGTCGCCGATCAGCTCGCAACTCGAAAGATGATTCGCTGGGCACAGTCTGCTGTCATTGCTGACGAGCTCGCAACCCAAAAAATGATTCGCTTGGGCTAACGATATACTATCGGTGCTATCGGTCCCACTTAGTGGCGAAAAGAAGCTGGAATAAAACCGACAAATCTGTGCTGGCAGCACGGTGCTGGAGTAATGGGAAACACCGCTAAATATTTGGCCGTCGTAGGTCAACGAAGGCGATTTGGGGAAACGAATGATACGTGACGACTGAGGCCAGTGTCCTGTTTCATCGCACGTATACGGCTAAAGTTCCATGTTTGACTAGACACACTCCATTTAATGTGAAGGGTTGGATCCAACGGGCCGTGTTGCGTCTATGAATGATGTCAGCCGGAGTCCCGATGCGTGCGAAAATACAGAAGTGAGTAGCATTAAATCGCAACAAGATGCCTTGTACTCGATCCAGACTGGCCTGAAAGTTTGCGAACTTCGAACACCTGTGCCCCTGGTTTTCTTTTCCAGCGCCACCGCGGTAAGCCTGGTGCTTTCGACTCCGAAAATGCCGGCCCCGCATTTTCGTCGCTCTTTTTCGGGTGAGACGTAATACAGTGACTTGGACACAGGCATAATACAGTGACTTGGACACAGACGTAATACAGTGATCTGGACGTGGACGACGAATAATTATCGCAGCAGGGTGCGGAATCAGCACATCTTAATCGTCTGCATCCCGATCCAAGTTCATCATTACCAAGGCACAGCAACGAGGGACGCGGCCAATTTTTTTTTAAGAGAGGGGAGGGGGAACTTAATGAAACTGAAACATGAAAACCGCCTGCCGGGAAGACGATGTGTAATGGTTTTCACAAAAAATGCGGTCCTAAGGGGGGGGGGGCCTTAGCTGCGCCTGTGGCAGGAACCAACCCCTTTTCAACCTCCGTTCTACATGCAGTTGTGATTATGGAGTTTGTGAACACCATCTCCACGATACGCCATACGCCTACGCCGCATCACTTGTACGACCGCCCACGTAAAATGAATTACAGTTCTAATCCCGAAAATCTAGCGCCGCCGTCAGAATTTCCAGAATTCCATGGCAGGAGTGAATCAAAACAGTATTGAGAGTGAGTCTTTACTGGACTTTCTCGCCCAAGAAACGCGATAGCGGGGAAATGAGATCATGAGACGCCAGGGCCTGTCATTTCTGCCGCCGTGTTAACACTGCCGGTTCCCAGGCTCCCACTACTGGTTCGTAAGTTCGTCGGTGCCTGCGCCATCCTGGAGATACAAACTGTACTAAAACTTCTCACAAAGGTTTGATCGCCGGTCCCATCATCCTGCGCTGCGACATCCGCGATTGCACTGCCCTCTATACATGAATAGCGTCCTCGTCCTTCTCACTGCAAACTGAAATCATACGAAAACCACCTGCCGAGAAGACGATGTGCAATGGTTTCCACAAAAAATGCGGCCCTAAAGCGGGAAGGGGGCCGGACCCCCTTTGGCTGCGCCTCTGTTTGCGCTGACTTGTATAGTGCATTTAGTTCCCGGGCTTTCATCCTGCAAGAGACAGGAATATACCCAAAGACCTAAATTGTGGATGTCATTGTTCCACCCGCACATTCCCATGCTGCGTGCTGGCGTAAAGTTGCAAATTCCATCAAGCTGGTACGCTATTAGTCAATTTCAACGTTCGCTATCTCCAAGAAACACATCATCATCGTCATCATAATCATAATCATCACATACAGCTACATCGTGTGAACATATAGCTTCGTTTGCTTGGGAATACCTTTGGCTAGCGAAGGCAGTTTGTGGACCAAACAAAAGTTACGCCCTTTCTGCTAAGGAACTGTGTTCGACACACCATATCTCGACGAACCAGTTACATATACAATACCTGACCTGTTACCAATCAGCAAGAAAAATCCACAAAATTAACAGGTGAGCCGTTCGCCAAAGAAATAGAAATGTTGAGCGCACTAGGGACGGAACGTGACCCAGCAACGGGAAGCAAAACTTCGCCAGTAAGGGGGCACGGTGCCCCCCATGCCCCTTCATCCCGCCGCCTATGGTCGAGGGAACCGCCCCACATTGGAACAAACGCACACCGAGGCATTCGAAAGCGCAACATCGCGCCAACCGATCTAGCAAAAATAAAAGAAGAAAATGCTTCGGACGCCAGCAGCACACCGCAAACCGTGCCAAAAACGATGAGCATGGGCGTGGCCTGACGTATGATGGCGGACGGAACACCAAGGCCGTGTGGAACATCGGCTAGCCGGAAATGATAACGGGAGCTCCTTCGCACAAGTGTTGTCGACGCCTGCTGCAAAGCAGGCACAGCACAATGTCGGAGGCTGGCATGAACTAGGTGGGATAGAGACGGAGATGGAGAAGACGCCGCAGCCGGAGCCGGAGCCGGAACCGGAACCAGAGACAGACCGGAACGGAGGGCCAGGGACAGACAGACAGAGACAGAGACAGAGGTGGTGACAGACAGCAGAGACATAATCAGAGACAGAGACAGAGACAGAGACCAGGACTGAGATGGAGACCGAGACCGAGACAGACAGAGACGGAGACAGAGACAGAGACAGGGAAAGAGAAAGGGAGGGGGGGAGGAAGGGAGAGAGAGTGAGAGAAAGAGAGAGGGGGGAGAGAAAAGGAGAAAGAGCAGAAAAGAAGTGGCCCAGTGACAGAGCATCTGAGACAACCTTCATCGTTTCACGGATTTTCGAGGCGTCCCCCCCCCCCTTCGCCTTTTAAATCGTTCGTGCGCCCCTGCACAAGAGAGATCAAGGGAGTTTCAGTCGGAATAACCTAGGAAGAACCATCACTGCAAAAGTTTCGTGATGTCTCAAAAGCGCCAAGAAAATGCTCATTGTGAGCGTTATGCGGGTTTCCTTCAATAGTTTTCACTGCAGTTTTAATGGGGTGAAGCAATTTTTTTCATTGTTTTTTTTTCATTCCCTCCCCCTCTCTCTCTCTCTCCTCTCTCTCCTCCCTCCCCTCTCTCTCTCCTTTCCCTTCCCCCACTCCTCCGTCTCTCTACCTCCCTCTCCCTCTCCATGCGTTGGTCGCGGGTCTCGCGCGCGCCGGCCCGTTTCGCCTGGTGCCAGTCGCGGCCAGGCAGTGCGTGCGGTCAGCTGGTGCGGGTAGGGTGTGTTCCCCGGGGTGATTCTGCTGTGTGCCACGGCGGACGGGACGGACACAGCCGAGGAAGGCGGCATTGGATCTGTGCACCAGCCTACGGCGGCAGGAGGTATGTTATCTTCCGTGGCGGAACTGATGCTCGTAACGACCGATCGTATACCTCCAGGTTTTCTCCGTCACACTGAAGTCCCATGGGTTTTCAGGGTTGAAGCACAGCAAACCATCATAGAACGGTAATGGCGCCTGTCCATCCAACTTCGGAAACCTAGCACCAGCCCTGTGGTGATACACGGAAGTAACCTGAAATGATTTCGGCGGAACAAATTCAAAAACTTTACACATAGACATTACGCCAGGCGCGGATCCGAGGGGGGAGACGATGGGGCGATCTCCCCTCCCTGAGGCCTTAGAAGGGACCCCTCTTGCCGGTCCGGAAGGGGCCCTCTCAAACTCAAAAGAGGCCCCGAAGGGGCCTGTATGGGCTTTACAGGGTCTGTAAAAACGTGACGGGTTCTTGATGCAGTCAGGGGGCCTCTGGGAGGGCTAGGTGACTCCTGAGACGCATGGGCCCAGGAAAGCAGACAGGGGTCCTAGGGACCACAGGACAGAACAGACTAGGCCATGACCTCCTGAAATGCCTGAAGAGGCTCTCCACCACTGAGATTATAGAAAATTACTCTTATAAAAGCCAAAGCTATCGCCAAAATGTTTTAAAAAAGGTAGAAGAGAAAACAAGATGAAATGTATAGATCCAGGCATATAGAGGGCCCACCGCTGAGCAAGGACCTCGGAATTTTTGCCTGGCTGCGCCCCTGGAAGGGCCCCTGAAACTTACAAAAGGCCCCTTAGCCCACAACAGGGCCCCAACACGACAAATTGCCCCGAGTACGTTAGAAGGGTCACAGGGCCCCTGAGACGGCTAAGATGAGGACTGAGTCCCTAGACGACATAGGGGTCCATGGAATGCCATAGGGGCCCCCATTGGGTTTTACGAACCTGTGAAAAGCTGGAAGCTCCTGTATTCCGCCAGAGTGGCCCCTGGGAGGGTTAATGTGGCCCTGAGACGGCGAGGATGGCCCCTAAGATGGATAGAGGCCCCTGAAACTCTCCATGGGTCCCTAGGACCGCAAGATGGGCCCCAATACGATAAAGGGTTCATGAGACCGCTTGAAGTGTCAGAAAGACCCCTGAAACTACGTGAACTTAGGAAGGTGCTTAGCACGGCATTAGGAGACCCCGGCCAGCCAGAAGGGCCCTGAACAGGGATTCATCAGTGATCTTGATTCATCAGTGATCAACCTCGAGAGGTCCCCGAATGAGCTACACTGGTCGTTTCGAAAACTTGAGAGGTTCTTGATGCAGTCAGGGGACCCGGGAAGGTCAGATGGGTCCTGAGACTGCGAGGTTGTCCCATACACGGCAGATGGTCCCTGAGACCGCCAAAAAGATCAGAAAGCCCTTGCGAGACAAAGACGATAAGAGGACCTTTGAGACAGTATGGGGACTCTGGATGGCCAGAGAGCCCCCGAGTGTGTTAGGCGGGTTCCTGGTGTAGCAAAGGTCCGCCTGAGACTGCCAGTGAGGCCCCGACTTCTAGATATACCCCATGTAACAGAGGTAGACCCCTGATACTTCCATGGAAATTACTAGAGACGTTCAGAGGCCCCATAACACTTTGTAGGGGCTCTGAAGTCGCCAAAAGATCTTTCGTAACTGTCAGAGGGCCCATGAGACGAGAAAAATGTTCCCCAGAAACGACAAGAAGGGCACCTACAACAAGGACAACAGGGGTCCACTGAGACTACCTGAGAGTGACTTTTGAGACCGCTCACTACCAGTACCTAGAAGGGGCCACTGAAACGACCAGAGGGGCCTCGGAAACTACCAATCCTTGAGACTTCCACACAGTTCCTGAAACGGCCAAAGGATGTAAAACATTGCTGGAGGCGCCTCTGTCACGGCAGAGACTTATAGAGGGCCCTTGTAACTGCCTGAGGGGCTTCCTAGACGGCGAAAATTTCCAAGGGACGACAGGATGGACCCGAGATGGCTTAACCCTATTGCCGGAGGGCTAGACGATATGGCCGATTTCCCCGCAGGGGAGGGGCGAGTGATTCGACTCCTCCATGAGATCTCGAGAACCACTGGTCCGATTTCATCGCAACAAACGGCAATCGATTTGCCGTGACGTAAATTACATTTCTATAAAAAGAAGCTTTCAAAATCTTGAAAGGGGTGGATAAAGGGGGGAAAAAGTCAAACTCGGGAATATTTTTGGACTTCTTATAACTCCCTTGTTTATCGACGGATTTTGATGGAATTGGCATGAATCGAGAGATGACGGATGGTGCTTTTAGCAGCGGTCCATACATTTGAAATTTTGAGAAAATGCATAGGCGTTCATAGGGTTTTGAAAGTAGGAGGATTACTTTTCAAAAACTGATTTCACAAAAAGTTAAAAGCACTTTTTTGGCTTCTACTCCTCACGCTATGCTAAAGAAACACAAATCGTGTCAGTGTTTGTATAATGGTAGCATGGGCGGTGTCAGGGACATGAAAAGGGGGAACTGTCATAGTCACATGTTCTCCAGATCAGCCGACGACCTTTAATTTTAAATGGCCTGCAGTGACCTTCAGCGACGGCGGAAAAGGGGGGCAGGAGGGGCGGCCGCCCCCTCAGCCGTCAGGCTGGGGGGGCAAAACTGTTTCTGACCCCTCCAGAAATTTCGGTCACTGCACCAAGCAAAATTGTAAAAAACCAACCTTACGCTGTTAAAAAAAAATCGATGTACAAACCGAAAGAAAACGTACTCCGAATATACAAGAGGGCTTTGTGCTGTGAAGAGAGGCCCGTGGTCTGAATAGGCGTTTAGGGGCTCCTGCTAGCTAGCAGCGGAATTCACTGCTTATTTGAGGAGGGCCCCCTCTAGACCCATAAAGATCCCTGCCAGCCTCTGAAGGAACCTTCTTTCCGGTCTGCAAAAAGGGCCCTGCCCCTGCCTCCAGAGGTCGACAGGGGCCCTTTACAGACAGATAGGGTGCCCTCTACAGACAGGCAGTGACCCCTCCCCCTGGCCAGCAGGTGCCCCTAAACCATCGTTCAGGAGTCCCTGCTTTCCTGTAAAGATGTCCCTGCCGACCCGTAACAGATAGCCGCCAGGTCGCCAGGAACGTCTTTACAGGTGGTCATGGGCCCGTTTACACTTCAGCGAGGCACCTTTACAAACCGACAGTAATTTTAACCACATGGGGCCCCACTGATTACGAGGGCCAGACGCGGATCCAAAGGGAGAGCAATTGGAGTGACCGCCCCCCTTCCCCCTGAGGACTGATAAGGGGCCCCTGTCAGACTTAAAACGAGCCCCGAAGGGGCCCCGTATGAGCTTCACGGGGTCTCTGTAAAAACGTGACGGGCTCTTGATGCAGTCAGAGAGGCCTCCTGGAGGGCTAGATGACCTCTGAGACGCATAGAGGGTCCCTGAAGCTCCCAAAGGGCCTCTGAGACCACAGCAAGGTCCCAACACGGCAGTCCCAACCGAGACCGCCAGATGGCTCATAGGGCCCCTGGGACGGCCAACATGAGGATTGAGTTCCTAGGGAGCCCCTGTGAGTGAAAAGTTGGAGGTTCTTGGTGTAGTCAGAGGGCTTCCGGGAGGGATAATGAGGCCCTGACACGGTAAGATGGCCCCTAAGATAGAAAGAAGAGTTCCTTGAAACTCTTCGAGGGCCCCTGGAACTGCAAGGGGCCCCGACACGGCAAAGGGCCCAGGAGACCGCTAACATTGCCAGAGTAGCATCTGCGACGGAAAGAACAGTGGCTCTGATACGATATTTGGACTTTATGGGGGTACTGGGCAGCCAGAGAGTCCCCGAGTGTAATAAGCGTGCTCCTGGCACGGACGACTTTGAAGGGGAAGAAAACGCGAAATTTTCTCACTTGAGGTGACGCGCTTGAATTTTGTCGGTTGCGTTATATGGCAAAGAAATGCAAAATTGCGTGAAATATTTTAGCCTGGACCCGAACAGATCAACGTTTTATTCATATCTGAGGAGCAAACAATTCGAAGGGGGCCGGCGAGGAGGGGCCCCGTGCTCGCCATTCCCCCCCTTCGCGACATCCTGGATCCGCCCCTGCATTACGCACGTCCGTACGAGGACTCGGAAGCATTTGTTGTGCGTTGGTCATGAATGGATCCAGCAACAAACACCAAATGCCAACCAAAACTGTCTCTTAATCATGCAAACATGCAGCCAAACGTGTACCATTACTCTTCAAGCATTACTGAGACATGAGGCGATTTTTGACAAACATAAAAAAGCATAAACATAAACGTAAACACAAACCTGAAGACGTAAACCAGAATTTTGAGAATATGATGGCATGGCATATGCCAAAAAAGGATCGACACATGGCCTCCTGAGCCAAAAATTTTCCGTCATGTTTTCTAGACATTTGCTAAAAACATCCAATGAAATGGACGCGCGTACCTGAGGCACCCTCCCACCCCGACCCACGCCTGGATATCTATCTGTTGAATATATGTTTTTGTCAAACGAGAAAAGTAGCCTATTGTCTAAGTCTGTCAGTCTTTCGGCAGAGAAATACATGGCTCCGCTCGCCTTCTTGCATCCGACCGTGACTTTGAAGGCTAGACCAAGTTGGACATGTCGGCATCATTGTCACCAGACGTTGTGCGGTGATTGCATGCACGCTTATGCTCAGCGTGTTCATATGGCAGGTAAAGTGGCAAACACCTCAATGTTGCATTATCAAAATCAGGACCGGATCCAAGGGGGAAGGGTGATGGGGGCGATGGCCCCCCCGCCAGTCTTGAGAGGGGTCTGAAGGGGCCCTGTATGAGCTTCACGTGGTCTCTGTGAAAACCTGACAGGTTCTTGATGCAGTCGGGGGGGGGGGGCTCTGGGAGAGTTAGATGGCCACTGAGTCGGCTAGAAGGGCCCCTGAAATTCCCAAAGAGCCCCTGAGACCACAACAAAGCCCAACGCAGCAGAACGCCCCTGAGGCCGCCAGGAGGGTCATAAGGCTCTGGAGACGGCAAAGATGATGAGTCCCTAGGACGGCATTGAAACCCCTGGAATGTCATAGGGGTCCCGAATGGGTTTCATGGGTCTGAATAAAATGCTGAGGGTTTCTCATGCAGTCGGAGAGGCCTCCGGGAGGGCCAATGAGACCCCGAGACGGCAAGATAACCCCTTTCAGGAGCCCTGGGTAGAAGGGCCCCTGAAACTCTGCAGAGGCCAGTGAGACCGCAGAAAGGGCCCGAAGACCGCGGAGAGTCCATGAAACCGCTAAAGGTGCCAGGAGGGCCCCTGAGACGGCTAGACCTAAGAGCGTGCATAGGACGGCACAAGGAACCCCTGGTCGGCCAGAGGGGCCCCTTGAACGGGGATTCGTCGGTGACGTCAACCTCAAGAGGGGCCCCAGATGGGCTACGCTAGTCCCTTTGAAAACCCGAGGGATTCCTTGATGCAGTCAAGGTCCTCGGGAAGGTCAGATGGGTCCTGAAACGGCAATATGGGCCCCTCCATGGCAAAGAGCCCTTGCTACAGCCAAAAGGTCAGGGGGCCCCTGCAAGGGTAAAGACGGTAAGAGGGCCTCGTAAGCGGCATGGGGGCCCTGGACGGCTACGGGGCCCTGAAACTACCAAATCCTGGGTCGTCCAAACAGCTCCTGTGCTGGCCAAGGAGCCTGGAGGACTTCCGGAGGCGCTTCTGCAACGGCAGAGACTTAATGAGGGCCTGTGTTACTGCCTGGGGGGCTCCTTAGACGACAAAAATGTCCCAGGGACGACAGGAAAGACCCCGAGATAGCCAAAGCGTTCCTGAAACTACCAAATGGGTCCCTGAAACTGTCCAAAGTGCTACTGAAACTGCCAAAAGCGCGCCTGAGACGTCACGAGGGACATATGGATCTGGAAAAGGAACCTGAGACCACTAGAGAGCCCTGGCATTGCAGACTACCCAAGATCGCCAAAAGGTGCCCCTGTAACTGCCAGAACGAACCTAACCTAAACTAACCTAAGCTGGCAAAATAATCTCCAGAAAGTACGAGGGGGCAGAGGGGCTCCTGGACCGCCCTTGACCAAGTATTGAAGAACTGTCAGATCTAGATACGAGATTTCATATATTTGTCACATGTCGGCGACTTTGTACGGCAACAAAATGTAGAACTTACTCAAATTTGGTGACGCCCGCGATTTTGGTTTTAGGTTACTTGTATGGTGAAAAGAGGCAAATTACATCAAATATTTACCCGTGCACCCGCGTGGATCCACGCTTTTTTGGTATCTGAAGGACATAAAGTGGGGGAAGGGGGTCCAGCCGGGAGGCAGCACACGCTGACCATTTGCCTTCCTTCCTTAGCGAAATCCTGGATCCGCCCCTGGTCAGAATCCCCAAACTCATGACGGTCACAATTCGGAGCAGATCAAAGGGCCGCTGGGATCGCGGGTCCTCCAATGAGAGGATCTAAGTGGCTCGATGCAAGCAAAATCGACGGTGATCCGAGGATACTGAGTGATCCTTAACGCCTGGAAACCGTTCAAAAGCTGTGTACCTATGGGGCAGAGACAGCATAGAACGCTTTACCTACAGCTAAGCGGTAATGCACAGTCTTTGGTATTTTCTTGACAGGAAACGTTTGACCCGTGAACAGACGCATTGATAACATAACTTTCATTACGAATTGGCCATTGTTTTTACTTCCATAACTTCAACTTTTGCGCCGCGCAGCTTGTGCGTACTTTTTCATACATGATGTGACAGCGTGTCCACATGTTTGGACGCCACTGCGTAGCGTACTAAATAAATATGTCCTCACAGTGCCCCCCCCCCCGCCTCTTTTGTCTATCTGGCGGCCTCTGCCATTCTTTTGCACCGGATTCCGTTCTGGAGAGCAGTACAAATGCTTTGGTAGGGTTTTGCCGTTTCCATCAATAAAGCATCGGTCGATGCTTTTATTCATTCACCAAAGTTTGATTACAGTTCATTAGTCTCAAGTTCTGTTGTTTCAGATTATCGAATCAATTACTGTGACTCTGATGCAACTGTTTCAGTTTCCAGGCAATGCAACGCGTTAATTTTTTTTTTGTTTTCAACTTGGATTTCTTTTGTGGTTTTCCATCGTCTTTCGATGGGGCATTCCATGTAAGATCGACCACCGTGGCCTTAGATTTGGATGAAATTTTTGTCGGGGAGGGATCTGTGGCTGAAATTTTTAAGATTTGAAGATTATCTTTCTTACCTCTAATGACCTATCATTTATCCCGTCATTTTTTCATCTTGTGCAGATCAGATCTCGAGCAACACGGGACAGGTTGTGTAAATGAGGGCGGTAAACGCATCTTTCGGCGTATTTTCAGTGAAGGAAGCTAATATCGGTACATTTGATCATTTCCAGCTTTTATTGTTATGTATGCATGTATATGTGTATATTTGTATGCTTATATATGTATGCATATATATATATATATATATATATATATATATATATATATATATATATATATATATATCAATGTGCCAAACGTGTTTTTAGTAGGGTCTTTTAGTGCATATTTCATACAGATCCACATATTGCAAAGCAAATCTGGACCAAGTCACAAAATAGTTAGCCTTGACCTTTGGTGACCTTGGTCTGCACTAACCCTGGTACATATAAGGGTATCCATGTGCGCACACGTGTTTTTATTAGGGTCTTTGAATGCATGTTTCATAGAAATCGGTATATCTCAAAGCAAATCTGGACCAAGATCAGAAAATCTTTGATCTTGACCTTTGATGACCTTGACCTTTACTGACACTGGTATATGTAAACGTATCAGTGTGGCACATGTGTTTTTATTAGGGTCTCTGAATACATATTTCATACAAACCGACATGATGCAAAGCAAATCTGGATCAGGTCACAAGCTGGTTGCCTAACCTTTCTAACTTTGATCTTTACTTTGATCTTCCTTGAGATTTTCAAGAAAAGAAAAAGGCGTAAAAGAAAACAAGAAAAAAACAGATGGGCTGCACAAAAAGACTCCCCTTCCAGTGCGCGTGTTAAGTAACCACAGTACGCGTAGTGCCAATAGCTCTCAACAGATGGCGCGTGGCCTGATAGTCGGTTGTTACATGTTCGCTCGGTAGGGATAGTAAACGTTATTTAAAAGGCGATCGTTTTGACGTCAGTGGGAGTTTTTACACTGCGCAACTTCTTTTTACTATTATATGCGCAATTTTAAGAAAAAAGGTCAAAATCGATGTACCCAAATTGACATTGTTGATTTGTCGCGGCGGCGCGGTTGACAGTGGGGCGTGAATCTGGTCTCATGTAAGTGCAGTCTAGGTGAGTTACTTACTATACTTTTGCACCAGTTTGCGAAATTTGTGCTCAAAATTCGAGATAGAGCATAATAAACATAGGATGATAATGTTGTCACTGCAATGTATAAGCACTAGTGAACGCAGTTTCTCACCATTTATTACTTTTGCACAGTCCTTCGACTGGCTCCAGCTCCAGCCACGGTCTGAATGTGTGGGACGCCGTGTGAGAACGAGGTCTGGGCTGGATAAGGCCTATCGCCATAAGGAAGCATGGGCCAAGGTTTGCAGAAATGATTAGGAGTCCCAAGTGCTAATTTCGACTAATTCTGATGTTTCTGAGGCCATTCTTTCCATGCAACACAGAAGACCTAAAGTTAAAAATCCGAAGTTATTAGGGGGCCCGGCCACACTTCCAAGAAAGACTCCAAAGCTCCATCCAAGCAAGAAAGTTTTGTTTTGCACATTTTTACGCTTAGAAGGCAAAATCTGGTTACTGGGAATACCACATAGCCACAACGCATCAAATCCCTGGCCCCACGACGTCAGACGTACCATGACAAAAGAGCATGACAATGTGCTTATGAAAAATACCTCCAAGTAGTCCACCAAACTAAATTGCATTGAAGAGGATGCCGAGTGAACCAAATAACTAACTCCCTTTCATAACACCACAGCACAGGTTCAAGCTTTCACAGGCCAGCTGTTGGGAATATACCTAGTGTCAAGCATGCGCCGCTAAGGAAAGGCAATATTAAAGGTCTTCATGAAGATTGTGGTCCTTTTTCGTAGAATAAACAATGGAATCCTCTTGGTACTTCTGTTGATGTCAAACACCCACCATCATGTACAGTTTAGGTGGGCTATAGGCGACTAGTAGTTACGTATGCTGGGTTACGTCGATAGAGATAGCTGCCCTCGGTTACTGTGCAAGTTCGTTAAATTGTCACATGACTTACTTTGTGTTATTCAGTAGCCCTCATGTCTCTGATTTCATCTACTTTTGGTCAGACAGCCTGACTGAATGTTATTGAGTTTTGAGGCGTGCCAACCAAACAGCCCCTAGGTGCCTGCCTATATCGACTGCAGTGTCTGCACCAAGTATAGGCAATTATTGTCACTAGTGCGTCGTAATAAGGACAATGGTGGTGGATAAATATCAAGGGACAATCAGCATTAGAATGCAGAAGCCGGTAGTGAAACCTGCCATGTGCGGACACCCAAAGCTATATGACTGACGTGGTAATGTTCTTATTTTGGGTACATACTATGCTGCGTTTATGCCTGTTACCTCAGTGAAGTGCCTAAATAGAGCCTATCTAATTGTGTGCAATATTTCATTCAGTGTATTTTGACGCATGTGTATGATATGTACGTAGCCACCTTCATACGCATATATAGTGAAACAAGAATTTTGGCGTTTTCCAAACATTTTATAGATTTAGGTTTCACGTCATATGGCAATAAATAGTGTATATATATATATATATATATATATATATATATATTATTGTATTATTATTATAGACACCAACAGGCACAGTCGCCCTATCACTGATGCAGTGAAATATTAAAGCAGGAGTCAAAACACGATTCAATCACAGCAGCATTAAATAAACATTAAAACATGGCTCAGGGGAAAATTTACAGATATGACCCAGCGAGTTCGAGAAGCTGTGCACGTTTGACTTGTAAAAGCGCGCAGTGGACATAAAAGATCGACATTCCTAAGAGTGCAAGAAGGTATAGCACAGAGCGGGTATACGATTGAACAGGCTACGCTGGACGGTATTCACCCGAGCGAAAGGAATGCTCCACAGCGCGGGGGTACGCGATGGACGCCGCGGCACAGCCGAGCCGAATGCTGGCAACAGTTCAGGGCTGTCGAGGCTCGCATATGACCTCATGAAACATGAGGTCATATTGCACAGTGCAAAACTTCATACTGCGCAAAGTGGGCCAGAAGAGTGACGTAGCCCATGCTGACGACAGGTTTATCCGAATTAAAAGCCAGCCATGTGAGGGACTTGTGCTGTATACGCTCCAGTTGTTTCAGGATGGTGGCAGCAGCCCCACCCCATACACATATAATTTTTACGACAAATGCAAGTACGCTGATATATAAATGATATTTTGAATCAATGGCTGATCCAAATAAACAAAGAACTCTTAAATCAATGTTTGGTCCGGACCAATTTTTCAAAAATTGCTGCGAATTACATTTCATTGAGATCAGTTTTGAAAAAGCTTGCGCGAATCACATTTGATTCAAATCGAATTTAAAAAGTACCCATGGTTCAAATGCTGATCTGGATCAAGTCGCTGTGATTCACATCCTGATCTGGATTACCCAAAGCTCCTCAATGAAATGTACCAGCCTGTTAGCGTGAGGTATATACGTAGACCTCCTGCAATGTATTTGTTTTATTTGGCCAAAGCTTATCAGTGATGACAATGCATTATGCGAAAAAGTGTGAACACGCAAAAATACCCACATGGATCAAGCTACTGTCATGGTTTACAGAATGAAAAAGCCATATTGCAAAGCATGACAGGCGGCTTCACGATGAGCACCGCGAACAGTCAAAAATAAGCACCACAGCCATTCAAAATAAGCATCAGATGAGGGAAATAAGCGCAACAATCAGGCAATACCGATAAACCATTTTTAGCTATGTAATAATAAAGAACCAACATTTTGCATGCCATTTCGCTATGAGTGCATTGATAATCTCTTTGAGATGTAGTAACAGTGTATGTAATTTAAAGTAAAAATATATTTTTTTCTCTGATATGAAAGTCCTGGGGGAGAGCGGGGTAGTAAAGGTGATGTGCTTTCAAAATAACTCACCAACAGAGCGTAGTTTAACATGTTAATTGGGAAAGGGGAGAGTCCTGGCCAATGACCGCCAAATCCCCGCCAGTACACAGCGAAATCCCCTCCCCCCTAGTGAAAACGTTATTTTGCCAGCAGCGCACGCCCGACCAGATCTTTGAAACGCATCAGGCAGAGACCGTGAATAGTATATACCTATGGTGAGGTAGCTGTTGGTAAAATAAAAAGAGAAGACTGAGAGTGATCGCTCAGCAGTTCTTTTTTTAACGTCATGTAGATTTCACATTCCGTCAGCTAGAATTTGATTGGCGTAGACAAGTGCAAAGATTAGATCAAATATATCACCAGTTTGTGCTCTTCATGCTTGTAACGATTCTGCTGGATTCCGTGCTGATTGTTCCAATCTCATGAACTGCTGCGGTCGCAAGCGAGATAAAGAGAATGCGCAGAAATAGAACGAATCCGACTGGCGGGCCATAGATATGGTCCATAGATAAAGACGGTCTTTGCCCGCTTGCTTCCGTCTATGTGCAATACCCAAAACGCAACCCCTTAGGTTCCATGTACGCCACAAGGCGCATGCGTTCTCGGACGCACTGGCCGATTTTTGACCGTCGATTTTTGACAACATTTTGCAAATGCGCAGCGTGGAAAGCTGCGCATTTGCAAATACGAATTTTGCATTCGCATCAAGTTTCGGTCGAAAAACTTATCCTATCGATCCAGGGGCCGTCCTAGGATCGCCTTGCACGCTTCACTGCCAACAGATGGATTTTGTTTGTTGAACCAAATAAAGGTAGTTTGGTCTTCGCAAAATTTTTCACACCAGCACCCCAGAACTCTTTGACAATCGCGCTGCGCGCTTCAGTGTAGTTCCTGTTAAACAGTTGATCAAGCTGACCACAGCGCTGTTTTACAGTCGCGCTGCGAGCTTCCACGGAAAGAGACAGCCTTCGCACGGTTGGCCTGCCTGTATGTCCTCGCACTTCGCGCTTGAGCTGCAGCTACCTGCACGAGGTTTGTCCTCTTAAAAGTTTATATTTTCGCTAAACTGAGCTTTTACATTCCCTTTTCTTTGCTCTGTGGCTGCTTTCCCTCCGCTTCCAGGCGCCTCACCACTTCATCACTTCCGGCTTGTAACCCTTGTGCACCATGCACTCCAAAAACCGTGCCCATATATGAAGTGTGCTGAGGTCTTCCTTCATTGTCTTTGCTAAAGGGGCCGGTCTCTAACGTCTACCAGCTTGTTGGCACTTGAGGGTTTTACGCCACACAGCTGACAGACCTGAGCAGATCCTGTGTCTGTGAGACTATTTGCTTTTGTTGTCTACCATTGTTAGCTGCTATTCGCATTTCAGGACAACGCTCACATCTCCTACCGCCATTTCGTGCTCCGCCAGGCATTTCATTTGCTGTTGCCAATATTCCTATTTCTGCGTGCACTTTTTAGACGTTCCCTGACGCATTCAAGATTCATTGGTATACACAACTTCACAGAAGACGGCGCCGGGTTTTGCCACACAACAGTTTCATCTGTCGTCTTCTGAAGGGGCGCCATCGACGTTGAAAACATTTGCTTATCTAAGTTTCCATTTGACTTAGGCTGTGACTGTAAGCTCTTAATCCGCTTGTTCCATCAAACCCCCGTTTGCAATTTAATGTTACGTTCAGAATTATTTGATTCCCTTCAGCTTGCTCGGTCACCTCCTTGTGGTGAACGGGCATTCTTTCAGCCGTGTGATTTAACAACGACTGAACTGGCACCTCAGCTTTATATTCCTCCATAGTTACACCCTGAGGCTGGCATATGGTCTTTGCCAGGCTCGACATATATCGACGTTCTGGCCCTTGAGAGGCATTCGGGATGACTATCATGTCTGCCAGGTGTGTCTGCCTTTTATAAGGACAACCAACGCATCGTCATCCGAGTACCTTTTAGTAGTCTCTGCTGGCTTCTGCAGCAGCCACCGCACTTTGGTAGGCCTGGTAGGCGCTTCGGTGACGCTTTTGAGTACGCAAACTAGGTCAGCCCGGTCCTCCGATCGTGCACGACTGCTTGTTGCATCCAGAAGCTTGTCGGATGAATGGTGACGTTTGGGATTACGTCTGGGAACGCTTGGTGCTGGCTGGAAGTTCGTGATACGTGATTTTTGGTCGACCCCTGCTGGTACATGGCTGATCTGTTTTGGCTTCAGTTCCTTCATGCGCTGCCGGTGTTGCTGACGTTTCGGAAGCACCATTTAGCCAGGGCTGATGTTCTTTGACAAACTTTTGACAGTTCTGATGACTTGCTGTCCACTTTCGTCTCAAGTGCGTAAAAATATCCTGACATTTGAGTGTACGGTCCACTTTGTGCGCCATTTACCTTGGCGCTCAATACAGTTTCGGCAAACTTGACGTCTGTTGGCTTAAGTGCTGTGACACGACCATATGCACGGACGAAACCAAAAACCTCTCGCTGGAAATAATTCTTCGACCACAGCAACACCGCACGACTAGTGAGCAAGTGATGCGCTACACAGGCTCCCCGGAGACAGTACCATGATCTGCAAACGTTTTAATCAAATCAGATCATACGTTTCCGTCATAGATGAAATATTATTTGGACAATTAAGAACACGTTGGCTGGATGTTCAAACTTGATCTAACCATCTCTCTGCTTTCTGTCAGCAGACATACAACACGTGTTGTTCGGACGTCCTAAAATGACGCTGAGCGTCCGCAAAATAAAAACGGCGCAGTATGAACAATGTTCCGTTTCTATGAAAAGGACAAAAATGGGCAAGAATGACGATTTAAGCACGCAAACATACATCTTGGAGAATGAGTGAGTGAAATTTAAAAGATTCGCCATCCAAAAATCGTCGCGTACCAAATCAGCTAATGACAGGAACCTAATGCCGGATTAGTATGCGTTTCGGTAGATACGCCGCCGGGCGATGCCGCGGCAAGGGAGAGACGTGACGTCAGCGGCAGAGGGCGCTCTGATTGGCAGTCATGCTGCTGTATAACCTGCAGAGGTACAAACCGTCAAGCCCATACGATACGGCGGTTCGGAATCACTGGTTTGAGAAGAAAAGATAAACAAGGGAAAGCATCCATAACAGCCCTGAAATTGCCGTGACAGACATTTCCAGCATCGACAGCAAAACGTGATTTTTGTGAACGGTCTACGCACATGTTTTTGCTCCTGTTCAAAGAGAGCAATTTAACGTGGTTAAGGTCGTGTTAAACCCAGTATGACTAAAAATTGCCTCACTCACGTAAAGGAAAATTCCAGTTTTAGTCGCCAGCGTGGTATGTCAGGGATTCTCAGTGATGTAGCTTTTCACTTCGATTTTGGACAGCCCGTGACAATGAAAAATCAGCATATGTGCAAAAGCGTAGTGCTCGCACAATGCCAATTTATGTATTCAGAGACCGGCTGTAAAAGCAAGGTGCGAAAGAGAACGAACGGAGGCTCTTGAACCCGAAACTCCCCGTGAAGAAGACAAGATTCCTGTTAAAGCTAGGTTATATTGCTTGAAGACCGGGCCTTCGGCAGGAGAGTGCTAAACCATCAGTCTAGAAGAAGTTTTGTGCCAGTAATTCCCTGGGAAGTTGCTTGATGCATAAGACATTGTTTTCCGACTTCTGTGTGTATGAAAAATCATTTGTGTAGTTAAGTGATGTACTTTCGGAGTTTTCCCGTTCTGCCAACGACGTACAAACATTTGTGGGATTTATTACATTTGCCCCCCTGCCCGTCTGTCCCCAAAACGGCGCCTTCTTTTGGTCAACTGGGACCAAGCAACGGTGTCAGATGTGTGATGATCTGTATAGCTGAGAGTCACACCTGACATTTGCAGCGCGATTGCTCGTCTGCGTTGCTGACGGACATGAAACAGAGTTGACAGAAATTGCGCGCCGAATACGCCTTGGACGGGCATTTCTGGTGGTCGTAAACGCTGTTGCATGACACTCAGACGAATAATGCTTGTGTAGTCTCGGCAGACCTAGTGGTGACCGTTAGCATGCTGTTAACAGATTATGGCCCTATCACTTTCACATATTCACCAGGTGAATTTTAGTCGCCATGTATGAACAAAGCGATGCCGGCCTTTGCATACAGATTTACTTGCAAGATTTTTGCGTGGCCTAGTGAAACGACCTTTTTGACGTTTGAAGTACCAGCAAGTTGCATCACAGCACGACTTTCTGCCCCGACCGTGAGGCTCACTGCGAATACATTAGCCCAAGTACATCACCGAAACAATGTGTTTCCCTCTATTCGTCTTAACAGACTTAAAGAAAAGATACAATATGCGCAGGCTCATATGTATTTTCCAGCAGCGTCCAGCTTCATTCACCCACTGATGCCGACCTGGCGTCTCTGCCCTTCGTTGCCGGACACGGAACAAATGTCAGATTATTTTCTGGGCTTGTCATCTCGCCACGAAACGTAATGGGCAGATCCGCCCGTGCCGCAGAGGCTGGGGGCGGAGCATAGCTTAGTAGTGTCACTCCCGGGATTGCTCCCAGTCATAATGGTAAGTATCCGATCGAATATTCGCCGGATATTCGAATCATCCGAATCCGAATTCCTGGCTCTAGTCATTGCTCTGAGTAGGAAAGAACTGTGGAAATCTGTTCACCTTGCAAAAGGTTTTACGCATGATCTAATACGTTCCAGAGGCACCGTTCTGAAACAACCCGGTAACCTTTCTGTTCAGCCTCATCTGTAAAGCTGGTTGAAATACACGTGGCTCTGGAGAAATAAACCATCATTGACAATGGAAAGCGACCGTACCTCCCCGCCATAAGACTTTCGGTACAACCCAACTTACTTGACTTCCTTGAGGAACCGCTCCGGACCGATTATCGGAGCGGCGAACCCTACTGTGTGATGCGACCAGTGGTACCAGGCACCACGAGCGCTGCCGCCGCGCCGTGTCTGTCACGACGCGGCCAATATTTACACGGCGGCCGACGTCGTTTCGAATTGGCCCGAATCAATGGCCGGAGACGCGTGAGACGCGTGCGGCGGCGGCGGCAGACGCGCCGCCGGCTGGGGCGTCCCTTCACTGCCGAACGTCTCTGTTCCAGGGCGCGTCTGCAGCCGCCGGCACCGCAGGGCATGGGCGTGCGGCATGTGCGCACTATTTGGCTGGCTGCTGCTGACGCTGGTGTGCGCGACCGACTCGGAGCAGGAGCGGCGTGAGCTGACGGTGCTAGGCCTGTTTGACATGGACGGCCCGCAGTGCGCCCGCTCGTGCGGCCGCACCGAGCAGCAGGGCCGCGGCGAGCTGATGGCTGTCCGGCTGGCGCTGGAGCAAGTCAACCGGCGCCGCCTGGTGCCCGGTTACCGGCTGCGGCTTGTCACCAACAACACCAAGGTCAGGCTCGTAACCTCGAGATTCGGTTCGCCACCAGCAGCATCAAGGTAAGGTTTGTCACCAACAGCATCAGGATAAGATTCGTCGCAAACAACACTGAGGTTAGGCTGGTCACCAAACACCAAGATCAGGATCGCCTCCTACAGGACCAAGGTCAAGCTCGTCACCAATAACATCAAGGTCAGAGTCGTCACGAACAGCACCGAGGCCAGGCTCTCACCAACAGCACCCAGGTCAGGGTCGTCACCAATAGCATCACGATGAGGTTCGTCACGAACAGAATCGAGGTCAGGCCAGTAACCAAAAGAATCATGTCGTCGTGCGCACGTCGCCAACATCGCAAGGTCCGACTCGCTACCAGTCATTAAAGCAGTCATGATTTGCCTCAAGGTCCACTGAGACCGGGGTTATGACCAGCAACTTCAAGGTCAGGCACGCAACCAAACACGATAATGAGAGCGCTCTTGTCTGCAAGCCGAAACAAAACTGTCGCCAACGCAGGCTGGAAGCAGAAATATTTCCGCCACACAAAACCACACCGTCGGGTTTCAATAACAGTCAAGGGACCCATTATGTTCCCAGCGGCGCTTCGGCATTGCCTTCCCGGCGATATTTCATGTGTCGGCAGGTCGTTTGGCAACGCGGCGTAATCCACCAGCTCCGCCTCAGTTCAAGAGAGCGTTGGCCCCAGGGAAGTCCTGCGTGATCCCACCTGGCAGCGGTGCCCCATCTCGGTTGCATGGGAGGGTGTCACGCCGCTGTGATTAGTCCAATATTCTGGCGCACTGCGTGGTGCGCTGACTAGCGCCGCATTCGTCCGGGTCAACGTGCCGGCTGGCAGCGTGCGGAGTAATCGTGCTGTGACGTGACCAGGAAACTACGAACGGTGGCCGTAATAATTGAGAGGGCCTGGATGCTAATAGAAGAAATTGGGCGTTTTCTGCGATCAGTTCAATATTCTTGTCATCAGAGGGCATCTTAGACGAAATATGCAGACCTTGTTAGCAAAACGCTCTGATAATTATGTCTTATACGTGGCTCCAAACGGCTTACTGAAGGGCCTGATTTACACATATGGTGCAGCAAAGGGCGCTTCGTGTAACATTTGGCCATTTCACACGAAACTAAAAACGATGTGAAATTTCGCTTTTTTTATACGGGCGGGAGTCACATTTTCTGAATGTTTAAAAACCGATTTTGCGTGAAAGGTGCTACATGTGTGTCTGACTCTCAGATTCAGTCCGTTTTCATTACATTAAGGTCAGACAAGTTCAATCTGGGTCAAAGTTTTGATGCCTCATTACATTAAGGTCAAACAAGTTCAGTCCGGGTCAAAGTTTTGACGCATGAAAGTCGTGCGTTTCTGGTGTTTTCGGTATCACCTGCCACAGCTGCCATTGTTCAGATATGAAGCAACATTTTTCTTTTGTCGCTGCGTCGCAGCTGCGCTTGCGCAGTGTCGTCTGTTGGCGCAAACGCACAACTGCCGGCATAGGCTTTTTTGTGTCTACATCTGTGCGCAGAATGCGCATGCAGGCGAGGCGAGCCGAATTCTGAACTAGCCTGAAACTGAGGCGTTGCGCAGGTACTGCAAATGCGCAGCCCCAGCTCAGAAACCGGTCCAGCTGCGAGGTAAAGGTCTCGAGCTCTACCGCCCCATCCCTGCTACGTACAGGGGGCGTCATAAATGCACGGGTGAATACTGGGTGGCACAAACACGTTCTGCTTCTCTCGGAGCTCGAAGAGAAGATAGTCTAGTGCCTCATCTATAAAACACAAACAGAACCAGGGAAAAGTTTAAGATATGAAGTTTAAGCTTATTTAGACAATAGTACACTGCTGCCTATCGAGCGTTATTTCGGTTATTGCAAGAAAACATCCCTTTTCTGAAAGAGTGGATAAATGAACGATGCGAGTTAATAAATACAGTATTCCCGGCGAGACCAAAGTTAACCACGTTTTGTGTGCTTCGGCGCATGAAATGCAGTGATTTATCTTTATCAACGGCGCAGATTATGGATTCATGTCCAACTGTATTCACAAAGCTAATTCACTCTGGTGATCTGTCAACAAACTGGACAGATATTAAGATAGTAAATTTCACCATATATATATATATATATATATATATATATATCTGTATGTATGTTTATACGGTTATATATACACCATATATGTCAAATAATGTGTAAATTATTTTTTACTTGCAATATGTTTCTGGACCATAAGCATAATGATATGAAATAAAGCAAAGCAAAAATGATTATCAAACGCCAAAGGAGTAGGATGGGTTTAGTTCAGTTGATTTCAGTCCATTCAGCTGGGTTAGGTTAGTTACAGACATATACTTGGATCCCGATTAAATGCAAGTTATCCTCGTGAAACATGGAAGCCCTCGTTGACCTGGGCGGGTCATTACGTTACGTCATCTCGGAAAGGTCATGTCCCTCCTGAGCAAAGCGGTGCTCAGGTGACGCAACACTGACCCTGGTCATGAATAAGGTATATTATGAGCAAACCAACGCGCTACCCGGTTACACAGTGTGCACCCGAAAAATGTTTTTTTATAAAAAAAGGTATCGAAAGGGGGGGTGCAATCCGACGCAAAACGGAGGAACCTGCTTACATCACCAGGCTGAAGCTACTAGACATGCCAAAGCTGCCATGCGTACTTTCCCTTTCGATCTGCACCGTAACCAAATTAATGGAAAGGGGGAGGCCCCCACACAGAAAAAAAAACCCACTTGCGTCCTCAACCCACAAGTTTTCAGCACCCTGGAGGTAGCAGCTTGCGGCGGTGCCAGAGGGTTGTCAGTACCCTAGACACCTTGCGCTTCACGTGCAAACTACACCCCCTTTTCGGCCTCAAGCCGTCGAAATTGGTCGCCCAGCTGCCCTTTCGCGTTTCCAAGCAATCATCGCACCAAACTGCGCCCTTTGCGTCACGGCAATTGGCCCATAGGAAGCACGGATGTAAGAGATCACTGCTGACGCACTCAGAGGTTCCCGAGTCCAAATCGAAACACGTGTCTGTGGATCGCCACGTGGATCGCACATGGGTGCCGACCACGAAAGGGATTACTCGTGAGTGGGAACCATGTCACAAAGCTGACCCGACGTCACCTGACGTTTGACCTGTACTCGTGGTTAATTAAGTTCTGTACAGGTCCGGCTCGCGCCAGGTGACGCGTGCCACACGCCACGAATCACTTTGAAACCTGTACCATAATCCGTCCGCTGAGACGGCGCACCCGATGGTACCACTTACGTCGCGATCGGCTGAGGCGTTCGGGTGGCTAGAACCTCGGAAACTTGGACACACTGGCTGGCTGACCAACACCTTGATTTGAACTTTCCCGAGCGACCGCCATGTACGAAATCTTGCTAACTAAAAGCATACATTTTTTCACATTTTTAGGTCCTTGGATACTGAATTATTTTGTTTAATACATTTCATGCATATTCATGTGACATTTGTGTGAATTTTCTTTGAATTCGTTTATATCTACTGATGCCATATTTTCTTAACGTCTTTTTTATATCGGTTTACTTCCATTCATTTCACCTTTTCATTGACCACATATTTTTGCACATTTCTGTCTCTTCTTACTTTTAATGTCATGCTTTTCTTCACTCTTGGTCCGATTAACAGCCAGTCGGCACCAAGATTTGATATGCAAAATGACCACAGAAACGAGCAAGTTAAATCGCAAGTAGTGGATCTCACCATTGCATTTCCAGCAACATAAAGCACTACGCCCTTATATTTCTCACACTGTATACAGCCAGCCAAAAATTTGGGGGTCCTCGCCCAGAGATGGGCCTCCTCACTTCATTTGGGCTCCCTAGACAGCAGGCACTAGCCGAAGGCTGGCAGGGGCCACACAGGCTGGCAGTGAATATCCAGTTAACAGTTCGCCACTTTTAGGATCGGGATATCCCCAGCTGAATTGTCGAACGCCGTTATGCTTTGAAAGTGAAACATTTTTTTCCCAAGAAGACACTACTGAGAATTATAGCATTGGCATAGTAGTTGCACAGAGGAAACAAATGATGAGCACAACACATATCAGATCCAGACTAAAAGCACGGAATGATCGCCGCTAGGTTTTGTCATTTTTGGTCAGATTATCAGGTCAGGTCAGGTCAGGTTTGTGTCAGGTCAGAAGTGATTGGATTTTACGGAGGAATATTTCATTATCCGTGTCCAGAAAAAGAAAGTGTGCCCTGCCTGCTGCGAGTCTCACCGAAGTGCGTTTGCTTACGAAGGAACCCTTAGCTAAAATCACTCAACGTATTACCTGTACTAATTGGGAAACTCAGTTTTTACAGTGGAAGCTACAGCGCAGAAGAAGCAGCGTGCATGCGTGCGCCGCATTCACAGCAAAATTGCTCTGCATGCGACGTCGCGCTAGCATTTAATTTAGTGAGGTTAGGCAAGTCCGCGCCGAAGATGCTATGATGGGACAGCAGTCACCACCCAAGGGAAACTTCACCTAGCATGTGACCTCTTAATAGCCCTAATCCTGATTAAAAAAATGGCTAGTTTTTAAGAGGAAGGTTGATTTTACACTTGTGAAAAACGTCGCACGTTTGCCTTCCATAAGACCGTTGCCGTTACTGCGGAAATGAAATGTATTTTTTCCTCTCCAAAAAAAACGCGTCGGGTAATTACGCCCTCTTATGAGCTTCCGGGATCGAAGCTAGAAAACAACGTATCTTTAGTACACCCGGACTGAAATACGGAACTAACTGGTGTAAGAGCGGTCTAACGTCCACGTCTAACCAATTCTAACGGTGCTACTAAAAACACAAAAACGCTCGCTGATACTTAACTCTTTTTATTAATACACAGAACGGTACATTTTCATGTCTTCGCACTGCATGCTCAGTGGCTTAGTTCCGCGTTTTCGCACTGCCTCTTCAGCTTACATGTGATCATTGCTCATTTCAGTCGCGACCAGTTACACACATAGCCACGTGGCGTGCTGCCACTTGACCCTATTCCCGGAGGGCTAAACGGTATGGCCGATTCCCGGCAGGGGACAGATTCGGCCCCCCCTTGGATCTGGAGAACTACTCGTCCGATTTCATCGCAACAAACGGCAATCGATTTGCCATGGCGTAAACTACATTTTTAAACAAAGAAATTTTCCAAAGTTGATACAAGGGGCACAAAAGTCAAAACGGTGATATTTTTGGACTTCTTATAATTCTGTTGTTTATGGACCGATTTTGATGAAATTGACATGAATCGAGAGATTATGGATGGGACTTTTACCATGGGTACATGCATTTCAAATCTGGAAAAAAAATCGTAGGCGTTTGTAAGATTTTCAAAGTAGGAGGATTAGTTTCTTCAAAGACTGATTTAACAAAAAAGTTAAAAGTCCTTTTTTGGCTTCTGCTAGTCATGCTTCGCTGGAGAAGCACAAATTGTATCACAGTGTTTGTATAATGTTATTATGGGCGTTGCCAGGGACATGAAAAAGGGGACTGCCACGGTCACATGTTCTTCAGACCAGCTAACGACGTTTGACTTTAAATGACCGCCAATGACCTTATGGTCACTTGGAATGATCTTGTGTGCGTTTAATGTTATCTTAAAACGTTTTCAATCATTTTAATTCGCTCTGTTTTTGAAATTTCCATTTTACTTGCTTTTCTGGCATAGGATATGCGCACTGACATTTTAGGTCATAGCTCCGTGACCCAACCTGATATCGAACTGAAACTTGGTACAGAAGTAGAGAGCATCCTTCGACGTCATATATATTCCGGGTTTAATATTTGGGAAAACAACGCCAAAATGTTTGTTATGAAACCAAATTTTGACTTTTGACCTTGAACTGACTTCTTAAACTGATTTCAGATAAACAAAATTGTACTTGTATGTTGCCCGACTAGTTACCCATACATCTACATGCAGATTTTTAAGTTATATCTTAAAAACGCTACTTTTGACAGTCATTTTCCTTTACCCTCAACAGGGCCAAAATTGGCCTGAGGTGCCTCCCAAAAACGTTGCCTGACTCCGGCCCTGATCAAAAAGAATTACGAAATTTTGTGACAGTACTTAGAAAGAATAGCTAGGAAAAGTCACCAGATTTCATGAGGCTGCGTCAAAAGACCTAGAAGGCAAGGAAACGTCACCAAGCTTCGTGAAGCTGCGTCAAAGACCCTGGAATTGGCAAGCAAAAACCCGAGGGGGCGGATACAGCTCCCCTGCTGGGAATAGGATTAAAAAACGCTTCATGACACTAACACTGGTGTTTCTTATACTGGAGTCAGAGCTCATTTTCCTCCACTAGTCTTTCTCCACATGAGGTGCATTCTTCTCGGTTTCCGCGTGGTGTCCTATTCAGTCGCTTCTTGGCCTTGCCCGCTCTTCTTTGAGTCGCTTCAATCACATGCTTGACCGGCGTAGTCGTGAGCACTGCAGACATTTGTGTTTTTCTCCCACAAATAGATTTTTTTCATTCTGACCCTGGGAGGACCTCATGCAGGACCTCATCCAGTGCAAAGCTGTTCAGGGGCTGTTGGACCTGGGACCCGTTCTGGGAGAAATCTGGGAGACCCGACGCTTCGCGGGATACATCGATCTGACTGACGTTCTCCGATTCGTCTCCCATTCCCTTAGGCTGAAGCTGCAGCTGCTCGCTCCCGCCTCGGAGCAGAGATTCAGAGTCTGGTGTCCTGATGCCTAACGTCGGGGCCTGGGTTCTGGTGCCAGAAGCCGTGGCCTGAGCTTTGGTGCCTTGACCCAGGTTGTAGTGCCTGAAACCGTGGTCTGGGGCCTGGCGTCCGGAAATGGTGTCATTACGCGCCTGTCTCCGTGCGCGGTGTCTCGTTTATTCGTCCGAAGTCAGAACGCTGTTATGAAGTGCTCTTCTTTCTCGCGGACTCTGTCCGTATTGTATGGGTGGTTGCCGTTTGAAGCAAATGCGCTTGCCAGTACTTCAGTCTTCCTAAACGTGCTGGTAAATGTTCTTCCAAAGACTTCCGCGATAACCATGTCCATTAGCCTGGCGCCGGAATGGCTGTCGTGGTAATATACAACTTATCGCCTCCACGCTGCTTTGAACCCTGTGAAAACTGACGCATCCAGCCGCCAGGCGTGAGGCGGCACAGTGACGATGTCCACCCCGCCTTTCGCGCCTAGCCCGCCTCGCCTGGCCTACCTCCGGGCTAACGTGCATCCTATGATTGTCCATCAGCAGTAAGACGCGTGTGTCCTGAGATGGGCCGACATGTTCAATGAAGTGGTCCGTACACCTCTTGAACAGCTGGGTAGTTGTCCAACCCGTATCACTTACCCCTCCTACTGTTGCTCTTGGGGCACCCTTGAGGAGTCGTGGGTCCGTCTTCTTCCGGTCGGCGAAGATCAACATATTGGAGTTCCAGCCGCGCATAAGCAACAGACCGCGCTAGTGGTCTTTCCCTTCTCTCCAGTCGCCACTCTACTCACTCGTGACGTACCTGTCTCTGCTAACACTTCCCCGCGCTGGACGACCGGCTGCATACCGGTCTCATCAACATTGAAAATCTGATGCGGTAGCATCCATACTTTTCGAGGACTTCATTGATGCTCCCGTAAAAAAACGAAGCCTTTCCTTGGAAACAGACTTCAGTCTGGCCAGACTGATGTTCTCCGGTTTACACACCGAGATGTGCGGACGTCTTTTCAGGAAAGCTCGTGCCCAGTCTTGTCCAGCGGAGCGTTTTTTCTTGCTGAAGTTGTGTGGCAGACTATGCCGTTCGGCGAGCTCGAACGCAAGGTAGGTCAGTTTCTCCCGCTATATCTCATGAAAGACGGAAGCGAGACACTTGATACATTGTGCGAGCTCCGACTTCAGGTCCTTGCTAAGTGCGGAAGTTCTATATCTAAGGGTTCTATAGCCACTTACTGCCATCGCTACCCGGTGAAACAGAATAACAAGATGGCGTCGCAGCTCCGTCGTCGCGCCACAAACGCACACTTCCGGTGTGGTGTTTTCATAGTGTTTCCGAATTGGGCGGGAAATGTACACCTTTTTCCAGACGTTCATACATTTCTTCTTTTCAGTTCCTGAAACTAACTCCCAACCCAAGTGCAGGTTCTAAGGGTTAAACATAAGATGATGATAAGGAAGGTATAATGGAAACAGGTTAATCAACGAACGCTTCGTTATGCACTTGAACAGCACATACAAACCATGGAAGAATACCGTAATGACAGGTTACCTCTTGATTTATGCCCCAGATATGTCTGAAATTCTCGGAACGAATTAAAAGAAAAGTTTTCAGTGCGGTAGAGCGCTGGTCTATCCGTCCTATCAAGACGGGTTCGAGTCGCCCAGGCGCTCGATGTTTGGCTCGCACGTCAGCCGGCAACTGGCCAACATACGGTCACGCTGGCTACCACACGGTCATGTCGCACCCTTAACCCTATTCCCGGAGGGCTAGACGGTATGGTCGATTCCTGGCAGGGGGGGGGGCGGATTCGGCCCCCCTGAGATCTCGAGAACCACACATCCGATTTCATCGCAACAAACGGCAATCGATTGGCCATGACGTGAACTACAATTTTTATAAAAAGCAACTTTCAAAATTTTGAAAGGTGTGGATACAGGGGGGCAAAAATGTCAAAATGGGGCATTTTTGGACTTCTTATAACTCCGTTGTTTATGAACCAACTTCGATGAAACTGGCAGGAATCGAGAGATTATGGATAGGACTTTTACCATTGGTACACAGATTTGAAATTTTGAGAAAATGCATGGGCGTTCACTGAGTTTCAAAAAAAGGAGGATTAGTTTTCCAACAAATGAATGAACAAAAAAGGCAAAAACACTGTTGTGGGTTCTGCTAGTCATGTTATGCTCAAGAAGTGCAAATCGCATTATAATGTTTGTATAATGTTAGCAAAGGCGGTGCTAGGGACATGAAAAACTGTCATGGTCACACGTTTTTCAGACCAACTTGTGACTTTTCACCTTAAATGACCTCCAGTGACCTTGGAGTCACTTGGAATGATCTCGTGTGCGTTCATTGTTATCTGCCAACGTTTTCAATCATTTGAATTTACTCTATTTACAAAATTTCATTTTATGGCTATTGCGATATAGGGCACGCACACTGACATTTTAGGTCATAGCTCCGTGACCCGACCTGATATCAAGCTGAAACTTGATACACAAGTAGAGGGCATCTTTTTACGTCAAATGTATTCCGGGTTTGGCATTTGAAAAAATAGCGCAAAAATTTTTGCAAAAAAACAAATCTTGACTTTTGACCTTGACCCGACCTTGTAAAGTGACCTCAGACGAACAAAATTATATCTGCACACTGCTCAACTATTTAGGTATTCATCCATATTAAGTTTTAAGTTCTGTCTTAAAGATGCTATTTTTAGCAGACATTTTCCTTTTACCCTCAACATGGCCAAAATGACCTGAGGTGCCTCCCAAAAACGTTGCCTGGTTCCTCCCCTGAGCAAAATCGAATTTTGAAATTTCTTCACAGCACGTAGAAAGAATAGCTAGGCTAGGAAAAATCACCAAGTTTCGTGAAGCTGCGACAAAAAGCCTGGAATTGGCAAGCAAAAAACCCGAGGGGGCGAATTCAGCCCCCCCCCTGCCGGGAATAGGGTTAACGGCACTTTAAACTTTCCCTACAAAATCAGCCGTTACCTGGAGTCGCGCGATTGGTTGTAGGAGTCTGAGAACATGTAACAAACTCTGCTTAGCACGGACTCCGATCCCATGCATCACTCAATCAAACCATTGGGATCAGATTTCTAAAAAGAAGTCTTGAAAAACCGAATGAAGAACTTTATGGACCCTAGGCTGTTAAGAGTTAATGGGCGCCGCCCGCCTTTGTGGCAATGTATGACTGGTTGGCCGTCACCCTGGAAGGCCGGCCCACCTCGTTTGTCCCGCAGCCCACAAAGCCTGCCAAAGAACCGATAAATGGTGCCAGTGTGCAGCGCGCCATCCCGTCCCTTCCGCCTGCTCCCCAACTTGGCCTCAACAGTACGAGGCTAGATGAGTGGAGTTAGTGCGACCCGCTCGGAATGTTGCTATCGCTTTGTTTCCGTGCGTAAGTGCATATTTGCTGCTGTGCAGTTGCTGTTTGATAAGGCCCTGGCCGGGGCCTTGGCCTGAACTGTTAGTACGACATTTATAACGCGGAGCGCGCTTCCCTGTCCAAGAGTCCATGTGCCGACCTGCGATGTGCCCGCGACGCCTGAGAGATAGGAATACGCACGAGATTGGCAGTCATGCAGAATTGCTTGTTTTCAGTGCAGTCGCGGTGTCGGCGTGGACGCATTCTTCCACGCGCTCCACACTCGTAAGGCGAGCCGGATCATCGCGCTGCTCGGCACCGGCTGCTCCGAGGTCACCGAACAGCTGGCCCGGATCGTGCCCTACTGGAACTTGCTGCAGGCGAGTCTCTCAGGCAGGCGTCGGGCCTGTTGAACTGAATAGAGGCAGCATTGTTGTAGTTATGCGCAGTGGTCACCAGAATGGCATTACTTTGGCAAAATCATCAGACGGTAGAGTTCAGGAAACATCGCAGCAGAGTTCTATGACCCTCAGTACTCACCAGCTTGGCGGGACAGAATACGACCAGAGGCGTCCACCGTCTGGAAGGAGAGAATCGGATGATATCGGACGCCAATCTAAAATCAGTTGTAGTCAATTTCCAGATAGGCGCAAGTCAACCAAGGGACATTCAAATACTTTCAGGTCTAAAATGTGACCGCTTGTACTGCTCCCGTTGGCATTCGTTTGCCTGTGATCGTCATAAAAAATAAATTTTGAATCTGGGTAATTCCAGACATCGCTCAGTAATTTCAGACGGCCGTCCAAATTTACCCAATCCTTCTCTAATATCAGTGTTGCTAGCTGAGGCTAAGCTGAAATTTCCTTGGTCATTCACAAGCTAGGTATCTACCCCCATGTCAGCCTCCTTTGCTCGCCTTTGCTACTGCCGTCGGCTTGCCGCGTCACCGCTGTTACTGCTGCCGTCAGGCATTAGAAGCTGCCTGGTCGATTCGTTGTAATGCTTCTGCCAGCAGGCCAGTTCTTGCGTGCTAGCGCACATTTGTAATAAAAAATTGTTTTAGTAAAAATTTATTTCGTTGCACATATGAAAGCACAGATTTCACGTATTCCGGTATCATCGGACGGTGTCCAGTATTACCAGAAAGGCGGTGCCTTAAAAGGTGCGCCATGATGGCGAGGCAGATGGCCTCAGCCATTTGCAGCCGCTTCTAAAATGAAGAAAACGCACGAGTACAGTGTAATACGATAATGGCGAACATTCATACTTGTGAACTGTTTAATGCCAGGTGACAGAAAATCGGAAATTTCAAAAGCAGAAACAGTGAATTCAAAGAAAAAAATATCCACATAAGATCTGCAATTTCTCGTATGCGCGTCGCAGCAAAAATGGATACTGGATCCTTGCCAGTTAAAAAAAAATGAACGTGAGTCCAACCGTGGCGAAGAAAGGAGGGCTTCCAAAATTACTTACCGTCCGATATTACCCAAATCTCCCCTAACATTGTTCGAAAGTCCCCCTTCGACGACCGTGATAAGCGAGTGACCTTCTCGCAGAAACAGCAACGTATGCTAATCCGTGCACCTCCGAGTGTTCTCGAGAAACTTCCAGAGGTTTTTGTGGACCTAGTCCCCCTCCAAAGAAAAGACTGGAAAATGCTACTGTCAGTGGGTACTTTGTACGCGTTTTTACAACTCAAAACCAGGTCAGGTCGGTGACCTTTACGCACAGAAAAGTAATTGCATCTCATGAGCTACGACAGGTCGTGCCAAAAACAGCACCTCTCAGGGTACTTCTGGTACCACCCATAGGCTAGTCATCTGTGTACTTCGTCCACACTCAAGAGTGCCTCGTCCAATACCCCAATACGCCGCTTAGGTATTTCACCTACACCTTTTCTGGCCATTCCAATGAGTACCTCGCAAACTACCTATGTGAATTGCACCGCTAAGGGTGGAGCAATTATACTGCCCTATGGGTTCTCGTGCCAAAAACTGCACCTCTTAAAGGGTGCTAAGAGAAATGCCCGAAAGATTTACTAAAAAACTACTTCTAAAAGTATTTGCCACAAAAACGGGCGGCGCCCATTAACTCTTAACAGCCTAGGGTCCATGAAGTTCTTCATTCGGTTTTTCAAGGCTTCTTTTTAGAAATCTGATCCCAATGGTTTGATTGAGTGATGCATGGGATCGGAGCCCGTGCTAAGCAGAGTTTGTTACATGTTCTCAGACTCCTACAACCAACGGCGCGACTCCAGGCAACGGTTGATTTTGTAGGGAAAGTTTAAAGTGCCGTTAACCCTATTCCTGGCAGGGCGGGGGGCTGAATTCGCTCCCTCGGGTTTTTTGCTTGCCAATTCCAGGCTTTTTGTCGCAGCTTCACGAAACTTGGTGACTTTTCCTAGCCTAGCTATTCTTTCTACGTGCCATGAAAAATTTCGAAATTCGATTTTGCTCAGGGGAGGAATCAGGCAACGTTTTTGGGAGGCACCTCAGGTCATTTTGGCCTTGTTGAGGGTAAAAGGAAAATGTCTGCCAAAAATAGCATCTTTAAGATAGAACTTAAAACTTAATATGGATGAATATTTTGGGGGAAAATGTACCTGGTCAGGGCTAGTCTGGTCCTTGGATTCAAGGCGAATTCATCGGTGTCATTTTCACCACAATTTGTGCTTGGTTAAAGGGTGCGAAAAAGCTTAAAATTGGCGAATTTTAAGCCATTTCTGTTGTGAGGAGATGAGGAAAGTGGTATAAAAGCATCGGCTAGGAGGCATAACACGAAACTCCTAACGTTCTCTGACCATGCCGATACCGTGTTTCGGACTATGAAATATAGCTGGTGTGTCACTTAACCAGAGAGAGATTAGATTAGGGGGCAGCAATGCTTGAAAATAAAGAACTTTTAAACGGCGTCAAGATGGGTATCAAAGGAATGCTCACAGTCAAAGTGGCTTGATGGCGTGTACCTGAAAGTGATGCGACCTCATCTGACCTCCGTCTGGCCTTTCGGACGCCCGTTTACCTCGATGAAGAGAAAAAAGAACTTGTCGTACCCCGTCATATCAAAACAGATGCGCCAAACAGACCTTCACGTTACATCAGCGTTCCATAAATGAATCATTCTTAGCTTGTTTTATTGTGCATACTTCACGACCTCCATTGCACAGGTCGACCATTCACATGCCCCATGACCACGTTATTGCACACTCGGCCTCCCTTTGCGGTCCAATCCAGCACCTTGCACACATCAAAGCGTGCGCATTGTGCGTTTATCAAAGGTGCAGATCTTTTACCGTTGAGCTTCCACCTCCTGCAGAAGCCACTGAAGCTGCCCCTTGTCATCGGTAAACATAATTACGAAGTTTCTGTATATTGCCACACCTCTCTCTGCCACATTATTTGAAACTTTTGCACAATCTGCACAAACTCTCGATATGGCAGACAGTCATCGTCGGCTTCCCATGCGTCGACTGACTGCTTAACTACTGGCTAGCATCCGTCTGAAGCAGCTAGAATACCAACCAAGAGAAACTGTCTATCAGATCTGAGAAGTCTTTGTCAGAGTCGACGAACGGCGCAGCATCCTCAAAATCGTCTAACACCGGCATATACAGTAGCTTCGAAGCCATAGATGCCTTTTCATAGTTGCTGACATCATCTGACACCAGACTGAACACAACCACCCCGGACCTCAGTTAAGTCATGTGGCGACGCACCACGATCAACACTGCATCGGCCACGAGTTTGTCAACTGTCCGGTAGTGTAGCAGATCCTGGTATAGTTTCTGGTCGTTACTAGGGGCGTCATCGGAAACCTGTGCAGACAGCCGTTCAGGTACATTAGGTGTACCCACATGGCTACAGTATGTATCCGCATGACTGTCCGTACTGATTTCCGCTGACGCTCCTAGTGACGACTTGAAGCTGTACAAGGACTAGCTGCAGTACAGAACGGTTGACAAGCCCGTGGCTGAATCATTGTTGGTCGTGATGCGTTGCCACATGGCTTATTTCATTACATTAGATTTTTTACATCAGACATTAGGCTGTCGTGTTCAGTCTGGTGTCGGGTGACAGCAATGATGAAAAGGCAGCCATGGGTTCGAAGCTGTTTGTGCCGGTTTCAGAGGATTTTGAGGATGCAGTGCCGTTCGGCGACTCCCATACAGACTTCTCGGATCTGACAGATGAGCCTTCTTGGCTGGTATTTTAGCTTCCTCATACAGATGCTAGCCGGTGGTCAAGTCAACCAGTCGACGAATGGGAAGCCGACTTTGCATCTTGTATCTGTTGTATCTTGAGCTTGTGCAGTGTGCAAAAGTTACAAATTATGGGCCAGAGAGAGAGATGTGGCAACGATTAAGTCCTTCGCAAGCACGGTAACCGATGACGAGGAGCAGCTGCAGTGGTTTCTGCAGGAGTTGGAAGCTCAACGGCAGACGATCTGCACCTTTGATAAACGTACAATGCGCACGCTTTGATGTGTGTAAGGTGCTGGATTCGACTGCAAGGGGTGGCCGAGTGTGCCATAATGTGGTCATGGGGCATATGAATGGTCGACCTGTATAACGGAGGTCTTCAGGTATTTACAATAAAATGTGCTCAGAATGATTCATTTGTGGAATGCTGACATAACGTGAAGGTCTATTTGGTGCATCTGTTTTGATTCCATGGGGTACGACAGACTCTTTTTTCTCTTCATCGAGGTAAAAAGTCCGAAAGGTCAGACAGAGGTCAGACGAGGTCACCTCACGTTCAGGTACACGCCATTGAGCCACTTTGGTTGTGAGGATTTATTTGATACCCATCTCGACGCGTTCTAAAATGTATTTATTTTCAAGCATTGCTGCCCCAGTCTTGTCACCCTCTCTGGTTAAGTGACACACCAGCTAGATTTTATACTCGGAAACATGGAATCGGCATGGTAAGAGAGCGCTAACAGCTTCGTTTTATGCCTTTTAGCGGATGCCAATGTCCACTTTCATACCACCTTGCTTGCCCCTCAGAACAGAATTGGCCTAAAACTCGCTAATTTTATGCGCTTTGTGCACCCCATAACCAGGCATAAGTTTTGATGAAAATGATACCGTTGAATTTATCTTGAATCGAAGAACCGGACTAGCCCCGACCAGCTATACTTTTCCCAAATAATGTTATTCTGAGACATCCTACACTGCATCGCCGAGCCTATGCCTGGCCGGACTTTTGAAGCAGAAGGCAGCGACACAAAGCCAATCTCATGTCTCACAATATGAAAAAGTTGATATGTCCTTTTAATAGTGAAAGCTGAGATGTCCTGCTTCGAGACAAAGTTAAGATATCACTTTGTGTGACAACCCTGAGATGTCCCGCTGCGGAGTAACACTGCCCGTCTTGCCCCACTATGTGTCAAAACTGAGTTGTCCCATTACGTGGCAGTAATGACTTGTTCCGCCTTGTGACAGCGTTGATATGTGCCGCTTAGTTACAACGCTGTGATCTGCCGCTTTGTGGCAACATTGAGATTTATCACTGCCCGACAATGTTGAGAAAACTCGCTATTTGAGATGTGCCATTGAATTACAAATTGATTGTCCCGCTGTGGGATAAAGTTGAGCTGTCCAACTGCAGGGCGAAATGAAAAAATCCAACTGCTACGGGATAAAATTAAGGTGTAAATTAGTGAGTTAATGTATAAAAAATGATATAATAAAAAAGGATATAATAAAAAAATGATATATATATATATATATATATATAACAACTTATAATGAAAATAATAACACGATAGATTAATATATAAAATCCAACTGTTACGGGATAAACACCTCGGAATAAAGTTGGGATGTCGTATGTCGCTGTGAAACAAAGTTGAGGTGTCCTACTACGGGACATAGCTAAAGTGTCCCGCTGCTGGACAAAATGGCGATGACGACACCCTGCCGATGACGACACCCTGTCCACAGATGTCATTCGGTTCGTTTTCGCCGGCGCTCAGCGACAGGACGTCATACCCGCTGTTCTTCCGCACCTCGCCGCCCGAGTCGGCGCACAATCCGGCGCGGCTGGCGTTCGTGGCGCGCCACAATTGGGACGCCGTGGCCACCCTCAGCCAGAACCAAGACGAGCACACGCTGGTGAGTAGCGGCGGTAAACGTCAAGATGCGACCGGCAGCGTAACTGGAGAGTCAGAGGGTTCCGTTGGTCCCAGAAGTACCGGTTTTTCGTTATTTCATTGCGGCAATTTAGTCTATAGAAGTCATGTTTTCCTTTTCTCAAGACCTCTTATTCCTCTCTGCTTCGGGGCACTTCTCATAGATGGACCAAACACTGTCATTTCTTAAGTATGTTGCTGTGCCTGTCGTTCATTGGGCTGGCCTTAAGGCCTGCCTCCGGCCGCGACGCACTCGTAAATTGGACCGGGCTGGCGTCACTACTACTGGGAGCGGCACCCGCCGACCAAGTTCCATTTCCATCGTCGCGTGATGATTATCGGCGGGCCTGTTTACCGAATAACACGTCATTTAGTACCGTGCTGAGAACGCAGCGCCTTGATAATTCGCCTTGTTACTAGCTTATTGCCTCCACGTTAAGCCGTAATTTCATCAGGGGTAATATGACGTAATATGACAGCGTTAATTAGGTCAAAGTAAGCCAGTCTGGAGTTGTCACGCCAAAATGAGCATGACATTGTTCCCAAGTTGAGCGAGATTGTGATGACATTTTTCTCATTCGTTGTTCGCTATTCGGTGAGTTGTATGCCTTTGCTTTATTCGTCGTCAGTCATTTTGTGGTAGTTTTCTCCGTCAACTCCCCATTCGTTTTGCTCGAAAGCAGCACATTCCACCTTCATTTTAACCCGGTCCCGGCTGGGGACTGACCCTCAAGGTTTTTAAGACTGCGAGAAATCAAACGAATGTAGCCTCACAAAATGTTGTGCACCTTGCACTCCGTCATTTTTGCATCTTGTATCAAAGTTTTGACGTCAGGCCAAAGTTAGGTGCCCGACCTAGCTTCGGTCACGTGGACCGATATTCAAAAACGTTTAACGCCGTGAAACGTTTCCGGAAAACGTGATATCGCAATAAGGCTTTCAGGGCTTCGATATCTAAATAGATGTAACAAATCTACTATCTCAGATTTCTTGTGAACCTTCGGGTTATTGACCTAAGGTCAGGCCCATTTTCATGACACGTTTTTGGGGGGAAATTTACGGATTTTTTGCATTTTGGGTGTGAGGTGATGCAGACATTCAACGACCGTAACTGGACAAATAATCAATGACTTCCGATCGTTGACCTGAGGTCAGGTCACCAACAACCGCTATGGGCCAAAATACAGCGCCGTCAAAATCGGTGACGGATGGCTTGAAACGGAAAGACAACATGAGAATTAGCTCTCACGGTTGCGAATAATACCAAGAAGTCCAAAAAGTTTTGAAAAATTCTGTATCTTCGAAGCTTCCGCGAATAAAGCTCCGCCAATGAGTAGACTGATTGATTGATTGATTGTAGATTGATAGACATATCAACACCAATACCCACTGATTTCTCTTCAAAATTCAAGCACGGAAAACCGGTGCAAGAACCACTAGTATCAAGAGACATCACTTGGCAAAGCATATGCCGCCAAAATAAAGGAACGTTAAAATTGGTTTCCGTTAATTCCATCCCGCGTTTGGCATAAACACCTGCGGTGCAGTGACGCGAATATTGCTGTGTCTTTAACTCAACATTTCCGCGTAAATATTAAACAGATCAGAGCACTTAGACGTTTATCGGCATCTGTGGACTTTTTCCTATTTGTTACAGCATTTACCCAGGATTTATCAATCGGAGCCCTTGAGATCCGGGCCGTTTCTCGGTTGGATGCAGTCGGCTATGAGAGAACATTTAGGGCGTAAATGGTCCAAACATAAAGATGAAATTGAACTCCATTGTTATTTTTATTACCCATTGATTATGTTATTATATTCGTTCTATTTTATTATTATATTATACTCTAAAATGAATATATATTGATATCCATTTTATTATATCGTCCAAAAATAAGCACAAAAAAGTTTTGAGTTCCACTTATCAGCAGCCATCCAACGGTACGTTTATTTTTATCGTACGATCACCCGTTCACGAATTAGAGGGGAGGGGCAGTCAACCCACAGTCGGGCGTGCATGGCGCTGATTGCCAGTCGGGTGCGGGTTAACTCGTCATTTATGAAGAACGTCTGTCCGGCTCACTCCGTTATCCTTTTCCTCGTCGTCGATCGCGGCCCGGATAGACCATTCAAAAATGAAGAAAAGCTGGGGCACAGTCATACAGAAACGACATTTCCAGCATCCTGTGTCATTATCTCTCTCTGACTTACTTATGGAAAAGGTATTTCAGAATTCGTTGGTCTCGGTTTTTTGGCGTCCGAAGTGATTTCGTACTACGTGAGGCCACATTTGAACACTTTTACGTGACATTGCATTAGTCATAGTGCCATTTACTGTGAGTTGCCATTATGTTCTTGCTGACAGGCTATCAACGATCTGGTGAAAGGACTTGAAACCAGCAATGTCACATTGCTGGCTACGGCAACATTTGGCATCAGCGACTACCAGGAACAGCTTCGGGTGCTGAAGGTGACCGCCCGCCGACTGGACTGCTCCGAATGTCAAGCCTTGATTTTGTTCGTAAATTGAGTTTACTGATGCGTATGAGAACCTTTGAAATGCACTCATCGCATCAAGCCAGTCTCGAGCTCTCAGGGCAACTGTTCTGCGGCTAAGAATCGATTGAGAGCAATGATAACAAGGCTTTTTGTGGGTTAAAGTGATACATGAATATTTATTCCCAGCGCATTTTCACTGTGGTCATTTAGTAATTTAATCGGTATGGATTTAATAATGTGCTAAGCTCGCGAAAGGCCTCCAGAAGCGTCTAAGTTTCTCCACTTTTGGTTTGCGTCACAAGCATTGCCGGAGGAATATTACTCGAGTTCCCAGCGAACTTATATTTTTCCGATCAATTCATCCTCATTTCCCACCGGGTGCCTCTTTATTGATTGATGGTGATTATTCTGCTGGCGAAGCACGTAGCCCGCAGCACTGGAAGGCCGGAAAAGAGTGCGGCATGTTCAACAGTAAAGTTCGAGCGGATATTTGCCAGGTATTGCATGGCTGCAAGTTTTATCGGGCGCCAAGGCGGTCGTCAAATATGGATTATCGACCTGCTGCACCCATATCTGGACCAGACGGCGTCTTCAGCGCAGGGATTGGCTCATCACTCCTGCAGTCGACCAAGTGGATCCACTGATCAGCGGCGGGGACCTCCACATAAGTCATCAGGGAGGCCATTTGCGGCGAAAATTAGCCCATGGCCGCACTCGGTTCAAATCTGCGATCTTAACCCCTCTCGGCGCTTCTGTGACAGGAGTGAGCGCTGTATCATTTCCATATTTCGAGTGCCTTTGAGCTCCCTCTGGCTGAACTGGTCAGGCTAACCCCACCCCACCAAATATCTGTTCATCCGGTTCGGCAGGGGCTCTGGATTGCGTGAGTCTTCATTTTACCAGGGATCTGATTCGTCTGTCGCCGGGCCTTGAGTCGCCTGACGGCACCTCTGCCCTAGACTCCAGCTCAGCCAGTGCTACTGGAGTTATCTATCTCAGCATTGTTTGGAGAGAAATGCTGTCTGAGCCTCTTCCACCTCGACCTCTCCGTGGTCGAGTGTTCCACGCCCAGGAGGGCCTCTGTTGATTTTTCCTGGGTCGGCTTGTGTCAGGGAGCTCTGCCGTCTGACCTGAACGTCCGGACGTTGACGACTGGGGGGAGGGGGCTGGGTACTCGATTTCCCGGACCGGGGCGGCTCGTTCCGCAATTTACGCCTCCCGAGCGGAGCCCGGCTCCAACTGGATCGTTAATGCTTTAATTTAAATTGCGTCTTCTTAGCGAGGGTGGGTAAATATTTTATGGGCACCGAGCGGCGCGGTGCCGCCAGGGCGGAGTCGGGTGTGCCGATCTCCAGCGCGGGATCCGGCTGATTCTATGAAGGTCGGCGTCACGTGGCCGCACGTTGTGGAAAATGCAGGCCGCCGAGTTTGCTTGGCGGGTGTTGATGTTTCGCGCGCGCCTTTTCAGCTTCGCAGTGCTATCTTGGGCTGTAGTGCAGACTGTAACTGAAATTTTTTGTAGTCTAGAAATGACATGTTGTGAGGCATTGACTTCGATTTGTGATTAGGAACTGCTGAAGCAATGACATTTGGTATGCGATCTTCAATGTCAATGTAGAATAATGAAGTGTAGTGAATGTAGTGTGTAGTGAAGTGTAGAATGAGGAAGGTTTCCTGATGGCCAGTCGATTTGGAACAATGCAGATGATGTAAAAAGCAATAACGTGCTCTAAAGTTTGCTTGCTACATTTTTGCATTGATCCCGAACCCTGCCTAGGCTGCTTAGAAGAGCATAACATAGGGAACGATAGTCTGTAATTGTTTTTCAGTCGGAGAGATAGCTTTTGCTTTGGTATTAAAATGATACATTAAAAATTGTATTTCAGTTTTTAATGTTCAGTTTTAATTTAAAAATTATATTAATAACTTTTATAGTCTTATTATATAATTGTTTTTATAGAATATATGTTCACAGTCCTCCATTGGGTGGAAAAGGCAACAGAAAAAGTACTAACCGAGCTGAAGACCTGCTGTCCTACTCATACTTCCTATCGAATAATAGGTATTTTGGCTGTGAATGCCTCCCAAAACGATCCTTTTTAAGTTTTGGGGAATGGAGAATTTCGGAGATTATCAACTTCACCAAAACAATATTTCTTGAGTATTTGGCAATGTTGTACAACAATACGCAACCGCGTAGAGCGGTACCTTATAAAGATATGTCAGTGATGGTCTTACACTCCACCATGATTTTTGAAAGAAATGAATTGCACAGCGACATTGGGAACGTTGCTTGGCTACACTACTTCACATTGCACAAAGTTTCAAAAGGGGATGAGAAGGAGATATGAGACCAAGACGCTCAGGTGTTACGCAAAACTAGGGTCAGAAATCTAACCAGCGGTTTGAAATTAGTGCTTCCAAAGAATTTCATGGTAGCTGCAACTTCTGGGGAGAGATGTTGTACGCTGAGGCGTACCCTAGTATAACGTATTATTGTATTTTCGCGCAGTGATATGAGATCGGAAACGTTTTTTTTTGTCGCAACACAAGGATCATGAAGTGTCAAAAACAGGTATTTTTGCCATTTCACGCAAGTTGGACTCAAAGGCTACATCAATCAGATGATAAATATCAATCAAATCATTACCATAATGGTATCATATCATCATCATAATCATATTAATGGACTCAACAAAAGCTGTTCTACGTTGTTTTTTTTCGTACGCTGTAACCTGCCAAAGCTGTCGCGTAGCTCTGGAGAGGGGCCTCTTCAGCAAAGATTTCGCGAACTGGCATTCATTGAGGGTTGCGGTAACTGGCGCAAAAACCCTCGAGAAATTTGGGGTGCATGCCAAGTCAAACGCCCACAGGGCTTCAGTTGAAAAGAAAACCTCATGTCCCAGTCTAAGACGAGACCAGAAAAGACGAGATCACAGACGGTTCTGCAACTGACGAACAGGTAAGGAACTTGACGGTCTGCATGGCAGTCATCTGCTTATCACGAGACCTGTTCCGGCGTGCTGTGGCCCTCCGAGGCCACGACAACGAAAGTGCCAATCTTATGACCCTTCTGGAGGAGCGAGGAGCTAGTAGCAATTTAGTGAAAAGTTGGATGAAACGAACCAAGCACATCACTGCTGTCAGTTCTTCAGATTATGGCCAGAATGGTTCAGCGGCTTCTGGACGTGGATATTTAAGAAGCCCCGTTCTCCTCCATTATCAGTGGCCGTAAAACGGATATCACGGTTTGTGAGCAGGTGTCGTTCCACGTCAGGTACGTTGGAGATGATATGCCACCACGAAAAGCCTGTCTGAAGTTGCATGAAGCTCCCATCTCGAGGTCAGAAGTACTTCTTGAAATAATCCTGCATGCTGCTCAGTGCCTGTTTAGCAGAGCAGAAAAACTGAGAGCACACTGCTTTGATAGGGGAACAATGTCGGAAATGAAGTCCGACACTCTGGCGCATCTGGCTTCGATTTAGCCGAAGTCTTTGTAATTTCATTGCTCAAACCACGTTTTAGACCTCGTCGTGACTGAGGAGGCAAAAGAAGTGCCGATGACACCATAAACGTCGTCGATGAGGTGGCCAACTCGCTGCACACAACGAAACGTAGAAACTCTTTCCAGCAGCACGTCATAGGAAGGGGTAACAGTGGCACCGATGACTATACCACGAGCTCCGTTGCGGAAGTTGCCATCATTGTGTTCGACGCGGTGGACTGATCGTTGTCGGACGTTTACACAGGCCATGGATCAGTATGACTCCTGACTCTTGATGGCATCTCAAATGACTGCAGTGTTTCATCCGATCCACGTAGCAACGCCACAACAGCGGCAACGAGGCCACATCGCCAAGCTTCTGAAGTGTGGTGTAGTATTTGGCATGGCGCTCTGTGAACAGGCTTTCACCCCTTGCGAACTGTTGGCTAATGCCCTTTAGCACCAAGCGATGACATCAGGGGGCGTCCTGCAAGGACATGAGATGCTGTACCATGTCATGGAAAGTAAGGCGAAATGATCAAGGTTCCAGTGATTTGCACAAAGGCACGGGAAAACGCATCGACAAGCTCAGCACACTGATCGAACTTATCAGACCACCCGGCGTTGGCGGCCACCGAAACGCTTCAAGCACCGCAGAAACCCGTTTGCGGATACATGATCCGATGGTAAGGCATCGCTGCGCCACCAGTATTTGGAGGCCTTCGACCTTTTGGTCAGCGAACTGCATGGCAGCTTTGGTAGACCGAATCAGTTCGAACAGTTTGAAGGCTGCTATTTGGACAGGATACCCATGCAAGCCGCGGCGGCCTGGCGTCAGCTTTGCAGTTTTAAGGGTCGAAAACTGACCAAAAGAACTCGTCATCACAGGACTTCAACCCCAACCTCCTCGCGGTTCAGGTCTAGTACTCCAGGTCCTGTTAGGAACAGGTGCTGCGAAGACGAGAACGAGGGCTAGTTATGCACTGCCATCAACTCATACGTCAGTGTCATCAAGTCCATGCAGAGTGCGGTTTGTAACTAAGTGCCAGTGCCATTACCGTACCGTAGGGGGTGGCCAACTGCCCCCCCCCCCCAGTCGCCCATGTTCGAAACGGACCGACGGTCGTGCGCAGGTTAATCGATCGCTGTAACCTGTACTGCACTTTACACGTACTCGTATAATTGTTCGCTATAAAGTAAACCTGTGCTTTACATTAGCCTCGACGAATCGTTCGCTTTCAATTAAAGGTATGTTGTGCGTATCTGCCTAATCTGATCGTTTGCTATACCCTAGAACTACGCTTCATATGGTCGCGCTATCTAATCATCCGCTATAACGTTCGCCTGATATCAGAAACATATACTAATATACAGTCCGTCGTGCGCAACATTAACTACCGCTGCTCTTCAACGGGAGAGAGACGACCTGAATACGCTTTCATATCGACCTAGTCTAACTCCTTGCTCCAGTCCCAAACCACAATATACGTATTCTGCTCGCCCAGTCTTTTGTTATAACCTGAAATTACGCTTCACATATCCTCGACGCACACTCAAATAAAGGTGCTGCGTTCTAGACTCGTCCGCTCAATCGTTCGCAGTCATCTCAAGCATTTTACGTACTTACTTTTTCTAATCGCGCGCCACGGCCTAAAAAAATACCCTTTGCATGATCTCACAGCCTAACTGTTCGTTATAACCTCACACTACGCTGCACAGAATCGACTGTCTGTCAGCTATAACAATATCCTATATTGGACTTAACTGAAATTTACCTACTCCCCCCTTGAACGATGAGTTCGCTTGCTCGATTTCTATTGCCTACCGTTCCACCCTATTTTTCCAAGCTGGCAACACAGCTATAGTTCTTCCGAGCATTCCTTTTTTGCAGTCAAACACATGCTTCGCTGTAGCCGATTTGTCTATTCTACCATGTTTACTGTTCGCCAGATGTTCTTTTAAGCCTTGTCTGTAGCGGACGACCCGTTTCACCCACAGGGTTCTCCCCACAGTCACATGTGATCTTATACTCCGCCCCTTCCTTTTATCGGCCTGAACAGGATCTTTAACGTTTACTAAATGGCTTTTAAAATTTCTTGATGCGTGACCTGTCCTTATCTTGTGTCCACTCAGCAACCGCGAGTGGGTTCGCTGACCCCACGAACATACGGCATGGAGATGTACATAACATTGCTATGTGCGGGCTCTGACGCCTGCCGTTGCCGGACTCTGGTGCGGGCCAAGATTCTTGAAACGAACTGCTGCGGATAGCCGTTCGCCTCGAACACCTCCAGTAAGTGGTCTCGCTCTTTCTTTTCATCCTTTTCTGACATGCACATACGACGAGCTCTGTTTGCGAAGCAGCTTACGATTCCCGCTTTCATGTCTGCGGCATGGTGAAACTCAAACTTAACATACACGTTGCTCGTTGTTAGTTTCCGGTACACGCTAGTGTGTAGTCAGTTACGTGATTCTGCCACCAACGTGTCCAAAGACGCTATCTGCCCATGTATCTCCACTTCCATAGTAAATTTGATCTTGGGTTTAACGCTGTTGGGATATACCTGAAATTCCAAAAGAGAATCGGTACCATGGGTCCAAATAAGGAACGTATAGTCAAAGCGCCTGCGCCAAAATAGAGGCTTCCAAGGGCCGGTGATTTCACTTTGTTTTCAAAATCCTCCATGAACGCGTTGGCCAAAACAGCGGACAAACTGAAACCCATGGGAGCTCCCTCCGTTCGGAACGAAATACTCCCCCTGACGTGAAGTATCGGCAATCCAAACACGCTTGCACTGAGGTGCGAATGCTTTCGACACTAAGCCCCGATCGATCTGGAAGACTGTCATCCAAAGACAGCTTTTCACATATTACCTGTATCGCCTCATCCACGGGAACCTTCGTGAAAAGTGAAACCACGTCAGAGCTTACCAGTGAATGAGACTCTGCGACTTGGATTTCATGCAGTTGGTCCGCAAATACTCCTGAATTCGGAATGGTGTACACCAACTACCCTAAAACAGGGCTAACGATCTTTGTGAAAAGAGCCGCCGTTTCATACGCCGGTGAATCAATCATGCAAGTAAAATAGGGTGCACGGGAGGCAATAGAAATCAAGCAAGCGAACTCATTAAACAGGGGGTAGGTAAATTCGAGTTAAGTCCAATACGGGATATTGCTATAGCTAACGGTTAGACAGTCGATTCTGTACAGCGTAGTCTAGAGGTTATGGTGAACAGTTAGGCTGTGAGATCATGTAAAGTGCAATTTTTTAGGATGCGGCGCGCGATTACAGGAAGTAAATACGTAAAATGCTTTAGGTGATAGCGAACGATTGAGCGCACGAATCTACAACGCAGCACCTTTTTTACAGGGTACGTCGAGGATATGTGAAGCGTAATTTCAGGTTATAACAAAATATTAGACGAGCAGAACATGCATGACGTGGTTTGGGATCGAAGCAAGAAATTAGACTAGCCCGATATGAAAGCGTATTCTGGTCCTGTCTCTTCCGTTGAAGAGCAGAGGTAATTAATGTTTTGCACGACGGATTGTATATTAGTATATATTTCTGGTATCAGGCGAACGTTATAGCGGATGATTAGGTAGCGCGACCATATGAAGCGTAGTTCTGGGGTATAGCAAACGATCAGATTAGGCAGATACGCACAACATACCATTAATTGAAGCGAACGATACGTCGAGGCGAATGTAAAGTACAGGTTTATTTTATAGCGAACAATTATACGAGTATGTGTAAAGCGCAGTACAGATTACAGCGATCGATTAAGCGAGCAGAACATGTAAAGCGTAATACAACTGTAAAGCGTGGGTTTGGAATTTGGTAGGCATTTCGACTATACTAACATTGATAGCGTATTTTTAGGCCATACCTCTTTTGTTTAAAGGTCGCCACAAATAATGTTCCGCGGGACTGAACGCATTTTTTCGAGTTCTAGCTCTTGTGTTTACCGGCGTCTGTGGCCCTGTGCTCGACCAGTGTTGAAGGACGAGGAAAATCGTCTGAAATATATGGTATAATTTTTTTTATCGCGATCGGCCATACTTCATAGTCCGAAGAAGTCGAAATCACATTTCTTTATGTATCAGGACCGAGGGCTCTTGCCTTTACCCTCACGCCATGGATTCTGTCGACCTCTTTTTTTGCAAATATAGAGTGGTTGAAAAGCAGCTTGCAGCCATGCTTCAGCAACGACCAACCACTTCAAACGCGTCCTTTCCAATATTCGGAGAAATTCCTCCATTAAGCGACTTTTGCCCTTTTTTATTTTACTTTGTTCAAATCCCTAACATAGCGTGGTCGAAATCCTCGTTCGTCAATCAAAAATCTTCGTTTCGGGATAGGTTAGGCGTTACACTACACTACAAGATGGATACAACAACGTAATAACAGAATGTTAAATCCCCTCCGAATGGGAAATATTGTGTATGATCTTGGACTTAATGATGAATAGACCGACAGGCGACATGTTGAGCCAATGACGACTGATGCCTACTGCCTCATCATAATTGGAATCATGCGTTTAAATGTTGCTTAGCTCTTTTATTTAAAACTGCTGCATTTTGCGGTCCAAGCGGATAGTTATATACCCGTTCCAACAGTATACACCCGAAGACTGGAATTTCAGACCTCACTTACGCCCTGGATATAGCTCACTTTCTGAATGCGAGCTAACAAATTGTGGGTGGAGATTCAAAATCAAAAACGTATGCTATCTTCTGGTAAGTATTACAGATCTTTCAAAGCCATATGAATGTTAAATTATAAGACTGGAAGTCGCATCATGGCTGGACTGAGCCGGAGGCAGCCCCATTTCTTTACGAGCTAGACCAAAGGCCGGTTGAGTCTTACTTTAACAACCAGAGACAAATCAAGTGGTGGGCCCAGTAATAAAGCTTTTAGCGGGTTAATGATTTCTTAACTTCTTGGTACCGTGTCATGAAGTTTTCACCAAACGATGTCTCTTCTTTATTCCGACGTTCACTGGCGTATTTAGAGCTACGCCATTCGCTAGGGAGGGCTGTTTTTTGCCCCCCCCCCGTCTAACCTTATAGCTAATTGACTGATAGTAATGTTTCAAACTGCAAACGATAACCCATAACGAGGGCTTTCAGGAAATGTATGCTTTTTGTTGCTTAAGGTCACGGATGGCATCACAGGTCAGATCACATTGTAAAAAAAGAATGCTTACACTCTTGAAGCCCCTTGGATGTTTCAAACGTCGGAAACGTAATGTTTTTTCATAAAATTGTTCTGAAACTTTACAAAGCGTTGTCGAAAAAGATCAGAGAAAAAAACAAGGGGTCAAGGTCATAAGCCGAGGGAGAGGACGACTTAAAGGTCAAGACCAACTTTTCCATAAAAATAGCTTTAAATGCCGCGAACTGTTCAATGCACCAGTTATCGGATAAAGTAAACTCGGTTGTGAGAATCAGCGTCTCCAATTACACCACCGTGAAACTACCGTGTAAGTAGGGTGATCACATGAAGAAAAAATACATGACCTTGAAAAGGTTGAATGGCTTTGGTCTGAGTACCTTAACAAGATATTAATGTGGACATTGGACATTGGATAAACGTGACGATATTTATGTAATTCTGCTTTGCCCATTCATATTTTATCCGCTGCTTCATCTTTATCATCAGATTTCAAGTGAATCATTTAGTTCAACTGGGATTTGAGTGGGTTTGTCCACATAATGCTGAACTTTAACCTGTCATTGCTCCGGGACCTTATATGACCTTGACTTAAAAATGTAAAAAAACATGCGTTCAATAAAGCGTGAAGTTCTTTAAAACGTGGACAACGTTTCGATTTGATATCTTGAACGGCTTGAAAGCTATTTCAGAAAACCTAAGGGGGCCCAAAAAATAGCCCCCCGGCGAATAGCTGGTTAACGTTTCTGCAGTTTCATTTGCGGTTTGTTAGGCTGCAAACTCAGAACGCAAGGTCCGACACACAAGGCGTCCTTTGACGGGCCTTGCAGTGTTCATGGAGGTTCATAGCATGTTTTTAACCCCTCAGTAATGACAGCGGATAATGTCATGGGCGCGCGTGAGTTTAAACCTACAATTCGTCGGGCCCAAAATACCGAAATAGGTCGAAAAACATCCGTATGTCTTGACGAAATGCGTCACGTGCCGGGCTTCCAAATCTAACCGTAATACCTCAATATGATCTTGTGCCTGTTGAACTCGTATAGACTCGCCGGTCTCCCATTAGACCCGGTTCTACCTCTCAACGCCGACCCCCCATTGGACCAAATGACCCAGCGCAGATCCCCTGGACCCAATAGTGCGCCCCGATGCTGCCACGGCTGATCCTCCGGCCGCCGGCTTCCCCGTGCTCGCTCAGCGAATCGAATCTCTGCGGAAGGCAACCGGACACGCGTGAAAGAAAAACGATGATCCAGGCAACACGCGTCCAGAGAAGCCCATTACCGCTCACAAATGCGGCGTCCGAGGCATTTGAGGAAGTCAGCACGACTGTGATTCCTCCACCTCTCGGGAGCCGTGGTCAGAAGGGCAAGAAGCACCTCATGCTGTTGGTTCTCTTGACATATCCTGATTATTGCCTCTTCTGTGCGGAATGTGGTAGAACAAGAAGGAACTTTTAACTTGTCTATTGTTTTGATGAATTCCATGAAGGTTCTGAAATTTAAAAACAGAAATGTTAGCTTCCATTAAATTGCACTCTAAAACATTGTTCTGAAGCAAAATGCCACCCGTGTGTCCCGGTTGTCACTGGCAATTTCTTTAAACTGAATGGACTTGACATCTAACGTTTCGCTACGGAGAAATAGAAAGCATTGGCAAATCATGCTGTTCATATCGCAATGCCTAGTACCATTGGGATATCAAAGAAATGATATACTGGGATCGACAGACAGTTTGCACCATATGTTATGCACCATCATATGGTGTGATGTATGCGCCATGCGCCGCCACGTACATGGTGATGTATGAAACAAACATCACATGTATGTATGCACGCACGTATCGCATCAACGTTTGTATCATGTACGCATACACCACATGTATGTATATTGTATACATATCACGTGTTTGTTGACACGCACGTGATCAGTATGTGTGTATACGTATATGTATGTACATGCGTATATGTACGTTGTATACATATCACATGTATGTTTGTACGCACGTGATCATTTACTTAACGGAGTTCATTCAATATGCCGTGGCGTTTCTTTCAAAGAAAATGGTGCTTACAGAGCAGATATTTAATATCTTGTTGAGGAACTCCCCGACAACTTCAAGGAATGTGATTCAATAGTTACGGCCGAGCATAGACGGAAACATATTTTTGTGTATCCGTGAGCAGCTTTAAGCGGTGCAGGACCTGGCAGACATCTGAGCAGAACATGTCAGGCATGTCAGAAGGACGGCCGCCATCGCCGACCCGACCTGTTGCACAAAAATTTATTTCGGTTATGAAGGAAAAATTATTCCGGCGCGATAAATCGTCACTATTCGAACTCGTGCTTCACTAACGGTCAAAATATTTCTCCGATTTTTCTTTTCCGACGTCAGAAAAGAATTCGGACGCCAATAAATATCACGCCAAGAAATAGAGCACGTAATGACGTTAGAAAATGAAACATTTGAGCCCCAAGTGGTTTTGTTTTATGCGTTTTCAGACAGGAATATGTCTTTGCATCATTTTTGTATGTAATCGTCCGTATTACTCTGAAAAAGGGTGAAATTATCCAGAAGCGGACATCCAGTTAGTAGTTCGCCAATTTTCGGACCGTGGCATCCGCAGCTAAATAGTGCAACGCCGTTATGCAATAAAAGTGAAACATTTTTTCCCCATCAGTACAGTTTACCGAGTTTGTTAGCATTGATACGTCATATGTAAAGAGTAGCCTATTAATCAGCATACCACATATCAGAGAAAGACTAAGCGCACGGGATGATCTTTAGTGTCATTCAGATTAACGCACCAAAGAAAGAAGAAGAAGAAGAAAAGAAAGAAGAAACTACAACGTATTGGTATATATACAAGACAATATACCAGTACAATGTATGTATATATATATATATATATATATATATATATATATATATATACAATATATACAATAGCATACTAGAAAATATAAAGTACTGCGTATTTGGCGCAGGTGCGTTCCATCGTTTTTGATCAATAAGTGGTGTTTCATTATCCGTTCTTACAAAAGAAAGTGTGCCCGGGTGGACCCATCCGCTTACGACGGTAATCTTAACAAAAACCACTCAACGTACTCTCTACCGAATGGGTAACTCAGCTTCTATCCTGGCAGCTGTAACACAAAAGAAAGCTCTGCATGCGGCAGCACACTAGGATTTAATATAGTGATATGATGCAAGTTTGCGCTGAGGATGCTATAGTGGCACCGCAGCCAGCACCCACAAGAAGTTCCATCCATAATTCACCCTTAATACCTCTAATCCTGATTCAAAACAATGAGAAAAACACCTGCTATTTAACGAAACGGAAGTTTTTTCCACCAGCATTTGTTGTCACGGAGCATGGCTTTAGAGTTGTCCTTCATAAACGAGACAGCATTGGCCGCTTCACGGCCTTGGTTTTGGCACTCCCTAGCCAGTGAGGAAACATGCCAATTGGTTGCAGGGTCCGCCAGATGTAACCAAAGAAGGCGACTCCCCTAAGGCTGCTATTCTAATGGATACCGAATACGAGGATACGAGGAAAAGGATACGAATGGTACATTTGTTTGCACATTGCGTAAATTATGACTCTAAGATATGCGCTCTGCAGTCATTCGCAATGGAGTGCCGAGAGCAACAGATAAACAACTTGTAACATGCGCAGATAACATTGGATACAGAAATCGCGGACAACTGTCACACTTTGTTTAAATGCTGCATCTTGAATTACTGGCATCACACACATCTGCTGACTGCCACCAACAGCCCAACTCTGTACATACGCCAAACCAATCTTCATCGGGGTCAGGTTAGAGAGACAAGCCAGGACACCATACGAGTCTGCTGACTACAAGGGGATGCACTAAACTTGGTGGAGCTACTGCTGCACTGAAAAAAGGGAAAATGTAATATCTACATGCAAAAACTATCTTTTTATCATAGATACAGTTATTACCGTATCCCCTGTGATATATGGGTTAGCGGCAACCACAACAGAACAGCAGCGATGTAACAAAGTCTTCTTGATAGTTCTAAAAGAATTAAAACTGAAACTAGTCATTTCCCTGCAGCTCTCTGATAAAAAGGAAAATTTCTTGTTTCTGGAGACTTTGAATTTTAATATTTTCAAACAATATCTCTAGTGCTAATAATATTTTCAAACAATATCTCTAGTGCTGAAAATGCCCAACCCTAAAGCCTCAAGGCTGAGTGCAACGTCCCAGAGAAAGATGTCTGTGACGCCCATGGACTTCTCATTTAGAACAATGGTATTGCTGACATTCTATGTGTGCTAGTAATGGGGCTCAGTAATTACCACGTATATATATATATATATATATATATATATATATATATATTTGGTAATATATATATATATATACACGTGCGTGCGTGCGTGCATGCGTGCGTGTGTGCGTGTGCAGGTGCGTGTGCGTATGCAGGTGCGTGTGCGTGTGCATGTGCGTGCGTGTGCGTATGCGTGTGCGTGCGTGTGCGTGTGCATGTGCGTGCGTATGCGTGTGCGTGCGTGTGCGTGTGCGTGTGCGTGTGTGTGTGTGTATCATTATAATCGACAATGAATGCAGCTCCACTTCCTGTAATTTCTGGAACAGCAAGACGATACCTCCAGCTGTGATTGGTCCAACGATCCTCATGTCACCGGTTCACGCCCCTCGTTCGATGACGTAGCCGTCTCTCATACACATCGGGGTGCCTGGTTTGACTCGTGCAATTTTTCCCGTGAAATTATTTCAACATCTGGGGCATTCCAGGACAGACCGACGGGTGCGGAACAGCCTCATGTCTCAGATTTTGACGTAAATATGACTATGGGGTTATCGCATGCTTTCAACCGAGATTTGCACCTTTTTAGGCCAATCCAAGGGACGTTAACATAGTCATAGCCTTGGGCATTTTTGGGAGGTCATGCTGCGTGGCGATGTTTGTTGGCCGGTAAATTATAATACGATTATTTAAATAGAATGAAATTATACAATGTTCAACTCGCCATGATCCAAGCAATAATTACTGTCTTTCGGTTTGTAGATTTTTGGGGTTTTGACCTTGTGAACTGTGACCTTAGCATGACAGAAGAGCAGTAAGAATACGGACGCTTTCCTTCTCAGAATTACGTCACGTGCATTAGCGTTACGTCAGCAAATTATTGGAGATTATGGCTTTTTTAGGAATATGATTTTTGAAAATATTATTCATGGCTATTTTCGCCCCCCCCCGTTAGGGGGATAGGGGTTTCGCGCCCCCTCCCGCCCCGTCAGAAAGTTACCGGCCGATTTCGCTGATTCAGATGACAATCGATAGATCCGAGCAAGGCATTTCCTTACAGATGCCATTGGCTGGTCTAAGTGTTATCTGTTGCACGCCAGATCACTTCAAATAAAAGTAACTGCGTTAATACAAATGTACCATTTCATCAGTGTAGTGGATAAACGCTTATTACGAACAAACACCAACATGGTGCCGAAGTACGTAGACAGCACAGGTTCACCTGTGTTAAGCCGGCATTGACTGGGATATTTCGCCACCTTCCACGAACTGCGTGGGGGAGGGGTGTTAACGTCCCCGTCTTTCCCAAGAATCTATCGTCGGATTCTGGTGGTTCAAACTTCAATCGATAGTCCCGAACCCTGCAGTCCTGTGACATATATATTTTTCACTTTGTGTCGCTGATCAGGTCAGGTCACGCAGTCACGGGTCAGGTCAAGCACGAAAAAGTGGTCAGTTTATCCAGCTTCTCCTAGTCACAATGAAAAGGAGACCGAGACTGTAACCCAAGATCATAAAAGGTCAATGCCACAGGTTAGGACATATTTCACACACGCTATCTCCATATAACTCGTCACGCAGTGCAAATATCCTGCCTTATTTCACACGAAGACTTTAAATGGGACATTTTTAAAGAGCCTTGGGCACAGAAAATCTGGGGATGACCCCACTTATCGTGCACATGCAACAGTGCAACATAGTCTAGTTTCTAACTCGGAGTACCACGAGCACGCTAGTGATCTCCATGTGACGTCTTTGGATGACCCTATAAGTCAGTTTTGTCCCGTGCTGCACATTTCCACGGAACGTTGCACAACATTGAAAAAGCCGATATTTTCACACCGGTCATCCAGAACCAACCGTCGTCTAGAACGTCAAACATATGTCACCAGTTGGCACGCTATTTTAAATCTGCATAAAACCATTATAGGGCACATTGCGAAAAATATTGCACTGTTGTAAGAAACTGCTGCGTAAGTTGTATGAGCAACTTACACAGCGGTAAGACGGTTGGCGAAAAGAGGGCAGCTTCCCCTAAAATTTACTCGTCTCACTGACAGTGCCAACTCAGATTTCTCTTCTTTCCCATAGAGTTCATAAAGAAACCTTAGAAATCCGGTCCACCCACCTCCATGATAAGACAACTTCACGGAACAACTTATCACCACTGAACATCCTAATTAACCCAGTTCAGAAGGTCCATGCCTTCTAAATTAGTTCCCTGAAAAATTCAGATTCTCGACAATTATGACTCAGGCGGTGGATAAATTTGTCGTGGGCGCCGAGAACTCGTTCAGAATGTCCGAAAACCATGTCCGAATTCCTGAGGTCGGGTATTTTTTAGGCGTTCGTAAAACGTAAGTGTCGAAAAACTGCTGTCCGAAAACTAAAAACGGAAATTCAGTTTTTTCAGGTGAAACAGGCCTCAGACCTAAAGACCAGCGCCATTTGTCTTTCGACGCGGTCACATACAGCAGTATCCCGTCGTACAGCACTGGAGACCATATCGGAGATTTCCGGGGCGAGAGCCTACGTGGCTGGCTGCCTCGTTCGGCGTCGACAGAGCGCTGTGCCCGACTGCGCCTGGCGCCGATGGGATAATCTGTGGGGCAAAGGAGGCACTCGTGCAGGATCGATCAGGAGGTCCGTGATTCATCTCCTCTGGGGTGATAATCACCCACTAACTGGGTTTGGGCTGCGAGCGGGGATGCGGTCATGCGTTCGGCTCACCGCCGGAAGAACCGGTACTTGGTTTTTACCGCTGTACGTGGCGGAGACGCTGCAATGGAATCATAAAGCAGCGACTGGGAAAGATATGGGAACACATACGTTGTTGCATGTGTCGTCAACGTACACAGGCATCATGCCTGTCTTTTTTCAGTTGCCAGATAATATAACTGGATTAATCAAGCTTCGTCCTTCCTCAGCCTCAACACTGTTGGCTGCCTGAGACACAATCGTATTGATGCGGGGTTCTTGGAAACCTCTAACTCCTCGTAGCTCCTAACTTATAACCTCTAACCACCGCAAGTTTTTGATCCACTCATCGGAACTGCGTGGCATATGAAAAACTAAGCTATTACAATCTGAACAGATGCTGCTGCAAAGTCGGGTACGATGACATGAATCAAATCGGTTGAAGTTTACTTTTATCTCAGTCTGACATCAGTGTAAGGAAGCGGCCTGGTGCCTGCACCCGCCCGGGTGTTTGGGCACTGTGAGCTGAATACAGGTTTACCCAAAACTCAGCTTCCCATTGATTGGCGCAAGTTTAGTACCTGTAGGCGTAAAATGCAACAATGATTGTTCTGGCAAGAGATAACAAATGATTCACCTGTGTATGCACAGGCAGCTAAAACTTATTAGTTCTGCCCATAATGATAGACGCATCTTAGCATGGGTAATGCGTTTCCTTTTAAATGGACATGTAACAAGAGCCATTACACTAGCCATTACGCATTAATTTATACGCCACCCCATTTCAGTTATCATTTAAAAAAAATAAATTACGGGACGTATTATGTTTAAGGAAGCTTTGTAGCTTCAATGATGAAGTACGAGCTTAGGCCAGTTAACGGAGGCAGCCACACGGCTGCGCTGAGTGGACCGACATCAAATGGCGGTTTCGACCATAGATATGAAACTTTCAGCTCTGACAGTGCACGACATCAAACTGATGTTTGGAAAAAGGACTGAGAGTTTGGTTTGCCTGTCGCATTCTGTTATGTTGTAATTAAAGGAAAACGGAGGGACTCCCACAGCGAGGGTTAACTGAATGGTATTGCAGTAAGCTGAATGGCACAGCGACTGTTTTTATGGTTCATGTAATCGCTGTATACTACATACTGTGCAGTGTTGAAAGTTAAAAAGCAATGGATTCTGCCGTTTCCAACTTATGCCAAAGACAGGTACCGTCGAAACTGTACGCTTAATAAACAGTATGGGAGTACATAGTACGACTTGTTTTCCCTTACTGTATTATGGCCTTTTGTCTTTTAGGCCATTGTCTTGTATAATTGCATCGTGTCATACGAGATCATGAAGTGAACATGTGATTCACGTGAGCAGGCGTCGAAATTCTGAAATTGCTTTTACAATGCGGCCAGCCCATCCACATCCTCAAGTCTACTCCTCATCCCTTTAATTAACGTTTCTCGATGCTTCAGCTCAACTGATGAGTTCCACAAATGACCACTCATCGCCATCCGTTCTTTTACAGGAGAGAGATGTTCGAATCATCATTGGAAGCTTTTCTCCATCCATAGCAGGGAACATCTTTTGCGAGGTAAGGATGCACTATGCAAAACATTTCGGGACATTTCGGCAGGCAGTGCTCTTATTTGTCCCTTTTGTGCCAAGCTACAGGGAAAGCCATTTTTGATAACAGCGATACTAGCGTCATCAATGATCATTAAGCGGCATTGAGCTGCGCCTCATTGCTCCGTGCATGGCTGCTGCGCATATGTTGTGTTCTGGCCATTCATTTTCAAAGCTCCTGCAACTTGTAATGTTCAGCAGAGATTCTGCGTCACCGGCATGGGATTACTTCATCTGTGGTGCTGCACTGCATTCGGAGAAGTAAAGGAGCCGGCTCATTTTAGCTTAACTACAACGAAGGTTTCTTTGTGACACATTGGTCAGCATTTTAAAATACATACTGCTTTCCTGCGAGGATGTCCCATGACATTCTTTGCCGCTGGCGTGGCATGGTGGAAAAAGAGATGGACAACTGAGTCCGTTGTGTGGCAGGCACTGGATTCGAGACCGAGAACAGACACCTACATTTAGACCTAGACCGAAAAGGTCAGACCCTGTTCACAACGCACAACTCGCATTTGGTCACGTAGGTTACTAACAGACGCGATGCCAGGAATGTCGTACAGATAAATGGAGGAAGGCGATAAAACACTTGATTTTGACAGTTGCGTATGGTAAATGGCTAGATTATGAATAAATGCAGGTCTTTCAATACGACTAGCATCGAAAACGTCCTTTACATCCACCGTCCCAGCAAGTTATGTCTACTTCCAACTCTGCGTGATGTCTGTCCTCTATCCTGTCCTCACCGAAACTAGCCAGGTCGGCCAGACTATTAAGTAATCATCTTGGTGACTAAAATTTTCCTATCGATGACGGATGGAACGATAGAAAATTTGCCGGCGTGGAGTCTTTCCGGGAACTTTGGGGCGACAGGCAGGTAACCGTAGCAGAGACTGCTGTCGGTACCTGGCTATAAATAACTTAGATTACAATAACCTACCTCCTACTTGTCAGACTACGCTCGGAAAGAGGTTGGTTCGTTGGTTCTGGATTATGGCGCACAAGCACTTGGGCTCAGGCGTTCGGTGTCCCATCCAAACCTCTCGTGTCACCGATCGAGGGCTGTCGTCGTCGAAATTCGAACCCACAACCTTGCGATTATGAATACGAGTCTCCATCCACTGAGATGAAGAGGGCGCATCCCCGGAAGTTTGCGAGTTAGGACACACAGTCTCCTGGGCTCAGGTGTCCAGAGCTTTGTGTCAAGCCGTGTGTCTCGTCAGGCGTCAGTCTGCCGTCTGTTCTATCGGAAAGAGACCGTAAATACGCTGTTGTATCCAGAACGGCCTCATAACTGCGAAATCGTGCACCCGACGCGCGGCCGATACCTTGCTGGTTGCGGCTCCGCGGCGGCCCGGTTTCGTATCCTGACTTTTTTTTGGACGCATCAGTCAGGCTTGGTTACTAGCGTCGTTGTTTTTATGTTGACTGGAACGTAGTAGAGCTTTCTGCCTGGCGTGATAGTTTTGCTATTGGCGGTGTTACTCGTGTGTGTCAGTATTCCTCTTCTTCAGTACTTCTCTTTTCACAAGTTCTACTTGCCAATTCTTCGTTCACTCGTCAGACACATTGAGCTTCCTTTTTCACCACCTATCTTCTTGACGTCAAACACTGACCATTCATAGCACTAGCACTTCTCTACGTCACGAGCGTCACGAGGTCCGCCTCAAGTTAAACCGAGATAGGTAGACAGATACTGAGCGAAAAGCGGCCCTGTTTACATACTACCTACAAACGGAAGTGATGACAGGGGATGGTGTAGTTATGATACACAACCAATCAGGAGGCGTTTTGCAATCCGAATATTCGGAAAGACTAGGCTTTAGCCGATGAACGGGCGTGAAAACGCACGGAATTCAAAGAACTGTCTGATGTAAGGCTGCAAGGATGTAAGAACTCAGAAGTTTCCGCCCGTGTATGCTGTTTTAAGGTTAGAAAAAGGAAGCATCGTTTAACTTTTCGGGTAGGATTCATCTCGCGGCACTGCGGCACGATTGATGTACTGGAGACTTTCATGCGTTCTCAGACGTCTTTGTCTGATTCCCTTCGGTGCCGACTCTGGGAACTAGAGTTGAAGGCATCTGGCAACCTTAGACAGTCCCCATAAACCAAAGACTTTTGAAGGAAAACCTCTAAGATTTAAAGGAATTTGGAAAACAATGAAACTTGAAGGTTTTCCTATAAGGGAACTCTGAAGCCATGACGTAAACTTTGTTACATGGAGTCGGATGTTTTTTCTTGACTGAAAGAGACTAGAGTCCAAAAATTAGACATTCCCGGGCCCCTGTGTATGAATCGTTTTGTTAGGATATTGACTGATGTACCAGATGGTTTGAAGTGGTTTCAGAGGTACCAGGGAGGCTTGTTAAGTACAAAAACAGTTAAAATGTCATCGACTGTTGGGTGGGATTTAACTTGTCCTTTTTTAGATTAAATTGTCGTAAAGTGTATCAGCGGCGGCCTGGGCCATCCCACCACCAGTGCAGCCAAAGGGGGTCCGGCACCCACCTTAGGCCCAAATTTTTTGTGAAAACCATTGCACACCGTCTTCCCAGTAGGCATTTCTCGTCTAAGTTCAGTTCTCACTGAGCTCCCCCCGTAAGAAAATCCTGGCTGCGCCCCTGCACCCCACGGTCGCAGGGCATCCCCGCGCGGACGTGTTATCAACAGACTTAATGGACAGCTGTTTCCGAGGTAAACCGATGCCAAAAGATGCTACGATGGGCGCAATTGGGGACACAAAACCTATTTCAAACATCATAGCTTAGGACTATGATGGGCTTAGTTTATTGGAACGTTTTTTGGTGAATCCAGGAAAAAGTTTATGTTCATCACGAGTGCCGGACTGATAATATTCTGCACATCCAACATTCGCAAAAGATCAGCACCACCACTTGGCATAGCTGGAATACTGTATAGTAACTGGGATTTTGTAAGGAAAAATCTTACAAGATTCGGCTGATGCAACTTTTTTAACCCATTTTCCAAGTTTTCCTTTTTTTGATAACTCATACCACACTGTAATTTGTTTCGCATTATATACAGTCATGTATTTGGGAACAGTTCAGTTGGACGTAAAAAAACGACCAACTGGTTACATAGATGATTGTATGAGTGTGAACAAGACTGTGTTCACAGGGTGGCCTTGTTGAGGAATTACATGCTGCGATAAAGATCCCCCAGTGTCATTTGGTTCTGCATCTGGGACAAAATTGCAGTCAGAGTCGGTCAGAATCTGAAAGCAAACTTGGCGCAGTATGGACGCTGATCCTGCTTCTGCCCATAGCACATTTGGGTTAAATTATATAGGTAAGACAGTCCGTATCGATCCTGTGTGAGCGTAAAGACCGTGTTCTGTGCGATGTGGAATTCATGTTAGTCGCCTGCGAATGCCACATTCAAATTTTGAGGAAGACAAAATGGCTGCGGGGCCCTTGACATTTGACCATCTCAGAAGAGGATTGTTTTCAAGTAAGACATTCCCAAAGACACGGATACTCTTCATAAGGGATAATAAACTGTAAGTATTGCAATGAAATCGAAAAACGTTCCGACAAGATTAATGCATGAAAACTTCTGACACGGATGTGTTCAGGATATGGAGAATTTTGAACATGTCTCAGCTTTGAATCAAACAGCATAAAGTAGCGGCAGTAGCAAAGTGGCATAAAGTAGCAGTGTAAAGTACCAAAGTATCCTTTTCCTTACTTTCCATTCAGCCGGTATCTCACGCTTGAGCGTAGAGCGTAACGTAGCGTAGCGTAGCGCGTAGCGTATATATATATATATATATATATATATATATATATATATATATACATATACTGTATATATATATATATATATATATATATATATATATATATATATATATATATATATATATATATATATATATATATATATATATATATATATATATATATATATATATATATATGTAAATATACGTATATATTCCATGTGCGGAATAGTCTCAGTGTGACGAGGATGCACATGTGTATATACAGTACAATGCAATGCAACAGGAGTCTTTAATATTGCAACGTACTGGACAAGTTTTTAATGCCTACGATATCCTTCAAAACAGGAAATTATAAAGGTATATATATATATATATATATATATATATATATATATATATATTCCGTGTGCGGAATAGTCTCAGTGTGACAAGGATGCACATGTGTACATGCAGTACAATACAGTGCAACAGGAGTCTTTAATATTGCACCGTACTGGACAAGTTTTTAATGCCTACAGTATCCTCCAAAACAGGAAACTGCCGACACAGAACACCATAAAAAACATTTTTGTCAGCCGGATTGTGCACATTGCGCTTCGATAACATATCAGCAGCCTTTTGTTCATGTTATGAAAATCATTAGCCTTCAAAACAAAGATATTTTGGCTCTGGGCCCTCCTCACGGATGTCCATAATAATCGCAATATTCACTTCAGCATTTCATTTCAGGCAAACTAATGTGCCGGCTCTCGAAGGGTCTAGAAATTGGAACATAAAAAATTCAAAGATGTTTAGTTGTCCTTTTGTCTTGCACCGCAGGTTTGTTTTGATGCTTTCGTGGGAAGGCTCACGGGTTTCTGCTTATCGCCAATCAGGAGTGAGGAGGCGGCCATAAGAAAGCAACGAGCGTAAAAAAACATCGTTAGCTTCCGCCAGAATACCCTGGTACATCCTCGATTTCACGGTGATGAATGTCCGATAAAGGCGACTCTGGAACAATTCTTGTTCGTTGGCATCATTTGCACTATATTTACGACCTGCGATGCATAAAGGGAATATGCATAAAGGGCATATGCTCGAATAGGATGATTTAAGCACGGTGCGTTAATGAACGAGCGCAGCTAGTTAATTAATTAATTAATTAATTAATTAATGTGTTGAGGTCATCTTCGCTGGCATTATTTCATATGAAAATTAAGTGGACACAGGTTGAATGTGCCGGACACAGGTTTCTGAATTTCCTGCTGGTCTGGAATTCAGGTGTGTTGGCATACCCGCCAAGGTGTCGGTTGAGCCGCTCACCAAGCTCCCGATTTAAGGCGCTTGCGCCTCTGTGCTGGAGGATGGGAGGGCCAGAGCGTTCTTCAGCAATCTGGCTTCATATGGCGGTGGCGTATCATAACCCCTGATGTTCACGACCCCTTATGATTCACAACCACTAATGCTCAAAACCCCTAATAGTTCAAAACTCCGAATGTTCAAGACCTCTAACAGTTCATAACCCCTAACGTTCAAAACTACTTATGTTCATAATTTCTAATGCTCTAATAATCTTCCTAATAATTCCTCATGCAAAAATAATGTCCCATAATTCCTAATGCTCTTATAATCTTCTTAAGACCCTAATGCTCATAATTCCTGAACTTCAAAACCCCCTAATATCAGCTGACGACATGTGGATCAATGCACGGCATAATCGTATGGAAACGAGTCTAGTCTCTACCGCCAGCATCTTACCGGAACTTTCCAAACGGTCAGAAGAATAGCATTTCTGTCATTGAAAGCGAGGCATATTACTGTGCTGGAAGATGGCAGGGTCAGAGCGTTCTCCAGCAGTCTGGCTTGACATGCCGGTGGCGTATCATAACGCTTTCTGGTTCCGTTCCTGAGCAGAATAAAATCACGAAATTTTGTTACAGTGCGTAGAAAGAAAACGAAAGTGACCGAGTTTCTTGAAGCTGCGTAGAAAGCCCTGGAATTGGCAAGCAAAAAACCCGAAGGGCGGATTCAGCCTCGCTGACGGGAACAGAATTAAAGGACATGGATCAACTGGCATTGACACTTAGAGATATATAGTTGATGGTATGACACCCGACGGAGTCTTGGTATGTTCCGGTGCTTGCAGCCTCCTCCAGTTCGCTATGGAAACACAACTTCGTCGTGGCTGACAAAAGCGAAAATCCTATTGGTCACAATGGTAATTCACCGGCCAATATAAGGCGTTCCAATGGTTCGACTTTGATAAACATATCAATTAAAAATATCAGGTGTCCACAATGGTTCGATTTCCGCAGATAACGTGCCGTTAGACCCGGTATGCCTAGGGGATTTGAACAGGTCTTAACGAGGGTGCCCGTAACTCAGAGTAAACTGAAATCATACGAAAACCACATGCCGGGAAGACGATAAGCAATGGTTTTCACAAAAAATGCGTGCCTAAGGGTTAAGGCCGAACCCTCTGGCCCCCCTTGGCTGCGCCTGTGCATATGAAATTCGGCTCTCGTTTTATTTTTTTCATGCCTCGAAATGCGTGAAAATTAAGAAAACTCTGCCAATGAACGCCCTACCCAAGTTATCACGGGTGGCGCGGGCAGTTCTGGTAGCGCAAGCGGTTAGGGCGTACGCTTTCGATACTGAATGCCGACAAGTGTCGAGGATTCGAGGCTGGGTGCGGGTGGTCTGCGGTTGCTTTGTTTCTTAACTGTAGATGTGTTTCGGGGAATAATATGATGTCGGGTTTTGCATTTAACCTGTATCCATGCCCACATATCTAACATCTGCAGAATTCATAACGCTTTCTGGCTCAGTTTTTTTTTACCAGGAGATACGGAATATTTCTTAAGGACACCTATATTCTGACAGGCAACTGAACGACTGAGTACAGAAAAACAGTCATTACTTTCATTCATACTGCATTTCCTATACAAACACGCGCGCAGCCATCACCTGAAGACGCTGGAATAGCGGCGCGTCGGCCCGGGAGTAACCGTGCCAACTAGTGAAGCTGCGGACAGTAAAAAAAAAACAAGAATGTGCCCAGCATGCCCCGTATGTGGTACGCTAGTATGTAGAGGAACATGACATTTTTGATGGCCAGCGGCCCTGTATTGATCGCTTATTAAGAAACGTACCTTAACAATGCAACGCAAATTACAGAAATTTGAAAAAAAGTTTGTTTGAAATGGTTCGTTTACAATATCCACACTCAGTGGCGGCGGAACTTATTTGATCATGGGGGTAAAACAAAATTTCGAGGTCCCTTGATCTTGAGGGGCCCGTTTCCTACGAAGGGCCCTCATCTCCAAAAAGCTCATATTTCACTTAACCCGCTCCCGACTGGGGGGCACGTGGCTGCCCCGTGAGGTTTTTCTGAGATTGCGAGAGAATGAGCAAATGCCGCGCCACAAAACTTTATGTATCCTTTGCTTGAACATTTTTACACCTTATATCCAATTTTTCACATCAGGTCGAGTAAGGTGTCAGACCTAGGTCAGGTCAAGTGGACCTATGTCCAGAAAAGTTTAGAGCACTTTAACTTTTTTGCAAAACGTGATGTCAAAATAAAACTTTCAAGTCTTGGAGATTTTGGTAAATGCAGTAAATCTGCCATCTCGGATTTTTAGGACATGTTCAGGTCATTGACCTAAGGTGAAGCCCGTTTTTAAAATAAGTAGTCGTTTGTTTGGAAGATTGAGGGAGTTTTTTAAAACAATTTGAGTGTGGGGGATCCAGACATCCAGTTTCCGTCAACGGACAAAGTTTTAATGGCCTCCGACAACTGACCTCAGGTCAGGTCCCGAGTAAATGTTATAAGCCAATATGCACTGCCATCAAAATCGGCGATGAATGACTCAGATCGGGCTGGAACTGGCAGAAATGGCTCGGACAGTTGCGACTAATACCAGGAAGTTCAAAAAGTTTCAAAAAGTTGTATATTTTGAGAATAAATAGACTTTCGCGAATAAGGCTCCGCCCATTGCGTAAATTGATATCTAATGAGTTTTTTCAAAGTTTAAGCAAATGAAAGAAAGCCAAAATTAGTGCCCGTTAATTTCACACCGCTTTTGTCGGCGGTGCCCGCCTTGCAGCGTCGCGAAAATCGCCGTGTTTTTAACCCAGTGTTTCCGTGTACATATTAAGGGAATCAGAGAAGTTAGGCGTGTATTGGCATCTGCATCTGCACTTTTACCTGTCCGCTGGTGCCTTTATCTAGACTTTATTAGTCACAGCCCTTGAGATTCAGGCATTTTCTCGGTCTCATGCAGGCGGCTATGAGAAAACATATATAGTGCGTAAATGGCCTACATATTATCCAAAACTAAAAACGAGACCCGTTTCGAGCTCTACTCGTCACAAGTTTTCCGGCGGTTTGCTTATTTTTTATCGTGCGACCAGCCGTTCGTAAGTTAGAGAGGGGCGGTGAGCCGCCCCCCAGTCGAGCGTGCATGGCGGCGACCCACAGTCGGGCGCGGGCTAATGGGAGTCGTATTTCGCCCGACCGGGCTAGGTAAATCCACGATCCAGTCGTGCGTTATGCGAACTCTGGCATTCAACCGCTAAACTCGGAAGGTGAGGCACAGCTTGGTCCCACCGTGAATCCTGACGCCCACAGCCAGACAACTGGTCGGAAGCCGAGACAACTGGCGCGGTGGCAACGGAATCCAAGTCTAATTATCTTTCCACTTAGTACAAAAATTAAGAAAACCCTTACATCAGCTGAGCACATAAAGCAATGTTCTTGCGTTAATATATAACGACACATAACACAATGATATGTTTTATATACTAACAATGTAATGACGCAGACCCTAAGAGTCATTGTGTGGAGGAGCCCTCACAAACTAATACAATGTTAAAAATGGAAGGTAACGCAAACAAATCAGCTTCCGCTCTCAGATGGAAGCCCGGGGCCCCCTAACATGGTTGAAGCCCTGTCAGAGGTCTGCCGGGTTCATTCCGCGAGACCCATTAAAAGCTGTAAGTTCCCGGTCTCTGGGTCACTTTTAAGCGTAATTCGCGTAAGGCCCTCTTACGGACGGATGCTGGGGCGCCCCCCTGAGACCCTGACTGGTTTAGCGAAGGCCCCCTGGGCCCATTCTATGATACCTTTCGAAAAACTGTACGTTCCCGGGTCCTGCTTTGCTTTTGAGTGATAATCGGTACGAGGCCCTCTTTCGGACCTAAGCCGGGGCCCCCTAGCAGGGTTCGAACCCCGGTTTAGCGCAGGCCACCCCGGTTCATTAATCCTGTGAGGCCCCTGGAAATTGTGAGGTTCTGGTCGCTGGATCACCTTTGAATGTAACTGGTACAAGGTCCTCATTCAGACTTTAACTGGGGCCCCCTAGCAGGGTTCGAACCCTGGTCGAGCGCAAGCCAGCCCTGTCGATGCATTCTGTGAGGCCCCCTGAAAATTGTGAGGTCCTGGTCGCTGCACCACCTTTGAGTGTAATCGATACGAGGCCCTTTCCCGGATCTAAGCCGGGCCCCCCTAACGGGGTTCGAACCCTGGTTCAGCTCAGGCCACCCCGGTCCATTATTTCTTAGACCCCTGAAGACTGTGAGTCCTGGTCGCTGGACCACCTTTGAGTGTAATCAACACGAGGCCCTCTACTGGATGGAAGCCGGGCCGCCCTAGCAGGGTCCGAACTGCCTGTCGGGGTAGGCCAGCCGGATCGATTCCGCGAGGCCCCTTAAAAATCGTAAGTTTGCGGTCTCTGGCCAGTTTTGGGTCCAATCTGTGCGAGGCCCCTACCGGAAGAAGCTGAGACCCCCAACAAAGTAAGACTTGAAAGAAGACACGCCATGTGCCTACTTCCTTGTCTGCATAGTTGCATTTTCCTTTCCTTTTTAGAGTGTTCGTCGCTTTTATCCCCATTTTCTTTTCTGTCTAGTTTCTTACGAGGTCCTCCAAGATCATAAATGGGGGGGGGACAGAAATGTAGTCTTGCCCCAAACCCATCGTAATTGGGGGGAGGGGCAGCTGTCCCGCTGCCCCTACACACTTCTGCACGTTATTTTTGGCAACACAGACAGGAAATGAAATATTTAATTATTATTCATTCCAATGATTCATAATAATAATACATACACAAACCAATCACTCTGCACCTGAAAAGCACAACTCCCATCTGAAAGTCCAAGACATGTAGGAAACTATATTTCATCTTAGAACCACAGAGCTACCTATATGTGACGCACTGCCAAATCACTTGTATGTCAAGCACTGATCAGCATAATGGAGGCTGCACATTCAGTAACATGCTAGGATTATGCATGGCCAATCACAGTGGTAAATTCCATGTGTTTTGTTACCAAATAATACCATATAGGCACAAACAATTTATTTTAGGTAGTATTTCATCAAGCCTTACGTGATCCTTATATGGAAACTTATATGACAATATTTCATTTAGCACACACCCAGGTTAGGCACTTAAGCTAAGTCTCACAAAGCCTGAAGTTTGCTGACCTTAAAGTCATAATATCGGGAGAAATGAGAACCAGTCAGTTCATCCCCATATTTCGGCTAGGGGTATTCCTCAGAGCTAGTTTTCTTCTAAAGAGATAATGCACAGGCATTGACACATACAAAAATTGACAATGCTCATGCAAGAAAGGTGCATCTATCACAAAGCATACACTACTACAAATAAAAGAAACAGCAAAAGAAAACCAATGTGATGATGAAAAATGTCAAAAAACATCTGGTCACACCAACAAAACAAAGAAGAATCCTCACAGAAGGCTTCAGCAGCCTCAGAAAGCAACCACTATGGTATGCAATGAACGCCCACGTTTACCGTGCACCCCATACAAACAACTTAACTGACTGCGAGTTAGGACGCACAGAACCTTGGGGTCAAGAGTACAGAGTCTTGTGCCTCGTCAGGATTACGACGGCCATCGTCGCACAAAGAACTGTGTTTAATTATTGTGAGTTACGACGCATAGCTTCTTGTGCTCAAGTGTCCGTGTCCTGAGTCGAGTCTCCTCAGGTTGGGTCGGGCGTCAGGCAGTCATCTGAATAATAACTGCACGCTTTTGCGTTATTTCCTCATTGTCCTCATTATCGTATCAAAATCTGTCATTTTTTCTGGAACGTAGTCTTTTTTCCATGGCTTACGTTAACCCTATTCCCGGAGGGATAGACGGTGTGGCCGATCCTCCGCAGGAGGGGGGGGGTATTCGCCCACCCCCTGAGATCTCCAGAGAACTAAACATCCGATTTCATCGCAACAAACGTCAGTCGATTTGTCATAATGTAAACTACATTTTTATAAAAAGAGGCTTTTAAGACATTTATGAGGAGAAATTTTGGAACAGGTGGATAGAGGCAGGGGGGAAAAAGTCATTGGTCCATGCATTTCAGACTTCATTACTTTTAACATTGGTTCCTACATTTCGGATGTTGGGAAAATTCATTGGCGTTCGGAGGGTTTCGGAAATGGAAGAATTAGTTTTTTAAAAACCCACGTACCAAAAAAGTTAAGAACGCTTTTTGGCTTTTGCCAGTCACTCTATGCTGAAGAGGTGTGAATCGTATTGCAATGTTTGTATAATGTTAGCATGGACGGTGTCAGGGACATGAAAAAGGGGAACTGTCATGGTCACATGTTGATTAGGTCAACTTACGACCTTTGATCTTAATCTGCGCACGACCGTCGGTCGGTTTCGAACATGCGCGACTGGGGGGGGGGGCAGTTGGCCGGCCCCCCTCTAACTCGCGAACGGTTGGTCGCACAATAAAAATAAGCATACCGCTGGAAAGCTTATGACAAGTAGAGCTCGAAACTGGTCTCATTTTTAGTTTTAGACAATATGTAAGAAATTTACGCACTATATATGTTTTCTCATAGCCGACTGCATGAGACCGAGAAATGGCCTGAATCTCCAGGGCTGTGACTAATAACGCATAGGTAAAGGCACCAGCGCACAAGTAAAGGTCCGCGGATGCCGATACACGTCTAATTTCCTCAGATTTGTTCAATATATACGCCGAAACGTTGAGTTAAAGACACGGCAATTCTCGCATCAGCTGTCGGCGTGCGCCGCTGCCGTATGCGGTACCAAATTGACGGGAAACTAATTTTAGCGTTCCTTTATTTTCGCGAAAAAAGACGATCTATGTAAATTTTATTGATCTTAGTGGTTCTTGTGATTGTTTTTCATGCTTAAATTTTGGAAAAATTCATTAGTGACCAATCTACACAAACGGCGGAGCTTTATTCGCAAGAGCCTGTTTATTTTCAAAATATGCTATTTTTCAAACTTTTTGAGGTTCCTGGTATTACTTACGTCTGTGCAAGCTAGTTCTGCCATTTTCTACCCATTCCGAATAATTCATCGTCGATTTTGACGGTGGTACATTTTGGCTCACTACAGTTATTCGTGACCTGACCTCAGGTCAGTGGCTGGAAGTCATTGATACTTTGCCCAATGACGGTAACTAAATGTCTGCTTCACTCCATACTAAAAATGTTATGAAATATTCCGTCAGTTTCCAAAAAAAACGACGACATGTGTTAAAAATGTGCTTGACCTTAGGTCAATGACTCGGAAAACAACGGAAAATCTGAGACCGCAGATTTGTTGCATATATTACGATCACTAATCTCTGAAAGTATTATTGAGATATCTTGTTTTGCGAAAAAGTTAGAGGGCGCTAAACTTTTTTGGACATAGGTCCGTTTGACCTAACCTAGGTCAGGCACCTGACCTGACCCGCGGTCAAAATTTTGACACGAGATGTAAAATTGATGAAGCAAAAGGTACACAAAGTTGTTTCGTGACTCTGTGTTTGTTGGTTCTCTCGAAATCCCAGGAAAACCTCAGGGGGGCAGTCAACTGCCCCCCCAGTCGGGGACGGGTTAAATGACCTCCAGTGACGTTAGGGTGACATGGAATGACATGGAAGGGTCTTGCGTGCATTTCATTTTGTTTGAAAAGGTTTCCAATCATTTGAATTAACTCTGTTTCAAAAATTCCATTTTACGACTATTGTGATATAGGGTACGAGCACTGATATTTTAGGTCATAGTTCCGTGACTCTACCTGATATCGACCTGAAACTTGTCACACAAGTAGAGGGCATCCGTTTACGTGATATATATTCTGGGTTTTTTATTTGAAAGGACGCACCACAATGATTACTGTAGATTTTGATTTTGACCTTGATTTGACCTTGCGAAATGGCTTCAGACCAACAAAATTATATTTATGTGCTTGCCCAGCTATTTACCTATACACCCGTATAGACTTTCAAGTTTTATCTTAAAAACGCTACTTTTGGCAGCCATTTATCTTTTACCGTCAACAGGGCGAAAACTGGCATCAGGTGCCTTCCAAAAAACATTGAGTGGCCCCGCCCCTGAACGAAAAAGAATTACGAAATTTTGTAACAGTTCGTAGAAAGAACAGTTAGGAAAAGTCACTAAGTTTCATGAAGTTGCGTCAAAAACACTGGAATTGGCGAGCAAAAAACCCGATGGGGGCGGGACCGTATTTAACCTTCTTCCCGGCAGGCGGCCCCGCCTGCCGGGAAGAGGGTCAAACTAGGCTGCCATATGATATGTCTGCAGGTCGAAGTATTATGGGTGCTTATATTGCACATGACTAATGAGTTTCGGATCTCTCCGGCACTCCGATCCGGTTGGAGTACACTTGCATACGAAATGGGTTTTGGTCGTTTCAAGCACACGGGCCAATTAGGGTTGACACCTAGATGTATGCATTCGATGGTGTGACACCGAAAGGTGTCTTGGTATGTTCCGGTGCGTGCACTGCACGTTCCTGGTGAGTTTTAAATCTCTCTGGCCATAGGCCGTGGGACATAGGAACGGGGAAAGGGCAAGGGGCCATGCCCCCGCTTTTTGGAAATTGAACATTAGCCTTACGGGGCAGGGCCAATGCGCCTCTGCCCCCCCCCCCCATTCTGGGTGTTCCTACGACCCTCTCTCTGGCACTTCGATCTGATTGGTGGGCAGTTGTATGCTTTTGACCTCCTTACACCACATAGGTTAGTTAGCATGGACACTTTGCACTCGATGGTGTAACACCATGGACAGGGGCGTTGTGTTATATTCTTTTGAGGGGCGAGTGCCCCTCCAGTGTACTGTTTTTCCCCCTCATTGTGAGCTTGCCCTCCTCCCACGCAACCGCGAATTATTCCCCTCCCCCCGTAACTGGTCAACAGTGTTATCCATTTTTCCTTTTCAATGTTGTAATCCTCTGAACGTTGCTAACAGTGGCCAAGAACTGTTTGGGGTTCATGTTTCCTTCTGCAGCATCCATGGTTTAAAAGTTGAGGTCCAAAACTGCTCATGTCAGAAAAGTTGACAAAAACGTTAATGCCTGTGGGTACACTATAAGGAATGGTAACCCAGTCTACAGTTATGACGATGCTGGTCATGCGATGATTCCATCTTTTGTTGATACTCCAAGATCTGACAAACTGGCTTCTTTGCCAGTCACTGCTAGTGTTGTCGTTATGCTTCTACCAGGACATGTGCAGTTATGGATTTTTTTTTTGATTTGCCTATAACATAGCGGTTAAGATTTTTATACGACATCCAGAGGCCTAATGCTAAGTCTAAACGTCTTCATTCTGCCACACCGAACATATCGCTCACTGCTTGCAAAATAGATCTTCCCAAGGTCCCCCATAGCCAAGAAATAAAGCATTACCTGCTGTTATGAGCTGATAAACAGTTTTTGGGCCCCCACTGTTGAAAAGACATCTCAGTCTGATGCAGGGGCGGATGTAGGAGACGATGAACGGAAATTCCCCGGCCCCTGAGGCCTGAGAGGGGCCGCTCTCAGACTTAAAAAGAGTCCGTACGAGCTTCATGGGCCTCTATGTAAACCTCAAGGGTTTTTGATGGAGTTAGGGGTCTCCGGGAGGATTACATGGCGCCTAGAACGGATGAAACAACCCCCTGAAAATCCCAAAGAGCCCCTGAGGCCGCAACAGGGTCCCAACACGGCAGACTGTCCCTGAGACCACGAGAAGGGTTAAAGGGCCCCTGAGACGGCAAGGATGATGACTTAGTTCCTAGGATGGCATAGCCGCCGCTGAAATGTCATAGGGGTCTCGAATGGGCTTCATGGGCACGTGTGAAAAGATGATGGTTCCTGATGCATGCAGAGAACCTCTCGGAGGGTTAATGAGAATCTGAGACAGCAAGATGGCCCTTTAGATGGATAGAAGGGCCCCTGAAACTCTCCAAGGGTCCCTGAGACCGCAAGAGGGGCTCGAGTACGGTAAAGGGTTCTTGAGGCCGCTAAAAGTGCCAGAGGGCCCCTGAGGCAGCAAGACCTTAGTGCTTACGGTGTCTAGAACAAAGAGGTGCCCAGAACGACGTACGGAACTTCTGGCCAACCAGAGGGCCACCCTGAACGGAGAGCCATCGGCGAGCGTCTCAGCCTCAGTATGACTAAGTGTGTGTGCTTTTACCCAAATGTGCTAGACATGGGCGTATCTACCACTGGGAGAACTGGAGAAACTGGCCTCAGTAGTTTTCAGAACTTCAAAATTACTGGGGAATTTCTCCAGTAGTTTTTCGAGGTTGCCTTGCACTTATGTCCAGGGGCGTACAAGCATCCAGAAAAGTGGAAAGTGAAACAAGTAAAAAAAAGCAAAAGGTGGGGGGGGGGGACAGAGGCGCTTTTCCCCATAGATTTAATGCTAAATCCTCCAAAAGTGGGGAACCATGCCCCGCGTCCTGTTCCTACGCCAATGCATATGCCGCAACATACGCAAATCTCCTTCACCAGTAATTACTCCATACAGTTTTTTTGTGGATACAGATTCGCACTCGCAATCTCAAGGTTGTGGGTTCAAATTTCGATACCGCCCGCTGTCCGTCGGTGACAGGTTTGGCGGCGTAGCCTCAGTGGTCAGCGAGGGCTCGCCCTGCCAAGCTCTCCCCTCAAGGGCGCTGAGATCGACCCGGCCGGCAGTCGCGGCGCCCGGCTCCGGTAAGTGAGCTATCGTTCAGGCCGCGCTTGCCGGCCTGGCACCGGCTGCGGCCGGCCGGCTGTCGTCGCCAGCCGGCCGCCCATTTGCCTTGCGGCGGCCTCGTCGCAGCCGGCGCGGCCGTTGTCGCCCGATGGTAATGGCCGGCCGGACATGGCCGCTCCGAGCGAGCCGATTGTCCGTTACCAGCCGGCGCCCCGCGTCCGATCTGTCCGCGCCGGACCTGGCAAACGCTGGACGAGAACGGCTGGCCGGCCAGTCGCGCCGCCGCCGCCTGGCCGCACCGGCCCCAGCAATCCAGCACGGATCCCGGACGAATCCAGATGGATCCAGGACGAGTCTGAAGGAATCTAGGATAGATCCTGGATGGACCGCGTTGGATTTCGACCAGATCCAAGACGGGTCTGAATGGATCTAGGATAGATCCTTGTTAGACTGCGTAAGATCCCGAACTGATCTAGGAAGAGTCATGATGGATTCCGAGCGAATCCCAGAAGGATCATAATGGATCCGGGACGAATCCTGGAAGAACCATGGTGGATCCAGGACGGATTCCCAAAGGATCATGACAGACCCAGAAAAGGCATAATCCAGGGGGATCCCGTAAAGGTCACGATGGATCCAAGGAGGGCCATGATAGATCACAGGCAGATCCTGGAAAGATCATAATAGATTCCGGGCGAATTCCGGGAGGTCTGTGACGTACAGTAACATTCTGGTGTTCTTGCCACAGAACATTGTTTTGCAATTTCGACCCAAGATGTCATTTGGTTGATTCGAACCTTGCGAGCACGCAGACGGTGTCCGTTTGGCGCTCCGGCTGACCCTTGTGGATATGTTGGACCTTGCAGGATTGTGCGGCATTCTTCAGCCATGCTTCAAATGGGTCATATCGATGCATGAGGCCGCCAGAACACGGCTGTACCCGTGCCAGGGCGTCGCGGGCCTCCAAATGTGTCGCCAACCGGACACAGCTGTGGCCGCCCACGTCCGTCGCCGTGGGGCCGTCGCCTGCCGTGGACGGGAACACCCAGTGGCGGATCCAGGGGGAGGGAAACCTTGGTCCTGCTCCCGAATTGCGATTTGGGGAGAGGGCAAATAGACATTCCCTCCAAAAACAGCATGGCTATTGCTACACAAACAGTTTAAAGTCGCTGCAAACTCTGAATGCACGGCCAACATCTTTCACTCCCCAAGTCGCCAACTCGTTCATCTACCATCCGTACCCAGCAAATTCTGGCTTGCCCTCCCCCCACAAAGTGAGCCTCTGGATCCGCCCCTGAGGAAGTCTGCGTACAAAAGGGCTGCATTATGCGGTCGAGGGGCCCAAATCAACAATGGATGGGCCAGGGCCCCCTCGAAAGAATACAAATCGACACCCCTGTAAAAAGCTCACCTTCGTCGTCCCCAAAACATCGTGAACAGCCGAAGCGGCAATCGCCACGCTGATTGGCTGGAGAGTGACCTCATCGCAAAAGTATGACATCAGCAGAATCGGCGAAACGCCGGCGAACGTCGGCCAAACGTCGGCCTGACGCCGGGCGACGCCGAGCGACGCGCGTCGACATGTCAGAAACGCCAGTGTAAACCGAGCTTTAGAGACCGGGAACTTACAGTTTTAAGGGGCCTCACGGAATGGACTAGGTAGGCTTACCATGACAAAGAAAGAGTTTGGGTCATGCTAGAGGGCCCCGAGTTCCATCCGAGAGAGGGTCCTTTGTCGATATTTTCAGAAGTAGTCCAGAGACCAGGAACTGACAATCTTTAGAGGGCCTCAAATAACGGAATTGGGCGGCTTGCGCTGAACCAAGGTTAGATCTTGAAGGGCTTCCCAACTCTCGTCCGTAAAAAGGGCGTCGTACCGATCACGCTCAGAAATAGCCAAGAGACGGGAGATTTAAATTTTAAGTGGGTCTCGCAGAATAAACCCGGGTGGACTGCGTTGAACCGAAGTCAGCCCCACCCTGTTGCAGGGCCTCGGCCTCCGTTCGTGAGCGGGCCTAACACCGCTTAAATCTAAAAGCAGCTTAGATACAGGGAATCCATAACTTCGTAGAAGCCTTACAGAATAAACCAGGGTGGCCTTGGTCCATTCTGTCACTGAATCGTAGTCCCCACCCTGCCTCAGGGCCTCGGCTTCCGTCCTGAAGAAGGCCTGGTTGGTTACCGGGTTAGTTAATGGCGTTCTGGACCAAAAGTGGAGATTTGTAACTCCTTTGGGGACCGCATTCGAAAGGTTTTGAGGTTCTCCATACGCCTTTCGGTAATGCATGGAAAAAAACGGATTGAAAACACATTTAATCCCCTATCATTTTTAGAATCCCCCGTTTATGCTCTCAGCTATGCTCTCAGCTGCGTTCGCGTCACAACCAGGCACGCCGTTATCGCGGTGACGGCGAAACGCCACTTCCATCGATGGCACGAAGTCCGGATCTAAGGGAGGATGCAAACCATTTGTAAATTATTTCTTTTTAAGCCACTGTCGCAGGGTCGTCAAATTATAGAGTTCAACGCGGCCCAGAATTACCAGCCAACAGACTGTAAGTCCGTAACCAAATCTTTGGCTTGGATGAAATTACATAAGAACTCTAATATTTACAGCTTTCCGTGGTTTTTGGGTCGTGCTTTATCCTTTACGCTTAGGAGCCTTGTAAGTACGCATCCGCTTGTCTGCAGCAACACACAGGTTGCCAGGTAAGCCGGGCTGGCGGGGAAGACACTGAATTCTATCCGCTGGCCGGCCTGCCAGTTACCGCTGGCGCCGGTCAGCTGGAGCGGAGGTCGGGGCGGCCGGCCGGCGCGGCGGTGCAGAAATTCTACTGTGACGTGTCGTGGCGAGCGTCCTCGCGATTGCGCGCCTGTCTCATAGATCGCTCGTCTCCAAATATTGGACGTTGCGATCCACTTAGACTCTGGAAGCGGAGCGGACACCAATTCAGTAACAAATGGCGTAAAATTTGCAATATGCAAGAATGAAAATTGGTGTAGCCTTCAGCATTCAACTGTTTACCTTACTGCATCGATCCACAGTTTGCTTTTCACAGGATCTGCAGGAAACCGGAATTGCTTACGCGGGTGCCTTCCTGCTGTATGACTGTATCCGAGGGCAAAACAGTTCGGCAGGATGAAAAGGCATAAATCATTGTGATATCTTTATGGATGAGAGCTCAAAATCACAACCCTCCCGCCAGCGCACCGCGTTAATGAAACGCTCAAATTCCCCACTATGATATTTGGTAGCCTCTGGGCAACTTTGAATGCACGGTTTAAATTAAATTACACCGATCGTAACAGCTTATTCGGAAGCTGTGCTTCCCTCGACAGTCTGAATCGGCTTGCGTTCTTTACTGCTGGAAAGCCCTATCACTTTTGTACAAAATACTTCCCCATCGTCTTTTCGGCAAAAATCTGGTTAATGGTAAAATTCTACGAAGAAAAAAAATGTTTTCAAAATTTCCACGATAAGTCTGTGGAGTTTTTCCAGTGTGCGCGCCATATGGAGTCATCATAAGGCATCTCCACTCCGGAGAGAGATGGCGCCCCCTGCATTTACCAACATGGTCCGTCCGATCCAGTGAACAGTGCGCTCCAGTAAATTTCCTCGCCGATCACTCGTTCGGAGACCTGACTCGGTTCAGCTTGAGCGCAGAGCAACAACGTGACCGCATTCAAAACCATTCTGGACCTACAGGTTTCTGCTGTCTGATTTTTAAAAGTCCATCTGTCATCTGACCAGATCCCTCAAAAGAGGAACATAATTATTCAGCGTAATTTTACTGCGCGTAGCTCTGAAGACGAACAGCTAAATGACTGCACCTCAGAAAAACACGGACATTGAACTATAACTGTTGAGACTGGATAGCACGGCAACGGCGCCGAGCGTAGTTCGGGTTATTGGACTGCGATTATAGCTCGTTGTTCAAGAGCACAACAGCGATGCGCGTTTGCAAGTTTTTAGCTGCATAATTGCGTTCCATATGTTTTCATCAAACGTTTCAAATTGCTCAAAACTGCCGAATTCAAGGACAACTGAGATATCTGAAACTCTGAACCATAGTTCTGATTGCAAGTAGCAAGTGACCGAAATAACAACGTGGCCGGTACTGACGATACCAAGCAAATCATAACACTGCAATTCGCTGGTTCGTTTCTGAATGGCAGAATGGCAGAATGATCACAAACCAATTGCTTAATCAAACCAACTGCTTAATCTTTACGAGCCTGAGTACTTCAGCGTCAGTTCTAAGACATTTTAGCTGTGCGTTAGCGCAGGCACGTAGCCAGGATTTTTCTCGGTGGGGGGGCAAATGTCAAATTTTGCCATATACCACTAGCGTATGACGAAGTTTATGGAAAAAAGCAGCACTTTTACGTAACTGACCTCATATTCAACCAAGAAGAATAGATGTAATGTTTGTTTTTGCAACATATATATGATCACTATTTCGTATTCGTGCGAAATCGCCATATATCTAGTGTAGACTGCTTGGTTCAGGGGGGCCGTGGCCCCCATGGCTACGCCCTGCGTTAGCGCAAAAGGAGAAAATAAGCAAAAGCGGAAGAGCGAGTTTCTTAAACCAATGACAGTTTAATGGCTTCTGGGAAGGCCACGTGCGAATTTATCCTCCGAAATCTAACGATATACAAACACACTCAACGACCTGCCGATTTTGCGTCAAAGAACAAAGCACGTTTCCGTTGCACTTACATGAAGCAAGCTGGGTTCACACAAATGCAAATAGCGCGTGGCTTTCGTCTTTTAGTTCTCCCTTTTTCATCGTTCTCCTCCATACAACCCACATACCCATGCAATTTCCACGACACCCAAAAATGAAACTACGATTCGTTTCAACAGTTCATGGCCTCAGGTGTTTTGAATCGTTCGACCTTTGAGAGAACTGTGAGGCGATGAGGTTACGGTTCATCCACGTTCGGTTTCAAATTCGTCTCGACTTCGTCGTCAGGTGATCGTCCTGTTCATCTCGAGTTCGTCGTCCTTTGCCCCTCTCCTCTCACCCCATCCCCCCCATCCTCTCCCGGTTGCCAATTTGGCGGAAATTCGATCTTATGACCAAAAGAGCAGCGTGATACATGGTAGGACATTTTGATCGCGGTATGGCACTCGCTTTACGGATACCGCTTTGGGATGGTTGGACTTCGCAGCGCGTCATCTAGGTGGCGCAGAGGCCTTGCAATTTCGCACCGGGCGGCGTGCGGGAAAGCAGATAACATAGCCCCTCCCTCTGACTGCCGGCTCATGGCTCTGACCGGTTCTGGTCTTCGTCTGCCCTGACGACCTGACTAAAGACCATTCCCCCCGAACTGTCGCCCATGACTGCTGGTCAAGAGTTTCTCCACGACCTGCCGCTAACAGCTCTGAGTAAGACTTTTTCTCCATCTCTGCCTCTGCGGTACTCTGGCTGTCAGCTTGTGACGTACGCAACCGACGCCCAGGAAAAGGTAACGTTTGTAGGTCCGGCATTCAGGCCTGTCGCCGGCCTGGCCCCTCCCCCCTTCCCCCGTGGCTTTGTGACCCACTGGGGCCGGTGTCTCCGGATAAGGTGTTCGGCCGATCTAAATTTCGAATATTAACCGGCTGTTTCCAGTCACGCAAAACCATCCCGCAGGACCTGCAGACGATGCTGCCCTCTAGAAATGAGCGGCATCCGTACCGATGCCATACCCGTGTTGCACCAGGAACCGGACGGTTAAGGATTTTGGGATTTTTGTTTTGCTTGTCACGAGGAGCCAGAATGTAACCCGTTACAGGACCATGATAGATCCCGGACGGATCCCGGGAAGAACATGGTGAATCCTGGACACATACTGGACAGGCGCTGAAGTAAATTGTCGGTACGTGCTGGAAGTGGCGTGAAACCAGAGGACAGCGACGGGATGTCGGCTGCAGTGCTGCCAGCGTTGCCAGGCGCAGAACCACGCTACGGGTTGCGGTGTTTCTGAACGGTAGCGAGGGCGTCCACTGGTAGAAACTGACGCAGCACCTGCATCACGTGCAAAACAGTCGACGCAAGCGGAAATCCACTGTCTGGTCCCGGAACCGCACCGAATGAGCAGTCAGACAGCGCGCTGCGTCTGTTGCGCATCTCCCGAACACAGCGCAGGGTCGCCGAGTATGAGAAACCCGTTCACCTTCCGAACTCAGGTCATGGTCTGCGAGCCTGAGACGCCTGCTCACCTTCCGAACACAGGTGACGGTCTGAGGCTCTGAGACGCCCGCTCATCAGAGCGTTCTGCCGGCGACCGGCTAGAGGGCGGAGCTCTTCGGCTGGTGACCGATGGAAGGGGAAGAAGCGTGAGACTAGTGCCACGATGGAGGGGGGAGGGTGGGGGGGGGGGGGGTGGACGGCGCCGGAGGGAAGGCTGACAGTGGCCGCGGAGGAGTCCAAGAGTGGGTCAATCGCCGGCCGATCGATGGATAAATCGTAACCAGGGAGCCAGGAGGGGCGGCTAAATGGGCTGAGGCAGATGGGAATGGATGGCTCCTACGGTGGGAGAGCGATTACCAAGGGAGATGAATCGAACTCCATCAGCGGAACAGCATGACAAGGCATTGGTTGTACGGTCGGAACCATAGAAATACAACCACACGATTAAATAGGTCACTCATGTTAACTGAAACAGCGGCGAATACGATGAGCACGGGTGTATGAGACTTGATAGATGAAATATACAGCTTCTGGCTCAGATCAATGAAACTGGGTTCAGGAAGGAAGCTGAGAAGGTAACTGTGACAATGTGTTTATGTAGCGCTCTTCCGAAAATTTCCTGGTGTCCTCGTAAATTTTTGTAGTCGGCGACGGACGTTTCTGAGAACCCTTTGTCGCCCATGCAGCGATGGTGGGCAGATTTGCTGAGCGTGAGTGAAATTAGGTGCTAGTGTGAATCACTACGTCTGCCTTGTTTTATACCGCTTTTGCATCCAGAAACCAGGTATATGACGGTCAACTGTGCAAATTACGTTGCTGTGGCGGCTACTTTATGTGCTGCACGTGATCAAAATTATTGGTAGTCAGTTCCAAAAATTGATCTGAAATGATTTCCAAAACAGTCGTTCATTTGCGTGGTCTTGACCAGGTATCTGTTTTCGACTGGACCTACGTTTCGGTTTATAGATTTGGATAATGATTTCGCCACGACCACTACACCTAACACCTAACACCGAATGAATAGTCTGAAACATACGCTGGGACCGGTGCTTGTGACAGCCATGCCATGTATGTGTCAATATTTCTTTATGCCTTATTGGCCTTGTGCAGACATCGAACATCTGTCGACACATTTGATTGGATCAGCGGAGATAGCATCTGCAGCCCGCAGGATGATGAAAGCTATCATCAGAGTGCTCGTCAGAAAAGCCGGCGTCCATCGCTAGCATTTCGCATCGCACTGGATGTTACATGCAGCTGTTTCTGCTGTTCTGTCCAACAGGTTTCTGCTGTTCTGGTCGCAGGCGTTCTTCATCGTCTGGCCTAGCTCGGACTGCAAAAGTCCACAATCTATACTTGAAAGATTTTAGCTCAAGTTACGATTGTCATACTTGCAATATGAACAGAACATACAGCGAACATTTTGTACTCGGCACCGTTGACTGAACACTGAGTCTGACATGGTCTGACGAAGACACATGGTCGCGACATGGGGCTTGGTTGATTACGTCATTTTGTACGATGCCATGACAAATGTACCAAAACTTAATGTACCTATGGCAAATATACGTACGGAAGCGTACATATGGTAAATGCAAGAATGCCCAACTTTTTTTGCACTTACAGGTTGTTAGTCACGCAGTAGGCTGTGTTTTTGGTACATTCACTGCTTCTGCCTTGTATTATGTCTTGTCGTTCTGTGAAAAGTGCGTCTGTGGGTTACGCGGTAGGTTGCAAAGCCACTAGACCTCAGACTTCTGGAGTCGACAGCTACTGGCGTCGATGACTGATCGCATGCGACATTGTGATTATGAGCAGTTCGATACTCTTCGCCGAGCAGTCGAGGAGGACCAGGAGAAGCACGTGTCTGACCTTACACGACGACGTCTGTCAACAGTACTCCGTCCCGGCAGACTGTCTGGTTTATTCTGTCTGGTGGATACATACCGCCTGTTTGTCTGATGATGGCTGATGCATTCATGCTGTGTCTGATACAGGAACTGGCGTGTCTGGTGCCGGCCGCTTGCCGGGCGTCCGACTGCGTGTTACACGCGGTCGGTGCCGCCAGCGACGGCGATTGGCCGTTCCTCACGTCTGTTGCTCGCTTCGGCAGGCGTACCGTCTGGGCATGTATGGCGCCGACTATGCATGGCTGCTTTACGGTGCGGCGTCCGATCGTCGCTGGCGACGACCGGCCGGCGGCGGCTGTCGCCCGGCAGAGATGCGCGCCGCCACTGCCGGTCTCCTGCTGGTGGACAGCTTTACCGAGACTCCAACGGGCCTGGCCACCGTCTCCGGACTGGTGAGGAAGGAAGGAGAGAGAGAGAGAGAGAGAGAGAGACAGACAGAGAGAGAGAGAGAGAGAGAGAGAGAGAGAGAGAGAGAGAGAGAGAGAGAGAGAGAGACAGACAGACAGACAGACAGACAGACAGGGAAGGGAGGAAGAAATGGGAGTTTACGACACTGGTAAAATACGACTCCTCATGTACTTCACTGTCGTCATCCGAAGGAAAGAGTGTATTACAAGTCAACGTTCATTTCAGCACCGTTCTGGTATCACGGCGTTTGCGGACCGCATATACTTTCCTTACTCCAGTGATATTGACTTAGTGCTTAAAAGCTGCATTGGAAATTGCGTGCAGTTAAAAAAACATATTTCCCAGCTTTGATGAATGCCCACTACGCAATGCGCGCTTAATTTATTAGTCCACAGATCTTTACAAAACATAACAATAGTACATCAGCTGTCCCGGTCTCGTCCCGTCGTTCTTCCCCAGTCAGCCATTAGCACTATGTCATTGGGTATAATGAAAAAAATACGGAAACTCCTGAGCCTCTTCTCGGAGTCTTCGGAAGCATGTTCATCTTCTGAAGGCCCTGGAACTTTTTGTGTGTATTAGGCCGAGAATCGTTGTCTTGTAGCCGGCGGCGCGCAGTGCGGGAGCCGGACGGGCACAACGGATGGTCTCCAGCGCCGCGGATAGACGCTGGCGTTATCCGATCGTCGGTCAGCAAACGCGCCAGCCTCTCTCCAAACAAAGGCGTCCGCGCCGCGGACCGACTCTGGCCGGTAGCCACAAAAAACTCACCGCCGAATAATGACGGACTGAGCCTACAAGAGTCATCCGAGGTCCCTGCTGCGTCGTTCGGCCGGGGGCAGACTGCGCGCGAAACCGTCCAGCGCGGTGCACGTCTCACCGTGTATTGCGATTGCCTGAGCGTCTGCCTTGTGCCGCGCGCACTGTGGCCACGTGCCTTGTCGCTGCTGCGCGATTTATGAAACGCTCTGTACGACGCACGCGTTCTCCGACGCTCCGGCCTCCGCACACAGACATGATCACAAACTGTTAAAAATCCCTGCCCCGCGACAGCCCGTCCGCCTTTCGCCCTACGAAACATTGCGCACACGCCAATTCGATCACCTGCAACTCTTCTATCCAGCGACAGCCTGCATGACGCATACGTACATTCATCTTCAGTGTTTACACCACAGACATACCACACCCAAGGCTCGTCAGCTCATCCATCTCTCATAGCTGACACATGACCAGCACAGAGACACGTGCCAGAAGGCCAACCACGCACTGATCACGCGCCCTTTCCCAGGCCTCCTCACCAAAATCTTCTAGAACCTTCCATTGGACTTGACTAATCACAACCCAGCAATGCACAAGACGTCGCTTGCTTTTTTGAACACGTCACACTTCTTACGTCACACTTCCGGCCATGCATATAAGCTGTAACCCTAAGACCCTGACAGCATTGCTCGAGCGGTCAGCCATCGCCGACACTACACTGCCACACGCTCTCACTCCCTCTTCACGACCGTGAGTCCAACACTTCGGTTATCTTCTCAATTCACAACGCAGAGCAAGGTCCTGCCACCAGACCGCACAGTGCTGAGCTGTTCTCCGCTGTTCTCCGCCCTTCTCTGCTGTCTGCCGCTCTGCTGATTGAAATACAGCGTCTACCTGCGAACTCGAGTCGAGCACCCCGCGGGCAGAAAACAAGACTGTAGTCACCATCCGAACGACGGCAGCGGACCGGACGGAGGGCGGAACGTTACACGTGAAGCGTGTATTGGTGCCGCCACGGCCGGTACGGTCGCGATCAGACGCGACCGGCCGGCCACTAGCGACGTCCCGGTGAGAGGGGGCGAGCGCCACACCGACCGAACGGCCACCGGTCGGCTGGAGCTCTGCTCAGGCGCGGCGGATGGACAGGATTAGCAGAAATCCCTCTCCAGTCCGCCGTTCGACCTTAGTGGTAGTTGCAAAAACGACTGCGGCTGCCGCTGCGACCGGCGGCGGTCCGTGTACACCAGTTTGGCCGTCCACGACTGTACAGACTTGACTGCGGACTGGACCAGAGCGGCAGAGCCTACCGAATTAGCAGTCACAGTACGAGGGAGGAGGGGGGAGTGGGACGTGGACGCCACTTCAACCGCCTGCGGCTCTGCAGACTGGAGTTCAGACTGCACCAGAGAAGGTCGAAGGTGGGCGGTAGAGCAGAGTTAAGCATGAGGGCCCTTGAACGTGTCTTACATACAGCAATCCATCGCTGTTACTGGTACGTTTAACACTTGCTGTGTTCCGTGCGTAGAACTTATCGTGTGTAGAACAGCTCTGTCAGAATATGTGCCTGATGAACTGCAAAAGGAAAGTTCGCATTTCCAGAGAAATTGAGCCCTCTTGTTACTGCGCGAAGGTGCTCCTAACATTGGTCTTGTGGTGATTTGGCTTCATTCCGAAGCTTTCGGTGCCGAGTCGTTAATGAGCGCACAGAAAGCTACGTGGTATTGTATTAAAGCTGGAGCTGGAGGATGAAATGGGAAGGAATTTGTAACGTACTGAACCGCGTGGCTCCTTAACCCGTCTCCGACTGGGGGGGGGGGCAGCTGACTTCCCCCCTGAGGTTTTTCTGAGATTGCGAGAGAACCAACAAACACAGAGTCACAAAACTTTGTGTACCTTTTTCCCCATTAATTTTACATCTCGTGTCAAAATTTTGACCTCAGATCAGGTCCGGTACCTGGCCTAAGTCAGGTCAAACAGACCTATGTCCAAAAAAGTTTAGCGCCCTGTCACTTTTTCGCAAAACAAGATATCTCAATAATACTTTCAGGGATTAGTGATCGTGATAGATGCAACAAACCTGCTATCTCAGATTTTTTGGAATTTTCCGGGTCATTGACCTAAGATCAAGCCCATTTTTAAGACATGTCGCCGTTTTTCGAAAATTGACGGAATATTTCATAACATTTTCAGCGTGGAGTCAAGCAGACATTTAGTTACCGTCATTGGGCAAAGTATCAATGACTTCCAGCCATTGACCTGAGGTCAGGTCACGAATAACTGTAGTGAGCCAAAATGTACCACCGTCAAAATCGACGATGCATTGCTCAGAATGGGTAGAAAATGGCAGAACTAACTTGCATAGACGTAATTAATACCAGGAACCTCAAAAAGTTTGACAAAGCAGCATATTTTGGAAATAAACAGGCTCTCGCCAATAAAGCTCTGCCAACTTTGTAGATTGCTAACTAATGAATTTTTCCAAAATTTGAGCATGAAAAACCATCACAAGAACCACAAAAATCAATAAAATTGACATAGATCGTCTTTTTTGCGAAAATAAAGGAACGCTAAAATAAGCTCTCGTCAATTTGTTACCGCATACGGCAGCGGCGCACATCGACAGCTGGCGGGAGAATTGCCGTGTCTTTAACTCAACGTTTCGGCGTATATATTGAACAAACCTGGGAAATTAGACGTGTATCGGCATCCGCGGACCTTTACTTGTGCGCTGGGAACTTTACCTATGCGTTATTAGTCACAGCCCTGGAGATTCAGGCCATTTCTCGGTCTCATGCAGTCGGCTATGAGAAAACATACACAGGGCGTAAATTGGCTTACATATTATCTAAAACTAAAGATGAGACCAGTTTCGAGCTCTACTCATAACAAGCTTTCCAACGGTGTGCTTATTTTTATCGTGCGACCAACCGTTCGTGAGTTAAAGGGTGGGCAGCCAGCTGCCCCCCGCCAGTCGCCCATGTTCGAAACGGACCGACGGTTGTGCGCGGGTTAATATTTCTAAAAATAGAGGTCAGGCAGTAGTTAGTTGGATGTCATTACCAAGTTTCCTCAGCGCTTATTTGCTCGTTATTGATTGCTCAACCCTTCTCGAATCGGAAAAGGGAAGTAGGGTCTGTAGAAGTAGGTGATCTTTTACAGCAATAGCCAATTCATGACAATAGGCCTGGCAATACTTGTCAGGCGTTATTTCTCAGTTGCTCGGGAGCTGCTGGTATGCAAGCCTTTGGCAAGGTTGAATGCTGGACATTCTTCCAACTGTGGACAGTAATATGGGCTGGTATGCCGTCGTTAAGTGCACCTGGGGCCTCGCCAGATACCTTTTTGCCACTTCGTGAACGTCACAACGATTGTGAACGGCATGCAACTCGCCTGGACACGTGCATTTCCTAGGTATTTTATCCAACTCCGCGAGATTGGTTGTGGATTGAAGGCCTTGCGCCGGAATAAGCTACACGGCGGCGGTGCTTCGCAGGGCTCCTCTGGGCTCCCCGGGCTCCGATGAAGCTCGTCCTCCATCTCCTCACGTCTCACTTCTCCGTCTGGGGCTGCTGAAAGAGGGACATCATTTTGTGTTGACGCGGGGCGTCGGGTTCACATCTCAGGACAAATATTAACCAAGTGACAATATTGTCTGGATTACCCAAGACGCACACACCATACGAGAATGTTTACTTTTCTTTCATGCCTCGTCGGGCTGGCGTATTCTCATATCACAAAGCTCACGCCGGTGGCACTGAACTGTTCCCAACGACGTATAGCGCAACATGCCCTCTTTGTTTGGTCAGCCATCTTATACCGACGATCGCAGCTTGGCCTATCTTCATTGCTGTGGTGCGGCACAACTTGGACGATGTCCGGCTCCGTGTCTGGTTATCTGACCTAATGCCTAGCAGTCTGGGTTGCGAACGGGCTCTGTACATGTAGCAGCCCCTCCCCCCCACACACACACTGCGACATCCCAGCAATTTCAGTCGATCTTTCACTTCTGTAATCACGGTGGCCTCCAGCGCACGCCGCCTTGGGGTCGTGGCGGGACGGAGGCGAAAGGTTCTATTTCAGAATAGTCCGAAGACTGGAAATTAATCGTGCCGCGTGTTGCGAGGCTGCGTCAAGTTCTCAGGACAGCGACGGAATTTGTGCTGATATGACTCCAGTTCCAGTTTCGCATTTTTTCTGTAGAACGACTCTCACTAACATTCCCTCCTCTCTCCCCTCCCTCCGTCTCTTCCACCGTCTCTTCTTCCGTCCCTCCCTTCCTGACAAACGTGATCCGGCGATTGATTGGCCGTAATTTGCCAGATCGTGGTGATGGATCCTGAGAACTGTTATTTGTTCAAACAGCAACAACTTAACAAGGATCGTCATCAATGGTTCTTGGATTAAAAAGTTCATCTGAAATGAATACGTCAGGGAGACAAAGATCCAGGCTATATTTCTAATCTTGAAGTTAATTTGCTTGCAAATCAAATCATGCATCCGGAACACAAAAGTGATGTACAATTAGCAAATGACATAGATGTTCGAATTTCACAGTACCCCGGAGGCAGTGGGCTGTTTGCGGACAGCACACCTGGCTCTTTCCACGGCGCAGTCGAAGAACTAAACCAGTTTTCTGAAATGTCCGGCTTAAGGCTAAATGTAGAAAAGATACCGTGCATGCCAATCGACAACGGATCGAAGTGTTTTTGAAAACAATTGTGGTATACGATGGATCGAAGAAATCAAAGTATTAGGCCTAATGTTTCCGAAAAATAACGAAAACATGCAAAAATTTCAACCAACATGATTACGAATTCAGGTGGGAATCATTCCGTTAGGGGAAAAATTCACCGTATGGGGAAAAATCGCAAACATGCCTCCTCATGTCGGAATGACTGCACTTGTTTACAGCGCTTCCAAATGCACCTAATGAAACCCGAAGGAAATAAAAAAAAAGACATTTAGTGCTTCATATGGGGAAACAAACGAGATCTCATCAAAAGAATTAAGTTAATGCAGAACTAGATAAATGGTGATTTGCGCATGATGTGAAAAACACTGTTAGTAGTATGAAGTCACGGCTGAAGAAGCTGGTACTTTCTGATGCAGGGCAGATTTAGAGGTGGGGAATCCAAAATATTTTATGTCTTGGCGGCAATAAGCTTTAAAGAGTCATCAGCCACATACAGAGTCCGTTCAGGCGAGACGTATTACAGGTTTTGAATTCATTCGTTCGCAGTTATTCTTCGTCATCTGAGGAAATGTTCTCCGAAACAATTTGATTTTGCAATCACACAAAATTTAAAGATACAGCCGTAAGAAAACTGATTAGTAAGGGATCTTGCTTCATTTCAGATCTATCTGATCGGAATGCAGGAAGGCTGCACTCAAAAAAAAACCTAGTAAAACACTTGAACTTGACCGTAACATTTCTGTGCCATGAATCCCTCATCCGAAAGAAGCTTTCCATCGCGTGTTAGGGCAGCCACGCCAATGGACACTGCTAACCCGGAATTCCGTGGAGAGTCAAGACGGTTCTAAGCAATGACAGCTTCAGTCGACCTGTTTATTATGCTTTCTTTGGCAAGATAAAGGTAGAGATAAAACCACCTAACGAGCACCTAGAAGCAACATGGTCGTGAGACACCGGGTGCTTTGAAAGCAACTTTACAGAAGAAGTTAACCCTATTCCCGGAGGGCTAGACGGTATGGTCGATTCCCTGCAGGGGGGCGGATTCGGCCCCCCTGAGATCTTGAGAACTACTCGTCCGATTTCATCGCAACAAACGGCAATCGATTTGCCGTGACGTGAACTACACTTTTATAAAAAGAAGTTTTCAAAATTTTGAAATTTGTGGATACAGAGGGGCAAAATTTCAAAATGGGGGTACTTTTGGATTTCTTATAACTCCATTGTTTATCGACCGATTTCGACGAAACTGGCATGAATCGAGAGATTATGGATAGGGCTTTTACCATAGGTACACAGATCTGAAATTTTGATAAAATTCATGGGCGTTCACAGGGTTTCAAAAATAGCAGGACTAGTTTTCTAACAGCTGAATGAACAAAAGACGCAAACACCTTTTTTGGCTTCTGCTAGTCATGTTATACTAAAGAAGTGCAAATCGCATTACAATGTTTGTATAATGTTAGCATAGGCGGTGCCAGGGACACGAAAAGGGGGGAACTGTCATGGTCACGCGTTTCTCAGATCAACTTGTGGCCTTTGACCTTAAATGACCTCCAGTGACCTCGGGGTCACTTGGAATGATGTCGTGTGCATTTAATATTGCCTGTAAACGTTTTCAATCATTTGAATTCACTCTATTTCAAAAATTTCATTCTATGGCTATTGCGATATAAGGTACGCGTACTCACATTTTAGGTCATAGCTCCGTGACCTGACCTGATATCAAGCTGAAACTTGGTACACAAGTCGAAGGCACTCTTCTGCGTCATATGTATTCCGGGTTTGACATTTGAAAAAAACGGCGCCGAAATTATAGCAAAAAACAAATTTTGACTTTTGACCTTGACCTGACCTTTTAAAATGACCTCGGATGAACGAAATTGCATCTACACATTACCCAACTATTTAGCTATACATCCATGTAAAGTTTTAACTTATATCTTTATAACTCTGTTTTTGGCAGACATTTTCCTTTTACCATCAACATGGCCGAAAATGGCATGAGGTGCCTCCCTGGCTCCGCCCCTGAGCAAAAAAGAATTTTGAAATTTTGTCACACCACATCGAAAGAATGGCTAGGAAAAGTCACAAAGTTTCGTGAAGCTGCGTTAAAAAGCCTGGAATTGGGAAGCAAAAAACCGGAGGGGGGCGGACTCAGATCCCCTCTGCCGGCTCGGTTGGTTGGTTATTGGGGCTTAGGGGCGCACCGACTGCAGGGTCATTCGGCGCCCATATCCCCCATTTATCCCCTCTTCCGGGAATAGGGTTAAACGACAAACTAAAATCGAGGCAGAGACAGGCAGGTAGGCACTATGGAACTAAACTTACAGGCTAAAAAATGTCGTTGGAGACAAAACGGAGCCGTTTAAAAAATATATTGCCTAACTTTGTAATATAGAAAGACTCAGGGGCGGAGCCAGGATTTTCGTAAGGGGGGGGGGGCAGTGTGAACTGAAATTATCGGAAAACCGCCTGCCAGGAGGACGATGTGCAATGATTTTCACAAAAATGCGGGCCTAAGGGGGCCTGGCCCCCCTTAGCGCGAGTCACATATCAGTGGAAACCCAGATCCTGCTTTTGATTCGAGCACGGGCATGCTCCGTCGGTGCCGCATTCTTGCGCATATGAACAGTTAACATGCGCAGTGGAAGTTATTTCGCGCTAAAGCGCACTGGAAAGGGAGCACAAAAGTGCCCCACTCCAATCTGGGAAATGAAAAGAGCTAGAGACATGAAGTTCTTTGGGTAGGGTAGAGCCATGAAGATTTACATAGAATGCAGTTTTTCCATGACCCTAGGTCATTATCTCCAGGGTCAAATGGGGTTGAAAAGGTTAGCTTTGGCCACTTTCTCGGCCCGCATAGAGCATGTCATACGGCCTTTCGAAGGAAACGGGAAAAGAGTATTTGTTTGAGCGCTAAAACGCGAAAAACGAAAATTGCCATTTATTTGGCGTCATCATTGGGAATTTCGGGTCGACGTCATGTCAAGGTCATTGACCTATGGTGTCATTTTTTCATTTTTTGCAAATCGGATTTTGAGCAGCATGTGATACTGGTGAAGCTTGAGTGCAAAGAAGGGAAACGCATCGTTTGGTGTATTTACAATGAATATAGCCAACAGATGTAAGCAATACATTTGGCAATACACGGTACATTTGGTGTTGATTTGACACAAATCAGCATGTTGCAGAACAAATTCGGATCAGGTCACCAAAATAGTTAACCTTGACTTTCGTTGACCTTGACCTTCACTGACTATAGTATATGTAAGGCATCAATGTACGCACACGTGTTGTTATGATGGGATTTGAATGCATATTCCATACAAACTGACATGTTGCAAAGCAAATCTGGCTCGGGTCACAAGCTGGTTGACCTTGGTCTTTGATGACCTTGGCCGTTACTGACCCTGGCTTTGGTCTTGGTGCATCCATCACTTACGCCCTAATGATGTCGGCTGATTATGTCCAAACGGTAATCTTACGTAGAACGCTAGTCCTTTCGCCAAACTCCCATTTGTGAGCGATAATCGTCATGTTCGTTACGTTCGTTTGAGTTCAAATGCTTGAAACTTGAAGAATTTCCGGCCGATTTTCGATTTTTTCGTCTATCGACGAGTTATCCAATTGTCATAAATGCCACCAAGTGGCAGCGACCAGCCGTTTTCGAGATTCTCAAGAGCAACAGGTGTGGGGAGGGAGGGGGGACACGAAAAAGCTCTCACTCTTCCAGTGCGCGTGTTAAATTTGCGTGTAACGAAATTTGGCCATAACAAAGTGATTTGCCTGGTGCCCGCAAAATTTGGTGCAAAAAGTCGGATATAACGAAATTGGCTATAACACAGTTTTATTTATGTAACTCATGTTTTGTTCAGCGAGATTTACCCCTAAGTCAGAATTCTTTGGGTATTTAAGGCAATTTTTGGTCACGACAGATAGTCTGGACGTCCTGAAGCAGAACAGAAATCATTCATTACACCTGTGTTTATTAACCAAAATTTTTAGACCGGAGGCACCTTCACCAAAGACGAGGGCACCATTTTGATGAGGGTACCAAAGGAGGCATACACCTTTCTTTGATGAGGGCACATTCGTTTCTGGCCTTAACCCTATTCCCGGCAGGGGGGCTGAATCCGCCCCCCCCCTCGGGTTTTCTGCTTGCCAATTCCAGGGTTTTTTGACGCAGCCTCACGAAACTTGGCCATTTTTCTTAGCTATTTTTTCTACGTACTGTGGCAAAATTTCGAAATCCGTTTTTGCTCAGGCGGCGGAGCCAGGCAACATTTTTGGGAGGCACCTCAGGCCATTTTTGGCATTGTTCAGGGTAAAAGGAACAGGACTGCCAAAACTACTGTTTTTAAGATAAAACTTAAAACTTTATAAGGATGTATTGCTTAATAGTTGGGCAACGTGCAAACACAAATTTTTTTATCTGAGGTCACTTTACAAAGTCAGGTCAAGGTCAAAAGTCAAAAATTTGGTTTGATAGTAATAATTTCGGCGCTATTTTTTTGAAATAACAAACCCGGAATATATGTGACGTAGAAGGGTGCCCTGGACTCATGTATCAAGTGATATCAGCGTGATATCATCATATCACGCCATGATATCATCATATCACGCTATGATATCATCATTATATATCAGCGTGATGTCAGGTCGGGTCACGGAGCTATGACCTAAAATGTCAGTGCGCGTACCCGATATCACAATAGCCGTAAAATGACATTTTTGAAATACAGTGAATTCAAATGATTGAAAACGTTTACAGATAATATTAAATGCACACCAGATCATTCCAAGTGACTCCAAAGTCACTGGAGGCCATTTACAGTCAAAGGTCACAAGTTGATTTGAAGAGCATGTGACCATGACAGTTCCTCCTTTTCATGTCCCTGGCGCCGCCTATGCTAACATTACACAAACATTGGCATACGATTCGTACTTTTTTTTAGCAAACCATGACTAGTAGAAGCCAAAAAAGTGCTTTTGCCTTTTTTCTACATTCATTTGTTAAAAACTTATCCTGCTATTTTTTGAAATCTTGTGAACGCCTATGGATTTTCTCAAAATTTCAAATGCTTGCACCAATTTTAAAAAACCCATCTACAATCTTTCGATTCATGCCAATTTCATCGAAATCGGCTCATAAACAACGGAGTTATAAGAAGTCCAAAAGCACCCACATTTTGGTATTTTTTGTCCCCGTTATCCACCCCTTTGAAAATTTTGAAAATTTCTTTGTTTTCAAAGTGTAATTTGCGTCATGGCAAATCGATTGCCTTTTGTTGCGATGAAATCGGACCAGTAGTTCTCGAGATCTCAGGGGGGGCCGAATCCGCCCCCCTGCCGGGAATCGGCCATACAGTCTAGACCTCCGGGAATAGGGTTAAGGAAATCCCCGCTTAGCACTCGCACTGGTGGACCTCGGAATAATGCGCACTGATAGGGTGGGGACATGTTTTGCCCCTTCCCTGTTTCCTGATGTACTCAAATGATTGCAGCAAAATACTGAAGGTGCGAAGTTTTCTGTAGTATAGGTCAGTTAAAGTCAGTCAGATGTGTTCGTTTTGTGGCCTTTGTATCCATGGCGAATTCCTCGCTGTACGGCCTGTGTGTACACTGGGTATTTTAGGACGGGGGTCGTTTCAGCCCCAGTCAGCAGGTCCATGATGCTCAGTAACGCAGTAAATGGTGGCTCAGTAATCAGCTCTTTCGACCAGTCGATAAGATCGGTGCAGTGGATGGTGTCAAAGTTGATATCGGGGACCTGGTACGGCCGCACCTCGTCACATCCCTGATCCCGGCATCGAACGATCCTAGCCACGGCTTCTTGACAGACCTCCTCGACAGGATCAGCGAAGCATGGCCAGAAGAATGGCTTCAGGGCGAGCCCGGCAGCCATTCCGCCGGTCGTACTGTGCGTTGGACCGACGGAACCAAATCCCTGAGAAGCGGATATTCGGCATAAATTTTACGGAAAAATTTTTGGGACCGTTCTTACAATGCAGGTGGCAATCTCGAACTAAACGGGACGTAGTGGTTCACAAAAAAATGGCGATTGTCTGAAGCGTGTCGCTTGGTGCAGTCGTTCACACACTAACGTAAAAGCCGCGCTACCAGCGTCAGCCATCTGGCCATGTTCAGAGTACCCATCTTTCTTGTCGCAAGGTCGCTTGGAATGCTGGCTTCTACTGCGCCCACCGCCAGCTGATAAGAAATATATTGTTCCGCTCTCAGATCCGCAATAATTTGTTAATCATGCTCATGCCCAGTACCAAATATGTGTTGAAATAGAACCACGTATCTTTTTTTAAATCCCCGTTAGATTTTTCACCGATGGGGCCACTGAATGATTTAGGACCGATAGTGACACCGTCAAGCTTGGTGAACGGCTCATCTAAATTTACCTCGTTTGAGCTGAGTTGGCCTGTAAATCTGTGTACCAGTTTGCCCTGAGTTCAAATGAACGGCAAATACCATCCTTTTTCCACTTTTTAACCGCAGCTTCATCCTTCCCCAAGACAGTTATATCTCTTCTTAGCTCGGCTACGAGAGACTGGAGCTTCTTAAATAAGGGCGCGGGGAGCGGGGGAAGGGGAGTCGCTGCCCCCATCCTTTTTTGAAATTTAACATTAACCCTTTGAACGTAGACTGGAAAGAAATGACCCAAAATGCCTCTTTGCCCCCCCCCCCCTCCCCAACTGTGGAGGAGTTCGCTCGCCCCTCTTCTTAAATGACGCGTGCGCTTTTCCTGATGATGGCATAAAATGGGTCAAATACTACCCGCCAGGCTCAGCTGTTACAGTAATTTGTTCGTCCTGCTGCATTCCTCTACGTGTGGATCAGAAAGACGTTTCTTTACGAGCGTGAAAATCTAATCCCAACGTACCAGTTTCATTTGTTTTTTTTTCTTCTTTTCGGCGTCATCATGTCTGGCTAACAGAGTAGTTCTTTTACCTTTCTTGCGGTCTACAGCAAATTTAGTGTCGCCGGGCTTTATCTCACGTATGTCTTCTTGGAAACCAGTGACGAATGCGGCGGCTGCACAGTTTGATACCCTGCATCTGTCAGATGCGAGTGCCACGTTTCTCAGGAGGCAGTATTGACCTTTTTCATCAGTAAGATTATCAGATAGACAGCCCTCGACCATGCTCTGATCTGCTGACGATGCTCCATCAGCTTCCGTGCCCAATGCGCGTTCTGACTACGATTCCTGCGAACAGAAGTGATATGAGTGATAAAATATTTCCGCATTGGCGAGGTATTGTTCACGAACTCACCAGGCTATCCGAGTAGAATGTTTTCAGCCTCCTTTCGTGTCGCTCATCGTTTCTGCTTGTGTTTCACACTAGTCGCCATCCAACCCGTGTGAGGTTTTCGGTCGAATACACAAGCAGCTGCAATGATGTGTCTGTAATCACGGCTCGGTATCAAGTAAAACCCTGGACCCTAGACTGGCACATCTGCCCTGGGCTTCTCGATTACCCGACATCGACGACAGGAGGACCGAGGCCTCCTGTCCGGTGTCGCGTCCAGTGTCGTTCATTGTTACAGGAGAGATAGAGAGAGGTGAGAGTGCTCCCCTCTATCCACGCTACACAACGCAGGCGTGGTTGTTGATAGTTGAAACGTCCGCCGGACGGTATTCGATCCCGTAAGGTTGATGGAAGGGGCGGATGAAGATGATGCCGTAAGACTTGTGGGACATGCACCCCTCCCTACCAATTTCCGTTTACCAATTTCCAACCCAACGTATTCCTTGAAATTCACCTGCTAGGGTTCCATTTAAGCGCGCGTGGAACTACTCTACAGCAGACTTGTGCTTGACCCCGATCCGGATTTAATCCAAATCAAGAATCACAGGCTTTTTGGGGGGGTGAATCACTTTTGATCCGCATCAGTTTTGAAAATGCTGCTAAGCTGTGAACCACATTTGATTCGGATCAAAATACGAAAAAGAGCCGTGGTTCAAACACGGATCCGGACCCAAGCATTGCGATCTTAATTTGGACCCGGAACACTTACATTGCCAGTTTGATTCAATGTGATGAAGTTATATATGTAAAGCAGGGTACTTAAAATAGCGTTGTAGACACGCATACGCATTCATGCCAAATACGCGTTTTTACACGCCACCGGTCCGCGCTTTGCACCAGTCGGCGACGCCAGACCTTCCCACCTTCCCGGTTCATGACTTCGATCCACCGGCGAAGTCTCCCTCTCAACAAACACAAGAAGGCCGCCGCCACTGCATCGCCTGCCACACGGTCGTTACGTGCAACCCAGTTGGCTGATTAACGTTCACCGTAGAGCAGCCTCGGCAGATCGCACGAAGGAGGGGAAACTCTCGCAGTTGATTCTCAGAGGTTATAGTAAGAAACGAATATTTACATTAAAGTAATGTGGACCAACACATATGATAAACAATGATTCACACCAAAACTCAATGCGCAGCATGGGGATAGTCCCCACCCCCTAAATGCCATTACCTTCTTAAGTCCAATACCCGAAGGACCTACCCCAAGGTAGCCACGGTGCGAACTGCCCCGATGGGACGGGCTACACACGCACACACCACCTGGCGGCCGCAACGCCGGGGCAACCGCAACCCTTGCCACCTCCTGGCGGCCTCACAGGTCGCGGCTCACACTGCCCCCTAGCGGCGGCGCTCCGATGTGTGCGCCCGGAGCCGCGCACGGCACCGCGGCATCATTACTCTTTACCAGCGTGACAACATATTTATGAGGAAAACCTCCAGACAAAAATCCCCATAACCAAATAACATGAAAGAGGATGCCAAGTGAGCCCGATAACCGAACTCTCTTTCCCAACACCACAAGGTTTAAACTTCCACAGCCCAGCTGTTGGAAACATGTCTAGAAACGCTACTAAGGAAACTGAAGACGAAATGTCTCCATGAAGAATGTGTTCCTTTCTCGTATGATAAACATGGAAGTCGTATGATAAACATGGAAATCCTCTTGGTTCGTCTACTGATGCCACCACCATGTATTGCTTAGGTACTGCTTAGATGGCCCACCACCATGTACTGCTGGGGTGGGTAGTGGGTGACTAGAAGGTACCCATGCTTGGGTAAGTCGATAGAGACAGCTGCCTTCCGGGCACCTGCGCGATTTGTCAAAAGATCATTTGGCTTACTTGGCGTTACTCAATAGTCGTCATGTCACTGGCTCCATCTATTTTTGGCCAAAATGCCCCTGGGCGCATGCCTATATCGACTTGTATCTAGCATAGGGTATAAGTAATTATTGTTATTAATGCGTCGTAACTGGGGAAATAGTGGTGGATAAATATCAAGGGGCAATCAGGCAATCAGTCGTATATACTCATTTATTGATGTAGCATCAGCATATATATATATATATATATATATATATATATATATATGTATATATGTGGATATATATATATATATATATATATGCGCACATTTGTCATTTTTACAATGAATATTATTATGCTAATACGTAATTCACATTTGAAATCAACGGTTAGTCCGAATCAACAAGGAACTTGTGTCTGATCCAGATCAATTTAAAAAAAAACAGGTGTGAGTCGCATATGATTCGGATCAGTTTTGAAAAAGCTTGCGTGAATCACATTTGATTCGAATCAGATATAGCCGTGATTCAAGATGCTGATATTCTGATCAATTCACTGCGATTCAGATCCTGATCCGGACCGCCCAAAAGATGTCGAGCACAGGTCTGCCCTGGTGGCTTTAGCAGCCTGTATTTGGTGCATAGGTATGTCATAAGAACAGGAAAGCCGGGGCCGTGACCCGCCATTTTTGGGAAACTAACAGTAACCCCATGGAGAAAAACTGTTCTGGCCTACCTCACTGGTTTGGATGTTCCCACGCTCCTGTTTATTATACATGATGAGGCCACACAAATAACTTCGGTTACAAAACAGCATATGGAGAACCCGAAAACAATGTTTAAAAATTCTTCGAAAATTCCTTCTTGCATGAACTTAAGATTGTGGCGAAAAATACGGAAAAGTTGTTTGAAATTTATAGGAGGGACGCCTTCAAATTTGACTTTAAAAGATTCAGAAATTCGAAGAAGTTTATCATGTTATGGCGCATAATAATGTCGCCTAAAATTTGGAAATGCTCGCAAAAACGTATCGCTTGACCCAGCTTGTTATGCATTTCAGAGCCGGCTTAATGCCTCCCGACCTTTTGGAATAAAGGCGACTGTGCAGTTCATCTTGGAAATGGAGCGCAGCCCTGGACCTTATTTTCCCTTTCCTTTTGCATGATTTTCAGACATTCGGTCTATTTTGTTATTTTTTTTCACACGCATCGGAGAAAACCACGACCCTCGTTCACTCTCACCTATTGAATCTAGGCCTGATGACTCGATAGTAACTGACTGGTTGTGGTTTCGATACTGGCACCATCTCATCATCTGTGCTGACCCGCTCATCGCTTACGCTGACCCCTTCTCCCGAGCAGAGTTCCGCGGACTTTCGACGGGCGCTGCGCAGCGGCCAGGTGGACTTCACACGGACAGCGGCGCTCGCCTACGACGCGCTCTGGAGCGTGGCGCTGGCGCTGCGTGACACGGAGCGCGAGTGGCGCGCACGGAGCGTCGGGCGTGCCCTGCACCAGTTCGACTACACACAGACGGATACGGCGCTCGACCTGTTTCGGGCCACACAGAGCCTCAACTTCACTGGCGTCTCGGTACGTCTGCGGCAGGCGCCGATACTTATGCCGCGGAGTCGAGTGCATCTTCTTTATGCAGTGTTTTGGATGCATTTTCAGGTTTTTGAATGTTGCGTGGAATCAGCGATAGAAGACAGCCTATGTCCTTTTTTCTACGGTGACCCCCCGCCCCCAAAAATCCTGTGTTCGGGCCTACGTTGCTCGTCTAGGGAACCGCTTAACTTTGCAGTGTTAGCGGTGATGAGAAGCAGCCTTGACAGTAGGGTGACTCGTTTTTGGACGTTTTTTGAAAAGTTTTTCCCCTTAGGTATTTTTGGCAAATTTTTCAGCGTTGATTCCGAATATGATCTCAAATTTACGATTTTCGTGGAAAATTTGACCGTATCGGCCGTTTAAAGTTTTTTTTTTCATTTTGTTCATTTTTCGCATGTTTTTTTTTCTGGCACACGATGTGGAAGGGAAAGGAAAAACGTGGACATTGAATGAATATGTCAATGCTTCATCAACACGCTGGCGTTAACACGAATTCTCTATCTTTATTCGTTAGCGGGCAGATGGCAATAGTATGTCTTGATGGCGGGCCGTCGTTACAATGGCGCTGGTTGCGAAAATCGCGGCGCTGATGAGGGCGAAAACAGATTTATCTGTCAGCAGACGTGTTGGCGATCCTCGATGAGTACCAATGGACCAGATAAAACTGTATGATTATCCACACTGGCTGCCAATAGGCAAGACAGAGTCGTCGTATATAGTTAAGGCCGTGAAGTAATGAATAAATGTTTTATGGGTAACAATGCAGTAGTAAAAAATGCTGAATATTATCCTTGTTTTGTAACAACTTATTTCAGGTAAACAATTTGTAGACAAAAATGTCTAAAAAAATTGGACTCATGAAAGGTATGGGTTGATTATTCCTGCTTCATGAAACATGCCAAAAGTTCTAGCAGGCACCATTAGGCTGGCATTGCTCGCAAAAATAGGAAGTAAGGTACGTAGCTACTGCTCTTGCTACAACTGTGAGTTCAACATGGAAGGAACATCGTTTGGTAAGAAGATGAGACTGCCTCACGCCCAGTTTGCTGTGAAGCCATGCAATCTTCCTTCAAATCAGCTTCCAGCTTCCGGTCAGGTTGTGGGGCGAATCATGACGCTGAGACTAAAAGAAATGCAAGGACGAGGTGTCGATGAAAAGCACGTCTCCACCAAAAAAATGCACCGACAAGGTGACTGGTGAAGCTATCAAAATTTGGAATCGGGCATCGATTCCGACGAGAAGAAGCGATAAGATAAGAGAAGCGGTCACCAAGCTATGGTGGCTGAAGGAGACAGTAAGGAAAAGTCCTCGGCCGCGTGACGTCATTTACTTCAACGCTCGCATGGCGTCACTTTTCGACATCTCGAAGCCGCCTGCGCAGCCTGAGCATTGCTATGATGGTGTTCTTCAAGGACCAGAGAGCGGGCCGGCGTCTGTACATCAGGATGGTATATCAGGCTACAACAGCACGGTGGAAGAAGCGAGAGCAGCGGCACCACAAAGCACGTGCTACCAATAGATCAAAGACGTCAGAGACCACCGCCGCCAATACTGTCGCGGCCGACGCTACAGCTACGCGCACTGCAGTCGCCGGCCCCCGTACCGCCGCCGCCAACGCCAGCGTCACTGCTGCCGTCAGCGCCGCCATCGCCGCCGCCACGGCCACGGTCACTATCACTGATGCTGCCGCCACCGCCAGCTTTTCTGAAGCCCCGGCAATTGTCACTATTCCGTCGGATGAGCTGTCAGACAGCCGTGAAAGCGATGGGAATGACCCCGAATACGTCATGCCCTACCTTGTTCCTAAAAGAAGCGAGAATTTGGCTTCCGCGGCCAGAGGCCACTGACATTGGTGCTCGAAAGACGTCAAAATACGTTTTTTTTTTCATTCTCGATCGCGATCGGGGGAAACCCATCACAAAAACCGAAGCGCAGAGGGCCCTTGATAAGACCAGGAAAGAGAAGGTAAAAGGTGTGAGCGTGGGCGCCTCACAGTACTGTGCTGTGTTTTGTGATGGACGCGATGATCAAACGAAAAAGGATATCGTGTCGGAGGCAGGCTCGAAGAAATATGTAAGGGGTACCGTGCATAACGTGTCTGTGAATATACATCAAGGCGATGTTCATACATGTCATTTCAGCTGTGATGGTAGCCATACGGGGGAAACATTGGCATAAAACGTATATGCTTTTATGGGAGAGCGTGGCGTTGATGTGGGAAAAGTGGCGTTTGTTGGCGGTGATGGCACCAACCAGGTTGTGGGTGATCGGCTCAGGTTGGCTAAGGGGCGGATGGATTGGCTAAGTTGGAAGATATTGTCTGTCGGCCATTGAGCAAGGTTGTGTGCCTTTTTCATCAAGCCGAGCTGCCATATCGCGCCCTCTTCCTAACGATGGCCAGACTGCTGGGCCAACCACCTTTTTCGGCCCGATAGGCAAGCGCATCGCGGGGCCCGTACACACTGCCTGTGGAAACATTCGAGCATGTGTCATGTGATGATTTCCCTGATCTGCCGGACATTGTAGAAGGCAGCATGAGTTCTGACATGAAACTGCTGTACCAGTGCGCGAAGAGTGTGGTCACCGGCGACTCAAACGGCGTCGCGAAAAAGGTGCACGGCATATTATGTACGGCCTGGTGGTATACGTCTCAGAGCCGCCTGCCGTGTATGTCCCACATCCATCCGACGCGCTTTCTACCCTGGCCCGATACGTGGTCTTTGTTTATGTGCCCACGGTCATCAGCATCAAGCACAGGTGGGACGCTGTGGACGCGCCGGGTCACCTGATGCGACGTCTGGCATCTGGTCACCTGGTCGACCAGGTGCGACGGCAGCGGCAACACATCAGCGGCGTCTCGCTGGCCACCGTGCAGTGCAGCATGCCCAGAAACTCCTTCATGGCGCACCTCCGGGAACGTGGTCCTCGCGATGCTAGGTGACGCAGACCAGGCAACCAGGGCCGAAGTGGTCAATCTGATGAGGTCCATCCGTCAGCGCCGTCGTCCGAGCCGGATGATCCAAAGCTTCAAAGCGCCGGAGATCAACTTCCATGCGCAGAACCACGAGCTGGTAGACGTCAGGCACGCCGTTCAGGAAAGCGACATCAAGCCACCGTTTGTAAAGCTGATGGACGAGCTTGAGCTGGACAGGTGCTTACAAGTGTCGCTGAAGTCCGGCGTGCCCTGTCACACGCAGTCGACGGAGCGCGCGGTGCAGCTGACGACCGAGGCAGCCTCCGCCGTCACTTGTACCGACCGCCAAGATGGCCATCCTCTCAACAAGAGACCTTCTCGGCGTCATTTTCCAGGCCAGGTCACCAAAGCCAGCTTCCGCCGCCAGCAAGAACAAAACGTCACCTTCACCTCCGTCGCCGCCATTGCTGTCGCTGCCTCGGCTGCCGTGGCTACTGACATCGCGGCCGTCACCGTTGCCATTGCCACCGCCGTGACTTCCGTCGCCGCCACCTACTGGAGGTGGCGCACTGGATCCGTCGCCACCTACGCCATGCCAGTTCTGTGAATGGATGTCTTTATGGATGAAAAGTCTGGTGGAATGATAGTGATAGAATGATAGATAGTCTGTCAGTGTAAGTGTAAGTGCATGCTTTGCCACTCGGACCGCTTGTTCATTTCCTGTAATCCCGCTATGACCGGAAATCCATTAAAGCCGCGCTGTTACTCCGGCTTCCGTCAGCGTCTGGTGGAATTGTACTAACTGAATGCTTAAAAAGGATGATGGATAAGAGGTGATAGACTCATGTTTTCCATGAGTCCGGAAATGTATGTGATGTCGAAAGGCCGTTGAATGTCTGTAAAATGGGTTGGAGCAAAGTGTCGGGTAAGTGCTTGAGGAAAGCATAATGTAACTTATCGGGACATATGGCGTCTTTTAGTTCCGAAAAGGAGAAGAGCATGTTGCAACTTCCTGGTTATCCGATAAATAGGCATCAGGTGGTAAAATAAATGATTATCGTGTAAATGTGCAGCACTCGTAGCCGTAGTTCTCGGAAGAACTGCAGTGGGCTATACAGTGGCCCACTGCGTTTATGACCATCGATGGTTCAGATGTAATAGTGCCGTTGATACGTAAGGCCGCAATAGAAAAAGACGCTCGTTTCCGTAAGAGTGTCCGGACTAAGTTCCAGATTTGTCCTAATGGAGTTTTCTGTGTAAAACGCGAGATGAAAGAATGTCATGAGTCCCTTTTGCAGTGCGAAGGATTAAACGAGTTCTGGCACGCTCGCGATTGCGTTCAATGCTGTGTGCCTCGTCTCTGTGTCTTAGAAAGCCGCGAAAAACTCGCTTTCTTCGCGCCACTGCTTGGACGACAGCGAGGACCACCATGGCACTTGACGTTTAGACGATGATGACGTGAGAGGAACTGTCGAAGATGCCGCCTGTAAAATGCGCCCGGTGATAAAATAAATGAATAAATGAATAAATGAAATAAAACCTTCAGTCGGGGGGTCGAACTCAGCTGGTTGTGTGTAGCACAGCTAGGTAAAAACGTCCCAGTTCGCTCTTTTTAAATTCCAACTTGGTAGACCCCGTGGCAAAGTATCGCTGATGGTTGGAAAACGTGTGTATTTTAATGGGTTAATGGTCACCGTCATATACATCACTGTCTACTGACCATTCAAACCATGTTCCTAACGTTGGCGAACACAGCGTTAGGTCAGTGGCAGAATTCGTATGATGGCAAAATTAAAAGTGTGTATTAACACCATTGTTTAGTGAAAAGAGGCATTTTATGTCAATAAAATCTGCTATGACACGGCCCCTGTTGTCAGCGGGCCTAGTGTTATTCCAATCCGGATGGCGAGCGTTAAAATCTCCCATGATAATGTAAGGATTTATGAAATGCGCTACTAGTTAGCCGGATCATTTAAAAGTTCTCTGTTATCACTGTCGGGAGATAAGTATATGCTGCAAACATCAATGTTCCTTCCGTTTAGTCGTACTGTGCAAACTTCAGCTTGTATGTCACAGCTGAGTATGATAGGTGAATGAAGTCATTTGAAACGCACAGCGCTACTCCACCGTGGCGTCTCACTCCACCTAAAACGTCAAAACGATGTCAATTGTCATTGAAAAGTGACATGTTGTAACTGTCGAGTGGGTGAAACCGCGTTTCTTGTATGGCGATGATGGCAGGTACTAAAAAGATTAAAAAAAGGTTTGGTTTCAGCCCATTTTGATAAAAGGCACGACAATTCCACTGAAGTAAAAGAGACATAGAATGTGTAAGAGCCTCCGCCATCAGCACCTGTTGGTGCCGATGGTCGGTCCGTGGGAGCGCGCCCGAGCCCCGATCACCCACTGGTCGGGTCTCGTCCGGGGCCTACGCTCGCCGGGACTGCCCGGCCTTCGGCTGTCCTGTACCCGGGCCGGTGCCGGGCGGTGGCCCCGGCTGGGGCCGGCTGTGTCCGCCCGTGAGGACGGTCCTGTCCGGGGGCTGGGTGACCGGTCGGCCGGAGGCCGGCCGGCTGATCCCGCCCTCGGGCGGGTGACGGCCGTCGGGCCTTCGGGCCAGAAGCCCTGTGAAGGGGCCGCCGGTTGGGTTTGTATTTGTGCCTGGGTTGCTGTTGTTGTGGAGGTCAAAACTGTGCGTGAAAAAAATTCAAGTGTTGCCAGTTCGGGAAGGTTATCTGTCTTCGTGCTGACTAACGTTGTTTTTGTTTTGGCTGCCTGAGCAAGTTTTGCTAGATGATGTTTTGTTCGCCAGGACAGCTTTTCGTGCTTCGGGAAAGGACACTCCTGTTTTCGTTTTTACCTCGCAGATTTCCTTTTCTCTATTCCAAATGGGGCACAGAGTGGAGCTGGTGGTGTGGTCAGTGTTTCCTGCAGCTGAGGCACTTTTGAGGCGACGTGCAGATGGCTCCCTCGTGCGGAGCCTCTCCGCACTTTGGGCGTTTGGCTTCTTCTCGGCAGTTTCTGGAGCCGTTGCCGAACCGTTGACAATTAAAACACCTCAAAGGGTTGGGATAAAGACGCAAACATCGTAGTGGAGGTATCCAGTGACAAGAGTAGAGGGGAGTTTCTGGGTGTTGAACGTCAACACCAAGAGACCGGTGTCACGTTACTGGCCGTCTTTGAATGTGGTCAGTCGACGGACGTGTACCACGCCTTGTGGTACAAGGCGTGGTACCACATGCAGCTCTTCCTGGATTTCAGCTTCTGGCATAAACCTCAACTCAGGGGCGAACCCAGTGCCTTCACTGGTCTTCCGGAGAGGCATGAAGTTTCACAGTGGCACTTTGGCCACGGAATGTGGATGTTTTGAAGAGTGTTTTTGTTTGCGTCCTGTTCGAGGTTTTGTTGAGAGAGCCGTTTGTCGGTGCTTCAGTTTTTAGATTGACAGCCGAGGATGCGCAGATAGCTGCCAGCTGTTTTACGGGCAAAAACACTTTGATTTTGCGGAAGGAGACATCTCTTGATTTTGGCTGAATAATGACGTATGATCCGAGCGGATCCATGTCAGAGTCAGAGCGTGTCGAGCTGTCGCTGGTCGGGTTCGTGCGGCGGTCAGTGGCGGGAGCGGAGATGGAGGTCGGGCGAGTCAGCTAGCGGGCGTGTTCGGTGTAGTATCCATGTCGCGAGCAGGGGCGTAATCAGATGGCGTGCGAGGGTCAGCAGTGTGTATAGTGGTGGTCATATTGGTCCGTGAGAGGTCAGATTCTTCTGTACCGTGTGCTGGCGAGGAGCAAAGTTGGGCGATGGCATCCTCGAGCGGTACAGTGTCAGAACATGGGTTGGCATCGATGGATGCAATCAAAGCCTCTTGCGGGGCGGAATCCAACTTCATGATCGAGTTCGTGTCTGGGTGAGTGTCTGAATTCTCATCCTTTTTTCGTTTCCCCCTCTTCCCCATCGTGGGGGCGAAAAAAGCAACGAAAAAGAGGACCGAAGAGCCGAGTCAAGGAAAACGATAACGAACGTTAACGTTTGTCCGAACAGCAAACAGAAGAGAACACAAGAAGACAACAATAACACACGAAATAGACCGAAGCGAAGAAGCAGACAATCAGAGTGGGGAGCGGAGATGCGTGGTGCGGTCACAGGATAATCGTGACAAGCACGATCACGCGTGTATTCTACCTAACACTCGAGTAAGTCGGTACCACGCAAGCATAGTTATGTACGATTCGAGTGAGCCGATGGCATCTAAGACGACTCTGTCTCGCTTATTGACAGCCACAGTGCATAATCGTAGTTTTATCTGGTCTGTTGGTGCCCATAGAGGGCTACCAACACGTCTGCTGGCAGGTAAATTCATTTTTGCATTCATCATACCCGCTAGCGCCACTGTAGCGACGTCCTGTCGTCAAGACGCACTAGCGCTATCTGTTGCCGTGTGGACCAACCACTACGGAAAGACAATTTTCTGACCAATTTTGCCACCTAACGGATAAAGATAGAAAATTCATGTTAACACCAATGTATTGATAAAAAATTGGTGTATTCATTAAATGTTCGCTTTTCCTTTTCCTTCTATAACTTGTGCCAGAGCTAGCCAAACATGCAAAAAAGAAAATGAAAAATACTTTAAATGGTCGGTGCGGTCCATTTTTTTCGAAAATTGCAAACCTGAGGTGATATTTGGAATCAGCGTTGAAAAACACATCAATAACAACCTAGGAAGAAAAACTTTCCAAAGAAAATTTGAAAACAGGCCACCCTACCTTTACAGTGGCCATATGCGGGTATTAATGGAGACGGCATGTTCGACTGTAAGAGGGGGACGGGTCGCTGACTGTTTTAAAACAATTTGTAGTCAATGTGGCATGGTTGATGGTAACCCCGCGACCTGGTGGGCGCAGCGCCCCAGCGCTACAATGATCCGCAGCCCCCGATCGCGGTACTTCATTTTATGTAGCGGCAGTCGAACGTGTCCTGGTGTACTCCCGCTGGCAGGAACGATGACATAGCAACTGTGACGTCATTGGCCAGACTGTGATCAGCTGTTATTGCTGAACTTTTGTAGGGTGATGGCAGCTGTTTACGGAATTTTTGCAATTCGGCGCAAGCCATCGCCCGTAACATAGGTCCGCAGGTTTCTAATGCGATTTGATCTGTTCTGGGACGTGGCTGGTAAATAACCCATGCATGACGTTTGACTTTCACGATAAAACTTGCTTGCGATTAACAGAAGATCAGAAGATCAGGAGAATACTCAGCGTTTTGAGTCGATGACAAGGAAGGTCACAAGTACGACAGGAATCGAGCACGCAAAGCAACCTTAGCTCACATCATCTCAATTTACAGTTTCCCTAACCACCGTCGGTTTGCGTCTCTGGCCTCTTCTTGGCTTATAATGTGATGTGCATTTGTGTAGGTACACGCAGGAGGGGCGGTTTGGGGTCCGTGCTCATCATACCTTGAAAAATGATTTGGAAAGTGATTTTTCCCGTAACGAAAATATGAAAATTCCGGCACGCGCGACCAAAATTAAGCCTGAAATTTTTGGGTGCGCTACTTTTTCCTTTTTCTCTTTTTCCTTCTTCTTTTTCTTTTTTCTCTTTGCTTCTTTCTTTTCTCGTTCTCATTAATTCTCTCGTCCATTCTTTCTCGTTCATTGTCAGGAAACGAAAGAAGCGTTCCTGCTCGCTGTTTCACCCTGACTTCTGCGCTACCTACAAAAAGTATCCTTTCTGGTCTCTGCGTGCAGCGGAACCTGCTGTCGTGATCCTTTTCGTCTCAGAGGTAGTAAGTCCTGGTGATGCATGTAGGCCTTCGGCGACAGAAATAGCTCACCAGCCTGTCATTTGGTTGCAAATAGATTGCCAGGTGCCAGAAAAAGGTTTGGCCAGCTTGAATACCTTTCGATAAAACGTGGTAAGGTTTTGCTGCTTGTAATGTGCTCTGGCTTGGTGGTTTCATTTCTTCAGAGTGAAATCAAAATGCAGCACTCACTTATATTGGCGAAAGATTTGGTTGTAATGTAAAAACAGCTAGCTCTGCCAGGAATTGTACCACTTGGCTTGTGATAGCTACTATATCAACTTGCTTCTGCATCATCAAAAAAAGTCGCGCACGACTCCTGCATGCATTCATTCATACTCGCCTTCTTGCTGAAGGCTTGTAGCTGTACTGAACACGATTTGCCGTTCCAAGAAAACGATTTGCGTCGGTGACAAAATCCTTTTTTATATCCTGTGCTTTGTCCATCGGTTACTTACCCAAGTCTGCCTTCTTTACATACGGAAGACCCACTGAGCCGCCGGCCGTCGGTCTTGCTCCACACCATTGCTGGCTGAGCTGCTGGGCGGCAGCCGGGGTCCTCCAGGGATCGGTTCACAGCCGCCGTACGTTTCAGGGGCCGGTCAGCTTTGATGGCGCCGACCGGCGAGGCCTCACCGCCTTTTACCAACTGCGAGGTGAGCGGTACGTGCCGAGGCCGCAGCTAGGGCTCTGACGGTCAGCTTCCTGTAGGACTCAGGGGTCACTTACGAAGGCGTCAGAGTACGGTTTCTCGCTAGGATGTTCTGCACGGCTTTGTCGATGCAGAAGAAGACGGACGGAACGCCCGTGATCTGGTGAGGAGTCGAGGATATGGCCATGTGTCGGCTCAGGTTGTGGTGTGTTTGGCCCAGTGTCGAACAATACTTATGATCCCAGATTAAGTGATACTTCATAGGATTGAAATATCACTTAATCGTAGTGGTAAACTGAAGGAATCGCTTCGCGTGATTTACGTCCTGTGATAGACTTAGCAATGCATTCAGATTCCCGTTGACTTGAGGATCACCTTTGCTCTTATGTCCGTTCTTTCGCGCTAAAAATAACCGGCTCAGTGCCCGTCCCTTCTCCTCTCATCCTTCAGCTGGCTGGACGTTCTCCGTCGCTGCCGCAGGCTCGAACCTGACGCTGGTGGCACTGTTCGACCCGCACGGCCCTGCGCTGGAGCTGCCCTGCGCCTCCTGCTCTGCCATCTGGTGGCCGGCCGGGCAGGCACCGGTGGCGCGCCGTGTGGTGGTGGCGCGCGTCGTCACCGTTTCACGCGCCGCCTTGCTGCCGATCGTGTGCCTGGCCGCGCTCGGCGTCCTCCTGTCCGGTGCCTTCCTCGTCTTTAACGTCTACTACAAGCACATGAAGTGAGCGGCGACCATACGCTGACCCGGGGACATCCTGGGACGACCCGGGAGTGACATGGTTCTGTGATTTGTGATGACCCAGGGGTGATTCTGTGATGGCCCAGGGGCGACCCTGGGATGACCCGGGCTTGACCTGGCTGCAACGCGGAAGAAGATCCTGAGACGACCGGGTGGCGACCCGGGGGCGATCCTGGGGGATCCAGCGACCTGGGCTGATCGTGGGGGTATCTCGGAGGTAATCCGGGGACCGGGTGGCGACCCGGGGGCGATCCTGGGGATCCAGCGACCTGGGCTGATCGTGGGGGTATCTCTCGGAGGTAAGCCGGGGACCGGGGTGGCGACCCGGAGATGATCCGGGAATCCCGAGGGCCCCGGGGCGATAGCCTTGTTCGTTCGGCGTCGGGCACCATGGGGTCGTAGGTGGTAAAATTGTGCGTTTTGGTCATGTAACTGGCGATTGATTGTTGGGCTATTTTGTTGGCCCAAGGGACGTTTTTACACGCAGGGGGATTAGGGAAGGGGATTAGGGAGGGTTGAGCGCTTAGATGTGTGATGGAATTTTCTAAAATGAAAGGAATGATTCCAATTCTGATTCTTTTGCTTCCCACAAAGACTGAATCTAATTCCGATTCATTATGTGCCCAAAAAGAATGATTTCATTTTCAGATCATTTGATAAACAGAGTTATCCTAAATAAAATCCTGGTTCCTAAATCCTAATTCCGTTCAAATGACCATTTAACAAACGCAGATTCGGAAGCACAGGAAGGCATACAGTTGCATTCCTACGTTGGTGTGTAACCTCTTGCATTTCCACGCGCGCCGCATTCGGTACTTGACTGTTCGGAAAAGTCGTCTTTAATTAGCCGGTACACCGTACCGTGGAATACCCGGTAGCGGCCAAAGCTGCGCTAGAATCCTAGAACCTGCTCAAGGTCACCAGCAGAACCCGTGATGAGACGGGTTCGAGAGATCGAGCGACCCATGAAGGGTAAACGTACCAAGGTTCGCAAGTGAAAGGTTCGTATGGGAAAAGGTTCGCGACCAAAGGTTCGTAAACATAATGTTCGTGTCGGGGAAAGTTCGAATCGGACAAGATGTGTGTCAGGAAAGGTAAGTTCCATGTTTGGGCCGAAGGCGGAACCCCGCTCCGGAGGCGCGTTATAGGATACTAGAGGTCACAGGCCAATAAAGGGTTCTATCGGACTTGGCTTGGTCCAACGAAGAGACCAGGTTAGGTTAAGTTAGGCGAGGTTATGCCAGGTTACGATTTAAGGGCCGTCCTTTTCGCCGATACCACCCTTAACCCTATTCCCGGCAGGGGGGGGGGCGGAATCCGCCCCCCCTCGGGTTTTTTGCTTGCCAATTCCAGGCTTTTTGACGCAGCTTCACGAAACTTGGTGACTTTTCCTAGCTATTCCTTCTACGCGCCGTGACAAAATTTCGAAATTCTATTTTGCTCAGGGGCGGAGCCAGGCAACGTTTTTGGGAGGCACCTCAGGTCATTTTTGGCCATGTTGAGGGTAAAAGGAAAATGTCTGCCAAAAACAGAGTTTTTAAGATAGAACTTAAAACTTTATATGAATATATAGCTAAATAGTTGGGCAATGTGCATATGTAATTTTGTTTGTCTGAGGTCACTTTACAAGGTCAGGTCAAGGTCAAAAGTCAAAATTTATTTTTTCGCAATAATTTCGGCGCCGTTTTTTCAAACACCAAACCCGGAATATATATGACGTAGAAAGATGCCCTCTACTTGTGTACCAAGTTTCAGCTTGATATCAGGTCAGGTCACGGAGCTATGATCTAAAATGTCAGTGCGCGTACCCTATATCGCAAAAGCCAAAAAATGAATTTTTTGGAATGGAGTGAATTTAATCCATTAAAAACGTTTACAGATAATATTGAATGCACACGACATCATTACAGGTGACCCCAAGGTCACTGGAGGTCATTTAAGATCAAAGGTCACAAGTTGATCTGAGAAACGTGTGACCATGTCAGTTCCCCCTTTTTTATGTCCCTGGCACCGCCTATGCTAACATTATACAAACATTGTAATGCGATTTGTACTTCTTTAGCATAACATGACTAGCAGAAGCTAAAAAAGTGTTTTGGCCTCTTTTGTTCATTCCGTTATTGGAAAACTAATCCTCCTATTTTTGAAACCCTGTGAACGCCCATGAATTTTCTCAAAATTTCAAATTTGCATACCCATGGTAAAAGCCCTATTCATAATCTCTCGATTGATGCCAGTTTCATCGAAATCGGTCCATAAACAACGGAGTTATAAGAAGTCAAAAAGTACCCCCATTTTGACATTTTTGCCCCCCTGTATCCACAAATTTCAAAATTTTGAAAATTTCTTTTTATAAAAATGTAGTTCACGTCACGGCAAACCGATTGCCGTTTGTTGCGATGAAATCGGATAAGTAGTTCTCGAGATCTCAGGGGGGGGCCGAATCCGCCCCCCCTGCCGGGAATCGGCCATACCGTCTAGCCCTCCGGGAATAGGGTTAAGTTTACGAACTTTTGGTTCAGAACCTCTTCCTTACGAAACTTTACTCTCACGAACCATCTTCATACGAACATTTTGAATTACGAACCTAGCCCAGCACATGGTCCCTGAGATACAATTCTTACACCGCGCTTCGCGCGACCTAGCCTCTGTTGGACAGAACCAAGTCCGACCGTACTCTTTCATCGGTCAACGGCTTCTAGTGTCCTATACCGCGCCTTCGGCGCGTAGTTGCGCATACGGCGCGGCATTTCGCCCTTTGAACGCCTCCCCCGCAGTCAATGAGAGATGGCGGTATACCCCAGTCAAGGTAGTGTGGGAAGCAGCAGGTCTGCAAGTCCTACAGATCAGTCACCGTCCGTGGCGCCACTGTCGCAGGTGACAAGCTGTTAGGATGAGTTGAGGCCTGCTCGACAATTACCAATACCGCATGACGGCACGGTCCTCGATCAAGGGAGGCCGGCGTGGGTCGGCCATCAGGCTAGCCGGCTATGCCGGCAGCGTTTGTTTACAATAGACTTCGGCAGGAGTATATATTACATAATCTGGTTGTGTTTCGTATTCCATTTTATCAGTACATACAGCTTTGTATTTTCGTGAAGTCTTTTAGGCTGGCTATGGCGTGGGGATGAAAATTAACCCGGCACCGCCTGGGGGATGTTAAACAGGGGACTTCCCTCGGTTTTTCTCGAATAACTTCTGAACTGCCGGAGTCAACCCAACCAAATTTTCCGTATTTGTTCAACAATCAATTTTACATATTTTGACGTCAAAACCGTTTTGTTAGGTCAGGTCGCGGGATATGACGCCATAAATGAACCCTTGCATGCTTGTTTTTGCCTGTCAAGTCGGTGGCGCGAACATGCGTTGTTTTTTTATAATATTTGCTAGTGTAATGCATGGATTATTTGGATTTGGATAGGAATCGTTCCCCAGAAGGATATACAATCGTGACATGTCAACATTAGAGGTCATGCTAGGTCACGTGCATGACGGCAGTTGGACTGATTCGCATTGTGGTTGATAGAAGTTGTTGCCACTGACTTTCCCCATCGTTCAAGTTGTACAAGCAAATCTATATGCGCTTTATAGCAAAGTTCACCAAATGCAACGTGAGGCCATGCCAGATCAGGCCATGTCATACGTAGACGTCAAAACGAAATGAAATGCAACAGTCTGTGGAAGATCGTTCAGTAGCGGCAGACAGCAATTATTGTTCCTAGTCTATTTGTCTGTTTGTCCTGACCCAGCCTGACCTATACCCGCTAAAGACCAGACGGAGCATATTTAATTATCATGAGATGTCATTTCACTTTTGTTCTTAACGCAGTTAAGAATCGCAGTGAGTAATGTTTGCTCTTTGTCAGGAAGAGTAATGCAACCTTATCTGACCTGACCTATACTGACCTTGGCTGGATGAAGCGCAGAAAACGAAAAAGTGATCATAAGAAGGTTTCACTTTCATTCATTTTGTCACGTAGATCAAAACGGCTGCGAGTAAGTATCGATCTTTGGCATAAAACCAATATTTTGCCTGACCTAGGCTGACCTTGGTGCGGCATTTTTAACATTTTGACATACATTTGATGCGGAAGATCGTGACGTTTTGTTTGATACCCAGCTGAAGGCTGTAAGACCACTATTACCGATGATATGGGGTACAAACCGATGACATTTTTTCCGACATCGTGTTGTGTTTTACGTGGCCTGTGACGTCATGAGTCATGTGACCAAGGCTAACATCGTATTTTCTGAATTGCAAGACTCAGGGTCATCGACTGGTGATCTACCAGTTCAGATCCGACGGTTGGGTCCTGATATAGCAGGGGGGTGCCCTTTTTGACACCCCCAGGCGGTCACGGATACAAAAACACGCTAGGCAGTGCCGGGCTAAGAGGCTGTGGGGGCTGAGACAGCTGTAGGGGTGGGGGGCCTTGGCAGGTGATCGAGCCTTGGCCGGATGGGTTATGAGGTAGACCGTAAGCAGTTATTAATTTTAGACCAGGCCAGTTTTCATGTCTTTGCCTTTTTTCTATTATCATGTTTATATGTATACATATGCATGTATATATATATATATATGTGTGTATACGACATATATAGGGGAGAGTGGGGGGTGTTGTATCGATTTTTTATTCCGAACTCTCCTATACCTCAATTACTAAGGATACGACTAAGATTCCTATATCTGCAGACTGCTATAACCTTCAGGTACATCTGTAGCGGTAAAGTTTTGGAGAGCACGTATTGGTTTTTTGGTAAATGACTGTTGAATGAACTCCTTTCATATGATACAACTTGCCCACCTTGGGGTAAATTGTATCACATGGTGCAGTAAGTTGTGCTGATTTCTTTTGTATGAGATTGGCTGAATTGTAAGCACAATGAATATGTTAAAATATGAAAAATATTACTCATGTCTGTCCTGCTTCGCAAATCGTTGTGATTGGGACATGACAAATTTTTGTCCCGTCTAATTAGCCACTGCCTATTTGGAGTAACTGCCGCCTCGGTTTCGGTTGCTCTGGTAGGAATAATAGGTCTAAAGAAATTTTATAAACGTCGAATTGCCGCCAAATGTCCTAGTCTCAGATTGACGTGATCTGATTGGCGATAAAAGAAGCTGTATTGAAAAATGTATTCAGCAAACTACTAACCGACCGGTAACATGGCTGTTGACAACCCGTTAAGGTAGCTAAACTACGTGATTGAAGAACATAAACTTTTTAAAGCTCAAAGCAGTTTTTTTCTAGATTTTCGACAAATCATACTGACGATTCTGCCTTTGCTCCCATCATTACGTAAAGTCGGAATAATCGGAGTCACAACTCGGACAAATGTACATATATCCATCCGTGCTCGCACACTCCTCGCGGGCCTACCGTTTACAACCTTCAAAGCGGACCCACTTTTCCTCCTGCCTTACCAGGGCCTGACACAGATCAAACAGAACATTTGATCAGCATCCAATTCTTCATTACCAAGCTTCTGCCTGTTCCTGCTTTTGTTGCCGACTTTTTCCACTTTATCTTTAGCGCGTACTTTTTTTGTTTCCACCTTCATGGAGCATTTTGGCTTGTTTTTGTCCTTTTTCTCCTGGAGCATTGTGCTCCTCGTTCAGCATCCTTGTCACCGGTGTATCTATAAGTATATGAGACTTTCTTTTCTTCCTCCCGCCAACCTTTTTTTCTCGGTGGAAGTGCCTGCCCTAAAAGTAAACGCACATCTTTGAGAGAAAACCTCTGCGCACATGTGGATGGTCCGGGCACCGGCGACCTTTGACCAGAGGTCCGGCCGCCCTGCTGCTGCGGATGGTTCGACATCTGACCGTCCTGCTGCTGCGGATGGCTCGACATCTGACCGTCCTGCTGCTGCGGTTGGATCGACATCTGACCTCCCTACTGCTGCGGCTGGGCCGGTTCCTGCCGTTCTGGAGCTGGGTGATCGGTCGCCAGTGATGGGCTGAATTCAGCATCGGTGAACACATACGGCGCAATGCAGCTGACCAAGAGCCCCATCATTACATTCGACGGAGGGCTCGCCTGTGGCCAGGCATCCCGCAAGATGCTGGGAAGATCGTGGATGGTCATCGTGTGACCTCGGTTGTTTCTTGGTCAGCTCGTCTGGACAGTCCAAACGTTGGTCTTCAGTGGGCCCATCACACTTCTGTCGAGTGGCTGGAGTTTGTGTCAGCAGTGGGGCGGAAAAGAGAGCATTATTACACCGTAGTCTTTGGCGTAGTTCAGAGATTCGACCCCCAGCCGCCTCTCATGGCTATTCAGGAGATGAAGGAGCGGTCGCTCTGAGAGCACTTAGTGTGTTTCACGAAGTGTGCCAGGAAATGCCTGAAGTTTTCGGCGGTCATCCATCCAGACGGGTAAGGTGTACCGGTGCATCCTGTCGGTCCATCACGCACGAAACGTGATGGACCGACATACGTTTCGTCCATCACGAAAAGTGGTGGACGAAACGTATCGTGCTCGAGGGAATATCAGCATCGGCGACGCGGTGTTGCCGCAGGCGTTCGCAGCTGCGCAGACGGCGACAAGCTTTCCCCTTTCAGCGAAGGTCATGGAGTCAACCTGTTTTGTTCCTCTTGACGCGACGATTTGGGAGGTTTTGGAGCGCTGTAATGTCAGTTTCGTGGACGTGCCACACGTCTGCTTCTTTAAACTTGTACCTTGCCACCATCTCGCCAAGTTTTTTTGAAGAGCTCAGCAACGTTTGGTCGGTTAAAGCTGCCAGCGTGGCCCAAGCTCATGACGTTCGGCACTCGGATAGACAACCGTCTTCTGTCTCGAAATGATTTGAACCAGTCAGCGCAAGCGATCTTTTTTCGCGCTATTAACTCGGCATATTTAAGTGGTATCTAACTGCGCATTCGCACGCCAGAATACGAACCTCTCGTGGCGTTAGCCCGAAGAAGATCTTTGATGCCTCCTTGATGTATCCCTCCAAGGCTGCCTCCTGTTCGTCGGTGAACGCTCGCGAGTCCGATTTATGGCATCCTGGATTCGGATCAAGGCCTTCTTTCTTTTTCCGCACGAACCCGTGTAGAGTTTGACAACTGACGCCGTGCTCCTTCTTAGCGCTACGGACTGAAGCACCGTCAGTGATAACCAAGCTGGCCGCTCTTGAGAGAACATCTCTTGGGATATTTTTACGCCTGTCGGTTTTCCGGAGGTACTTGCGTGGCGTGCTCTTTGGAAAATCTGAAAGACAAACACACAGTCACGTGAAGTTTTAGCAGGAATTTCGGCACGTAAACATGAGCATGCGTTGCAGTTGATGCCGAAAGGGAATCTGAGGCAATGAAACCCATTGGGACCAAAGAGGTCACTGAGACCGAGGGGCCCAATGATGGGTGTAGCCAAGGTTCAGGAATGGGGAGGGGGAGATAATTTTACTGCAGGCCACCAAGAACAGGTGGGGCAGGGATAAAGATCACTTGCTTCGGGCGTTGCATGACAAACTACGGTTGAAATCCCCTTTGTTAGACGTCAGAGTTCAAGAAACTGCGCCGAGGATGGAACATATCTATTTGATGCCTTAAAAAATAGAGGAGGATAAATCACCATTTCTGGGAAACTGCGGAGGACGTGTCCCTGCAGCTCCGCACAGGTTACACCTCTGGACGCATTGGGTGGAGAATGCGTGTGGCAGTGGCCTCACCAGCTTCAAGGTTGGTGTGGGAGAGACATGCCAATTTCAAAACCAAGATATTTTTTTGGAGGGGGGGGAGGCAGGGCAGAAAAACTCTGAAAGGAAAATGAGTATTCAATTTAAAATGGACCTAATCCAGGGGAAAATTAGGCTAAGAGGGTAATGTAAATTAATGATGCATGAGCCGGGACTGCGACTGCCAGCCTGCCAGGCTGCCACATTAATTTTTCAAACAGCTTCCCACTTCTGGGCCCGATGTTTATTTATCCCACTCTTAAACTCGTGGCAAGGCCGATGCCCTCGGACTTCCAAAAGTTGGAGGCACGAGCCATTTTTGGGATAGTCCCTCCGAGGATTTTCTTACATGCGCTCCAGAAACGTGATGGGATGAGTTGTATCAGTGGAGAGGTATGTTGTATCACTGATACAACATGCCCCATACACAGATGATACAACATGCACCGCCCGACATCTTGGAAGAAAGTTCGCGCCACTCAGTCATGCGTGGCTAGGAGACACAAAGTGTTTCGCGGCATATGCAGAACGCATACTTACCCACCATTCATTACAGCATTCATACTAGTCCGGTTGCACCATGGGACCTTTAACACATATTTCCACCGACCGCAAAAACTTAGAACGATATGCTAAAAACATATTCGTCACACTCATCTCAAGGCCCGTGCGCGTATGCAGCCGGAAGTATACTGGAAGATAGAGGGCGCTGCTTCCCTTCAGCAGAAAGGCTCGAAAGCGCAATCTGCCGCTTAGCTTTAGAGTAAATCACCCTGATACTACTTCCACTTGATACAGCTCACCCCACTCTCCTCTATTATCCTGCTTAATGTTGAAATAACGTAAAAGTGTTCTGACTTAGCACTGCCTGCATGTTGGTGAACGACGCAAGTCGCCTATGACGCCACGCCAGACACTTCTTTGGCTGGACGATTTTATCTGGATTTCTGGAGCCTTGGTCAACGGCGGCCGTCGCAAAAAATGGCGCCCACCACTTTCAGCGTCTCGCCGTGCACAGCAATGGTGGTAGAGCCGCGCACCGACAGAGGGGAGCGAACGAGTTAAGAGCGAAATCACGTTTAAACGCGAGTAGTAGTTGAAACATTTCCGACGATTCAGGGTACCTGGATCTGTCAGTAATCTGTTAACGTATAGATGCGAACAATATGCACCTCTTGGAAAATGCATTAGGTCCTGCTAAAAACACCTCCATTCCAGTTCCATCCAAAAAAGGGTAATCATTCCAATGCCTGTTTGGCCGGCGAGGAATAATTCCAGTTCATTTCATTTCACCGAAACGATGGAATTACTCCGAAGTGATTCAGTTCCGCCAGTACCAATTCCAATACACGACTTATGAGCGAATGCAAATTGTAGAAACGGGGACTGTTTAATCTCTCCGTATCCTGGCCGAATGTTAGCGATAAAATGCATTTTCCTGTGCACTTTGCATTTCGGTCGCTGCTTAAGGCTTTTTGTCTGTGTGCGGCACGCAGCAGGCGCTAATCCAAGACGTAAGAATGATGGTGTGCGGATCGAAAGAGAGGGCGGATCATTTTGAACCCGAGGTACTCAAATCTGGTAATTTGTTTGGAAGCCTGTCAAAAACAGCACAGTACAATTAAGTCCCCTGGAACTACGGTTACACAGAGAGACTTGTTCGAGTGCAAGGACGAGAAAGCGAATGACTAAGCAGCTCATCCTGATGTGCATGCTGGTATGCATGCCTGCTGTTAAGGAGCACATGCTAGCCTTGAGTGGGTTTGGCAAGCAGCCTGATGCGGGTCGTGCCATCGCCACAAAGGCTTATCACAGCTCTGACTTGACGGTACCGTCTGATCCAGGAACCCCCATCCTACGCCCATGCATTTATCAAGGACACGTGGCCGACAAAGTGCGGAGAAGCGATAAATAATATGGCAAACAGCAGAGTGAGGTTGTTACATCAGCTATGTAAAGGAGCTGAGGGGACTACAGAATGCAGAATTCGTGTTGTTTCCTATTTTGATAAAGGGTCATGTTCATCAGTCATTCCATATGATATGCATTTGATCCACAAAGAAGGAGTTCGCCTGATGAACTTTCGTTCTCAGTCCCTCGTTGTGTAAATGTTTCATCGCCACGTGCCGATTGCTTTGCCGGTTCCGACAACGATCTCCTCTTTTGCCTTGTAAAAGGCCCCCGCCAATAAAAATACATCGTTGTCACTTTCACACTTTCATCGAAATGGTTAGCTACCGGCCTTCGTGCATACCGAGTCGAACATGGCTGTACATTGTTCTCCAGGCAAGTGAAGCTGTCCAGCCCCAAGCTGAACAGCATCATGGTGGTTGGCTGCATTTTGGTGTACGTGGCCGTGGTCCTGCTTGGCCTGGACTATGCCACCCTCTCCAGTATCGAGCACTTCCCCATCGTCTGCACGGTGAGCGATCCTTGGACTGCGCCACACTGTCCAGCACCAATCACGTCCTTATCGTCCGCACGATGAACTGTTCTTGGACTGCATGTTCTGTCCAGCACCAAGCACTTCCCCATCGTCTGCACGGTGAGCGATAACTGGACTGCGTCACGCTGTCCGGTACCGAGAACTTGTCCGTTGTCCACTCGGTGAACGAGGCGTGGTCGCAGTCACGCCAGCACCGTACGGAGAACACTAGGCATAGTAATTTAACACTGAACACATAACAGACCGGTACGCGGGAAACACCTGGGGCCCGTTTCACCACATGAATAGCATCCCATCAGCGCGTGGCATATTATCCCATTCAGATTATGACACTATTATTCCGTTTCACCAATGCCGTAAGTATGCCTTGGCGCTAGGAAAAATTTAAAGAAAGAAGTTGGGTAAACAAACTAAAAACAAAAAAATAATGGGCCGGGGGAAAATTTTTTTTATCGGGGGGTTAAAAAAAAAAAAAAAAAAAGACACCCACAACCAAAAAAAAACGAACGGAGGGCGGGAAGAAAAAAAAAACAAAACAAAAAAAAAAACCCTACAAAAAAAAAAATTTTAATTAAATTTAAATAAAAAAAAAAAAAAAAAAAAAAAAAAAAAAAAAATCGGTCTCCCGTCCATTTCGCACCGGCTGCGTGAAGATTACGATATTGAGGAAAAACTATACTTACAACGCAGAATATGTAGTCTTGTTACGTGAAAAAGTCATTCCCGACATGTAAAGATTGTAATTTCCATGGAAACAGCATTTCAATAATGCACCGCTAACTCCTTCCTGCCGTCTGCGACGCCATTTATGTTGTTGTCCCAACAAAAGTAGAGATGGGTTGTAATGCTCAGTCCTGTTCACTGGGTGGTATCGATATATAAGACCATTAACTTACATGTTTCCTAATGAAACTGAATAGATAATTAACAAGATAGGGGAACAGAATGCAATAGATACATTATGTTAGTGGGAATTTAATAAAGGAAAAGGCTGAAATGGCAATCCAATGTAGCAGTGAAATGATCCAAAAGTATAGATATAGAATGAACCGGAAATATAAGTAAAATATTAAGACATGCAATTTTAATAGAAAATGATATGGAAAAGTGAAAAGATGTTTAATTAATAAAAATGAAAAATAAAAACATGCTTAATTACTAAACAGAAAAGGAAATAAAAAAATATCTCAAAGATATCAAATACAGGAAGCTATATTTTCCCGCACTCTACCCCAACCTAACCTCACTTAACCTAACCTAACCTTACAGACCTAACCTAACTTAACCTAACCTAACCTAACCTAACCTAACCTACCCTACCCTACCCTATCCTAACCTAACCTAACCTAACCTAACCTAACCTAACCTAACCTAACCTAACCTTACCAAACTAACCTAACAAAACCCAACCTAACCTAACCTAACCTTACCAACTTAACCTAATCTACCTTAAGTGTTGGAAAGAGCCAAGACCAATCGCACCCTTCATCGGCCTGTGGCCTCTAGTATCTTATACCGCGCTTCGGCCGCGGTATAAGATAGCCTTACGCCCCATAAACAGTGTTAATCCCAGTTAATGGAAGGTGGCGGAATATCCTAGTTCACCCATCCCGCTGGTTTAATGTGGAAAACCAGTCTACAATTCCTATAGTTTTACGGCCACCGCCAGGCCACCGATAGCACCGGTAGCAATTACCGGCCCGGTATAGAAAAGCCCCCTGAAGCTTCCTGTTCCGATGTAGAAAATAAGCCCCACCCAAACCCCCTGTTCCCAGAGTTTATCTCCTGTTGTGCATACCATTATCGCAGAATACTGCATTCACATATAGCATGGTCGCCGCCCGGCCACCGATAACATCGGTAGTAATCACCGGTCCGGAAAAGCTCCTGTTCCGATATAGAAAATTAACCCCACCCAAATCCCCTGTTCCCAGCGTTTATCCCGTATTGGACATACCAATACCGTCGAACACAACATTCACACATAGCACGGCCACCGCCTAGCCACCGATAACACCGTTAGCAGTGACTGGTCGGGTACGAAAAAACTCCCTAAAGCCCCCTGTTGCGATGTAGAAAATTAACCCCACCCAAAATCCCCTGTTTTCAACGTTTGTCCCGTATTGGACATACCATTATCGCGGAAAACAGTATTTTCATAACAAACAACATTCACTTTCCATCTGTAATACACCACCTCTATATCTAGTTACCGACAATGACACAACAGATCAGCTGATGAATGCCTCCTGACGTCACAGTCAATCGTCCAATAACAACCGGCGGTACGCGGAGTCTTCGTCTTATATGAGCAACATTTGTCGCGAGAGCGGTGCTGATATGTAATATAACCAACAGTTCTGTTTACGACTGCGAAAATGGGAGCCTTCCGCGACGAGAAGAGGGGAAGGGAAGTGATTTCCTGAGCACTGCAAAGCGGTAAGTTAGTAGATGTCAGCGATATTCGTTTGAATCTTGTATTAATTTTTAAAATCTTAGCGCGATTTTTCAGTAGAAGCGCTCAGTATCTTTTACGGAGTTTGCTCCGGAAGTGCTAGAAAAAGAACGGTAAAGTATTAGATGAAAAGGTTTGTTCTTCTCTTCGTGGCTTCTTTTCATGACATGCTTGGAATAATCTGCTTCAGCTCCAGGAGCTTCTGCAATATTTGCACCATCCTTCAGAGTCCAAACGCTTCAAATGAACTCTTTTCGAAAAAGAAACAATCGCAACACTGATATAATCGCTGGAACACCGACAAGAATCGCGCGATATGCCAGCAAAACTGGCATACTCTGATCGACCGCAAACTCGGCAGTCCGCTGACTAAATGGAATAATTATGACAGGCCTGAAGTCATAGTACTCCGAAAGCGGGATAGTATGCCGCTTCACGCTGTCATACTTTGAACGAGGTAAATATTCATCTGCGACGGTTGGTGAAACGGAATATGTCATAAGTATTACAAAAGTGACTAAATATGCCACCTTCACAGAATATATTCCTGTGGTGAAACGGGCCCCAGGATGCAAAATAAAAGAATAGCTTCTTTTGATCGACAGTATTCTGTTCGGGGAGCTTGAACACTGGGGTCGCCGCAAATTACATTCATACGACATAGTTCGCTGCCACGAAGTTCACCTTTACATATATGTAGAGTGATTTGTTTTTCATGTTTTGCTCGTTCCGTGGTCACCATCTTGGGTTTAGCATTGCGTCGTGCGATTTTGGCTGGCTTCGTTCGGTATCCTCGAGCCTAAGATGGATATTTTGTCGCCTCCTATTGCCGACTTTCCGGGGAAATGATAAGTCAGTTTCCGCCGTTCAAATGGAGGCCATTACCCTGCACTGCATGGGCACAAATGGGCCGTGTCAGTTCTGCAGCTTTTGGCGTCTGTTCCTTTAACATCGCTAATGGTCGTAAAGGTCACGTCGAAGAGTCAGATTGTGTAATTGTGTGCTTACTTTTTAAAGTACACAGATATGTGTCGAAATGGCAGGCACAAACGAATTGTGGCATGAAATTAACCAGTTCTGTTAAGACAGCGTACAAATATAACAGAAACCAGGGCCTACTTTCAACTTAAATCGCAATGTTTAGTAACTCTATGGCCCACATTTCGATATGGCAGTATTTCTGCTGGTGTGGAGATCCTAGGAAACCCGAACCTCACCCTTCTGTTATCTTCTTTACTTATCCTCTCAGCTCCCAAGAAAAACTATGTATCTTAGGCAAGTCAAAAGGTACAAAACGAAACCGCCTAATGACCACTGCTAGTTTGAAAAAATTATGCAGATTGATACAGAACCTTATGTGTGAATTTCATGGCATACTACGGAACCAAGGATCAGTGACCACGGAATTGGCCACTTGGCGCTATTTCGCGACAACGCGGTTGCCCTGCCATCTGGCGAGTAGACGAAAGCGGGAGCTGTCATGATCACGTGTTCATCAGACCATCTTACGACCTTTGACCTTAAATGACCCCCAGTGACCTCAGAGGCCTCAGTGACCTCAGAGACACATGGAATGATCTTGAGTGCATTTAATATTGTTTGAAAGCCTTTCCAGTCATTGGTTGGTTGGTCGGTTATTGGGGCTTAGGGGCGCACCGACTGCAGGGTCATTCGGCGCCCATCCAGTCATTAGGATTGACTGTTTTCTAAAATTCCATTTTATGGCTTTCGTAATATAGGGTAATAGAACTAACATTTTAGGTCATAGCTCCGTGACCTGACTTGATATCAACCTGAAACTTGGTACACAAGTAGAAGAAAACCGTCTTCGTCATACGTAGTTTTGCAGATAGAAAATACGCGTCAAAATCATTACAGTACAACCATATTTTCAAACCTTCAGGTGGCCTTTGAAATCACCTCATATTAGCAAAACCATTTCGGTATGTTTGCCGAGTCATATACCTATACACCCATATAAAGTTTCAAGTTTCATCCTTAAAACCCTGTTTCTGGCAGCCATTTTCCTGTTACTTTCAATATGGTCGAAATTGGCTTGAAGTGCTTCCCAAAAACGTTGGCGTGCTCCGCTACTGAGCAAAAAAGTTTTGCGGAAATTTGCTGTAGCACGTAAAAATAATAGTTAGGAAAAGCGGTTAAGTTTTGTAAAGCTGCGCCAACAACCCTGGCATTCGCGAGCGAAAAAAAAACAAGGGGGGATTCACTCCTCTCCACCTGCCTGGAATTGGGCTAAAACCATCGTTACTGGGAAGGCGATGTGAAAAAGGAACAAGAATACACCTCTGGGAAATTATGGGGGATTCAATAAAGACGTGGCCAGACATTTATTATCTCTCGCTGGTTATCATCACAGCGGGAATCACCAGCGAAACAGAAATGTGGTCTGACACTTGAACACCAACGCATCATAAAAAAATACGGGGAGGTAATGGTCTGTTGCGTGGTAAAAAAGACAACAATAAATGGTTCTGTCGACGCAGTGCTTGGATGGAACTGGACCCAAATGAGCGAAAGATTTATTTTTGTACGTGTGGGGATCTTGAATTTCAGAGAGAACTTCACGCTAAAAAACAATGCCGATTTTACAGTTGCTCCTGGAAAGTTATAAACCCGCGCCCGACTGTGGATCGGAGACATGCACGCCGAGTTTTTTTTTGGGTGGGGGCGGTTGACCACCCCTTTCTAACTCCGGAACGGTTGGTCGTACGATAAAAATAAGCACACCGTTGGAAAGCTTGTGACGAGTAGAGCTCGAAACTGACCTCATTTTTAGTTTTGGATAATATGCAAGCCGCTTACGCCCTATATATGTTTTCTCATAGCCGCCTGCATGAGACCGAGAAACGGTCTGGATCTCAAGGGCTGTGACTAATAAAGTCTAGATATAGCCACCAGCGAACAGGTAGAAGTCCGCAGATGCCGATGCATGTCTTACTTTCCCGATTTGTTTAATATATATGCGGAAACGTTAAGTTAAAGACATGGCGATCTCCGCAACGCTGCACGGCGGGCGCCACAGACGAACAAGGTATGAAATGAACGGGGAACTAATTTTAGCGTCCTTTTATTTTTGCGAAATATGTCCTTCCAAGTGTTGTATCTTGATCGTAGTGGTTTTACAATGGTTTCTCATGCTTAAATGCTGAAAAATTCAGTAGTTAGCCATCTACGCAGTTGGTGGAGCTTTATTCGCGAACGCCTGTTTATTTCCAAAACCTGCGATTTTTGAAACTTTTTGAACTTCTTGATATTATTCGCAATTTTGCGAGCCAGTTCTGCCATTTTCCATCCGATCTGAGTCATTCATCGCTGATTTTGATGGCAGTGCATTTTGATTCGTGATAGTTATTCGTGACCTGACCTCGGGTCAGTGGTTGAAGGCCATTGAAACTTTGCCCATTGACGGCGAATGGGTGCCTGGACCTCCCTACACTCATATTATTACAACAAAAAATCCGCCAGTTTTTGAAAAAATGACGACATGTGTTCAAAATGGGCTTGACCTTAGGTCAGTGACCCGGACGTTTCCGAAAAATCCAAGACAACAGATTTGTTGCATTTAGCGAAATCTGTAATTCTTGAAAGTTTTATAGTGATATCGTGTTTCGTGAAAAAGTTACAGGGCGCCAAACTTTTCTGGACATAGGTTCACTGGACCTGACCTAGGTCGGACACTTTATTTCACCTGAGGTCAAAAATTTGGTGCACGGTGTAAAAATGATCAAGCAAAAGTTATACAAAGTTTTGTAGCGCTGTGTTCGTCCGTTCTGTCGCAATCTCGGAAAAACCTCAGGGGACGGTCAACCCCCCAGTCGGGGGCGGGTTGAAGAAACGTGGTGACCAGAACTAGGCGGAACGATGACAGTGCACGGACATACACTGAGGAAGATGCGTCAGCGACGCATCGACAGACCAGTGGGACGTACGGCATTATGTTGCTTTGAATGGCGCCAGTTGGAGACATTAACGGACGTCAATTTCTTAGGAAGTAGTAAACTACAACGCGTCAAGAAAGGCCTTATGATGTTAATGTGGTGAACTTTTTGCCACTGAGCAGACAAAGTTTTCAATGTCGTCATCCCATTTCTCTAGGTCCGTGTGTACCTCCTCAGCATTGGCTTCTCGCTGGCGTTTGGGGCCATGTTCACCAAGACGTTCCGTGTGCATCAGATTTTCATCGGGAGCCGGACCGGCGTCATCAAAAACAAGGTGAGCGTGGAACAGAGCCGACGCCCTGGCAGGCTGATAATGCCATCGACGTCTCATTTCGCGAACAGACTTTGCGCACGTGAATGGTAGATGTGATCGATTTCGCTCTTTGTTACTCTTGAGAGATGGTTTGGTTTGCCATGCAAATATCATGAGAATATTGCATCGATTGCACGTGTTACAATTATAGATCACTGCAGAATGCGGACATCTTTTGGAATTGAAGTGGCGTTTTACAAAATGGCGTTAATGACCAAACGATGTTTTTTTTTTAGAAAAAAACAAATATTCAATGGGCCAAGCAAAGTGTATGTAAGTCTCGTTACACGCAGTAGCCACAGTACTTGATTATCAAGCTCATGCTAGATCTTCTCCGCGTGGCCATTGTATGTAATGATATGTTGAATTAGTCGCTCGGAGTTTATAGATTTATCAGTCAGGACGTCCATTTTCTCTTCATTCGGACAGTTACAAGTCAGCCCCACGCGGACTCCCGATACGTGATGCAGAGAACTAAGCTTTGTGCCAGTGGATCTCTTCATTTTCTTATCTCATCAGGAATTATCTTCATTTATCAGGGTGTTTTTTTTTGCTTGCGGTGCGACCTTTCGTACACCAAAAATAATATAAGCACCCTCGGGATGTTATGTGGGGTGTCAGCATGATGTTATGTGGAGCGTTACATGGTATACATTACAAGGCTGAATACCTGTTGAGACAATGGTTGGACACAGTAATAGCTTGTTTTACTTAATGGCCTCAGCAAAGTTGAAATGTGTTTGTTTTCTGCACCTCGTTGGGAAACCAACCTTCATTACGATGATTGGCACCTCACGTGCCTTGACACCTTGTGGTTTATCACGATCCCTACTGGTCCGAGACCTTAAGTCTATATTTTATCGAGAGATCCTTTCAGATCTTAGACCTCTTCAGGTCTCAGATGCTAAGCCTGTGGTATGTCGAAATATCTTTTAGATCTTATCTTTTTGTGAAATGTTTAGACTTTAGATGCTTGATCCTTTGGCGTCATTTTGCCGAAGGATCCCTTCAAATCCTAGATCCTGTGTTAGCATTTCATCAAAAGATCCCTTTAGATCCTAGATTCCATGCTAACATTTTGTCGAAAGATCCCTTGGGATCCTAGATTCTCCTGCGAGATCCAGGCACCTGTCTGGTTGAAACGTTTCGAGTGATTCGGCATACCTGGATCTGTTGATGTCCGGAAGTGAACCAGAAATATGAATCGATATTGCCATGGGATGTCAGCAATGATCAGAAGAAAGAAAGCAACGACCAAAGTTAGTTACGCAGCACTGGTTGTTGTTACGTGCATCATGCAGCATGCTATACAATTGACACGGAGATCTATTTGAAGTGATGCAAGGGTGCATTAATCATCTTAGCCCTACTTATGTCCTGAGTCCTGCATAGAGCATTTGTACTTCCAGTGGCCAGTTGAACAACGGCCGGTGTTCGCTGCTGGCGAGCTGAGGTCTCATCGTTGCTGGCGCCGCCTGCGTTCGTCTTCTTGTGGCGGGAGTTAGATAACGGTTTCAAAAGTGTAATCGTGTGTGCCGTTTGCTGCTGTGCTGAACACGGGGGCAGGGGATTGGCGGAACGGGATCAGGTACGGGACGAGGGAGCAGGGATGGAGAAAAGGGACCAGGAATAAATTTGGACGGGGCGAGGGACAGGGACAGAGTCAGGACCAAGACAGGGGACAAAACAGCGGACCAAGGACGGGACAGGGGACATGATTGGCGCAAAGGGACTGGCGGGAAGAGATCACGGACAGGGACAGGGAACAGGGATGGGAAAGGGGACTTGGACAGGGACCATCACAGGGGACCAGGGATAGGAGGACAGGGCACAAGGCGGCAGACCAAAACAGGAGACCAGTGGCGGGACAGGGGACGTGATTTGGGCTTAGGGATAGGGGATTGGGGTAGCGGGATCATGGACGGTAGCAGGTGACCAGAGATGGGGCAGGGGACCAAGGACAAGGGATTTGGACAAGGGACCAGTCATGGGCAGGGACTGCGTCAGGAGACCAAGCCAGTTGACCAAAACAACGGATCGGGGGCGGGACAGGGGATATGGCTGGGGCACGGGGACAGGACCAGGGACGTTACAAGGAACAGTGGAAACAGCATGGAATGGGACAAGGGACCAGGGATAGGGGGCCGGAACAACAGACCAGGAATGCCGACAGGAAACCGGGACAGAGAATAGGGACTGGGGTGGGATCACGGACGGGAACAGGAGGGCAGGGATGGAGAACGGGACCAGGGACATGCCATCTGATCAGGGTACCGCGACAGGGGCAAAGGATGGGAACAGGGACCGCATCAGGGGACCAAGACAACGAACCAAAACAGAGGATCAGGGATGGAACAGGGGATATGATTGGGGTACGGGGACAGGACCATGTACGTTAGAAGGCCAGGGACAGGGGACCGGAACTGGAGACCAGGGGCGCGGACAGGAAACCGAAACAGGGAATGGGGACGGGAACGGGATCACGGAGGGGAACAGGGAAGCATGGGTGAGGGGAGGGGACCAGGGACAGAGGATTTGAACAGAGGACCGCGGCAGGCGACAAAGATCACGTGAGAGGACAAAACCAGCGGACCAAAACAGCGTACCAAGGACGGGACAACGGATACGATTCGGGCACAGGACGGGGACCAGGAACGTTATAAAAGTCAGAAGAAACAGAATAGAATGGGACAAAGGATTTAGACAGGGGACCGCGACTGGGGCCAATGATAGGGACAGTGACCCCATCAGGGAGCTAAAACAGCGGATCAGGGACGGGGCAGGGGATACGATGGGGCACGGCACGGGGACCAGGGATTTTACAAGGGACATAGGGAACAGAATGGAATGTGACAGATGGCCTGGGACAGGGATCGGGACAGCAGACCAGGGACGCCGACAGGAAGCCGTAAAACCCCTACTAACCTCTAACAACCTCTACTAACCTACTACTAACCTCTACAAGGTCAAAAGAAGTGAAGCGAAGTCATTGGCTTAGGATGAAGTTTTTGACCTATAGCAAGTTTTATGTCAACTGTTTGTGCTAAAGTTCTTTCGTTATAATGGACTCAGTTACACGATTTGATTGCTATAAAACTTACAGACATTCACACACACACATATATATATACATATATATATATATATATATATATATATATTTATTTATTTATTTATTTATTTATTTATTTATTTATTTACTTCGTAAATTGGCGTCGTTTTTACGATCTTGGAAAACGAGGCAGTCCAAGACCCGTTTCACATATTCCCTGCATTTCTGAACGCATGTTATACCTAAGCACCATGTTCAATGCAGAGATCTTGATGGCAAATTGGAGAGACACAAATGCAATCCTATTCTGTTCCCAGTTGTATTCGCCGACTTGTACAAGCTCATTTTTGCGCTGTTTGGGAACAAAGCGATCTGGCTCCCCTTCCCTGACCGTTTTCGAGCCAGTCGAATACTGGCCATTTGGATCTGCATAATTGGAATCGAGGCAAAGAAACATTATATTTCTTTCGGTATGCAGAAGCTTTTGGAATGTGGAAGATTTTGTGTGTAGCAGCTCTTGTCTGTTTTCCATACATGACATTACGTAAATGTGAGTTACTAAAGAGTAGCTCACATTTTGAGTGAATTTCTTAACACGGAATGAATATGGCAACATCTTGAGGGTAGGCGAGATCCTGAGCAGCACTACCTTCTTCAGTATAACCAATGATTGTACCCATTTATTTGTGGACGCCTTTTTGCCAAGCCAAGCTCTCAACAATGTGCTCAGATATATTACGACATCTGCGCTTGATTTCTGTGCTTTACTGTTTGGTGCATTAAATACGTGGGGAGTCGTCGTCTTGCCTGAACGTAGGTTTTGGCAATTTGGCGACCGTTGTTTATTGCCGACCTTGGAATCTTGGGAAATCCTTTGCCTTGTTCAGACAAATCTTGGGGAAATTCGTCATAATCACACTGGTAAAACTGCTTACAAGGTTACCACTTGCTTGTTAACCCGCTCCCGGCCGGGCCTCAAAATGCTCTTCGCCCGGCGGTGGGGGGGGGACGATATCTGCCCCTCAGGATCTCAGGTTCTATGCGTTGCACGGAAAAAATGAAATACCAGCGAAGAGAACTCATCAAGGCGAGTCGACTAGGCACATTTTTTCTTATTTCGGTCAATACTGAGGTCATCAGAAGTCGCGATAGATCAGCTAGAGTCGAAGTGACGTAAAAAAGGATATTGATGTTGTGATTGTCATTTTGGTGGAATAAAGAAAATGATTGTTAGCATGTCGAACACACTCGTAATGCAAATGGCCCAGTTAATGACAGAAGTCGGGTCAAGCCACGACCTAATTTCATGCATGTTTCTTGCGTTATTATGATGCATCACGCTTCAAGTTTCCCGGTGGTTTTGGTAATAGGATGGACTGCAGATGATGCCCGTAGCATAGCAAAACACTTGATAAAGCACTTGTCACTGTTCTGTAGGTCAACCTGAATCAAGTGGGGTCGTCTGAGGTCATTGACCTTCAGTGACCTCCGATGACTGTAGAAAGGCTTGTTTTTATGCTGAATTTGGATTTCATCGTCCATTCGTCCATTTCTACTCTAGAAAAAATAAACCATTGTTCCTATGCAGTCAGTTTTGGTTTTATGGAAATCTTATGTTGCGGACAACAGAGACTCATATCGGGGTTCATGACCTGAGCCAAGATCGCGCGTGTCCTGGTAATACGATGGTTTAGTATTTCATTGGCCATGTTTTTGGCAGTATCTGATTATGTAAACCACGCAAAAACTCATTGACATTTAAACCAAATATCAGAGAGCCCAAACGTGACCTGACCTGGGACCATTCACATTCGATTTCCGAAAGAATCTAAAATAATCAGGTTGTTACGTTTATCATATTCTGCTGCTATTGGAATCTTCATGTGAATCTGTCCAACCCTAAAATAGTTATTTGAGTTACAGTTTTTCTGGAGGTTGAGCTCTTTCAACTGACCCGCTTGAATTTTCAAATGTTTACGTAGGGTGCAAATTGGATAACGAAAAAGATACTGAGAATTTTGCGACCCTGCCGCCGCTGTTTTTTCAGGGGATTTTTTTTTATTTTCAGATTTTCATATCAGTATAGTTTATTTTCATACTTGTTCACAACATATTTCGAGTGAAAATCAACATGCACCAATATAGTTCATCTTCGAAAAAGGCGTTGAGCAATGCCTGCCTACATTGCTGGATTCGGAAACTCCGCCTGTCCCGCCCGTAAACCACATCTGAAAGCCCATGCCCTCCCCGTAAGAAATTTTTTGAAAGAGAAGCGCAGACCAACCTACAGCTAAAACTTCAGGTTTTAACTTTAACGCTATTCCCGACAGGGGGCTGAATCCGCCCTTTCGGGCTCTTTGTTTGTAAATGCCGGGGTTTTTGACGCATCTTCACCAAACTTAGGTTTCGGAATTCTATTTCGCTTCAGGGGCGGAGCCAGGCAGCGTTTTTGGGAGGCACCTCAGACCATTTTTGGTCCTGTTGAGGGTACAAGGAAAATGACTGCCAAAAGTAGCGTTTTTAAGATAGAACTTAAAACTTTGTATGGATGTATAGCTAAACACATGGGCAAGATACAAATACAGTTTTGTTCATCTGAGGCCACCGTACAACGTCAGGTCAAGGTCAAAAGCCAAAATTTGGTTTTATAGTAATAATTTTGGCGCCATTTTTTCAAATGCCAAACCCGGAATATGTATTACGTAGACGGGATGCTTCTACTTCCTGTACCAAGTTTCAACTTGATATCAGGTTGGGTCACGGAGCTAGGACCTAAAATGCCAGTGCGTGTACCCTATATTACAACAGCCGTAAAATGCAGTTTACAAAAAAACAGTGAATTCCAAGGATTGAAAACGTTTTCAGATAATATTAAATACACGCAAAATCGTTCCAAGTGATTCCAAGGTCACTGGAGGTCATTTAAGGTCAAAAGTCATATGTTGATCTGAAGAACGAACATGTGATCATGACAGTTCCCCCTCTTTCATGTCCCTGGCACCGCCTTATGCCAATATTATGCAAACATTGGAATACGATTTATTTGTTCAACATAACATGAAGCAAAAATGCTTTTAACTTTTTTGTTTATTCACTTGTTCAAAAACTATTCCTCCTATTTTTGAAACCCTGTGAACGCCTACGAATTTTCTCAAAATTTCAAATGTATGCACCAATGGTAAAAGCCACATCCATATTGTCCCGATGCAAGTCAATTTAATCAAAATCGATCCATAAACAACGGAGTTATAAGAAGTCAAAAGTATCCCCCTCTTTGACTTTTTTGCCCCCCTGTATCCGCCCCCTTAAAAATTTTGAAAACTTCTTGTTATAAAAATGTAGTTTACGTCAGATATATGCAGACAATAATACGATTTTTTTCTTCTAAGTAGAGGCACGCATCTCTTCAGAGGAAAAATATGGTATTTGCAACATATGGTTTATACAAGAAACATTTTTAACACAGGAATGCGAAGTATATTGTTCACAAAACACGGGATATGCGTTACTGCATGTCAACATATGGAAGCAAAAGGAAATGTTGCATTTAATATTTCCAATCAAATTATTACTTAACTTTGGACTGTTCCATAATTCAGAGTAGGCTGTTTTACAACAGGTACTGAAAATTGGCCACAACCTCTGCATTTCGCCATTTGCTGTGATCCACCCACATCAGCCACAGATGGGACTATCCCAACATGCGTGCTTGTCGTGACAGCAGCTACAGATATTTTGTGACACTGGCCCATGTGCGGCGGGCAGCCGCCACGGATTCACTATGCCTTGGCACCGCTGCATTATGTTATGGACCATAACGTCTGCAACAGCTGGCCCCGCCATGGCAGGATAGGATTGTAACAGCCTCTTAGCATTCCAGCTGCTTCCTCTATGATGACACGCGCCTTCCTGAAACGCTTGTTGAAGTGCCTTTGCTCCAGCGTAAGCTGGCTGCAGGAGCTCTTCAGCAGCCAGGACCGCAGCAAGAGACAGCATCTTCGGTAATCAGTACAGGAGTATCCTAACTGCCAACTCTCACACTTCCCTGGAATACGCAGGAACATTAAAACCCCTATCCCCCCATCAAACCCAGGTACCGATGAAAAAGTGAAATGCCAAGCCATTCAATGACAACACATCAATATGAAAAACTCTATCCACCATTACTACCCAGATTCAGCTGGAAAAGTGAAACAACATGCTGTTCACTGGAAATGTACAACTGTACAGTACTACAGTCACTGCAATAAGCACAGTCTAGAAAACGGTAAGCAGAGGTAATGGTGATAACATATCAGTTTGAGAGTTAGGAATAAATAACCTGACCACACTTCCAAAAAAATGGCCACATGGCAGCAGTACAAGGAAAATACTGAGGCTGGCACCACCATCTGTGCCAATCAGCACAATTACTGCATTGGGTGTACCTGACGTTAATGAAGGAGATCAGCTGCGTGCTTTCTGGTATTGAGATGGAGATATCAGCGCCGCTGATGGCACCCTGGATGACAGGCATGCTGGTTCTCTGGCACATCCTTACAGTGGCAGCTGGGGCTTCAGCAGATGAAGGTAGCATAATGTACATGCTTACTCACTTCTCCAGCATATCAGTATGGTCATAAGTAAATTGAATTATTGGCCAAACAGAATTATCAGCCCGACATAACAGTGGTGGTCACTTTTCAAAAGATCATTCTGGGACATATGAATGCAACTAAGAACCTTGCAGCGGACTTTTCGCTGAAACATCGCTGCAGCGGCTGCATTCACTGCAAAATGCTAATTCACAACCCAAATTTTCTTTATTTTTGATGTTGATGACTTCATCCTTGTGACATTGATGATGCTGAGTAATAAAAATAAGAATTATCCACCGTTGTAACTGCGAAGAAAGAAGTAAACAACAGGAGGGAATGCATTAAGGAAATAGGCATCTGATAACATTTTCCACCTGAAAAGTAGCAAAATTACACAGAATGAAGACCCACAACATTTTTGACTCACATTACATACAACCTGAAGAACTTATGTACTGTGAATGGGCCAACTCCAAAGATAATTCAGTCACTCGGCATCTCTTCCCTGTCAAAGTGGCCATGGTCCAAAGACCTGGTGACTGTCTTCCTCAAGGGAACTGGCACAGCCTGCAGTGATAGGTCTGGTGATGTGGTTCATAGCCAAGCCTGTCACATGCTAAGCTGCACCACCATGCATCGCGATGCAAAGCGGTGCATACACTGTGCAGTTTTTCATGAAACCGCGTATTTCATGAGATATCCGCATGTCAAACGTCATTGGCCTGTCTTGAATATTTTACGATACATGCGACTAACGTGACAAGTGACAAGTGACAACTGTCAATATAAGTGGGTATTTTAACGATTTGATGATACTTTCGGTGGTTGATTTTTGCATTATGGTGTAATCGACTGAATTCTGCTGAGCATCTCAGCGTAAGTGGTGGCCATTTCATAACGCTTGACCAGGCCTACCATGCCGGTCGTCCCGTGGCGGCGGCCCGACGAGGGCTCCCCGCATTGCAGAGCGGAAGGTAGGAGGGGTTGCCGCAAACGAGGGAAATATGTCCCGCCCAGTTCTTCAGGGAGGGGGAAGCCAAACGCTTTGTAATGCCGCGCAACTAGATTCGACTAGGGCTGGACCTCAAACGTTGGCCACGGTAAGTTAGATTCGACCAGGCCGGGCTCCTAAAAGTTAAAAGGTTCTTGAAACCCCACATAACACCCCAAGGGTGATTTCACTTTTCTCAGCGTGACGCAGCTGGCGGTGGTTTGATCTGTCAACGTCCATAGGCAAAACAAAATCTTCGCACCCCTGAACCGACCTCAAGCATTAATTCAGGCGTGAAACCACCTTTCTGGTCACTGAAGTATCCAAGGCACATTGAAATGGGTTCGTTCACCGAGAAGGTATGGGCTCAGCTGCGCAGTCTCTGTCTGCGGTATTTTGTTATTAGCTTCTGGTCTGGGATTACGCGACGTATCATTCTGTTTGTTCGGAGTTGGACGAGGGAATGTCAAGGGCATGCCGTGGATTTTGCGCATTGTTAAGCTGTAGGTTATGACAGTCTGATACTGCTATTTGCCTTCTGACGTGCCCCGCTTAATTTTGCTCACATTTATTTGCTTATAACCATGTCCCCACCATGGGCGCCGACACGACGAACGGGCAATGCAGCGGCCAGTGCAGGGGTGTACCGAAGAAGCTGACCGGCTGCCATTTCGGGTTTGGGAATCCCATCCGCTTAACGTTGTCCGACTGTTGTCCTTCCAAGCTGGCGCGGGACACGTTTCGGGTGTTCCGGTGCATGATGTGATTTAAGTTATCCGCCATTGGAAAATGCCTGGCGGGGAGTATCAGCTGACACTGGACATGCCCATGGGTTGTTTGGGTGGTTTTCGATACCCGTCATACAGTAAACTGGAGGCGTTCGTCACAGTACCCATGCTGATGCAAGGGCATACAGGAAAGAAGGGTGGGCATTTTTGCGGCATTGTTCGTGAGTTCAGGTTTGTTGGTTAGCGAATAATCGGCTCCTTTCAGTTTGCTTCTCGGTAGCGATTTGATGCTTGTGGAAGAAGGACTTCACTTTATTTTTCATAATATTGCTAGATGGACAAATTTGTCAGTTCAGGGACATAGTCATTTTCTCACGTGGTGTTATTCCACTACGCATCACGCTTGAGTTTGTTTTCATGTTTTGCTGATCGCTCTATGCATTTGTCCAAGCCCTATTACCAGGTCTGTTAATGAATTTCATGAGGGGAGGGGCAACACATGCACAGACTGGGAATTATCGGATCATTGGATTCCCGCAGAGTCCCATTTAAAGCATGAAATCGTCACGGAGGTGCGAGCCAAGATTCGGGGACTAAAATATGACACAGTTAGGATGTGTATTTCACGACGCCCTGCTTTCTTCCAAAGTGGCCTCCCGCTTTCTTCCATGGCGGCTTCTTGAAATCACAAACACTGTGACAATCATTATCCCAGAAGATCACGTGATGGCTCCGAGTGCTGTGTGATTGCGTTTAACATGGTAAAACGCTAACGTCGTGCCTTCCCTCCACTCAGATGCTGCAAGACACCCAGCTGATGGCGCTGATCCTAGTGCTGTTGCTGTTCGACTGTGTTGTCGTCACCGTCTGGGTCACGTTCGATCCCATGCAGCGCCAGTTGCGCAACCTCACCATGGAGTACTCGGCTAGGGACCGAGGTGTGGCGTACCTGCCGCAGGTGAGTCGCGGTCGCCGCCCAGCCAACCCCAACAAGAAGTAAAAGGTGATAATAACCTAGACACAGTTTGGCTCAGAGTGCTGGCTAGTCAGACGGCCCAATGGGGCTGAGTATGCCTTCTTGCCGGTGTTTAATGACATCATTTCTGCCTAGCCCCAATAGGTCAGCTCACTGAGCAGCTCAGCTGGCCTTACACTGTAGCAACATTGTCCGATGTAGCAACGCTGTCGTCGGATGTAGCAACACTATCGTCGGCGGGCCACCCAGGGGGTTGGCCCGTCGGACGGGCAGTTCTTCCGGTCTGAATCTGGCCTCAGTTGGATTTCAAGTCGGTCTTTTATCAGGTTGCCCACTTCAAGTCCAAAATGCGCTGACGTCTTTGCACCATCAATGAAAAATGTAAATTGACAAATACTGCGGTGGTATGTGTCTTGACTGATTGTACTGGCGGTGGTTCAACACGTAGAAATAGAGCAAAATTCGACTTCCAAAACACAAAGTATGAAATACTCTGCTCAACTTTAGTTATTAAATATGACTGTTTACCCGGAAGTAATGTGATGAAATACAAAAACGTCTTCATCAGAATAGAAATCATTGAATAGATATCTTTGCTTACCTGAACACATCAGATCCGGAAAGGTAATTCCTCGCTCTGTAGCTGTGGCAGTCGCGGCATCCACACTCAAGAGGCAGCAGTATTAAGAGCAGCAGCTGCAATGACGACTACAGCAGTAGCTAGCATCAATTCCGCTCCATTGTTTGAAGTCCTTGCAAGATTTTCGTTTGCGAATGTTTTATGGTGCTGCCTGAGAGAATAACATCAGGGAAAATTATAACATACAATTTACCTTAAGTATCAGTCAGTGAAAAATTAAATCAATCATTAAATAAGGAAATGTGGTACCCGATTACCACGGCATTAACTTACATTAAATTAAAACGCAAGCACATCAGAGAAAACTAACATTATCTTTCCCTTTCTCCGATATAGACTTCGTCGTTGACAACCCGAGGAAGACTCCACACGCCCAAAAGACTTTCCGTGGAGGAAACCGACGTTTTCAAGACACTGATGTGTGAGGACTAGCGCTCGAACGATCGTTTACATAATTCGCGGACATACAACGGCTAACTTGGGAGCAATTTCCAAATGCTGGAGGCGGCGTTTGAAGTTATTTGTTGAATATGCTCTTCAGAGTAAGGTAAAACAAAAACATTCTGTAGCCATTTTCACCAAAAACAATACCGCTCCCCAAATGTAATTTTTGCGGGGAACTGCCGTTCTTCGGTTTCACACTACGTGGCGAAGAAAAAATTACCGCCTTAAAAACTCCACATTTTCCATCAGTGATTTTGATTTTCATTTCACCAAAAATTCTTCTGAGCCACTGTGACAATCGTTTTGCGCCAGTTAAGGAAACATTTCGCCAAAAGTATGACGCAGAAATACAAGTACAGTGCCAGGGCCACGGATGAATTTATTTCAGGTACCTACGTGACCTCGCACATGCCTGACAACATGAGCCTTCGAACTGCAATGTTCGTGAACTTGCAACTATGTAATACGCTTGCACTGAAATACAAGTCATACGCTTCGTGAGAAAGATATATTTCGGAAGATGCATCCACCACAATATAATGCCAGTGTCAAAAGCCGTGACAGGTTGGGATTGTCATAGGCCGACACAAGACTTAACTTGAGCCAACAGAGCATCAAACAAGAAGGTGCATCCCACTGATATGAACACCAAAACTCATGCGATGTACAAAAGAACTCAAACTTCTTTGACATCATGTTGGGTGAGTCTCGAACTGGCATCCATTCTTTCCAAAACGCGAACAACCAGAAAACACTGCACCTCGGTACGTTCCTTAGCCTTAGCTTTAGCCGTATGCTTAGCATCCATGAGCGCATGATATCGGTCAGAGAGGGTCGTCCTATCCGGCCTCGCCCTCTTGGCGAGGAACGGTCGAAGCTATTGCTAGTTACGTGAGGCGCGGCCGCCGTGGAGTACCTTACTGTGGTGGTACAGGAGACAGCCGATGAACTAATACCACCGGTGGTCTATCGTCGTCCGCGACGCCCACAGCAACCGTGCTGCCGTCACCCCGGACTTTAACTGACTTGCCTCCTGCGACTGACGACATCTCCTCCTCGTCTTCCTTGCCTGGAAAATTATCCTTTTGTAGCTTGTACAGAGGGACGCTTCCGCGACATCAAACAAGACAGTATGCTGGACGGCCCCAAAATGTAACACAAGTTCAGTTCTCAAAGGGCAGAGATTTGGTCCAAATACGTGTTAGGGGAAGTGTACCAAATTTGCTAGTAAAAGTGACTGGAATGGGGGAGGGAAGCCGAGTTCACATAGGGGCTTTCTTGCGACAGCTAGTCATTTGGCAGTCACTCGATACACGAACACACGCACAAACCACTACTTGTTACCGAATGGAAGGAAAACACGTCGCAGCTCGTCCGTGTCATCGGATCCGTCGCTTAACCCTGTTTCCGGAGGGCTAGGCGATATGGTCGACCCCGGCAGGGGAGGCGGATTCGGTCCCCCCTGAGATCTCGAAAACTACGCATCCGATTTTATCGCAACAAATGGCAATCGATTTGCCATGACTTGAACTACATTTTTATAAAAAAAGTTTTCAAAATTTTGAGAAATGTGGATACAGGGGTCAAAAATATCAAAATCAGGGGTATTTTTGGACTTGTTATAGCTACGTTGTTTACGGACTGATTTCGATGAAATTGACATGAATCGAGAGATTATGGATAAGGCTTTTACCATTGGTACACACATCTGAAATTTTGAGAAAATTCATGGGCGTTCACAGGGTTTCAAAAACAGGATTAGTTTTGCAATAACGGAATGAACAAGAAAGGCAAAAACACTTTTTTGGCTTCTAGTAGTCATGTTATGCTAAAGAGGTGCAAATCGCATTACATTGTTTGTATAATGTTAGCATAAGCGGTGCCAGGGACATGAAAAAGGGGAACTGTCATGGTCACACGTTCTTCAGATCAACTTGTGATTTTTGACCTTAAATGACCTCCAGTGACCTTGGAGTCACTTGGAATGAACTCGCGTGCATTTAATATTATCTGTAGACGTTTTCAATCATTTGAATTCACTCTGTTTTTAAAAAATTTCATTTTATGGCCATTGCGATATAGGGTACGCGCATCGACATTTTAGGTCATAGCTCCGTGACCCGACCTGATATCAAACTGAAACTTGGTACGCAAGTACAGGGTATATTTCTACGTCATATGTGTTCCGGGTTTGGCATTTGAAAAAAAACAGCGCCGAAATTATTGCAATAAAACCAAATTTGGACTTTTGATCTTGACCTGACCTTCTAAAATGACCTGAGATGAACGAAATTACATCTGCACATTGCCCAGCTATTTAGCTATTCATCCATACAAAGTTTTAAGTTGTATCTTAAAAACGCTGTTTTTGGCAGACATTTTCCTTTTACCCTCAACATGGCCAAAAATGGCTTGGACGTGCCTCCCAAAAACGTTGCCTAGCTCCGCTCATGAGCAAAACGGAATTTTGAAATTTTGTCACAGCACGTAAAAAAAATGGCTAGCAAAAGTCACCAAGTTTTGTGAAGCTGCGTTAAAAAACCTGGAATTGGCAAGGAAAAAACACAAGGTGAGCGGATTCAGCCACCCCTGCCGGGAATAGGGCTAACAGTGGCGAATAAACGGCGTGGTCTGTCACTAATCATTATAACATTTATAAATCATAAGTCATGTAGACGTCTATAAATCATACAAACATACATCATATAATCATATATCATATAAATAAATATACATCATATAAATCTACATCAAATAAATCATACAAACATCTGTAAACATCTAAAAATGATTACTTTTACGTATTAATTACGTCCAAAAACGATGTGGTCCAGTTCTGTACACTGGCTTGCGGAGCTACAGCCCTCGCCAGTTTTTTGATGCAGTAAAATGCGTCCTGAGAAAATCCGAAACTTTAGTACTTCCCTTAGAAAGCTTTTTAAATGCATTTACAAATCATCTGACGCAATCTTATGACACATTTCGCGTTCCTAAGGTGGCTGTGTCATGAAGACAGCATGTTAAAAAAAACATGCATATGCAGAAACGAACGGAACGTGACATTGGACACCCCTTTTAGTCTCGAGTTTTTCGGATTACTTTGTTAATGACGTTTTTGTTTAGTTGTAGCACGGTTGTGTTGCTTTTAGCAAACCCAGCACATGGCTTTTCTGCAGCACTTCATTCCATGCTTGACGGCGCTGCTGTTGGCCAAACGGCATTGTGGACCCGCAGTAAAGCTTTTCAGGGCCAAATGGTATACTGGGAGAGGAAAAATTCCGTAGATGTTCATTCTTTTGATTATAAAAGTTGTCTCAACAGCAGCGTCTTGTATTTATTGGCAGACCAGGAGATATAGACATGAGAATTTATGAATGTAACGCCATTAGAAGTAAGTATAGATCACCCATGAACTCATCTTGAAGTCATCATTCAGATTGCAGTATCAATAGGAAACACACATTTGCGCTCTTCCAGGATGATATTTATCAAAAGGAACCATTGATCAACCTGCACTCTACATGCAGTGTGCTTGCCACCTTGCACTCAAATCAGCTAACTCCTCCTCTGTATCATAGTGAATTCTGGTCTGATGTATCAAAAATGAGTGCCCTCCAGTGCCGTAGCTATCCCATGCCCTTTTCTGTCCTCCAGTTCCCATATTATGTAACAAATCCATGCCATTCCACAGGCAAGTACCCTACATCTATGCCTAGCGCAAAAGACGAACCCTTTAGGTTCCTGTAAACGTTGTCCTGTACTTGAAATTTGTAGTTGGGCAGCAGGATAAATTATCTTTGGTAGTTATGTTCAACCATATGCTTGAACATTGATATTGTTCAGTACTGGGATAGCAGTTTCATTTTTCCGCTGTTTCTGATTACTCTGAGAATGATTCCATGATTTGAATACATGTAGAATTTGAATATTCATTCAAATATTCTACCGTTTGGAACCTGAATGCTCAGCTATAACCCACGTTCTGAGGAGTACTTGTGTATAGGAAATATTTTTCTGAGTATCAATCAAAAGGGGTTTTGTCGTGGAATATGTATCAGTATATCATAAGTACCTTGTCCCACATTTTTACTTTAAAATGCGCACAGTTGGGAATGGTATGGGACAGCCTGAAATCATATTCGTTGCTTCCATTGCGCTGGGGAGGTAGTCCTGCCTTTGTTGCTTTCAGTGGTGTTTACCTTAAAGCTGACCTATTTGCTCTCCCACTTCAGCCATTTTAACTTTCCTTTCCTTTGGAGCAATAGGAAATAAAATGGGTATTGAATTACAAAAGTTGATAAAGACTAGGAAAAGAGGTGTTTTATAATCATCCAGCAATGCTATAATGTATTTTTTCTGTGTTAAACCTAGTTTTTGGTTGCAAACATTTGGTTCAGTCATGCATTTTGCCAGTGGTAAAGTAAAAACCTTATGCAGCAAGCTTGCAACCTGCTTTTTAGGCAACGTGTCTGTGCTTTTCAGACCAATAACAAACTGAATCGTGCAGTACCTATTTGCCGTAATGGCACTTCAGTCCGGAATGTCAACTCTCCTGGTATGAAATTCCACCTTTTCCCGAAGTTCATGGAAGGAGCAGCTTGATGGAGACAGGCCTGCTGTTGGATCATTTTTGCTGCGGTTACCACATCACAACTGAATGATGGTTTATGTCTTTCTTGAGCCTGTGATGTATGATAAAGGTATTCTGTGTCATGTTCATCTCGTATTATGCTGGATCCTGCTGTAGCATTATTTCTGCTTTGGTCATCATCGATTACTTCTTATCACTCAAATGTATCTATACAGACACATATATATATACATATATATGTATATATTTTTTTTTTTTTTTTTATTGGTCTTCAATTTGATTGTGGATCGCCCAAAGGATGTCGAACACAATAGTCGGCTCCTACATTCGCCCACATCGCAACAATTAAAACACAGTTGGTGGCAAAGGGATTCGAACCCACGCCTGATCATCACGGCATGTGCCTGGTTTTGCTTGTTAACTCGAAAATGAACCTCACGGCGCCCACTTTTGAATCCGGAAGTTAAACAGAAAACGTTCAAGCTCCATTTCTATCTGCTTTTTGTTTGGATTATGCTGCAGGGTTAAAAGGCCGTGGGCCCCAAAACTTGGCACTTGTTTTAGAGACTATCGACTCGCTGTAAAATGCGCGCCGTTGCTGCCATATGACTTTGGATCCCTCCTTGATTGTGTTACCTTGAGACCCCGAATTTCCGATGTTTATGCCCATGTCGTTGTCGCTGCCAGGTGCGGAGTACAGGAGCGAGTGCGAGTGGGGTGGGCGTCACTCCCCTCTTCTTCCCGACAAAACAAAATGGGTAAAATGATATCAAAATACCATAGCACAGGCATGGACAGGAGAGTTGGTGCATAAAGCACTTGTCCCTTCTGACCTCACCTGTCACGCGGCGTAAGCTATCTTCCGAGAGGGGCCTCAAGCCGATCGATCGAAAGAAACCCATAAGAATCATAGTAATCTTAAAAAAACCCAGAACAAATGAATGAACGAAATGTACAATTCTTCGAAGAGCGTCGCCGAGTGGAGCTGAGTGGTCTGCGATGGACTGGAGTCCACGGGCCTCAGCTTCGTTCCTGGAAAGGGCTTCGCACCGATTACTCCTAAAACCGACCCAAGGACCGGGGAACCTGCGATCTCAGGAGACTCATACAAAGAACGGCGCAGAATTCGTGTCCATACTCTGTTGCAGTTCCATCTGGAGGAGGGCCTTTTATCTGTTACACCCAAAAGTAACCCAGGGACTCGTAACCTATATTTTTCAAGCGGCTCCAATGAATTAACCCGGTTTGTCTGCGCTCTACCGGAGTCTGGCCTCTCCTAAGGGACTATCGGTTTCTGTGCAATATATATATATATATATATATATATATATATATCACTCCTTTTGGGGAACAAAGGGGTCCTCTCAAGATCAGGGGACCGCGCAATATCAAATACGATTCGCCGCCACTGCATACCATTTACAAAGGTGAAATATTGCAGGCATATTTGAAGTAAGCAAGGAAAATGTTCTGGCCACGTCTTGCTCCCTGGTTTCCCCCGTGTGTTGCTAGGAGGCAAGATTCTTGGTGCTGATAGGTTGCAGCCGACCAGTCTTCGGTTCATGTAGGAACCCTATGCGAATGCATATGTGCGTGGAATAATAGCCGCAAAATTGATACCACCAGAAAGTTTAATAACAAGTCCTTCGCTGAAAACTGGACTATATCTTCACCAAATATAGCTCACTTGAATGATGGCGTTTTGCCTAGTCTGACATGTATGTCATGTCATCTCATGTCATGTCACGCCATGTCATGTCATGTCATGTATACATGTATGTCATGTCATTTGCATGGCAGTGGGTTCTGTTGCACGTCACGTAATCGTCCGGAGCCGATGTTGATGGGTCGATTTCAGGTCGAAGTTTGCTATTCTCAACATGAGCACAAGTGGCTGGGGGCTCTGTATGCCTACAAGGGCCTCCTATTGACAGTGGCCGTGTACATGGCGTGGGAGACAAGGTACGGAATCTTTACGTGCTAGCTCGTGCGTAGCCGTGGGATTGGACACCTGTACCATGTCACACACCGACTGGTGGATAGCCGTTGCGGTGGATCCCTGTACCACACCACATTCTGCTTGCTGCGTGGCTGTGACCGTGTCATGCGCTGTCTTATGGACAAGCGTGGTTGCATCTATCCAGTATCGCGCGCCGGCTCAATTAATTCCGAAACAGCAAGGTGCTGCTCGAAAGGCTGCGTGATGCCAATATATAAGCGCATCTCAGTGTCAGAATAAGCCTTGTGCAATAGAACTTTTTTCCTTCGCTGAATGAGCTGCGTGCCATTATGGCTATACCTGGCAACTCGGGCTGATTAGATGCGTCCAGGCAGTGCTGGTTTTCACCTCTAGGTCCACCGTTGTTTCCTTGCGGCATTTTTTTCGCCTCACATGTTTGTTTAATGCTGTGAAGGACATTCGTGAATAGCGCAGTGTCACTTACGCCGTTATTCTGAGTGCCCAATTTCGCCTGACTTTGTTTTGTCTCGCGATGCTCTCTCGCCGCAGGGGCGTCAAGATCGCGGCACTAAACGACTCTCGCTACATCGGCCTCAGCGTCTACAACGTTGTCATCACCAGCGTCATCGTGGTCACCATGGCCAACGCCGTCTGGGAGCGGGTCACGCTGGCTTTCGTCCTCATCACATCTCTCATCATCCTGTCCACCACCACCACCGCTCTGCCTGCTCTTCATACCGAAGGTGAGTGGAGTTTTGTTCCGCCGTGCGTGGAGGTCTGGTTTTTGGCTATTGTTGTCGGTAGTATTCGAGATTCCAGCACGGCTTCAGAGCACTGCCCAGTGAGACACAGCGGACGGCGCCGGACTCGGTGCACGGTAAACGCGTATCGGCGGGCGGGTGGCGGGCGGAAGGCGACCCGGCTAGCCTGTGCCGTTCTTACTTTGAACATGGATCCAGATCCAGCCTAACTGCCCGCTGATAATTTAACAAGGGCGCAGTCATGGTTGGCGCAACGCCCGGATTTAACCTGGCAACGCCGGGGGGTGTCAAATAGGGCGTCCCTCGGATTTTCGTGAATTACTTCTGCACCGTTAGAGACAGGCTAACCAAACTTTCAGTACCTGTCCATTAATCAGTTTTACAGTTTCCTGACATTGGAACCATTTCCACGCGGTCAGGTAATGGAGATATGACGTCATATGTGGGCCCTTTCATGCATGTTTTTGCCTCTTCGGACGGTGGCGCGAACATGCTTCGTTTTTTTATAACATTCGCGAATATAATGCATAGGTTATTTGGATTTACATAGGACACGGCCCCCAAAAGCATATACAACCTTGTCACGTCAACATTAAGGGGTCATGTTAGGTCACATACATGATGAACATTGGGCAAAATTTGCGCTGTAGATGATAGAAGTGGTTGCCGCTGACTTTCGTATCATTCAAACTAGACAAGCAAATCTATTTGCCCCTCTTAGCAAGGTTCACCAAAGGCAACGCGAGGCTATGTCAGGTCACGTCGTAGGTAGATGTCAGAACGGAATAGAATACAACATGGTGTGTGGAAAATCGTTCTGCTATTCGTTCATTCACATTTTCTGGACGATCTTCCACAGGCCATGTTGTATTTCATTTCGTTTTGACATCGGCCCATGAGGAGGCGTAACCTAACCTAACCTCACGTAACATAACTTCACGATGCATTTGGTGAACGTTGCTAAGAGGCGCATATAGATTTCCTTGTCTACCTTGAACGATGGGAAAGTCATTGGCAACCACTTTTATCACCCACCATGAAAATCATGTCCCATTGTCATCATGCATGTATCCTAGCACGACCTCTAATGTTGACGTGCCATGGATGTATATCCTTTTGGGGATCTTTTGCTTATCACATCTGAACGAACAGCTGGACTGAATATCAGGACATATCAGATCTGAATCAGAATCTGAAGAAAGATCCTTATCCTTTTACATTTCACGTCAACATTAGGGGTCATACCGGGTCACGTGCCATGTGACAATTGGGCATCATTTGCATTGTGGGTGATAGAAGTGGTTGCTGCTGGCTTTCCCTTCTTTCAAGTTAGACAAGCAAATCTATAAGCGCTTCTTAACAAGGTTCACCAAATGGATCGTGAGGTGATGTCAGGTCACGTCATAGGTAGATGCAAAACGAAATGTAGTACAAAATGATCTGTGAAAGGTATTCAAAACGCTCAGTAGCAGCAGAGAGCAATTACTGTTCTTAGAAAAAGAAAAAAAATTACTATCTGACCTAACCTGGCTTGACCTTGTGACCCTCATAAGTAGCAGACAGAGCAGATTTGATTATCGCGAGATGTCATTTTAGTTCGAGCACTTGACGCAGCAAGTAATTATTGCTCTTTGTCTGGGAGGAGCAATGCCACCTTATCTGACCTGACCTAGACTGACCTTGGCTAGATGTAGAGCAGGTATTGCAAAGCTGATCACCACAAGGTTTCACTTAAGTCCTTTTTGTGACGTGGATCAAAACGGCTGCAAGTATCGATCTTTGGCACATAAAGTAAGACCAGTATTCCACATGACTCACGTTGACCTTAACCCGACATTTTTAACATCAGTACTAAACGTACCGTTTGGAAAGAAAGTCTTCAAGAAAAAGTCTTCAAGACATGACCTAACCCGACAGTTTCCACACCCTTTGGAGTTTGAAGAACGATAAACCAGGAGTCTTCCTATTGTTTGCTGTGTATGAAGCCAGGGAGCAAAACCCCGTTCTTGCTTCCTTATATAGGTAAATACCTAGGCAGGATCTGCTTGGACCGCGAACGGATACAGGTATGAGCTGGTACATGAGTTGCATTGTTTTTGTGGCACTCTTATGTTGCAGCGTTTTTTGTGGCACCTGTTAGTGGCGGCCTTGGGCCGTACTATGGTCCGTTTTGGTTGCCTCGCACGTATTAACTGGAGGACGCGCAAACTAGGCTAAGCCAAGAACACATGTCTTGAAGCTGCAGGATCAGAATGACACGGATAACGTTGAATACAGTAGCCACGAAAATATGTAGAATGCGTAGCTACGGTAAAGTCTGGTTTGAATGATGCATGTAACAAAGTTGACGTCATGGCTTTAGAGTTCCCGTATCAGGGAACCTTCAAATTTTATTGCTTTCTAACTTTCTCTAAATCTCAGAGGGTTTTCCTTCAAACGTCTTTGGTTTATAAAGGCTGTCTAAGGTTACCATATGCCTTCAACTCTAGTTCTCAGAGTCGGCACCGAAAGGAATCAGACAAAAACGTCTGAGAACGCATTAACGCCTTAAATACATCAGTCGTGTCGCAGTGCCGCTAGGTGAATCATATCCGTAATATTAAACGATACTTTCCTTTTCTAATCTTAAAATAGCTTACACGTGTGGAAACTTCTGAGCTCTGGTATCCGCCTTACATCAGCCAGTTCTTTGAATTCCGTGCGTTCTGACGTCCGTTCATTGGCTAAAACCTAAACCTAAACCCAGAATACTCGGATTGCAAAACGCCTCCTGATTGGCTGAATATGATATCGTATTTGCACCATCCCCTTTCATCATTTTCGTTCGTAGGTAGCATGTAAGCCGGGCCAGTTCTTGCTCAGTACCGATCTATCTGCCCATCGACCTATCTATCGATCTTTCTAGATCTCTATCGGTTCAACTATGTGGTGGACCGCGTGACGCTCGTGATGTAGTGAAGTGCTAGTTCTGTGAGTGGTCAGTGTTTGGCGTCAAGAATATAGGTGGTAAAAGTGAAAGCTCCGTATGTCTGATGAATGAACGAAGAATTGGCAAGGAGAACTTATGAAAAGAGAAGTACCGAAGAAGAGGAATATTGGCACAGACGAGGTCGCCAGCAGTCAAACTATCACGCCAAGCAGAAAACTCTGCTACAATGCGGCAAGAACTATGCCATCTCTGTATAGAAATGTGACGTCAGTGGTATTCAACTCCCATAGCCGGTAAAAGGATGACACCCCTGGGAAGTATTCGAAATTGGTAATCGGATGAACGAGGTAGACATGTATAGGGAGAGAGACAGCGATGACACGAGGCTGAGATGGAGAACTAGGAACCCGAATACCAAATAAGCAATGTTGGATTTCTTCTCGAAAACATGTGAATTTAGCTCCATGGTTGTAAATGCGCAAACACTGTTCCAGGATTGTTGGGGAATAACTAGACCAACACGAAACCAAGGCCCTCCATAGCGGGTAAAGTCACCAAACGACTTGTTTGTACTCTTCGTAAGCCGCTGTGTGATATCGCTGGGAGGGGACTCCGTCCACGCCCGCCGTGGGCATTGAATAAGCGGCCCAGATCTCGGCTGCCGGACGCTTGTGCTTCACCTTGATCCCGATTTCCACGGGCGCAAAATCATGCGATATGCCATATTTTCATGAAAGTAGAGTAATAATCCATAGAAAAAGCGTATATATTATGTGGCTGTCAGATCAGTAACTTAGCTGATGAGCGTCTGTCGCCGCTGCCGACCCTGGCAGAGAAGGTTCGAGTCTCCTCGGCCCGCACTATTTCTCCCGGAGATCACTTGGATCCATTGTCCTGAAATTACCTTTGGCTAAAGTGAAGGCGGAGGTCAGTATTTCTCTGGGAGGTGAAAAAGGAATATTTTAACTATGTTGTGACATACATCAAAATAATTCCATCAAAAGTCTGACTATTCTCCGTTTCACTGATATCCTATTGTTATTATTGTTGCTTTTACTGAAGAGCTCTGGGACGACCGGCGTCACATCTTCCCCATTGCCTGTTACTCATGGCTATGCATGAGTAACAGGCAATGTCGCTGTGCTGCAGGTTCAGTGGCCGTCACTGTATTCCGTCCGGCTCCTGACTCCAGACGAACCCTGACACGGAGATCCTACTGCCATAAATGTATCACCGGCTAAGGAAGACCAAGCGCAGAATGCGAACGCGTTTATCATTAACGTCTTCCAGATTGGTACTCCACGGCTTGCAGTCTTCGGCGGCACAAGTCTTGATGCATATGATTACCGGGATACTCTACACTTGCATCTCACAGCGAAAGGACTCATGCCGCGGTTGGACAGTTGAAACAAAGTAGCGGCATGTTCCGAACGACGCAGCAGTCATCACGCACGTAGACCTTGATCACATGACAGTAGACTTAGACTAATGCGAACCCCGAATGCAGGCGAATGGATGAGGATGATAGACCAGCGGCACGCAGTGCATATTGTCTGACGACACACAGTAAGCCAAGGTTGAGCACACCACGCGTTTTTCGGCGGCACAAGTCAAGACTCATATGATTACGGGATTCTAAATTTACGCCTCACAACGAGGGGCAGTATGCCGCGGTTTGAAAGTTGAAACAGTAGCTGTGTGTACCGAACGACGCGACAGCCAACGGCCAGATAGCGGTATACTACGAATGTACAAACTTAGAAATTCTAAGTATTTATTCCATCCAACTTGGGAATTTTAAGTTGCAATAAAGGTGAATGGATGGCAGGCGAGGAGCACACAATACATGATAGTAGGCGACACACAGCAAGCCAGTTTGGAGCAGAGCACACACCGTTCGGCAACACACAACATGCATATGATTGTACTACCCTAGTCAGCAAACATGAACTTGAGCTTTTCACGAAGCTTATTGGGTCGCCACACCGTCAGGGACCGTCCTTCAGAGACGGTCTTTTTTAGGCTGGGGCGGTGGGACGTCAGCTGCCACCGCGGAGGACGGGAAGAATTGGAGGGGTACGGCGTTCTCGATAATGAATACCTCTTTCTGGGCGCGATCCATCTCGTTTCTCTTCCTCTCGTCGAACTTACCCTCGAACCGACTTCGCTTACCGTCTTCATGGCCTTCCCCACCGTTTTTGTATCTGACTGGGATCGTGACAGTATCAGACATGTCTCAGCCACCTCCACTACATCTGCTATGCCCGTGTGGAGCCCCGCTCGAATGTTTTGAAAGGTCTGCAGGACCTGTTCGTGACGCCGTGTCCGCGCCCCTGCATCATCCGCTGGTAGCCACGTCGAACCATACTGGTCTGCCTTGGTGCAGACACGCTCCATGAAAGTTCGAAACTGGCTGGCCAGACTGTCGCCATCTCCGCACGGTGCGCCAGGAAGCCGGAGAGCACCCTGGGTTACGACGCTGATTAGCTCACAGAACGATCTGACGCAGCTATCCGCTTTGTCGGAATCAAAAAGGCTAAAATCAAATGTTTTTAGGATCAACGTCTCCATTGGCGTCGGGTCCATGTACTCTGGACTCAGGCTCAAAATAGCATTGGCGAGGCACTGCCGCATTTTCTGAGCCTCCAGCACGGTGCAGTCAGACGCAGGCCTATCGGAGGCTCGCCGGGACGGGTACCGCCCTGAGTTCTCAACAACTGCACCGCGGAACACACCAGCCTCTATTGCTGCACCCTCCTCCTCCACGCACCCGCGGAAAATGGCGTCCCTCATCTGCCCCAGGGAGCGCAAGTAGGCGTCAGTTGCCCGGCGGTCCTGGAAAACAGTGTACATGTCTGCCTGTCCTGCTTTACTGAGCCTGACTGCTGGTGTCATAACATCCAGGAGAACAAACGACTTCATCAGGAAACCTTCACTTTCGAGAGTTCTTAGGCTGCAAAGTGCACCCTCTCTCAGCATGCTGTCGCCTGGAGAACCATGTCATGGAGTCTGTCTGTTATGGAGATTGTCTGTCATGGAGAACCATCATCATCGCGTTTCGGCAGCGCAGAATTCGCGACACTGCACTGACGAGGTACTCGATGAATCGCGTCTCGGTGACGCGCTGGAGAGACACCACCACTTCGGCGAGCTGGGTCCCGGTCCGGTTCAGATAACGCCTCAGAAAGGCAGAACCCTGAAACAGGCTGATCACCTGCTGGAGGTCTAGGACGTACTGTGACATCCAGCTGCCTTGCTCGGTGCCCTGCACTTTCGACAGTAACGTTTCAAGACGATGATCTCGATCATCTAGATGGATGTGACCGGTATTGAAGAATTCAGACCAGATCCGGCCGAAGCCATTGGCTCGGCCCGAGTACACTGCCTCACAGTCAGACGACGGAGATGTGACCTGCTCAGAAATCTGACTGTCCGTGAAACCAGTCTCCTCGGAGGCAGTCTGCTGCGTGTACCGTTACACCCCTGCCGTCGGCCTCGTGCCTATCGCGCGTCGTAACCGGTGTCCGTGGGAGGGTCTCAGTGTATTTTGGGACGGGGTCGCGTATGGGTCGGAGGACTGCCATCGTTCCGTAAACTACTACGGGAGCACCATCCAGATCGAGAACACGGAAATTTAGTGCCTGAATCATCATCTGGGACAGAGGTAACGGGAAAACGGGCGCTGCTGCAGAACTCGAAGCAAGGCAAGTTGCCGGTCGTCAGTCTCAATGTCAGTTCTTCAGTCAGTGTTTGAATCACCTGGTGGTTGGAATCAGTTTGAATTAGCAGTTGGGGTCATTGATAATGTGTTTTCTGTGTTTTATGTTTAATGATTTTAAATGCAGCCAGAGTCCTAGAATCTCTAGAATCTAGCAGGGATGCTAAAGCCGGCTGGGCCAGGGCCATTGTAATGCCATTTCCTTCTGCGCCGTATAAGGTTTGCCATTTCCTTTCAAAGTTGGTGCTTAATTTCGTGGCTGGCGTTTTTCAGAAATTTTGGGGACTAACGTATGATTTCAGAATGCTTCTTTCCAGTTATTACTATGGGCCTTACATTAAGATCCCAGAATACTGGGGAGGAGGCCAACCTTGCCCCAGATCGTGGGAGTCCGGCTCCGACCCCTCCCCCCACATCCCTCCGCATCCCGGCCATGTGCGGTTGGTTCTGCCTTACCTGCTGTATGGTTTGCTATGCATCAATGCATGCAGGCTGCTGGGTATGAGGCAGACTGCCATCTGCTTGTCGGAGGCAGCTGCCCCCCTCCCCCCAGCTTTGGGCAACATTTAACATGAACGCTATGGTGGTGCATGAAAAGAGGCAAGGTGAAAATCATGTTTCCCATCTCCACAGAAGCTCTGCCACTACTGGGGAATATGAAGAACCTTGGAAACAATATCCCATTGACAGTATTTCACAGGTGATGGAATGCCACTAGCATTGGGTATTTCGAGAGGAGAGATGCCTGCTGTTCCATAATGGGATATTTGGATGACCTTGTAGTAGTGTTTGTAGTTTCTGGTGTACTTTGTGTGTACATCTAAAATGATAAAATGATGCATCTAGAATCATGTAAAATGATAAAATGATGAAATGGTGGTTGGAGATGGGAAACATGATTTTCACCTTGTTTCTTTTCATGCACCACCATAGGGTTCATGTTAAATGTTGCCCAAAGCTGGGGGAGGAGGGCAGCTGTCCCCAACAAGCAGATGGCAGTCTGCCTCATACCCAGCAGCCTGCATGCATTGATGCATAGCAAACCATACAGCAGGTAAGGCAGAACCAACCGCACATGGCCGGGATGCGGAGGGATGTGGGGGGAGGGGTCGGAGCCGGACTCCCACGATCTGGGGCAAGGTTGGCCTCCTCCCCAGTATTCTGGGATCTTAATGTAAGGCCTATAGTAATGACTGGAAAGAAGTATTCTGAAATCATACGTTAGCCCCCAAAATTTCTGAAAAACGCCAGCCACGAAATTAAGCACCAACTTTGAAAGGAAATGGCAAACCTTATACGGCGCAGAAGGAAATGGCATTACAATGGCCCTGGCCCAGCCGGCTTTAGCATCCCTGCTAGATTCTAGAGATTCTAGGACTTTGGCTGCATTTAAAACCATTAAACATAAAACACAGAAAACACATTATCAATGACCCCACCTGCTAATTCAAGCTGATTCCAACCACCAGGTGATTCAAACACTGACTGAAGAACTGACATTGAAACTGACGACCGGCAACTTGCCTTGCTTCGAGTTCTGCAGCAGCGCCCGTTTTCCCGTTACCTCTGTCCCAGATGATGAATCGTGACGTCATAAGTGATCAGTCTGCGCGCACCATGCGCCAAGTGAGGTACGTAAGAAAAAAACATTGTTTCACTGGAAAGCGCACAAATCATTTCGCCAAGTTAAAAATGAGACAACGTTCACCAGAACTGAACTGGGGAGATTGCTTCCTTAATCTATGTGTTTTTCGACGCCTACATTTGAAATAAATTAGTGTTGAAAGGTAAGGTGGTATTGACATCCGTCAAAGTGGGGATTCCACTACAGTCGATGGTCGTTCTAAAAAGACACTAATGGGAAAACATTCGATCGAAAAAACAAATGTTGTGCATAAACCATGAAAAACCCCTTTTTATGTTATTTCTTTGGTTCATTTTTCGAATATTTCTTTTTGCCAAGTATTTCAGTCCTTTGTGGCAATTAAGGTTCTGGGCCATTATGACGAAGTCAAAAATACTTTATTTATATTTATGGACTTTTCGAATACTGTAAGCTTTTTGAAACATGTCATTTGGTACTGTACGAAGCCGACGATTTTTCCTTTTTTTTGATTATCATGCGGAAACCATACTCAATTGTCTCAGTTCAGGCTCGATGCGAAGTGGGTTTTGAGTGGGCCATTATTTCTGGCTCCTTCGACGAGGCGTAAAGTTTTTTCGTCCCTGCCAAATTGGTTGCAAGATATGGTAAGTCCGCACTGTTTCTATTGTAACATCTAAATACAGAGCAAATCACGAGGCTTTTGTGCATCGGCCATGAGCAATGTTTTGGAGCGTAAAAGGTTGACGTGGAGGTACATAAATACTGTCAAAAGTCTTTTTGCATGCGTTTGAACAGAATCCCAGGTGAGGCCATTATGATCGTGAGAGAGGTAAACAGTAATCTTGCTGAGTGTGTATTTCCACTCAAATTTAAGAATTCTATATCACTGCTTGGATCCCCAAGGGACAGAAGGAAGAAGGTGACACTGGCAACTGCGCGATCTTGTGGATCATGCGGCACGTTGATCTTTGCCTCCGAATTACGCCGTCTGGCTGGAATGCGCGATCGGATATAGGTAGTCCGTACAAGCACTGCTCAGTGCCGGCCCTGGTCTCAGTTCACCCTAGGGAACCATTCGGATCTCTTTTTTTAAATAATAATGACAAATCGGGGTCATAGATGGGAAGTATGATGATTTATTTCAGTATTTATCAATTGGCCAGGACGTCTCTCAGTGGCACGACAGTCCAGGAGACTTCTCCGAGCGCCGTGGCAGACCTTAACACCTCTCAAAGAGCGTGGCAAGCCGTGGTACTTTTTGGCGCGGAGGTCGGCACATTTCTCCGAGAGGCACGGCAACCTGTTACTTCTCCCAGCGACGAGGCGGACCGGGACGCCTCACCGAGCAGCTCGGCACGTTCAGTTATTTTCTCGACAGCGCGGCATATGGAGACATATATGTATATACATATATATATATATATATATATATATATACATATATATATGTGTGTGTGTGTATGTATGTATGTATGTATATCATATACTGGAATAAAGTAACTTAAAAATTGCCGTTTGTGAAGCTAAAGTGTGCTAAACTCCTGGAGAAACCGTATGGCCATTACGAAAGTTCAGCGACCTAAAGTTTCATTCATTTGGTTTCAGTCGTTCTTGAACCTCAGATGGCAATAGCATGTGTCATTGGCTCAATGTGGCCCTCGCCTGGTCTGAGGAAGGCTAAACTGATATAACCGGGAAGAAAATATACTCCTTGCTGTTTCTTGATCTCAGTCATGCAGTTACATTATTACTGATCACTGAGCAGGTGGTTGCTTGGTTGACCAGTAGCATGATGTCTGTTTATGTTTTGGTCCTGTGGTCGCGGCGTGTTAAACGTACGGTGTTCGAAATTTTAGAAGGAGCGGCGTCGTAGAACCGCCACTTTTTTGTGCAGAACGTCCCTGAGGCCTCATTCAGATTGTACTTGAGGATTGGAGTATATAAGGTTTATTTCGGGGTTCGGTTGGGAGCCGCACCCGAGGACGTAATGAAGGCAGTGAAAGGGAATCGGCGTCTGTTTATCTTGGCACTACTTGGGCCGACTTTCCGTCTCCGTCGGTCGGCGTTTCTGCGTCGCCGGCCGTTGATACCGCGCCTTCTTCGCTGCTGGGCCCGCCTCACCCGCCTCCATTTCTGTCCTCTTTCATTTGAGTTTTTCTCCGTTCTTCACGTGGCCGGTCTCGCCGTCGACCCGGCGCCCTGCGGCCGGTTTAGCGGACGCTGCGATCCGCTGCCGGCGTTGCTGAACGCGCCGTGCATTATGAACCTCCTCGCCGGCGCCCTACCCCGCCAGCGCAGACCAACGCGGCGCTACGCAGCTGACCCGTCCGCCGGGCTTGTTGACTGAGGTCCCATGAGCAAGTGGGCGTGTGAGTGAATCTGGACCGGTGGGGGAACGGCGGCCCTCCCCTGAGACGCCCTCCCTCCCTCCCCAGTCCCCGCCGACGTCCGTCGAGGCACGTCCGCAGGGGCGTCTCGAAGAGCGCAGCTTGATCAAACTGACTTTGGTCTTGGTGACATGGCGGAGGGGGGAGAGGGAGGGTTGATTCGCCGGCCCCAAGGTGCAGCCGTTGTCTGTGGAACTCCAGAAAATGTTCGGAGACGTATTGCGAACCGCGGAGCGGGGTCTGGAGAGGGCTGCATGTTCCAGATGACAAGCCAGAAAGTTGGTCACTCGTACCTAAACGTTAGCTGTCCGACACAGTTATGTTACCTTCAACATGTTTTGTTGATGTCAGTGTTACTAGCAGAGTGCTCGATTAGCCATCGCGTTATTTTTGGACGCCAGTCCTGCAGGATGACAGTGGCTTTTTCTGATAACTGGGCTTATATGTTCATAACTGAGTAAGAAGTGCGCTAGACCTAGTTAATTTTTCTTTGTGATGTGAAATCACCGACTGAGCTGCAACCAGGTCTCGAAGGAAGACGGATTTTCATTGCCAATGGAAGCTTAATTATGATCGAGGAATCGAATCTGTGTCGGTCGGCCTCGCCGCCCAGCGCGGCCCGGCTGCGGTCTGTAACAAGTAGGACATGGACGTCCTATTTGGTATAGCGTGCTTTTTTGTTATTATTTCTCCCATTGATACTTCGTATTTTGTGTGTATGCGCATGTGTGACATGGAGGATGCTCTTATGTGCGTAAACTGATCGAACTGAATGTGGGTTATGCTCCTCAAGGGCATTTCTGTGTGACGGGATGTGAGTAATAAAAAAAGATCGAGAAACCAGAAAGAATGTCCATTTCTGGACTTTGTGATTCTTCTTCATACTTGCACGTATGGACAAAGATTGGACCGTAAAATGCAAATCCCTAGAGATTTTTATTGCTTTGCATTTTTAACAGTTACCTGTACGGTATGTATTGCTACACGGGGCGACCGAGGCCGATGCGGCACGTACCGCCTCTGGCAGCAGAAGTCATCACTATTGCTGCGGTAGCAGTTGACTCGCGCTTTCTGGCCCGTTTATCAATACACTGACGATTTTTTGAAAGGCTAAAAACGGAGTAGTAAATCCATAATACCGGGTTAAAGTATACGCTTTCTGCTATACGTTGGAAAGAAATCTGTCATTTGGCAAGAAATAGGTCCAAACTATGGGCCAGAAAAATTGATGTTTGTGCCTGTCTTGGCCTGTTTGTCACTATTAATATACGATGTCACCCCATGATAATATAGTAATTGGGCGTTATATTAACGAAATGCGTCCCAAAGACGACAGAAAACATCTGGGCTTGGGCACTCGAAGACTGGAGTTGATTCTAGTCTTCTTCACTTTGGCAACGGCAGTCGAATGAATGGTGGAAAATACCACAGTCCAGATAATAATATGCAACATTTGCTTTATCGTGGCGGAAAAGACCAGATGCGATGAAAACGTACCAGGAATTAGGAACTCAGAAGCTTGATGTCAGGGTGTGTGGGGGCTTTTTTATCAACAAATACCGACGTTTTCTGAAAAGTTGTGCACAAAACTGCGGTATCCTTGCTCTATCCTATATATGCATATATATAGGATAGAGAGACAGATACATCACTTTGTGCCTTATGCTACTCTTTTCTGCCTAAATTTTATCTCTTGCGGCCGTTTTTTTGTTTTTGTTATTTTTGCACATTTCCCTTCAAAGCCAGCAAGAGATATTTGAGGGGCCCAAAACCAACATTGGAGGGTCCCAAATCACCATTGAATGGGCCAAGGCCCTCTCAAAAGAATACAAATCGACACCCCTGTTGTCAACGGAAACAAACACGTTTTTCGAAAGTCGTATGAATGGTCGAAAATGCGACAGTCCTAGGTGATAACTTAGAACATTTGCGTTATCGTAGCGAAGGTAGAGTCCATCTACGATAAAAAAAACCTGAGGCCTGTTGTACCAAAACCAATCACGATTTGTCAAAAAGAAATCGATTCCGACACCATGAATGCCAAAAACGCCAACTTTTTTCCCAGCAGTAAGCAGAAGTAGCGCTGGAATCTGAATTATGTGAGTCCTGAATGTTTTTTTCTGCGCTTTTTTGGATAGAAATATGTCTCTGCGCCATATTTGTGTGTAACCATTGATAGTAAGAGTGAAATAGTCCAGAAGTGAATTAGTGGAGTTGACATATCGCCACTCTTCGTATCGGGTTGTCCGCAGTCAGATGGTAGAACGCCGCTTTGCAACCACAGTAATTTTTTCCCCCAGCAGTTAGGTTACTATTTTAGATCTGTTCCTTTTCCGATACGAACCTTTGGTTGGCGAACCCTTGGTTTCAAACCTTTTACCTTACAAACGTTTTCCCTTAGGAACCTTTTTCCTACGTACGTTTTCCGTACTAATCTTTTGCAGCATAAACCTTTCCCATTAGTGAGACGAACTTGTCCTAGACGAACTTTTGCCCTTATCGAACTGTTGTTCTAAAAAAACTTCTGCACGATGGATTTTTGTTCTAGACAAACTTTTTCCCCATACGAGCTTTTGCCTTATACGAACTTCTGTCCTCGGCGAACTTCTGCGAGAACTTATGTCCCAGACAAACCTTTGCCGTAGACGAACTTTTGCCCTAGACTAACCTTTTCATGACGAACTTTTGCATGACGAACTTTTGTCCTAGACGAACTTTTGCCCTAGACGAATTTTTGCCGACGAACTTTTGTCCGATGAACTTCTGCATTATGAACTTCTATCGTATAATCGCTGACTGCCACTAACAGCTCAACTCAGAACACACGCCAAGCCAGTCTTCATCGACGTCAGGTCAAAGTGATGAAGCAGGACACCACGCGAGTCTATTGCCTACAGGATGATGCACTGGACTTCATGACGCTATTGTTGCACTGAAAAATAAGGGAAATATAATATTAATTACTACATGCATTTTTTATGTACAGTTTTATGCATGTACAGTTTTAACCATGTTTTCCGCGACATGTGGGCTAACGGCAACCACAACAGAACAACATTGAGAAAGAATAGGAACACCCACATGCTTTTTGTGGTTGCAACCAGCATGCAGCAACTGCTAATGAAACAACCAAGTGTCAGTCTGAGTTGAGGCCTCAGTCCAATAAGAAAATCTGATCTTCGGCAAAAATATTAAAAGAAATCTTTTGGCTACGGAATATCAATATGCATGACAAATAACAAGCCCTTTGACCAAAACTTGAAATATGCCACGCAGGCTTTATGAGAAAGGTTGGCAGTAAATTGCCAAAAAAAATAAATAAAGCAACAGAAAGGGAACATGGCACAAAAGTGCTAAAAAAATGAAATGGGGATGGGTGATTATTTCCATGCATTATTTGTTGCCTGGAGAATGACAGAGCATATGACCCTACATCTGCTACAGGCCCCGTCGACAAGCCATGGTAGATTCTAGTGAGACGTCACTGAGACAGAATTGTGGTATTTAAGCTCTTCATAAAGTTCATGGTTAAGTACTCTAGTTGGTTTGTTGCAGTAACTATTTGGTTTTTGGAGAAATGGGTACATATCATGGGACTGCTCGGACACCCATCATCAGTTGAATAGCGCTACTCGTTATTCAGTAAGTGCCCAAAGATTGCCCAGCACCATTGTTAGCAATGAGTTCCCGACATAGTTTTTCCTGCTACTTAGTTTTTTTGTGACAAGTTACAATTAAAAAAGGATCATAGCAGCATAGGCACTGCCAGCACATGACAGCATTAATCCTTTCATATCTTCAATAACCGAGACAGCGCGTGCGAGTGAAGTGCCCGCTTTGCTACCAACGTTTGTTTTTGTTCCGTATTTTTTTGTTTGTTTTGTTTTATTTTGTTTTGGAAGGTTTGCCCTCGGTTCCCAACTTCCTTGTGAATACCTTCTCCATCGACATGACTGGTCTGCCTTGGCAATGGCCGTGCCCAGGATTAGAGCTTGCGAGTCGGTATTGAAATACCATTCGACCCCTCTTCCAACTCATCTGGGTGCGCTATGGCCGTCGACTAAAAGCCCATCCTGAACTACTGCCCTCCCTCCTCTTTCAAAAATATGTACTTAAAGTCCAACCCGTTTGCCAGTTTGTATCATGTCTCGCACTTCACAACTGATCTGCAACGTTTCCGTTGGAGTGCTGTCGAAATGTGTTTATCCGATGCAAAACGGTTTTTTTATCCAATGGATCGCTTGCCGATGTCGGCGTAGTTTTTTTGTAAGTAAACATTGCGCAGGCAGGCATTGTATAGGCAGAGAACGTCGTGGGTCTTGACCTGAGACTAATGCTTCTAGACCACGCCACGTCACCTAGCGCGCTCCCCCCGTTCATCGTCACTGGTGACGCCCCTGCCCGCCCCACGCATCACCGCGCCGCGGCCGTTGTGACCTTGAAAACATGCACGCGGCGTCTGCAGCTCATCACGGTAGGTGGCGCCGTGCAGTGGCCGTTTTTAGCACTAACCGCCAGCAGCAGACTGGACGCGACGCTGGGCGTCGTTGGTGGCGTGTTGTGGGTGATACTGGCGCTGCACTCAGTGCAGAAAGAAGAGCAGCGCAGCGCAGCCATAACAGGATACCCCGTTGTTGGTGACTTGTGGTGCGCGATAAGTGGTAAATAACATTGGCGCCATCCTCTCTCACCGCTGCGAATCCAGCCTGCTGTGAACGCCAAGCGGACGGTGTTGAAAGCCCGGCCTCCCCTCCCTCGTGTGTCAGGGCTTCTCGTCGGTCGCATCGTGCCCTGAGCGCGAAGCACGAGACCTCCGACCGTCGCTGTTGACAGCATGGCGTCCTTCAGTGGTGACGATGTTGAGGCCGGCTTCGGCGTTGAGCGCGCGAAGGATGAGCCATCGATGCGCCTGGTCGGCCGTCAGGAGGGAGACGAACCCCCGCGACGACCGGCCGGCGGCGACGGCGAAGACAACGATCAGTCGGGCCATTGCTGTCAATTTTTCCTGACCATCATCTCTTGGTTTCTGGTTGTGATCTTTTTCCCACTGTCGCTGTGCTTCACTATCAAAGTGGTACAGGAGTACGAGCGGGCCATCATCTTCCGTCTGGGCCGGCTGGCACCGGGCGGCGCGCAAGGTCCTGGCCTGTTCTTCATTCTGCCTTGCCTGGACACATTCCGTTCGGTCGACCTGCGCGTGGTCTCCTTCGACGTGGCACCGCAGGAGATCCTCACCAAAGACCTGGTCACCGTCTCAGTGGACGCCGTCATCTACTACCGGATCTTCCAGCCGACACTCTCGGTTACGAACGTCGAGAACTGCGGCTCGTCGACGCGCCTGCTGGCCTCCACCACGCTGCGTACTGTGCTGGGCCAGTACACGCTGGCTGACATCCTCTCGCAGCGCGAGACCATCGCCCACCTGATGCAGACCACCCTGGACGAGGCCACCGACGCCTGGGGCGTCAAGGTCGAGCGGGTTGAGGTGAAGGACGTGCGGCTGCCACTGGAGCTGCAGCGCGCCATGGCCGCCGAGGCGGAGGCGAGCCGCGAGGCCAAGGCCAAGGTGATTGCCGCCGAGGGCGAGATGAAGGCGTCCCGAGCCCTGAAGGAGGCCGCCGACGTGATGACCGAGAGCCCGAACGCGCTCCAGCTGCGCTACCTGCAGACGCTCAACACCATCTCGGCCGAGAAGAACACCACCATCATCTTCCCGGTGCCGATCGACATCCTGAGCGGGTTGATGAAGAAGTAGACCAGCGAAGACGCCTCATCAGGCAGGACGTGGTCCGTAGCATTCTGCGCAGGATTAGGCTTGAACCGCAGATCTGTTGAGAACTCGTTCGCTGGGGGCTGATCAGGTCGATGAAGTGACAACGCTTGCGAGCTTTGAAAGTGGTCCATTTGGCACATGCTTTCTATGAAGTGCCCAAGCATGCTTGCTTCTGTTTTGCTGGTTTGTCGTGCCTTTGTGCTGCATGTCTGTGCCGACATTTCCTAACAAATTTTCGTCTTGCTGCGTTTTAATAAAGAACAAGAAACGGACGACCTGATCGTTTTAAACCTCGCATACCTCCTGCACTACGGCTTGGTTCATGTGCTTCAGAGAATAGTCGCTAGGGAATTGAAGATAATGGACAGACAAGAGACCGGTCGTTTGTCACATCCTTGCCTCCAATTCTACGGCTTGTGTGTGCGCGCTACCCATAGCTGAAAGCTGCAACGAATCCGGGGCTGATGACGCTATGTCCCTTGCGAATCTTCCTGCGATCTCAAAACATATCTCTGTCTGTCCCAGAACGTCGCCTATGCTAAATTTCAGTCCTTTGACACCGCAAGAGATGGACAGAAGCATGATTTTGAGCACGGCTGCAGTGGAGTGCATCCGTCTGGGACGCTGAACGCCAGTTTTCTGCGCGTCCGGTGATACGGGCAGCCGTTTTTTTTTCCGAAGATAGCTGAGTCCGGGTATCTTCGCGAAATGCAGGCAGTTTGTGCCGATTCAAGTCCGTCGTTTGCTCAGCAGCTAGTGCAAGTTGGTGTTGGACGCTCGACGAATGTACAGTGTACACAAATGGAGTCTCTCGTCTCCCAGGAGGCTGGCTGAGGGCGTTGAAAGACCTGGACTGGAAAGCAAACGTTAGAGCTCATTTTGCTGCAGCGACGGGATCTGAAACTTTGTTAACCCGACTGGGGGGGGGCAGTTGACCGCCCCCCTGAGGTTTTTCTGGGATTGCGAAAGAACGAACAAACACAGAGTCACGAAATTTTGTGTACCCTTTGCGTCATCAATTTTACATCTCGTGTCAAAATTTTGACCTCAGGTCAGGTCAGGTGCCTGACCTAGGTCAGGTCAAACAGGCCTATGTCAAAAAAAGTTTAGCGCCCTGTAACTTTTTCGCAAAACAAGATATCTCAATAATACTTTCAGGGGGATTAGTGATCGTGATAGATGCAACAAATCTGCTATCTCAGATTTTTCGGAATTTTCCGAGTCATTGACCTAAGCTCAAGCTCATTTTTAAGACGTCGTCGTTTTTTTCGGAAATTGACGGAATATTTCATAACATTTCTAGTGTGGAGTGAAGCAGACATCTAGTTACCGTCATTGGGCAAAGTATCAATGACTTCCAGCCATTGACTTGAGGTCAGGTCACGAATAACTGTAGTGAGCCGGAATGTACCACCGTCAAAATCAGCGATGAATTACTCAGAATGGGTAGAAAATGGCAGAACTAGCTTGCACAGACGTAAGTAATACCAGGAACCTCAAAAAGTTTGAAAAATAGCATATTTTGGAAATAAACAGGCTCTCGCGAATAAAGCTACGCCAACTGTATAGATTGGTAACTAATGAATTTTTCCGAAATTTAAGCATGAAAAGCCATCACAAGAACCACTAAGATCAATGAAATTTACATAGATAATCTTTTTTTCGCGAAAATAAAGGAACGCTAAAATTAGTTCCCGTCAATTTTTTACTGCATACGGCAGCAGCGCACGCCGACAGCTGGCGGGAGAATTGCCGTGTCTTTAGCTCAACGTTTCGGCGTATATATTGAACATATCTGGGAAATCAGGCGTGTATCGGCATCCGCGGACCTTTACTTGTGCGCTGGTGCTTTTACCTATGCGTTATTAGTCACAGTCCTTGAGATTCAGACCATTTCTCGGTCTCATGCAGTTGGCTATGAGAAAACATATATAGGGCGTAAATTGCTTACATATTATCTAAAACTAAAAATGAGACCAGTTTCGAGCTCTACTTGTCACAAGCTTTCCAATGGTATGCTTATTTTGATCGTGCGACCAACCGTTCGTGAGTTAGAGGGGGCGGCCAACTGCCCCCCCCCCCAGTGGCACGTGTTCGAAACCGACCGACGGTCGTGCGCGGGTTAAGCTTTGTTAATTTCCCATATTTGATGCATTGGATGTGCTGATTTCAAAGCGTTCTCTCAACAATCCCAGACGGGCTGAGTTGGCTACAACCGTGAATGATTGCGATACAATGCTGTGCCCATGAAGCCACTGTCAGAATGATGTGTGCCGGGGCGTTATGACGAGCAGAGAGGCTCCGGTTCTCCCGTGACTGGGCTGCTCTGTCAACAGATCCATTCCATCATCTACCACTCGGACCAGGACCCAGTCACGGGCAGTCTGGGTTTGAAGCTGCAGAGCAACACGCGCCGGTGAGCGGCTGCCTCTCACCCTCTCTCCCCTGGCAAACGGTTTCACTTCCTCGGCCAGTCGTCCCTGACGGCGGCTGCCGAGTGCGCTGGTGTGGCGCGCGCTGCTCGCTCGTGTGTTTTCCTTGGCGTCTGGAGGATGGAAGCCACTGCTCATAGTCTGTATTGAATTGTTTTGTTTTCACCACGTGACTCCGAAAAGTGAGGGACTCCAATGCAGAATGGCAAGTGGTTCGCGATAAAAAGTGGGAACACCGTTTGTTTCGCATTACGTCGTACGTCGTACGTCGTACTCCAGCGTCGCACGGTCATACACAATGCCATCGGTTTCGTTACACACACACCGTGTTGGGCGCCCGTCTTCACGTTTGCCTGCCGACGGGCGGTGGCCGGCGGTGTGCAGGCCGACTGACCGAGGGACTGCGCCTCCTGCGTAGGCTTTTGGTGGACGATCGGAAGGAGCTGTACTACAGAGCAGAGGTGCAAAACCGCTGCTACCGGCGCGAGGTGATCCAGCTGGACCGGGAGATCGCCGGTCTGGAGCAGGAACTGATGGTGCGCCTCGTCTCTCCCGCCAGCTCCACCTCTTCTGAGGTCGGTGCGCCAACAGCCACGGTCATTCCTGGAAGCTGGACCACCAGCTAGGGACGTTCACGAACGGGAAAGAAGCCGTGCACGTTCAGTTAAATATTTGACGTAGTGACGGCGCCAAGTATTCAAAAGAGGGCGTGCATAATGAAGGCCAACGTAGGAAAATGGAACTTTCGAGTGTTTCCTTCCTTCCATGCACCATCTTGGGGATAATGCTAAATTTTCTCGAGCGAGGGTAGGGGCAGATTACCCCTTATGCCTCTTGCACTTTGCCCCTTTTTGTGCCACTGGTTTGACATGAGACAGATGTAATGTCGCTGGTTTGGACGCCGAAGTTTTACAGGGAAAATATTCCTATGCAGCGAGTATTTTGGCTGGGAAAGGTGCAATGCCGTATTGTAACAAAAGAAACCATAAGCTTTGTAATGAATGCACACGAATACGCACAAGTGAGAATCAAATGGCTCGGCAACCGGTCGCACGTGCACCGCCGGCTGGCAGCGTCGCTAGTAAGTAACCTCCCATTCCCTGTGCAGAGCGGGTCTGGCCGGCACGTGGGCCGTGCCGCCGGACACCGGTGAGGAGGACGACGTGTTGCTGCTGACACAGTTCCTGCCGATGGGGGCCGGGCTGGCGCCGCCGACGGCTGAGCGCGCTCTGTGCGCCTCTCTGCCGGCGCTTCACCTTCCGGACCGGGCCAGCTGGGCGCCGCTGCGGCTGGCGACGCACGGCAGCGCCGCCGAGCTGTGGCCAGAGCCGGACCCGGCGCCGTCCGCCTCGCCGCTATACCGGGTCAGCGACCTCAGCCTCATCTCACCGGGCGCCCGCTGTCCGTCGCCGCCGCCGCCGGTGACGACGGCGACGACGACGGCAACGACGACGACGCGCGGCAGCACGCAAACGTGGCACCGGCCCAGCCAGGTGCGCCACGAACTGCGCCGGCTCGAATGGACTGGACTCAGTGATCGCTTTCCATTAACGTACCGGATCGAGATCCGTCCCCGCCGGCCGGCCGCCGCCACCAACGGCCACGTCCAGTGACGCGGGTCCAGCCACTTGACCCAGTTAAGCCGTGTACGACCAAGCACGTCGGTGCCGCCGAACTCGTCTCTAGCGTGCGTCTGAGGGCTGTCTTGACGTAACGTACGTGTGTAGGCACGTTCAGAGGTAGAGCGTGTTAGTGGCACCTTACGTGAGGTTGAATGAGCTATGGCATTGAGTACCATGTATAGATTTTATAGGGTCAATGCAGACGATGTGTTATGAGTGTACGTGTAGTTCCCGTGAAAGAGGGGCAAAGAAATCAGCGGTTTTTGAGTAAGTAGATGATTATATGTCACCGACCGTTTAGGTCTTTGTCTGGTGCGATGATGTTAACCTAAATATATCAGGCCTTCCTGTTTGTGTTAGAGGGGTTTCTGTGTGTCAACCAGGGGCGGGTCTAGGATTTCACCAGGGGGAGGGGGCGGGGGCGAATGGTCATCGTGGAGTCCCCTGCCGGCCGAGCCTCCCATTTTTTGCCCTTAAGATATAGAAAAACGTTGATTTGGTCGGGTTCGGGGGGAAATATTTGATGAAATTTTTCGTTGTCTTACTATACAAAGTAACTGAAAAATTTAAGCCAGCCGCCTTATTTCAGAAAATTTTGCGGTTTCTTCCTCTACTTAAGTGGCAGAAATATGACAACGGCAGGATTTTAAACGGCTGCGTCCTTCCCTCTGTTAGCAATATCCTGTCTGTATGTGGCCCGGGAACCCCTCTGCCCCCTCGTAGGTTCTGGGGACTTTTTTTTGCTAGCTTAGGTTAGGTTACCTCTTGCATTTGCCGAAGCACTTTTGATGATCAAGGGCCGTCTGCCGTGTCAGGGTCCTCTAGTGGTCTGAAGTTCCTTTTACAGTTCCACGTGTCCCTCGGGACGTCTAAGGTTCCAGGGGCACCTCGGGCAGCTTCATGGACCCATGTGACAGTTTGATGGACATTTAAGCCATCTCGAGCTCCCGCCTGTCGTTCTCGGGGATTATTTGTCGCCCAACAAACCCCTCAGGCAGTAACGAGAACCCTATTTAAGTTTCTCTCTGCCTTGACAGAGGCGCTTCTCGCAACGCTGTAGGTCCTTTGGCAGTTTCAGCAGCTGTCCGGACGTCTCAAGGTTTAGCAGTGTTAGAGGCCCTTCTGGTCTTCTCAATGGGCCCTACTGCCATCGACTGCTTGTTAGCAGTCTCAAAGGCGCCTCGCTAGCATATTGACCCATATGGACCCCCTGTTGTCCTAGGTGCCCGTATTGTCGTCTTTGGGGAACATTTTGGCCATCTGAGGGGCCCCTTAGCAGTTACAAAAGACCTTTTAGCGGTTTCAGAGCCCCGGTGCAGTGTCATGGACCTTCTGAACGTCTCCGGTAGTCTCCATGACTGTATTTGGTGTCTTCTTCTGTCAGATGGGATATGTCTGGCATTTTTAGGGCCCTGTAGGCGTATCAGGGCCCTTGTTGGCACCCCAGGGACCTCACTGGCAGTCACAGAGGACCTCTTCCGTGCCAGGAATCCGCCCAATACACTCGAGGGCCTTCTGGCTGTCCAGGGCCCTATACCGTCTGAGGTTCTCTTATTGTCTGTGTCTCGCAGGGGGCCCTCCGACCTTTTTGGCGGTCTCATGGGCTATCTACTGTGTAGGGACTCATCTTGACGTCTCAGGACCCGCCTGGCCTCCCCAGGTCCCCCTGACTGCATCAGGAACCCCTCAGGTTTTTGAAAGGACCAATGTAGCCCATTTGGAGTTCCTCTCGAGGTTGAGAAAACCACCGATGAATCCCTATTCAGGTGACCCCTCAGGCTGTCCGGGGTCTGCTTATGCCATGCTAGGTACCCTCTTAAGTTCTTGCCTTCTTAAGGGCCTCTCGTTTTCAGACGTCCTCATCAAGTTTTCACAGAGACCCCGTAAAGCTCATACGGGGCCTCTTCGGGGCTCTTTTTGTGTCTGAGAGGGACCTCTTAGGGGCTCCTCTCATAGGCCCTTCTCAAGCCTCAGAGAATGGCCCCCATCACCTTCCCACCTCTGGATCCGCGCCTGATGTCAACATAGATTTAGTTTGTTCGATTTAACCCATTTGCATTCTGAAAGCTTTCGTGGGTAGTGAATGGGACTTTTTGCATTTTTGCTCCCAGCGTATGAACATCGGAATGCAGGTGACAAAGGCTCTCTGGAAATATGTGTGCTGTTCTGTTTTACGCAAGATCAGGTGACAAGACTGTGCAATGCCCATGGATGCCAATGTCTAGGTACACATTGGCACTCTGGAACCGTCGTTCCAAGTACGGGTGCTGAAATTCAAAGCGATTGATGCGACAGGCGAGCTAGAATGTAAGCTCTCCACTATAACATGACCTGTCGATATTTGTGTTAAGACAGTCGGGGCTCCTCTGGCGTATGTTCCATATTTGATTAATTGGGCAATATCACGCGGCAAAGAGAAGTATTTTGTTGATAGTCTCGAGTTCAGGAAACGCATCAGACAGGCAATGTTTGAAATGTACCATCTCTAACCATTCGACCGTAGGTTCGATGTGAAAATACATATCTAACTTGTCCTTGACTGATGTGTATGAACGTGTAACGTATAACGACTAACGCGTAATTTGACATGTATGAACACGTAACCCAAGATCAAACGACGCAATCAATGTAACAGTGCTATGAAAGAAAGAAGAAATCTGAAGATGAGGAACATCGCTATTATACTGCCCGATAGGCACATTGTGTCTAGGACAAAATCTGAAAGCGCTGGTGTTGGTGATTGTGCTGGTGCATGCAACTGTTGTGTCTTTGTTGAATGGGGTTCTCGGCTCAAGGATAGAAGAGTTTGCGTCCGGCTGTCAATGAGGCCGTCTTATTTCACAGAAATGAATGAGCTTCCTGAGAACTGCACTTCAGAAGAAACCTCAGGTCTGCTTTCAGAAGTGTTCTTCTGAACCCATACTTGCCGCACATCGGAAGCTACGCAAACGTAAAAAGAACGCTAAAAAATCGGGCCTCCGCCCGTTCCGGAGGAGCCTCTGCCAGAAATGTAACTTCATTAAATTAAGTGGAAAAAACGTTATAAAGAACAAATTGGTAATCAGTGAGGGAACTACTGTTTTTCATTGGAGACTGTCTGACTACTGGATGAAGTCAGGTATTCAGTCAGTTTTGGATAGAAGCTCTGAAATGGTGGCAAACCCTGATAGTGGGAAGCCAGTCACTGGAGATGTTTCAGCGTCAATGATCTGGTCCGAGGTAATCTGGAACAACTGCGAGCTACAACTGGAACAAAAATAGGTAGTCATAAGTGAACAGTCATAGGTTTAGGTGTCAATATGATTGCAGGTTTATACAAGAACCAGAAACGGGTAATGACAGGTATCCAGCAAGTGCTAAAATACGGGATGTGTAATTTTCTTGTATGTAAAATGAGTAGTATACTACGACAATGGAAAATTAAGATCGAAACGAAAAACCAGGACACCGTGATGATCCTGTTGTGATTTACCGAATAAACAACTGCATAAATGGGCATACAACGTTCTTGTTAAAAATGTTAAGGCATCACCACAAAGGTCTCATGGTAAGTGGGAAAACGACTTCAGGCCCCGTTATTTTTAGGTAAGTGACTGAGAATACATACATGTCGCATGCTATACATTGGCAGGTCATTACAGACTACAATGGCTTCAGTTCCAAATTATGCGTAGAATTCCACCGACAAAGAGATTGTCCATCCATACGGAATCACAGATTCAGTTACATTGATAAAGTACTGAAATCTGGAAACCGTATTAAATGATTTCAGGGTATTATGGTATGTCCGTACATCACGTAACTGTGGGTGCTCGCTTCATAGAGTCCTATGTTACACTTTGAAATCTGGGGATGCTCATTTAACCCGCCCCCGACTGGGGCGACAGTTGACCGCCCACCGAAATTTTTGCGAGGCTGCGAGAGAACGGACAAACGCAGCGCCACGGAACTTTGTGTAACTTTCGTTTGGCTATTTTTACACCTTATACCCAATTTTTGACCTCAAGTCAAGCAGTGTCTCACCTAGGTCAGGTCAAGTGGACCTATGTCCAAAAAAGTTTAGCACCCTGTAACTTTTTCGCAAAACATGATATCACAATACAACTTCCAGGGGTCAGAGATTTTGATAAATGCAATAAATCTGCTATCTCGGATTTCTCGGAAATGCCCGGGTCATTGACATAACATCAAGCCCGTTTTCTACATAGGTCGTCGTTTTTCCGAAAATTGAGAAATTTTTTATGGCAATTTGAGAGTGTGGAGATTCAGACATCTAGTTTCCGTCAATGAGCAAAGTTTCAATGATCCCCGACCCGAGGTCAGGCTACGAATAACTGTTATGAGCCAAAATACACTGCCATCAAAATCGGGGATGAATGACTCAAATCGGGTAGAAAATGTCAGCACTGGCTGATACGATTGCGAATCATACCAAGAACTTCAAAAAGTGTAATTGCAAACTTTGGAAATAAACAGGCTCTCTCGAATAAAGCTTCACGAATTGCGTAGATTGATAACTATTACTTTTTCCAACATTTAAGCACGAGAAACCATCATAAGAACCACATCAAGAAACTGCACCTGGGAAGGTATATTTTGCGAAAATAAAAGGACGCCGAAATTGGTTCCCGTTAATTTTATACTGCGCTCGCCTATGGTGCCGGCCCAGCGGCGGTGCGAAAATCGCCGTGCCTTTAGCGCAACGTTTCCGCGTACATATCAAACAAATCAGAGAAATTAAACGTGTACCGGCATCTGCGGCCTTTTACCTGCCCGCTGGTGTTTTTATCTAGACTTAATTAATCACAACCCTTGAGATCCAGGCCATTTCTAAGTCTCTGACGGCTGTGAGAAAACGCATATAGGGCGTAAATGGCCTACATATTATCCAGAACTAAACATGAGACCAGTTTCGAGCTATACTTGTCACGAGCTTTCCAACGGCGTGCTTAGCTTTATCGTGCGATTTAGACGTTCGTGAGTTAGAGGGGGTCGGTCAACCGTCTCCCCCCTCCGTCGAACGTGATGGACGCTGACTGCCAGTCGGGCGCGGATTAACGGTGGGGGTGCCCATGCACCTATTAAGCAACACAAAACTTTACCCATGGCTTCTCCTCATGGGCAGCCTCTGGTCAAAAAATGCCCCCGTGTGGAAATCCTGGATCTTATCAAACATTTTTCCTAACACGCATTCGGATCGGGGCAGTTTGACCCACTGAGGTTTTTCCAAATCAAGCCCCTAACGGTGCAGCGCAATCGCAACAAATTTGGTACACCTATCCAAAACCGAGTCAGAGACCATGTGGTATAAAAGTGTAAATGGTTGTCAAAAGCATCGAGCTAGAGCGGGTCAAAGGCAAGTGATGTTTTTTTCAGAAATGGCCATTTTAAGGTAAGCTTCAAACCGCTGTTACAAGTAGAGTTTCAGCTTCACGTCTGGCATGAGCGCATACATATTTTACTAAGAAAGTTGCACAAATACTTTGGTTAATCCCAGGCTAGATTACAAGATCATATCAGGGTCAATGTCTTTTTTGTCAATGTCTTTTTCATCAGCATGTCTTTTTACGACTTTCTCTATTTTTCGAGGTTGCCAAGCTCAGCTGACCTTGGGCAACCTTTGAGACAGATATTTGACCTGTGAGGTACTAGTCTCGAGGTGCCAGTCGGACTGAGCGCCGGAATTTACCCCCGGAATCATAAAACAATGTAAAAGACTTTTCCCGGAATAAGAGTTATATGGCTCAAATTGAGGTGAAGTAATGCTTTACGTATAAGTGCTGAGCCAAAAGTCACAAATTGAATGACATTTATTGCAGTTCTGTGTGCCCTGGGAGACTGGCTTCATAGACTTGGGCACTGTAATCAACGGTTTTTGCGGCGGAAGGGACCATAAATGTGGCACTCCGGAAACATCTAACCTCAACACAAGAGAGTTCCTCTGTGGCTGCATGCACCCTGTAAATTTTGTGGCTCTAGCTCCATTAATTTTTGAGATCAAGCAAAGGTCAAATTGGCCAACCCGAGCGCCACCAGAACATGCTGGGTCCCATATAGTCCCCATTTGGGCAGTTATTTGGGCCCCATCTGAGCTGCGCATATAGGGCCCAACAATTTTTGTCACATTTTTTGTGAGGTGTCGGATGAACCAGTGTATGGGCTCTGTATGGGTCCTATGTGGGCGAGTATGGGCCCTGTATGGGCCCCGTGTAGGCTGAGTGTGAGTTTTGTGAAGGTGTTATGTGGCCTCAGCATGGGGTCTGACTGGGTCTTATATGAACCCCATGTGAGTTCTGAATGGGTTTCTGTGGGTTGCATATGGGTTTTATGTGGGCCCTTAATGGCTTTCGTATGCGCTCGACATGTGGGTTCTTGGTAAAAAGTGTTATTAATTCGTAGCTGATTTTATCCTACTCGTGCTAAAGTCAGATATAGTTTGGTGGTCGCAGCAGCCTTTGCCGTAAGCTCCGTCTGGTCGGGATAGCAGCGCAAACTAGTACCGTAGCGTCATCGGCGCGTGCACAGTGCAAAACCGCTCTTAACATCGCGGTTAGGCAACCCCGCATCCCAAGATAGGCAGCATACACAAAGACTGCAAGCGAAAGTAAAACCATTTAGTCCAAAATTTGGCTTACAAATAACCACGAACTAGACAGGCGAAGAAACAAACAAATCTGATCATCTACACGAACAAAACACAAAGATGTCAGCACCGGATGTCGTGCTGGCATGTCACTTTGACGGCAGTGACATTACGAATGCCCAGCGACCAAGAAGGTCAGCTTCACGACCCCGCGGGCGTGTCGCTAACAGCTATATACACTATATATGACCCTACCCGTTTGCTCCTCACAGCTTCACTCTCAGACCTCCGCCGTCCGGGAGGTACGAAGCCGATCGAGAATGTCTGAAGTGTCATTTTCATTCGCCTCGCGGCGCCATGTATATACGTCCATCGGCCACAGCGACTTTGATGAGTCATCCCTGTAAAAGTCCACCGACAATTGGCAAAGAATTACGTGTACCGCAAGTCCGTAACTTCCGCCATCAGGTCTGAACCGTGAACACATACACGTTTGAAATCAGCATGCTCCGAGGTTATCATTAAAAGAGAAAGTCATGCCATGTGATTACCCGAATTTGTTACATAAGTAACCTTTGCTGTCAGTGCGGTTTTACTTTCCCAGTGTTTCGGCTGATCTGTCAACAGTGGACAACTGGATAACTTAACATTTACATAAAAGCGTTCTGCTAAATCGTCAGCGCATTCATCCATGCTACCATATGCATGGAATCCTATTGTCACATTTAAGTAGTTTGTACTGCAGTCCTGAGTTAAGTCTACTGGATGTGCGCATCCTGCAGATCTGAGGCTGCGGGGTTCCTTGACCGGGCCGGTAACAGTGGTATAGCAAAACCATATCCGGCTCCCGTAAGAAGAGCATCAAGTCAGTTACGAATTCCTAGTAGCTTTTGACTGATAAGCATAAGCCGTATTTTGAACTGATAAGCCGTGCATGTAAACCCCTTTAGCCCTATTGCTGTACTTATAGCGCTAGGGTGAATTCCCGTATGGGGAGGGCTTATTCGCCCTCCGCCCCTGAGATCTGGAGAACTACCCATCTGATTTCATCGAAACAAACGATAATTGATTCCTCATGACGTCAAATACATTTTGTGAGAACAAAAATAGAACATGTTGGAAGGGGTGGATGCAGGGAGCAAAGAAGTCAGAATGGGGAGGGCTATTTCTGACTTGTTTTAACTCCGCCGTTGATGGACCGATTTTGACGCAGTTGGCGTGAATCGAGAGCTAATCGATCGAACATTTCCATTGTCCATATGTTTAAAATGTCGGGAAAATTCATGGGCGCTCACGAAGAAAACATCTCTTAGGGTAAAACATCATCTCGTCTCACTCAGTACCTCGCAAGTGTGACGCAGCAATGCATCGAGACCTGTCATGATTGCTGTTGGTATTCTTCGCCGTTGGAGCGGTCGTCAGTTCAGCTGCACCCACCCCTGACCCATGGCACTCGACCCGGCGTCTGCCCTCGGGCGAAGCATTGCAGCGGATTGTCCCCATCCCAGACAACGTCAGCACCAAGCCGACACGCCACTGCCGCGCGGCCCGCACCCAGCTGGCCTCTGTGTCGCCTGCGAGCGCCCGGCCCCCTACCCCACCAGCAGCTGGGGAGACGGCCAGGGATCGGCGCATGCGCTAGCACAGGCGATCGCCCTCACGGCCGCAGAGGCGGTGTCAGGTGGCGTGCGCCAGGATACCATCGCTCTGATGGACTTATGATCGGGCAGCTAGATGTGCAGTCTGTAATGCCGAAGCTGCCAGATTAGCGCGATGACCTCCCTGCGTTGTAAGATTTCGCCATATTCGTCATGGGCGAGACTCGGCTGTCACCGAACGTCCCTGAACGTCGGCTGGATGCCAGCGGCTACCAACTGCACCGACGTGACCGACCCCGCGCCAGCCAGCTGGCCAAGGGACAGGGCGGTGGTGGGATCCTATCGCATGAGTCTCATGACGTTCTCCCTGCGCCTTGTTCTGGAAACGTCGCATTAAATCTTGAAATTGTGTGGGCGACCATTCGTACATCCAAACGAAAACGAATAGTGTTCGGGTCTGCCTATCGTCGTCCTACTAAAACGGTCTAGCAGGTCACTGCAGACCTCGATGTCCCTGAAGGTCAGATCAGTGCATGGCCACTAAACATTCCGATAGAATGATATCTGGTGATATCTGGTGATTTCAATCCCGATGTTTTCACCTTGTTCCCTGGTTCTCCAGGCAGTACATTCCAACGACTTGTCCGCATACGGCCCACACAAATGTAACTCCTTGCGTGCAGCCCATCATCCAAGCTAAATCGTTATTGGATTTGATTGTCACCAACAAGGACGACATCGTTCTAAGACGTGGTGTTACAGTTTGTCGGTGCAGTCCACATTTATACTCTGGAGTAATGCACGTGTGCCAAAGTCGAGCCGCAAACAAATGTGTTAGCACAAGACGCATCAATAGCGTCCCATTTCATGATTTTAATGCTGTGTTGACAAGCGTCACGCGGGACGACATTGTCATTCAGCGTTCGCCAAATGACAAACGGAATGCCTTCACACGCGTTTTTACTCCACTCCTTGACGCAGTGGCCGATGTCAGGACTATTAACACACGCACTGGAAGGGAATCTTTTTGTGCCCTCCCCACCTGTTCTTGAAAATCTCGAGAACGGATCGGAGCTGGTTGCTGCTACTTTGTGACATTTATGGGAATTGAATAACTCGTCGATTGACGAAAAATCGAAAGTCGGCCAGAAATCTTCCAAGTTTCAAGCGTTTGAAGTCAAGCAAACATAACGAAAACAAAGGTGGGAACATAACAAACAGTTGGGAACTTTGTGAAAAGACTACCGTTGTACCTAAGATAACCGTTTGAACACAGTCACGCAACGTCATTCAGGCATAAGTGATGGACATATTAAGACTAAAGCCAGGGTCAATAAGGGTCAGGTCAATAAAGGTCACCAAATGTCAAGGTTGAACAGCTTGTGACTTGATCCAGATTTGCTTTGCAATGTGTCGGTTTGTATGAAATATGCATTCAAAGACCCTAATAAAAACACGTTTGCGCACACTGATACGCTTACATATGCCAGTGTCAGCGAAAGTCAAGGTCAAATATCTTGTGACCTGATCCAGATTTGCTTTGCGACATGCCGATTTGCATGAAATATGCATTCAAAGACGCTAATAAAAACACGTTTGCGCACATGGATACACTTATATATACCAGGGTCATTTCGGGTCAAGGTCAACTGTTTTTTTAACGTGGTCCAGATTTACTTTGCAATATGTCGATTTGCATGAAATATGCATTGAAAAATCCTACTAAAAACACGTTGGCACACTGATACATGTATATACGTATATACATATACATACATATATAAATAAACGCTGAACGCTGAAACGCTATAAACGCTGAAAGTACCAATGTCGGCTACCTTCACTGAAAACACGCCAAAAGATGAGTATAGCGCCTTTGCTTACAGCAAACTATCATGTGTTGCTACAAATCTGATCTGCAAAAGACGAAAAAAATGACGCTTTAGGTCAATGACCCCACATGACCTTGACTCGAATCCCTATTCAAGACGCAGAATTAATGGAAATTGTCGTATTCCACGTTGTAACTCTCAAACAAACACTTCCCATTTCGTGCGAAAAGTCGTACGAAATGGCCTGCACGGGACGTGAAAGTGTCCAAACTTGACCTTTTCGACCTCATTTAACCTTGAAGATATCGACCTAGGGTCATGAAAATTTGACACAATGTATATCGCTGTGGCCCCGCCTGTCCATAGAATTTCATGTCGCTAGCTATTTCCGTTTTCAAGATGGGAGGGGGTACTTTTGTGCCCCTCTTCCAGTGCGCGTTAGTGCGAAACCCCCTTCCACTGCGCTGGTTTAACTGCGTAACCCGGACGCCCCATCAATCTCTGCTGAAACGCTGAAACCTCATTCGGCAGCGCCGCGGGGCCTTAGCGGGCGGAGCCGGCCGGGAGGCATACAAGGACCTCAACAGGCGAATGCGGACGGCTATAAGATTGATATACACTGATGCCCACGGCAAGTACATGGCCTGTTTATTTACAAACACAAATGTACGAACGCGCGCAACGGGTCATTACACAGTGCGAAGCGCAACTACATATACTTTGCATCGCATCAGCACGCAACAGCATTCGAGCCAGAACAGCTCAGGTTCGCGCAGCATTTCGGCGCACGATGAGCGTTAAGCCCGACCAGGCTCAGTTCTGAGCTCTACGCCGTCGGCAACCATTGTGTTTTCCCTCTGAATCTCGTCCGAATTTTCTGCCTGGAAATAGAGCAATATGGCGCTAATATACCAAATCTGACACATGCTGGACGTAACCCAAGTGTGCAGGCTAAACAAAGAATTGTGACTTCTTTAAAAATAGCTGGGAAAATGAGAGGGAAACAAATGGCTGGGAAAGAGGGAATAAAATTTCCACCAATGCTACGGTTCCTAACAGCACCATTAACTTTTGATTTGCATATGACAATATCAATGACGCAGGGGCACCAGGATGAATGCACAGACGCTGTGGGAGTTTCATTTCAAAATCCTGTTGGGGCAGAAAAAAATCCAGGCCCGGAGTACAGAAAATATGCTACTGAATAGCATTTATGTCTGTAACTGGGTCTGAAAGAATTTTTCATCCAGAACATCAAGATGGATCAAGACACACTGTGCCTCTGTTTGGAAAAAATGCATTTCGAATACCTGGCAAAATACACCTTTTGCAACTCATATAACCATCATAATACATGCTTTTGGATCCGAGGAGCGAGGGTTGGCAGGTCACCAGTGTCACAAACACAAAATTTTGTAGTGGAAAACAACAAAAGGCGGAGAAATGAGGTATCTGAGTACAAAAATATGAACAAGCCCCAAACCTTTCTCAGCAAAGTGGATTGCATAGAAATGAACCAGCTTCTGCAGTCTTTGCTAATGCCAGGCAGGCCAGCTGTAGTGAGAATTTGATTAGTTTGCTGGACCTTGGGCCTTTCAGCTGCTTGCCTCACCATCATAGATTGCTTCGGTCCGACAAGGCTGTTGCAATTGCAACGAACAGTCAGGCTTTAAAAAATATGGTCATTTACGTTGATGGCCCACCAGCCCAAGATTGCCTTCCTTTATACATAAAGGCCAATTACTCTATAAACCTGTTTCACTCTTCTGAATGGAATCACTACCTTCCCCACCCCCGAATACCCAGGCCACAGGAATCAGTGTTGTATTTTTCAATTCATTACAGCAGTTTTGTGATCCGCCCCCAAACTGCAAAATTGTCCTGAAAGCACATGGGCTATTTTGAAGATGGGATTGCTTGTACGATTCATAGTTTCAGGCTCTCAGGCGCTCGACAGGTTTTGGAACGAAGGCGCTGATTGGTCGAATGATGATGAGCTAGAAGCGCAGCAGGAGTGGCAAGCGAGCGAGAAATTCCTTCACTCCTTGTGTACGAGTGTGCTCTTATTTAGTCTGTTAATGACGGCGTGGTAAATGTTTGCGGAAGTGTGCATTTATCTTCGGACCGTTCGTTTACTGGCAAGGGCGGCGGAAGTTGGGGGAGGGGACAGCTGCCCCCTCCCCAACTGCGATCGGTGTGGGACAAGACCATGTTTCTGCCCCCTCCCCCATTTATGATCTTGGGGGACCTCGTAAGGAATTAAACAGAAAAGAAAACGGGGATAAAAGCGACGAGCACGTTAAAAAAAAAAACAGGAAAATGCAACTATGCAGGCAAGAAAGCAGGCGCATGGCGTGCGTGTTCTTTCAAGTCTTACTTTGTTCGGGGCCTCAGCTTTCTTCCAGTAGGGGCCTCGAACAGGTTGGACCCAAAACTGGCCATAGACCGCGAACTTACTATTTTTTAAGGAGCCTCGCGGAATGGACTCGGCTGGCCTACCCCGACACACAGTTCGGACCCTGCTAGGGGGTCCGGCTTCCATCCATTATAGGGCCTCGTGTTGGTTACACTCAAAGGTGGTCCAACGACAAGGACTCATGATTGTCAAGGGCCTCAGAATGAATGGACCGGTGTGGCCTGCGCTGAACAGGGATTCGAGCCCCGTTAGGGGGCCCTGGTTTAGGTCCGAGAGAGGGTCTCGTATCGATTACACTCAAAGGTGGTGCAGCGACCAGGACCTGCGCTGAACAGGGTTCGAACCCTGGTAGGAGGCCCCGGTTTAGGTCCGAATGAGGACCTCGTACCGGTTATCACTCAAAAGCAAAACAGGGCCCGGGAACGTACAGTTTTTCGAGAGGCCTCATAGAATGGACCCAGGGGTCTTCGCTAAACTAGTCCGAGTCTTGGGGGGGGGGGGCACCCCAGCATCCGTCCGTAAGAGGGCCTAGCGCGAGTTACGCTCAAAAGTGATCCAGAGACCGGAAACTTACAGCTTTCAAGGGGCTTCGCGGAATGTACCCGGCAGGCCTCTGACAGAGTTCGGACCATGTTAGGGGGCCACGACTTCCATCCGAGAGACGATATCTTGTCGATTATTCTCAGAAGTGGCCCAGAGACCAGGAACTGACAATTATTAAAGGGCCTCACAGAATGGACTTGGATTGCCTGCGTTGAGGTAAGGTTCGGATCTTGGAGGGTGTCCCAGCTCCCGTCCGTAAGAGGGCCTCGTGCCAATCTTACTCAAAAGCGACCAAGAAACTGGTGGATATAAATTTTTAGAGGGGCCTACAGAATAAATCCGGGTGATCTGCGCTGAACCGGAATCAACCCCGCCCTGCTAGAGGGCCCCGGCTTCCGTTTACCGATTACACCTAAAGTTAGCCTAGAGACCGGGAATCTTATATTGTTAGGAGCCTCACAGAATGGTCCTGGGTGGCTTGGGCCCATTCTCTCACTAAATCGTTGCCTCGACCCTGTCTCGGGGCCTCTGCTTCCGTCCGGAGGAGTGTCTGGTTAGTTGTTGGTTAATTAACGACGTTCTGAACCAAAAGTGGAGATGTGGACATGTGAAAAGGCTGTGAAAAGGCCAGGAGTTCACGGTGGGACCAATCTGAGCCACACCTGCTGAGTTTAGATGTTGAATGCCAGAGTTCTCAGAACCCACGACTGGATCGTAAACTTACCCTGCCCGGTAGGGAGAAATACGACTTCCATGAAGTGAAACATGGACTTTTTTGGGATGAGGGTCCGTTGCAAGAAAGGGGCCTCTCAAGATCCAGGGGCCTCGAAATTTTGCTTTCCCCTCATGGTCAAATAAGATCCGCCGCCACTGTCTGCTCGTGAGCAGGGCCGCTCTCATCGTGCAGCACAGTGCAGTCTTCACATGTAAGGGCTGAGGAACCGACCCCGACCTCACGCCGGGTTTCGACCGGAGATATGCGGGGTCGTCTCGTCAGTCGTAAATACAGCGTAGAGTGGTGAGAACGAACGTGAACCAAGCGAGGGAAGACTTATAGTTACGCGTACTGGACGAAGCAAATTTAAACTTAGGTTTGTACCACAGACTGTAGCTTTTGTTTCAGCAAAAGTCAGCAAGTATACCATTTTCCAAACCTAAAGAAGATAAGTGGGTGGGTGTGCGGACTTCATTTGGAAAAAACCTCTCCGCAAGTTACCTGATGTACGTCACCAAGCGACGTCGTAGAAGTAAGCTAACGGTCACCGGTCCATTTCGCACCGGCTGCGTTAAGATTACGATATTGAGGAAAACTATACTTACAACGCAGAATATGTAGTCTTGTTACGTAAAAAAGGCATTCCCGACATGTAAAGATTATAATTTCCATGGAAACAGCATTTCAGTAATGCACCGCTCTCCCCTTACTGCCGTCTGAGACGCCATTTACGTTATTGTCCCATCAAAAGTAGAGATGGGTTGTAATGCTCAGTCCTGTTCACTGGGTGGTATCGATATATAAGACCATTAACTTACATGTTCCCTAATCAAACTGAATAAATAATTAACAAGATAGGGGAACAGAATGCAATAGATACATTATGTTAGTGGGAATTTAATATCGAAAAAGGCTGAAATGGCAATCCGATGTAGCAGTGAAATGATCCAAAAGTATAGATATAGAATGAACCGGAAATATAAGTAAAATATTAAGACATGCAATTTTAATAAAAAATGGTATGGAAATGTAAAATGGAAAAGTGAAAAAATGTTTAATTAATAAAAAATAGAAAATAAAAAAACATTCTTAATTACTAAACAGAAAATAAAATAAAAAAATACCTGAAAGATATCAAATACAGGAAGCTATATTTTCCCGCGCAAACGTCGTTGTCAGCTCGTTACTGCGGTCTCACGAGCAGTCATTAACTTATCGTGCTTTATTCCGATACCATTTGACATTTCGTCCATTATCTTGAGAAAAAATGGACATCGAGAGCGTGAAAAGTTTCGAGAGACTTGTAAAATTACAGCAGGAGCTGGAAGACCAGGACGGTGTAATCCAATACCTCCGAAATAATAGCTTAGTTCGAGCAACTGGACCAAACTGTTGCGCCGGCAGCATGGTGGAATCTACATACACCCGTGACAAGGTGTACGGCAAAAGGTGGAGGTGCAGAAAATGCAGGAAAGTACAACATCTCTTTCACGGAAGTTTTTTCCAGACATCAAAAGTGAGTCCCTTCATGGTGCTTAAAATGGCATTTTTGTACCTTCAACAAGTAAACCAAACCCTGATGAAATCCATTATTGAAGATCCTCCGCACAACCTTACGACGTCCGACTGGCTTCAGTTTGTCCGTGATGTGATGTCAAAGGACATCGTCGACAGCCTACAGGGCCAAAAAATGGGGGGACAAGGAAAGTTGATTGTCGTGGACGAAACAGTTATCTCCAAACGAAAATATAATCGTGGCCGCCCCCTGTCTACTGAGCAGTGCTGGGTTCTCGGCATTTATGATGTTGAACAAAAGGTCGGAATTCTCCAACACATCCAGAACCGAAGTCGGGATGAAATAATACCAATCGTACAAAATAATGTCGAGCAGCAGTCGACAATATTCACTGACGAGCACCGTACGTACCAGATTCTCGGCGCACTCGGCTACGAACACAAAACTGTCAATCACAGCAGGTGCTTCAAGGCTCCAGATGGAACCCATACTAATCATGTAGAGGGCTACTTTAGCCGTGTCAAGAAGTTTCTTCGCAAGAGGAACGTCAAAAAGATGGACAAGATCCCCAGCTACCTAAACGAATTTATGTGGATCGAACGTCACCGCCAAAACCTGTGGCCTTCCTTCGTCCGTGCTCTTCGCCGTCAGTACAACTTCAACTGAAGGTAAGAAACCAACCTAACCTAACCTAACCTAACCTAACCTAAACTTTACCAATCTAACCCAACAAAACCTAACCTAACTTAACCTTACCAACCTAAACTAACCTAACCTAACCTAAGCTAACCTAACCTAACCTAACCTAACCTAACCTAACCTAACCTAACCTAACCTAACCAACCTAATCATACCAACCTAACTTAACGAAACCTAACCTAACCTAACCTAACCTTACCAACCTAACCTAACAAAACCTAACCTAACCTAACCTAACCTAGCCTTACCAACCTAACCTAACAAAACCTAACCTAACCTAACCTAACCTTACCAACCTAACCTAACAAAACCTAACCTAACCTAACCTAACCTAACCTAACCTTACCAACCTAACCTAACCTAGCCTAACCTAACCTAGCCTAACCTAACCTAACCAACCTAACCTAACCTAACCTAACCTAACCTAACCTCACCAACCTAACCTAACCTAACCTAACCTAACCTAACCTTACCAACCTAACCTAATCTACCTTAAGTGCTGGAAAGAGCCAAGACCAATCGCACCCTTCATCGGCCTGTGACCTCTAGTATCTTATACCGCGCTTCGGCCGCGGTATAAGATAGCCTTACGCCCCATAAACAGTGTTAATCCCAGTTAATGGAAGGTGCCAGAATATCCCAGTTCACCCATCCCGCTGGTTTAGTGTGGAAAACCAGTCTACAATTCCTATAGTTTTACGGCCACCGCCAGGCCACCGATAGCACCGGTAGCAATTACCGGTCCGATATGTAAAAGCCCCCTGAAGCTCCCTGTTCCGATGTAGAAAATAAGTCCCACCCAAACCCCCCTGTTCCCAGAGTTTATCCCCTGATGTACATACTATTATCGCAGCATACTGCATTCACATATAGCATGGCCGCCGCCCGGTCACCGATAACATCGGTAGTAATCACCGGTCCGGAAAAGCTCCTGTTCCGATATAGAAAATTAACCCCACCCAAATCCCCTATTCCCAGCGTTTATCCCGTATTGGACATACCAATATCGTCGAACACAGCATTCACATATTGCACGGCCACCGCCTGGCTACCGATAACACCGATACCAATCACCGGTCCGGAAAAGCCCCTGTCTCGATATACAAGATTAACCCCACCCAAACCCCCCGTTCCCAGTGTTTATCCCGTATTGGACATACCAATATCGTTGAACACAGCATTCACACATAGCACGGCCACCGCCTAGCCACCGATAACACCGTTAGCAGTCACTGGTCCGATACGAAAAAAACTCTCTAAAGCCCCCTGTTGCGATAAAGAAAAATAACCCCACCCAAAACCCCCTGTTCCCAACGTTTTTCCCGTATTGGACATGCCATTATGGCGGAAAACAGTATTCACATAACAAACAACATCCACTTTCCATCTGTAATACACCATCTCTATATCTAATTACCGACAATGACACAACAGATCAGCTGATTATTGCCTGCTGACGTCACAGTCAGTCGTCTAATAACAATCGGTGGTACGCGGAGTCTTCGTCTTATATGAGCAACATTTGTCGCGAAAGCTGTCATGTAAAATAACCAAGCTGACTCTTAGGTACGTGTTAGGCACAACAAAGTATTATCCGGCGCCTTCGCGCCAGTTAAGCTGCCACGTGCACAACATGTGAAGGGAGCGTGAAGGAAATACTGAACCTCGCGGATGAATACTGGCCAACCTGGCCAGGAATCTGTCAATTTTTCATATGCCCGTGTAAACGCGGCTAGAGCCCGGTGCGTGTCAGGCACTGGGTTCGAGTCCCTGTGTTCGGGCACCTGTGTTTGACCAGAGACCGAAAGGGTCAGCCGGTCACGGAACGGCTGTGTCAGGGAATTGCGCACGACAAAGATCCTCGCGCCATCTGGCTGGGCGCATGGGACAAAATGACTCCATATTTTGGAGCACTTGGGTGGCGAGGTCGACAGGAGCATAGCAACATCCATAAAAATGGGAGTCGGGCGGCCAGAGGCGTTTTTCCCCATAGGGCTAATATTACATTTTCCCAAAAGCGGGGGGGGGGGGGGGCTTGGTCCCTCGGCCTCCCTGTGTTCCTTCGCCTATGCAGGTCCGAGTCCAGCAACAACCTCAGCTTAGTATGGACGCTGATCCCAACGCCACCGACTCTGAATATGATATCCAGTTACCAATAGTTCCTCATGCAGAAAACTCCCCTTCTTTTCCTGTTAACTGGACCCGCCTATGGGCATTTATCATGCGTATCAACATGCCCTCTTATCTTCTCAATTATCAACATGCCCTCTTATGCGTATAAGAGGGCATGTTGCACATATGGAAATGTTTTCCGAACGGAAATAAGCCTGCCAGACTCAAAATATGTTGCTGAATGAATTAACCCGCGCCCCACGGGCGGATTTCAACATCGTCCTTTAAGGGCCTTTGGTGATGGTAAAAAATCGGCTCGCGCAGCGCGCTAAAATTAGCGGTGCCTTTTGTTACTTCCTTTCTGCATGTCCTGTATAATTTCAAACTTTCGATCCTGTCAGGTCACTAACCTAAGTCACGTAAAAGGGGTCAACCTCATTTTTTTAAATCTTCTGCAAACCATGTCGTGCTATCGATCAACCTAGCACTTTCAAGGATAGTAGTCAAGGACATTCCTAAGAATTGTGCTGCCTCAAGTTTGTTGTTAATGTCAAGGTTAATGCCCTGAGGTGAGCCCAATTTCGGCCCCATTTATTTATTTTCTATTTTATTGTTTTTATTTTTATTTTTTTATCACTTTGTTGTTTTTATTATTTTACAATTTATTTTCTTATTTATTTATTCATTTATTTCTGTCACTTTTGGATCGTTTCTTCGGCTCGCTGGTGTCTTAAAAGCATTCCTAGGCCAAGGAAGTCACTAAATACCACAAACCTTGGTGACACGTATGAAGGGTCATGGGATCAGGTCAGGACGCATTTGGAGCGAACTAGCAGAAATGAGACTAACTTTTGAATAAGACTTACTAAACAGAAATGAGACTAACTAAATTTTGATAAACCTTGGGGTGCAAATGGGCAATGAAGTCGATTCTGCAGTCCAAAGTTGCATCACGACGCCTCCAACGTGTAGAATGACCGTAGGTCTTCTGAGGTCATGCGAGGTCACCGTGGTAGAAGCCGAAATGCATTCCTGGTGCCTGAAATGCATTTTTGGGCCAAGGAAGCCACTAAACACGACAAACAGTGTTGACCCACGTGAAGGGTCATGGTGTCAGGCCAAGTCGCATTTGGAGAAAACCGGAAAAAGGAGTCTAAATCCTTTCTTGATGATTTCTGGAGTAAAAATAGGCACTGAAGTCGATTTTGCAGTCCAAAATTGCACCAAGGCGCTTCCACTGCCGTGAAATGTCTTATCATGTATCCCAATGTCATGCGATCTCACCGTTGTTAAAAGCTGAGTTCATATTCAGATGCTCTCTGGTTTATTTCATGAGTCATTGGCAGCTCTGGGCATAAAAAGATAAAACCCAAGCGTGCATGAAATCCGGTCATGATTTTACACCAGGTCAGGTCATATGATCGACCTGTTGTAACACCTTATTTATGACGGTTGTAGAATCCAATGGGTTTCAGTCTGAAGGTACTTCATACCCCTTTTTACACTGTTACTGGTCCTCGAATGAACACGAAATAAAGCAACGAAAACGGCTGAATGTTACATAAAATCACAAGATCAAGTCAGGTGACGTCGGGTCATTAGCGTTCTAGTCCGCCGGCATTTCAATAATGTTCGTGAAAATCACTGGGACGGTTTTGGAAGGATACAAGGGACGCAGTTTGCCAGCGACGTTCAAAAACCTTACAAATATAGCGAAATGAAAAAAATCATATTATGTCCGGCCACCTGATACATTATATGATTATATGCACGACAAAAAATATGTCACAGTAATGTACATTTCATGGGCGTTCCAATGGCATGCTCAGAATAGCTGATTAGGGGCGGAACTAAGCTCTTCTCATAAATCGTACTTCTTACGTATGTGAATAAAAAAATGCATTACTTTTCATTTTTTTCTAATTGTTGAGTGCTTTGGAACGTACTTATGCGCTTTTGATCATATAAGTTTCACCTTATATGATCAAAGTCCATTTCGAAAAATTGCATTACTTTTCATTTTTAAGTAGTGGGGCGTTTTGGAACGCACTCATGAACTTTTGATCATATAAGTTTCAACTTATGACGAGCTTTTTCATCATGTAAGTTTCATTTCTCTCCAGCGTTGCGTGAGCGAGATAGAGGGCGAACGTCGAAGCACCCCCTCCCCTGGCCCCGGCCGCCCGTCAGGGTATCGGTTGGGTGCTGGTCAATATTTACCAGTTTTCTATTTTCCCGGTCTGCTTGAGTTGCGTGTCCACAAAAAAACACATTTGATAACATTATGTGCTTCCATACAGAAATCATGGACTTTTCCCCCTTAGCACGACAAATGTCAACTTCGCCATCAGAGCGAGTATTTAGTTTCCCAGTCATTTCTCATTCACTACTACGCGTCATGTAAAATTTGCGGTATAGGATTCGTTGAATAAATACGTCGCCAAATAGGGCTTATAGTCGCAAAAAGTGGGGTGCCGCCTACCATTACTGGAACCCCCATTCTCAAAACGGGATTGCCACGGCACCCACGGACTCACCTCGCCCTAATCCTACGCCTATGTTGCCCAGCCAATATACCTATAAGATAAATTCTTTCCGATTGTACATCCGACTGCCCCCTATGAACGCTGAAACGAAGCGAAACTCTTTACCTACAGGTGTGTGGTCTGTGGGCAAGCTCACCAATGAGAGGAAATAATTTTTATTTGCAATGGCGGATACAAGTATTCCAGGTTCCGACATTTCGGCCATAGCCCCTCCCATACGTGGAAGGAGCGACTGCCAGGGCCAATGTTTTTTGTTTTGTCCACGTTCCACTAAAATTTCCCTGCATCTTTTTTCGAATTTCCTGAAATGCCGCGGGAGAATCGTTGCAAAACGCCTGGGTACCATTACCATTACGCCAGACGACGAAAAGAAAAGCAAAGAAGCGGACTAAATGAAAGGCGATGGTTTCTGGTCTCGCATACCCGAAGTTAACGCTCGCACAGGTGTCCGGTAAAATATAACGCACTGGGATGGGGAGAGAGGCCAATTTGGTTTCCCTACGATCTCAAAAACCGATCTAGTTAGAACCACCATATTTACAGGGTAGATGTAGCTACAGTGTAACTGTCTTGTGTAGGAATTTGACATTTGTGGAGTGTGACATTGTAGGCTAAATGAGGTTAAAGAGTTAAATTCGGCACGTTTCGCCATCTTTCCGCTTGTACCGCGAAAACAGTAGACCACATTGCTATAGGTTTGTCATATAGAGCTTAGAGTATTTATTAGAAGAGAGAGAGAGAGTTTATTCTACAGAGTCGTTTTTGCAAGGCACACAAAACTGAAATAGTTGGCACATCATATATGACCTTTGGTTCATTACTTACACGCACGAAGTAGTACTGCATCTCAACTTAGCCAAATAGCTATAATTTCACAAACTGTCATGTGCAATGTTTTGAGGTTCACGCACTGCAGGGACTCATGCGGCCTGACTCATAAGACCCCTGTCACTTACCAACGTCCAGCAGGCATCTCCAATATCCAGCACAGACTGTTTTGCACAGCTGCATGCAATCACACAGCACATTCCCACTCCACCTAGTTTCACAATCCAAAATGTGTATTAACAGCACAAAACATGACTATCCGCAAAACGTAAATACAGGGCCCCAGGCGGCTTTTCCTTAGCCATCAAGCTTATTCCCATCTACCCAATAAACCTCACATCCTGCCTTATCCTTGCTCCCATTATCCATCCTCTTCCATCCACTATAAATTCCACTTCTGGTTTGAATCGCGACGGTACGTTAATAGTCTCGATGTCAAGAGAATATGCCTGCATGTCAGTAAACAAATGAATAAATGACATTCAGTCACCATCATCACTTTTCCAGCGACACTAGCCAAAACTAACATCGCGCGAGGAATCAGCGATGTTAGTGGCAGCGAATCAGCTGCGATTTGATCTGTAACATCCCTTTACAGATCAAATCGCAGCTGATCCCGAACTCCAAACCAACTCCAAACCACTCCGATCCCGAAATCCAAGCGCGCGAAGCCTCTCTAGGAGAATGGCAGCACACCCGTCTTCCTTGTCATCGGCGATCGTTGGCCGTGAAGGAACTGGGGACGCCGCTGCCCTCTGCTTGCCTAGTTGGCGAGCTGCCCTGTGCACCACCTCTGTCGCTGGTCGCCGCCAGATCCGCGGCCAAGTCCGTTAGATCTGGGTGGGGGTTGAAGCGCGTGGGCAACGTCTGCTGGCGCGTGCCTCCGCTGGCTAGCAACTCGCGCTCCTTAGAATTGCGCCACTTCATGCGCCGATTCTGGAACCAAACTTTGACCTGGCGAACAAAAAGGAGTGTCGGGAGCTAGACAGACTGCCAAGTTTTTAGTAACGTTGGATAATTCCTCCTGCAAACACATCGCTGAAGGAAAACAGACAACAACGACGAGGTATCGCGCGCGATGACTGAGCTGATGAATTTCTGGAAATGAAATTCATGCAACTACTATGCCGCCAAATGCAATGAAATTTCGGAATACGACAAGCTTGGAGCTGCTGCTAGGCCACAAACTTCGGAGGGAAACATGACTGAGTTGAACAGCATTAGGTCGCATTATCCATCCGATCAGAAATCTGTAGACCAAGACCTGGCTGGCCGTTGGCTGCCAGCCGCCGCCGGCCGCTCGGGCTACCTGCGAGTCCTTCAGGCCGAGCCGCTCTGCCAGTCGGCGCCGCTCCGGTTTGCTGATGTACTTCTGCGCCTGGAACCGCCGCTCCAGCCCAAGCCGCTGCGAGTCAGAGAACACGGCCCTGCGCAGGACGCCGCACCGCGGCTTCCCTGCGGCAGACGATGGTTTGGGGTCAGCCGCGTCTCAGCTCTGTCTCAGCGCTGTCCGCTCTGGGCGCCGGCACAGGGCCCGCACAAATTTTATTGGGTGGAAAACTGAGTTTCTTTCACGGACTGGTAAATACAACGTTGCAAAAAGTGCCATGCTCCATCAATTTGGACTTTCCATGAGTGCAAGACAAAGGCATTGAATTGGGCGTTATTTCACGTTCTGTGCTGTCCTTAGGTTCCACAGATGATCCCGCGCTCTCCAACCGTGCGTTGTGCAGGAAAGATTGGTTTTTGCGACACTTTTCTTATCGTTGTATCGGAAATACGATAATGCCTCGTTCGTCATTGAAAAAGCTCCCATAATGAGTAATGGGAACGAAAGGACCCAGCCGACCACGGCAGTTGCTCCGAGCGCATGGTGAGCTCTCTTGCTACCTTTGATAGACGTATAGGATATATGAAGGATATACCTGGAGCAAACGAACAACACTTCGAGATCATTGTTGCAGGGTTACCTCTGGGAACAGCAGTCTAGAATGGTAGCGACTCAGTTAAAGGAGCCAACCCAGTAGCCATCACGCGACAGTCAAGCTTGGGGGACACTGAAATGGACGGACAACTTACAATTCATTACATCAGAACGTTGGCGGGAAATATTTGGTTAATTTACCGAAAGTTCATTTACTAAAAGTACAAGCATTTACACGTTTTTCCAGAAATCAATGAGTTTCAAAAACCTCAGCAGCACTTTTTTCGATCAGCCAAATCTGTGTATGAAAAGTTGACCAGAGTAGTTAATTCTGTCCAGTTGGGACACCAATCCACTATCCTCTCCCGGTGCATTTTTTCCCAGCCGCTTTTTGCGAGCGCTTTTTAGCGGCGAAGTTGATCCGGGCTTCACCAGCTCCGCCTATCATTGCCCGCCGGTTGCGTGGCCGCAGATGCACCGGGAGGCAGGCGCACGTAGGAGCGCCCTGCTGCGGCGATGAACCCCTGTCGACGGCAGAGCTGCAGGTGGTACTCACGAGCAGACCCAAAAAAAGATCCCAGGATCGGATCCCTAAGATACGGATGCAAGACCTCTGGGATCTGGGGTCTTTCTTTAATTTTGTTGAAGGATCTTCTGGGATTTGGGATTTTCGTTAATTGTGCTGAAGGATCTTTTAGGATCTGGGATCTTTTTTTAATTTTGTTAAAGGATTTACGAGATCTGGGATCTTTTTAAATTTTGTCGAGAGATCTTCTAGGGTCTTGGACCTTTTCCAAGATCCTGGAAGATCCAGGGATCAGAAGATCCAAGGGCTTCAGGCATATGTCTGGATGCCATACTCTCCCTTCCTTAGACTGGTAATCAAATCATAGCCCATAAGTAGGTAACAGATGTGTGCAATATCAGCTCTGAGCATTGAATGTATTATGAGTTTACAGTATTAGTAGTACTATGAGGTTTTTGCTTTATCAGTGATACGTTAATCCTCATTAATGATTCATACTGGTTAATGCCTCCATCTTATGTTACTTCCTTACTTTACTGTATCAAGAAAGTTGTAATGACAGTGATATAGTTGAGTCAAATCCCCATTTGATTAGTAACAAAGCAGGCATTTGCAACCCTGAAGAAAAGTTGTGGTAAGAAATAACTTTGTCGGATATGTGCCTTGTTTATTGAAGAAAAGCCCTCTTAATTTACCAGTTACATGCCCCACATCCTGTAACTTTTGTGGCCTGCCAAGCTCTACATCAGATTACATGATAACAAAATTCAATCTTGTTCTCATTACAGACATTTCCATATCTCCCTGTCAGTTATCGAGTTCAGAAAACATGATCATTAGACTTGGAATACAACACTGCAGTTTCACTGCATGTAGCTAGTGCCAAAAGGAGTGAGCATTTGCTCACCATACAGCACAGTGAATAATTACCAGGGGTATCGAGTTGTATACTTTTGTGAAGACCCTACACCATGTTTGTTTGCCCCCCCCCCCCCTTAATGTTGTTCTGGGCCCGCCCAATATTTCCTGCCAGTTTTAACAAGGGAAATAGTACTAATGAAAAAATGGCTTCCATAGCTAAGAGGCTGATGAAAATTATGGAATAAAGCATAAAATGATAATCTATCTTTCTATTAATATATATGTATATATATATAACATATGTATGTACATATGCATATACTTATATACACATGGAAACATATGCAATTCGCATTTCATAAATAGTAGCAAAAAACCCTTAAATTTCCATTGGTCAAAATAGTGCGTTAAATCCATTGACAAACTCACACTTTGGATAACGTTAGCTTGTCGGGTTCTCGGTTGGCCCCCGCCACTTCCTTTACACAAAACGATTCCCCTGATTATTATTCCATTTCATAAAGAAGAACTTCTCCACTTCTGGATGCACCGTCATTCCTTTAGTTCAGTGGCAGCTACAAACCCTGCCAATGCGTGCATTGGCACGGTTTGTAGCTGCCAATGCACGCCTTGGCAAAACTACAAAGGCTGACATTCAGCGCACGAGCGAAGTTCGTTGATATTCAAAACTGTGCGAATATAATCAGTGAACCAAAACCAACTTCGATTTCGGTTTTTGCGACGGTTCTCGATGAGGATTAAAGTATACTGAACTGTATATTTATTAGGCCATTCAATAATTTAATAATTCAAAATGGCCATTTTGCTGTGAGCTTTGTATCTCAAAGCTCATGACATTTATGAACTTGAATAATAATCAGCGTTCCAATCTGATAGATGAACAGGGTCCTAGGTTACGACAGTGCGTAAGTATGATGAACTGTCTGGACTCTGAAACTTCATGATCAGGCATGTGTTTGGATTTTTCATTGACCTTCCAGAATCCATGATGTACCCAACATTTTACATAAATTATTCTCATGGTGTGTAAATCATGTCAAAGGTTCTGCCAAAATCTAATAGATTTGCTTCATCTAAGACCTGCAACTTCTTGTGAGACCTGGGATTATTTTTTTATTTTGGGATCTTGGATCTTTCTTTAATTTTTGTCGAATGATCTTTTGAGATCTAGGACCTTTTTTAGAATTTTGTCAAAGGAATTTCAGGAATCTTGGATCCTTTTGAAATTTTGTTGAGGGACCTGATGAGACCTGGGGCTTCTTCAAAATTTTTGTGAAGGGTATTCTAGAATCTGGGATTTCTCTTAAATTTTTAGTGAAGGATATTGTAGTATTCAGGAACCTTTTTTAATTCCGCTGAAAGATCTTTTTGGATGTTGGATGTTTTTCTACGATCCAGGCACATGTCTGTTCAAGAATCATGTTTTATCCGTCTGAATGGAAGCAAGGCCCAGAAATCTACCACCCTGCGAATAGTTATCACAGGTTGATTCTGATGGATGACGTATGCCATAATATTTCAAAATCAATGTGGAAAGTTTCCGATGTCTTAGGCTGTACGCAACGCACCTCGGACTGGCTTTTCAAGCATTTGAGGAAGCAAAAAACTGTAATCTGGAAACTGCAGGGAGCCAAGCAGTCAAGGAATTTCTTATACTTACAAATGTAAGATTTAGAAATGTATAAAGTAAATAGCGAGCGGTGTGGTCTGAAAGTTTCCTCTAGATGGCTCTTTCATTATCTTAGGAAACAGTGAACACAACAGCCAGCAAATTTCACCATTGCAGTTTAAAATGATAGCTTACGGTACGTGGAACACGGTGACAGGCTACGTCAAACCACTGAATCACGATGTCATCCCTGGAGGCTTCGAGAGCGTGTTTCTGCAGTTTACTGCATTATATGTACATGCTATGGAAAGCAAGCCTGTGTCCCACCCCCTTGTTACAAGTCCAATAAAATGCTAGGAACCAATAAAGGATCCATATCTTATGAAATATAGATCCTTATCTATCCACTTACGAAAATTAACACGGTCTGTGTATTTTGCGAATGGACGAAGGTATTTAATCGTCAGATGGCTTGTAATAACCTCGGCTTCATACTGGCTTTTTTGCTCGATCCTTTCATGTACGCTAAGACATGAGACACATTGGAATCGGGAAACATGTACAGAGTACAGGGATAAATTGTATACCTTGGCGAAATTGATATGACCTAGAGTGACACATTGCAGTCACGCTAAACAACAAAGCATAATGATAATGAAAAGGTTATGGTTACCGGAGGGCTTAATGAAAGGAAAACTATTCAGATACCTCTGAAGACATCCCTTAAGAATTTTTGAGGAGAAGCGGACGTCTGCACAGATTCAACCGACATTCGGCCAGCAATGCCTCAATGCAAGTACGACGCATATCCGACAAATGACATACCCTGTTCATAACAACCGATGAGAATTGTGACATCAGCTACCCATGATATTTTATAAATTCATCGCTTCGCCCAAGTGTGCGTGGTCCCGTGCGTGGTCCCGCCTTAGCATTCACGTCCAGTGTAGGTGAATGGTGGGTTGCGAAGAGTGTGACGCCATGAGAGCAAGGGAAACTTGATATTTCTTACCCAGCAAACGTGTAAAAGGTCGAAAGAAGCAACCCCAGAAACGTTTGAAAAACAAAACTGTTGATACAATGGCATGGATATGATATAAATTGGAGATTCAGCGCTTGCCGGAAGCTTCCACGCACAGTTCCGTGATGCCGGAGTGAACTCACGTTCAGGACTCCAGGACTAAGAAAAAACGCTGCCTTGTTCCCTGCGACTGCATTGCAGACGCGATGTGCTACGCCTGGTAACGTCCCTCCGGGGTTTCAACGGGTAGCAAGACTAGCAAGGGTGCCCCAGTACCTGGGAGAAAGTGGCCGATCATAGTTTCAGAAAACCTCCGACTCTCCGACTCCGGCTGGGGCAAAAATCGAGCGCACAACTTCAAGCCGCGTGATTTATGCCAAAATTGTTTATATCTGCGATTTAGGCCGGAAGACAGTCAAGGCTCCATTGACTTTTGTCAAAGAAAATGTTGCCGTTTTCTGGACCTTTGTCCCCAGGGACCGAATCGGCGCCCTAGGCCAAAGCTCGCCTCAGACCGGAAAGAACATGCGCGTCTTGAAAGGGTGCTGCAATACCTGAATGGGGGCCATTAGACCTGAAAATACGCCCCTCAGTTCTTGAAGACCCACAGCTAAAATGGTGCCCGTTTGAATTTGTTGGGCCCCGCCCTTTGCCAAGTACTAAATACGCCACTGCAACGCAAGCTTCACATTTTCCGTTTGTCATTTGCTCGCACAATCCTATCAAGATCGGCGAGATCGTCTGTCATGTGATGAACCGCCATCTTGCAAACGCGGGCAACCAAAGCCCTTAGCTCGAGCATGTGATACAAAATGAGCTGTTCCGGCGATACAATGGTAACGTTACTTTGGTTGGGTCATATACAGTATGCATTAAACATGAATATTATGCATGTTTTTCGGCAAACACAACATATAGCCAAACCATTCAGATAATGACAGCGTCGAAAAGAGAAACAAAAGGCATCGAAAGGCGTAAAAGAAATCGAGAAGCATTTCATGAACTTCTGTAAATTTGAATGCGTTGCGTAGAACCAGAATGAAGATCGAGTAAACGTCAGGAAAATGACAGTGTAACCTGTCGTACACTAGTGCTCATACGAAGCGACATTAAATTAGAAATGCGGGGGGACGGGTAAAATTTACCTTTTATAAATTCCCGGCAGGCCGGCACGAGAAGCGGATGCAGAGTTGTACCGAGACCAAACCAGTGCAGTGGAATAGGAGTCGTCATAGACTCGGACAGTTTTGTTCTGCTTGACGTTCGAAATAGTCCTGAAACGAGGTAGCCATATCTGTGCGGAGTATATGCAGACGTATAGAACACCTCGACAGGATGATGCCTTTCCGCATGGAAAGGAGGTAACACAAGGGATAAGATTCATGTCTGCCAGACGCTCATTAATTTCGTATGTTTCAGTTATCCCTCTTCAGTTGCCACTGTCGAGACAATATTTATAACCCTTAAATTGCTAATACGTGTGGTAAAATAGTCTAAAGTAAAACTATCTTTCAGCCTTCTAACATTTCGAATCCATATTGTGTTGGACCACTTTTGCGAACGTCATATGTGTTATGTTGTCGTAAATAATTGTGAAAAAATTAACCCTCGCCAGACGTGTGAGATTTTCACTTGCACCGATGGCGATGGAGGGAGTGTTAGGCACCTCCTCACCATTTGGCCCCTAATTGGGCTAGGGCCTGGAGACCAAAAGTAATCGATAGCTATATGCCCAAGGAATCCAACGTATCTGGTATCTGGTATTTGGACCCTGTCAGGTCAATTAGTGACCTCTTGGGTCAAGTCAGACGTTATGCTCGAAAACTGTCAGCCAGTTTTCCGGCAATTAAAAACGACAACTTTGCGGCAAAATAGGCTTAAAATGGGCTCCTTTGTCATACGCAAAGCCAAAAATTACTATAAGAACATTCAAATGCGAAAAAGGTCATCTTGGGTCATGGTCGTCGCTTGACCTTGAAAAGGCCAGTGGCCTATCGAAAGTAACCTGTTCGTATGTAGACTACCATTTTGAAGCGATTTCATGACTGTCATCTGCCGTTTAGGCACGCCTATCGCCCCAAAACAAACCGACATTTGACTCAAAAATTGCTCCACAAGCCCTCTGTAATGACGTCACGTCTCGGTGGCCTGAGATGGCCTGGCCTGGGATCACTTTTTCCGAAAATATGTGCAATAAATGTTTCGCAGGCCGTACGAAATTTCACGCAGCTCTCGTGCGCCGTTTTGCCGTGATCCCGAAAACACTGCTTGCAGGGTAGCATCCACCCCTTTCGTCCGGCGGGGATTAATTCTTACCCGAATTTGACCCCGGGTCGTCATTTTCTGCTTTGCCCAGGATGGCGTTGACTCCAAACTTGAGCGCCGGCGGACCGGTGGGTTGCGCCCTGAGCTCGGGTCGTCCCTGGGGCGAGGTCGGCCGAGCTGTCGGACGGGAGACCGTCGAGGTCTTGGTCCACTGTTGCTGCTGGCAGCCGGGCGTCGTCAAACCAACCTGAGTACGGTCCGGGTCTCTCGGCCAGGCCATGAGCGAAGACGACGACGACGACGACGCCGCGGGGTGAGCCGAGTGCATCAAGACGCCGGGCCGCACGCCACGCGGGATTCCGTCCCCTTCGAGGCCTCGCGTCGACTCTTTTCGTGTGACAGCAGGCCCGCTCACGCTGAGCCTATGACCTCGTGCATGTGCTGTGTTCGTCGTCTAGCAACAGGCTGCATCAAAGCCACCCGTGTCGCCAACGTGACGATTCCGGCGAATGATGTCCCGCCTCTCCGCCAATGATCGCGACGCCGGGTATTTGGCGTGCGTTGATTGGTCATTTGCCGGCTCGGTTTTTGGTATGTCCAGGCTAGGCCAAGCAATGGCGCTGCTGAAAGGGGGAGGGGCCGGGGGCCCGCCCTCCCGAAGGCTCGCATTTTTTTGTGGTAACCGTTGCACGTCATCTTCCTAGCAGAGGGTCTTCGTATGATTTCAGTACACTGATCTCCCCCCCCTTAAGAAAATCCTGACTGCGCCCCTGAAGCCAAGCATAACTTGTCGCAAACATTTTATCCCTGGAGAATCGTTGCAAACATATTGCTAGGAATTAAAAACCTAGCGTTCTCCAAACCACCCTATCTGGCATGGATGGGACTCTAATGTAAGTTGGGGATGCATGTGCGTTCCCATTCAGGGACATTAAGTGTTGCACTTATGACGCCGCAAGGAAGGAATGACATTACAAATGACATTTTTTTTTTTTTTTTACATTTCCGATGTTCTTTTTTGGTAAGTTTCGCTGCTGCCACGACACAAAAAATGGCTGTCGTGCAAGGATCTGACTACACTTTTGTTGTGAATGTAAAATGATATGTTGGGAAACGGACACTCGAGTGAACATCAAGGACCCGTCAAATGTACATCGGGCGAAATTCAGAGTAACCTTGTGGGTCAATGTCTAATCGTTGAACAAGAGATGAATGCTCACAGTTCTTAGTGGCCCGCCTCCTATTTTTTATTTTTTTTTTTTTTTTGTGCTAGATGCTCGCCAGCCGAAAATGTGGTCTGTAAATACCAAATACTCTGCTCGACCGCCAGCGACAGATGGGTACTCCTTTGAATTCTCTGAAGCAAAATTGTATACACCTTTAATAGACAAGAGGTGCTGTCCTGTCTTTCGATTGCTAGCGAGCAGTTTTTTCCCCTCAGAGGGGCCGCATTTTACCCGATTAACGCAGGTTTTGTTCGGCCCGGAGAAGGGGGAAGGGTTCGAAGCGTTCCAGGCCCACCTCGCTGTTGAATGACTGTCAGGTTTTCACGCTGCCTATTGCGGACTAGCCCTCTTTACTCATCAATCTCCCATTCTACAGTATTAATGGCCGCAGGAAACTTCTCCAGTGCCGTGCATTATTTCCCTGCCCGAACGCTCTCACGCCTCAGTAACAAATTATCGATCACACAAAGGCATGACTTACAAAAAGGCTTGTAAAAATTCCATCGGCTTATTTGCCCTTTGCAGACGAGAGCAGGAAATTAAGCAGAAAACTTGGCGCTGGCTCTTGACAAGCGGAGGTTAATTACTCATTTTTGTCATCAAAGCCGTCCCTGACGGGGATTTTTTTATATTACCAGGACACATTAAAATTCAGCCATCATTAATATGCGTATCGAAGGCAGCTGCGATTTTCGCCACACATGCCCATATAAAATCGATGGCACTGCCGATCGCAACACGAGCTGCCATCGCAGAGATTTGCCTGTCTGAACCCCATGCCAGCCGCACACTGGCCCATGTGACATGTCCCTTCGCCTGGTGCGGTTCTGCGAGAACGATTTTTCCGTATGTCGACTGAGAAAACTGTCTACCAGGGGAAAAAAACGCAAAAGCAGTACCCTGGTAGTAACTTCGGCTGGTTCATGCGGCAACCACGGACCGTGCAGTTGACCGTAAAGCTGTTAAGCAAATCATAGTTATCAATTGCTAACTAGGCGCTGTGAAATCAAGGGAAACCGCGTAACGTCCACCATCCTTCTATGGGCAAAGTGAGACAAGTGGGTACTCTTTCCTTTTTGGTCAAGCTAACCATCTGGTCATTGCCTGGAGGGGAAGCTACGTTAGATTTATTGTCGTTCAAACAAGTTACTTTAGACCAGTTCATGGATGCCTGATTTGCAAAATAAAAAGGGGACAAGCCGAAGCAGTGCAAATGCGACAGAAAGACGATTCTGAAGATGCTTCCGGAAACCGCTGCTTCCATGTTACGTGTCTGAAGAGGTATATTTGCAGCACATATAGACAGCATACAGTACATAGCGGGTGTAGGCGATGTGTGGCTGTCGATTGTGTGGATATTAACATCGTCACCGCAACAGAGGTCCAGAGGAAGACCTCGATGGAGGAGGAAAAGCAAGTAAAACGACTCGCCTTGCCCAAGGACGCCAGACGACAAAATGTGAAAACCACCATGCGCGTCGCCCAAGGGCGCTGTAATGGGGCTTCTTGGTGCCGTTGAACCACAGAGCGATGTCAGCTGCTTTGCCGCAACAGGGGACTCCGTGGCTCAGCCAGCAATTACACGCCGCATCAGGGTTCCCTTGATTCCATTGACATCTAGTGTATTATGTGTTTTGGCGCTACGTATTGCATGCTAAGGCATTTGGAAAAAAACTCGCACGAGACGAGAGAGCACGGGAAAACCTAATTTACATTTAAGCTTTAACAGGGCGACTTCTCATTTGATACTTATTTTTTGCAATTGTATTTCTACCATCGCTTGTGCACTGTATTTCGTGATGTTGTTCCGTTTGCATGTGTATCGAAATGAAATCGACTAAAACCGTTTTTTGAAGTTTAATCGAATTCAGGTGCTCATTTCAGTTCATATTGATATTTATAATGAATTCATGTAACTCAGTTGATATAATTTTTAATACTTATACTTGATCAGACTTTTTTGTATGGTATTGTTGTTCCTTATGTACTGTTTTTCGTGTTAGTGTCCTGTTCGTTCGTGGTAGATCGCCCGTGATAGTTCTTGACCGTTCGTGATAGTAGTTCGCTCGTTCGTTGATAGGTAGTTCGTTCATTCTTGATAGTTCGTGATAGTGTTTTGTTTGTATGAGGAACTAAATGAAATTTATTACACCCGTTTTTTTTGGCAAAATATGAAAAAACGAGTTTAATCAGTTGAGGGTGTTCAATACCTAGCGCAGTAGGCAGCCTCAAGGGAATCTGCTTGTATCGGACGTAGGCCGTCGGGGGAGGCGATGTGTGGCATGTCGGGGACAGTGAGTGAGGAAATGTTCAGTGTTGTAACGTATTTGACATGTTATTGTCATTTTTCATGTCATGTTAGAGATGTTCATTGTTATGACAAATGTTAGTGACATTCAACATGTCACTAACATTTGACATGTTAGTGACATTGAGTGCTCCAGAGTCCTTCAGAGCTGTCCAAGTGTGTGGAGCGGGTGTGGCCGATGCGGAGGCGCAATACGACGACGTCCTTTTGTTGAGTGTTTGGTTGTAAGTTTCCCATGGTGTGAAGTCCACTTTAATGGGGTGCACTTAAAAGTAAACGTGTGTATCCCAGTGTCTTTGTATGTGTTTTTTTTTTAATTTTGGGTTGGCAAGTGCTGGTAGGTCTGTGCAAGACATTTGATTGTCGTGAGGGGGGAGTGATGTGTCTGCATGGCCAGGGCATCAACTGCCTCGTTCCCAGGGATGCAGCTGTGCCCCAGCACCCACAGGAGTATGGGTGAATGTTGTCGCGAAATTTGTTGTGTCTTTGAGTGTGTTCTTGTACATCTGGGTTCGTGATGTGCAGTCGGTGTAATGATTGTAGTATTGATTGCGAGTCGGTGCAAATGGCAGCCTGCTGCCGTTTGGTGTGTTTGATGTGTTGGGTGGCAGCGAGCACACTGATATTTTTTTTTTGGTTTCTCAAAGGTATTTTTGGTAAATCCGCACCCCAAAACACGCCCGTATGAAGTGTGCCACCCGAAAACTGAAAGGGGTCTATTCCAATGTCTATAAGTGTGTACATGCAGTCAGTTCACATCCATAAGGACTGGTGGCTCCTCAGCTACACAAGGGGCATACACACTTAGGGGACGACGACGCCCATAACGGGGTTTTGGCGGAGTCTCGCATTAAAGCTCCATACTTACTTATTTAGGGCCAAAGGATACCTTGAACATGTTCAGTAGCGGATTTCGCAGTTACACCCTTAACCCTATTCCCGGAGGGCTAGACGATTTAGCTGATACCTGGTAGAGTAGAGAGGTAGGGAAGGCAGTTCGGCCCCACCGAGATCTTGAGAACTACATGTACGGACGGCAGTCGATTTGCCATGGCGCAAACTACATTTTTATAAAAAAAAGAAGTTCTCAGAATTCCGAAAAGGTTGGTTAGGGGAGGGGGACAAAAAGTCGAAACGGGGGATATGTTTAGACTGGTTGCAACTCTGCTGTTCGTGGACTGACTGTGGTGCAATTGGCATGAATCGACAACTTACGAATGGGACTTTTGCCATTGATGCATGCTTTTCAAATTTAAAGAAAATTCATAGGCGTTCACAGACCTACCGTAATGGAAGGATTTATAGAAATGTTTTCTGTTCCTCTATGCTTTAACTCCTTCCTCGACCGTCTCCCTACACACTGGGGGTTCCAAGCCCCAGTCAGTTATCAAAGCAAAGCATATTATGCACATAATAATCATGTATTTTAGGGTGCCATGCCTGCTCTGATAAAAGGTAGCATGCCAGCAAAACTTGGTACGTAACACATGCATAGAACTTTGACCAATACCGTAAGGATTAACACACCAACTAAATACGCCTTACACTTCCAAAGAACAGACTGATAGTAAGGGAACAGTCTCGTTCCGTCCCGGCCAATGCCAGGATAGAAGTATTACAAGTGCTGTTACATGGACAAGTTCACGTTGCTGGTTCACACAGAACCAGACGGAAGATGACGAGGTCGTTGCGGGATGCAGTGGCGGCGAGGGGCGCCTGTGTCCACGCCTTGGTGCAGAGACGCACGACGAACATTGCCAAGCTCGGCAGCCCCCGTTTGTCGCTCGCGATGGGGCGGAACTGACCGCGAAACGTCCAGACTTTGATTGAATACAGCATCTTAGCTATCCACCGCGCCTGATACATGTGCCCAGGTTCGCGGAGACGGACTCCACTGGGTAAAACGCTGCCCGGGCAGCGTTTTACCCAGTGGATCCTAGTTGATCCTAGTGGATCCAGAGTTAATCCGCTACCCATAGGCAGTTTGATCAGCTCCCTGTAGTCATCGCGGAGGTCGTCACGGTCTTGGAGTGCCGTCTCTGCCCAGGCGAGTATCTCTTCTTACTTGTCGGCGAGAAGAGCGGCGACCTCGGCGTCCGTGGCGCCGGTCTATGATCTCCCACTGCACCTGGAACCTCTTGAAAATGGGCACGGCAGGACCGGACGTGGGTCCCATGAGAGCCGTAAAAGCGGCCTGCTCAAGCAACTCGTGGACATGGTGACGACAGGCGAAGTACAATACGACCTGATGCATTTGCTGCTCGATCACCACACAAATGCCGGCGTGCCGGCCGATGTTGGCAGGCGTGCCGTCGAAAACCATGCCTGCGACGTGCTCGGCGGCGCCCCACTCCGTCAGCGCTGCAACAAAGGCCTTAGCGGTGTTGCAACCGGAGCAACTCGGCAGCTTCGCGACATGGAGGAGTTGAATACGAGTATTACCGCCCTCGGACATGAGGATCGGGAGGCGGTCCACGTGCGCCTTGGATGTCAAATCCTCCATTGGCTGGCCGTCCCAATGGACAGAAAACTTCGATCTTGAGCTGCTTCTTCAGTTTAGAATCGCGCCGCTGACGATGCCTGCGCTGCTGCCGTCGAATCGTTGATCGGTTGACGCTGAGTTGTTTGGCGTCGTGCCCATGGGAGCGGTCGGCCTCTTGAGAATAAATACCGTGCGACGGTCACTCACTTTGGTTCTGTCCAGTGCCCCGGCCAAACTGGGAGTGACGATGTCAGTAAACGTCTCCGCCTCCTCGCTCGTTTTGGTGGACTCGCTCCTCCAACAGCGCCGCTGGTTTCTCCGTCATCGTCCGATGAGCGGCAGGGACTGCTGCTGCTGCTGCTTCTGGACTCCAGTTGCATTAAAGCCATCGACGTTGAAGCCTAACCGCTGCGCGCTCCTCTCCTTAGTGGCGAGGTCCCATTCCACGTAGCCAATGTAACATCGCCCGCGCGGCTCACGCTGGGCGAGGAGGAACATCTCCTCGTCAGCGTTGTTGATCATGGTCAACGCGTCTTTGTTTGCAACGTCGAAAATGTTCTTCAGTCGTTCGGTGACCTCATTTTCACGTTGGACCTGAGTGGCTGAACGTTACTTGCCGCTTTTCTTCATGAGCTCGTACTCCTTGTAGAGCTTCTTCATCTTTATGATGATGTCATCCCGGGTTGTTCGGATTCTAGCCGTGTAGCCAGTACTTGGCGATCATCTCCACGACAATGGTGGTCACCTTGCGAACAGTGGTCTGCAGGAGGCGAACGTGGTGGAGAACGACCGCGAAGACGTCACCAGTAGATGGACTCTCCGGTCCCTTCAACGCCTCTTGTGGGGCCACAAGATAGCATTTTACTCCTGCGTACGGAAGCCGAGTTCGCGGAACTTTTGCATCGAGTCGACATGTATTTCAATTCCAAATGGTCCCGATTTGAAGTACAGCTGTCCCACCTGGTGCAGACCGTGTGAATCTTGTGATCCCTCTTTGCTGTTAACAAACACCTTTCTGTCTTGTCCCTTCGAGTTTTTTGGGTACACCGTTCTGGCGGTACTGTCCATCCATCGACATGGCGGATAGACGATCGGGGTCGGTAAGGCCAACAGAGCTGGAAGTGTTTGCGATTTTCTTGTGCCAATGAAAGACCATCGTGAGCTTTTACAAAGGGAGCACCTGCCACGAATGACTGAATCATGCTACCAGGGGTAGCGTCAGGTACAACTGCCAAGATGGCTGTGATATCATTGGTGCGCTTTGCCACAGTTAGCTTATGAATACACAGATCGACGCATAGCTGGGTTTGTAAGAATCGTATGAGCTTTGAACACATTGCCTCGGTGAACTGCGAGCGAAGCTGTGCCATGAAAGAACATGAATAACTGATGTCACCCACGTTTACGCCCTTAGCATGCTGGAGCACCACGAGGTCTTCGTAGTGAGTATGGGGCAAAGATTTGTTGAGTACAAAGCACCTAGTGCGCAGAACTTTTTGAGAGATCGACTTGTTCTTGGAAAAGCGTCGAGCCGTTATTTTGTTCAAACGTTCGATTCTTTCAACTTGCTTGGAATGGAAGGTTCCAAAAAGTTAGCTTTTGCTGACCTACGCAAGTCCTTGAATGATGGCGAGAAACCACATCTGTCGTCAAAGGCAGATCCCTGACTGAAATCGTATCAGAAGATACCTTTGGTCTTTTGACCAGCTCTCAGATGGAGAGCTGGAGCAAAGTTCGGTACGCATGTCTCGCAATAAAAGGGGCGTCATTTTCATTTTCATTTTCCGTCGCAAGTTCGCAAGTTATTTTCTGTTATAATATAGCAAACGTTGTCATGGCGACACAAGCGTTACCAGAATCTGGGGCTAATTCAAACTTTGATGGTTGAAATATGTCTGAAATCACAGATGATTTCGTTCTTTGGCTGCAATTAACTACCAGCTAACCCCTGCCATCCCTCCCCTCCCAACTCACTTGTGAAGCGTTCTTACGCCTGTGAATTAACCTGCGCACGGACTGGCGGTTGACCGCCCCCCCCCCCCTCTAACTCATGAACGGTTGGTCGCACGATAAAAATAAGCACACCGTTGGAAACCCTGTGACGAGTAGAACTCGAAACTGGTCTCATTTTTAGTTTTAGATAATATGTAAGCAATTTACGCCCTATGTATGTTTTCTCATAGCCGACTGCATCAGACCGAGAAACGGCCTGAATCTGAAGGGCTATGACTAATAACGTATAGCTACAGGCACCAACGCACAAGTGAAGGTCTGCAGATGCCGATGTACGTCTAATTTCTCAGATTTGTTCAATGTATACGCCGAAACGTTTATTTAAAGACACGTCAGTTTTCACGCCGGTTGTCGACGGACGTCGCAGCCATACGTAGTAAGAAATTAACCGGAATCAGTTTTAACGTTCCTTTATTTTCGCGACATAAGCCTATCCATGCATATTTTATTGATCTTAGTGGTTCTAGTGATGGTTTCTCTTGCTTAAATTTTGCAAAAAATTCGTTAGTTACCAATCTACAAAATTGGCGGGGCTTTATTCGCGAGAGCCTGTTTATTTCCAAAATCTGCATTTTTTTCAAACTTTTTGAGGTTCCTGGTATTACTTGCGTCTGTGCAAGCCAGTTCTGCCATTTTGTTACCCATTCTGAATAATTCATCGCTGATTTTGATAATGGCACATTTAAGCTCACAACAGTTATTCGTGACCTGACCTCAGGCCAATGGCTGGAAGTCATTTATACTTTGCTCATTGACGGTAACTAGATGGCTGCTTCACTCCACACTAGGAATGTTATGAAAAATTCCGTCGATTCCCGAAAAAACGACGACATGTCCGTAAAAATGGGCTTGACCTTAGGTCAATGGCACAGGAGATTCCAAAAAATCTGAGACAGCAGATTTGTTGCATCTATCAAGATCACTAATCTTTGAAAGCATTATTGAGATATCTTGTTTTCCGAAAAAGTTACAGAGCGCTAAACTTTTTTGAACATAGGTTCGTTTGACCTGACCTAGGTCAGACACCTGACTTGGCCTGAGATCAAAACGTTGGCACAAGGTGTAAAAATGATTAAGCAAAAGGTGCACGAAGTTTCGTGGCGCTATGTTTGTTGGTTCTCTCGCAATCCCAGAAAAACCTCAAGTGGGACGGTCAACCGCACCCCCAGTCGGGGGCGGGTTAATTGGCACTGTTGCGTTATTATTGGACAGAAACTGGAAATGCAAGCAAATAACAGAAACACGTGACGCTCACTTCCATGAGTCATTCATGTACACACTGGCTTTCCTGCAACATTCACCTCTCCACACCTCATCAGATAGCAAGCAGATTTGTAGCTACAGCATTTCACCCTGTTTTCCATTTTTTACAAGAAAGGAGAATCCACAGGCTTTTATCGTGTTATCGTATGTTCTGAGTTCCCTGAATCCCTTTGCTTTATCTTGTAGGCGTATGTGTAATGCTCATGACAACTGTGTTTTAGGAGACGCCAACCTGAAAGCCTCTTTCTGTCTAGAACACAGTACGTTGATACCTGATTTACGGGAAATGTTTTTTATGTTTGTGCCCGCCTAAGGCGCTAGTTTATTAATTCGCTGACATATATTACTTATCACATTACATTCACACCTCTCATGCTGTGAGCTACTGCGTACTCATACTCATACATCTCATACTCATAAAAACAAACACGATGTCATATACATACGCATCTCACCGCATCTGCAGAATCACCAACTAACAACAAGATCTACACATTTCACAAGTTGGATCACTTTTTGACCCGTTTGCGTTCTGCGCCCCGTAATGAAGCTATCAAGTATTCTGTTTTAATATCAGTTTTCAACTTCCGTTTAACCTCCTCTAAACTTAAATTTGCACTTCTCGAGATGATGCACTTGACCGGAATAATAACATGATTAATCAGTTGTGTATTTCCAAATCCAAGCATGATATCTTCCTCCTGAGGCATACTTGAATGACCAATTTTCATTTCAACGAGCGAAATATTAACGGCAATCTGTAACTCCTAAGCGTGTTGGGAACTCCAAAATTTATGTCGTAGAGTCTCTCTGGCTGATCTGCACGGGGAGCAAATGTCGGAATCGGTGACCCCAATTTTTTTCAGCATCGATTTCGTGACATGAGTCTTCGTGACTACTTTATAATGTACTGTTCGGTATAAACAGAAAGAGGACGTCTCAGCTACATTTTTATAGACGTTTGGTTATTCTGTCTCCATGTGTTGATATTGCTCCTCACATGACTTTCCCAAGTGCGTGTAATTATGTAGTTATGCTTAAGAAGAAACTCATAGAAATATTTCGTGCCGGTCGTTTCTCGCAGTAGTTGGCTGTATGACTGCGGTTTGGCTTTTAGGCTTCTGCCCGCTTTTCCACTGTGCTGGCATACTGTTAACCAACGCAAAATAATCAAAACTTAATCCGGAGAGAGAATACATTTCCTCAACGCTCTCGTGCGTCATAACCCTTCCGCCGTCATCCAAAACATCATTCAAATATCTAATACCTTAAATATCTACCTTATCTAATACCGAAATAATTTCCATGTCTAGGAACAACAGTTTGTGTTGAATTTTGTCATATCTCAGTACCACAACAGGCACGTGACTGGAATCAGTTATTTGGCAATATCTCATTAGCACCGGAAAACTGACTAAGTGCTTTTATAACATCCTGCCAGAAATGAGAGTTAACATTGTCTGAAAGCTTCAAAAGCGAAGCATGATTTCTCCCCCAAATGCAGTGGCCGCTACTTACCTTTTCTCCAAAGACTTGTGCTGAACCATAGGTTGACGTGAGCTCGCGTCTCGCCGGATATAATACACACCTCTTAAAATGGAGCGACACTGTTTTGTCCGTAAAAGCGTTTACGAAAAGGTGATCTCAACGCCAACGATATTCGGCCGGATATCCGGCCGGACCGGATATCCGGCCGGACCGGATATGCGATGCACCCCTAGTTATAAGTCTAACTCTGCGCTGAGAACCAAATTCCAGTCTCCGCCTAGAATGATCGGAATATCATCCTGTAAGTTATCTAAGAAGTCATTAATTGTCTCAAAGAGCTTTGGTGAATCGTTATTTGGAGCACAGATGTTAGCAATAGCCATTCTCAATTCCCCGTTTATGGTAATTGTAATGACAATGAGGTTTCTGTCATCATTTACCTGAGTGTCGCTAAATTTTGCGTCATTGTTTCTCGTTAGGATCGCTGTGACTCTAGAGTTACCACTAAATGAAGCAAGCAGGATATCCCGACCCCAACTGTTTCTGAAAGCAAGTTCCTTATCCTTTCCGCAGTGAATGTCTTGGAGCAAGGCCATGTTGTAATCACTCTGTCGCAGCATATTAAATACATCCTTTCTCTTATGCAGTCATCGACCTCTACAATTCATTGAGCATATTTTCGGCATTTCCGAATTAGGATTTTGAAAGTTTCACAAAACATAAAATCAAAGAATTCACAACGCACGAAACGAACTTGGGATATAATCAAATGTCCCAAGGTCACCCATAGCAGATACACAACAAGGAGCACCGACGAACTGAAACCATACAATCCCATTAATAAAAATTAAGGGCCAAAACGAACTTGAAGTTTCCCCGTCAATAAACGATCGATGGAGATCACGGAAATCCAAGGTATGATGTGAGACAACCAGGGCATCTTGTCACGACCAGAAAGTTGCTTCAGGAACTGAGCAACAGATAACGTTTATCACAAATCCCCGTCTTATCTACAGCCTGCGGATGTCATGCACTGGTTGACCTCAACCTTGGGCTTCCTCAACTCACGACCCCGAGGCTGAGGCGATGATCTGCTGCGGTTCGAAGGACCGCTCCGCTGAGACTCGTCCATGCCACCTTCAGCCGAAACTCGCTCAGAGAGGTGCCCGAGCGAGATTCGCAGGCCGACTCCCGGGTCGCTTTCGACCGGTAATCGGCGGTGCCGAGTCCCGGGTCCCGGCAGGCCCGCGCTGCTCGTCAGCCGAACCCGCGGTCGCGCCCCCAAGCATGCCGGGGCCGACACAGTTCCAGCGGGAACTCGCCAGCGCAAGGCCGACCCACGGGGATGAAGTAGATGTCGTCGTGCTCTGAGGGTCGGCTGCCACAGCAGCTGCGCTTACCACTGCCCCACGCACAGTTGCCCCCCCCCCCCAGTCGGTGAAGAACTTAAGCCGCCGGGCAGAGGCGACGACCGCGGTGCCATTACCATCTTCGTTCATCGCCGCCGAGGCATCAGCATCGCCCGAGAGGGAAGGGACGCTCGGTGTCCGTGGTCACCGCGCCGGGGTCAGCTGACGTGCTGCGCGTGTGTCGGTTCGGGCCTCCAAGTGCACACGCCAGCGTCGCAGGCTCCACCGACCGCGCAGGAACGGAGGCCGGTCGTGCAGAAGCGAAGACAGCCCCCTCATGTGCGGCGGCCGAACTGCGCGGCCCGCGATGACGAGCTTCCCCGAGCCTTCCGGACCGCACTCATCCAAGCTTGGCATTCGGCCTTCGCACCACTGTACGGCTTCTAAAGAATTGGCCTTACGGAGCTGCATTCCCTGTTCTTCAACAAAAAAGACGTTCTGCCCCGGATAAACACAGCCTTAAGTTTTCCTTCGTATCTCAATCTCAGCAGTTCTTGAAACGCTGCTGGCCTTATCTGGGTGAGACGCTCGTAAATGCACACTTTTGTACCTCGTAGGTTCTTGTTTGGACTTCAAGATTCTATCCCTCAGGCCACGTCTCCTCCAGCTTTTTAACTCCACCAGGAAACGTTCCCTTGAAATGCTCTTTTGTTTCCTTGTTCCATTTGACGTTCCAACAGACGCTCAACCAATTCAAAACCTAACGCCAGGTCCAAATGACGGGTCAGAGTCAATATGCGAGCACATGTTTTATCGGTTATCGATTTCCGTGGGGGCGTTCTGAGTCGAGGCGCGAAATGTTGCCCTTCCTGTGTGGTGGTCAGCTTTTGATCACGTTCCTTAAACGTCTTTTGCTATGACTTTCTCTTGGCCTCTGCAGATTCGCCGGTCGTTCTGCGTTACCCATGTTTAGATGCCCACCTACAATGCGTTGAAAACTCGTGGGAGCGATCCCTGGCCGGCAGGCCGGCAGCCATCTGTCAAGCGCGCGCCGCTTCCCTCGCGCCAGCTGACGTCACAATGATCAGTCAGAGCGCAGAATGGACGGGGGCGGTCTCACGTCGGCGCGGGAATTCCATGAAAGTGGAAATACATTGATGCCAGGGGATGGATTGAGGCCCCAGAAGGCGCAGTTCCGCCCCGTCACCACCCGGCAGCTGCGTGATGGCCTGCTAAAACGCGTCCTGACTTTCAAAACTAGCACTTTTGTTGGAAATTGTGGCCGATGCAGGAGCATGAATGAAACGTTCCCATTAGCGTTTGACAAAACAAGGCGTGACGCAGGTGGATTATGCGTCAGATACATACAGAATCAGGGTTAAGTAGTTCTATTTGCTTTTTGTATCAGGCGGCTTTCCAAACAAACGTCCAGCAGGCCAGCAACAGCAGCGACCGTTTTTTGTTCGCTTATCAATTTCAGCTTGGAGTTAATGCAAAGAAATGATTGTGGTCATGTTTTCATCCAGCCATCAATAATGGTAAAAATGTTCACGAACTTGAGCGAAAGTTTGGGTCAATGCTAGCGTAGTATTGCTATCACAAAGTGTATTACGGAGGAACACGTATATATCAATGGCGTAAATACATTCGTTACTCAGTCACGAATGTTTATATGGTTTCTTACATACGAACGCTCTTGCTGTTGCCCCCTTGCCGTGAGCTTTCAGCTCTATTTACGTGAAAATACGGTAATGTCACTCCACGGAAACACACGAAACCCGTGGAACTATCCTAGACATTTCATCTTACACAAAAGGGTGCTTTAAATGCGATGCCATATGATAAACCACACCACTATCACGGCAATCCCGCCATCGGCACTTTGCGATGTTATTACCGATTTTAACCAACAAACATTACCACAGCTTGGGTTTTCGAGCCGAACGCTGCCTGAGCCAGCGCATATCGTCGTCCGCGAGTGGCGGGTCGGATGCACCGTCTGTTCCGAGACATCTGAAGCTCTTGTAACCTCGGTCATCGTTGTGTGGCAGCCACCTGAATGCACCGACCACCGAATGCCAGCTGAATGCACTGGTCGCGTTCAGAGTGCTGTCAGCCGCTCACTCCTCAAGAGACCCCACCTTTTGCTTTTTGTAGCTCGGTGCCGCAGCATACAGGGTCATGTAGCCGAACCATCTCTCTACCCGCAGCTTTTGAATCTGTAACAACAGGAACGGACACTTCTTGATTTGTTCTCGTCTAACTGATGGAAAATGTGGACCATGTAGACTTTTGTCCCAGCCATCAAAATATGTTTAATTGCAGCATAGTGGTAGACATATCCCTAAAAATGAAGTAGGGGTTATTACTATGCTCTCGCATGCATTCCATGTGCTTTAGGCATAACGTACGCTATGTAAGTGGTTAAACCCAATTCTGGTTTTCTCAACCGTTCCTCACACAACATGACAAAACATGCATCGACAGGGTGCAGTAAAAGGGCAGCAGGCATTAGCGCACAGCATGTCCACCGTGGTAAAATACGCATAGCGTGGTGTCTTCAGAGTTAACACATCAAAGAACGAACACGATAATAAAAAAGTTGTTTAGAACGGTTAACCATCGTCGGATAGGGGATCTTTCAGAATCTCTCCGGCTGTCTGAGCATGGCGAGAAAAACTAAAATACGCAGATACATGAAGCTTACCACACCTTTTCAAAGTGAATTTTTATACCTTCTGTCAGTCTCAAAACTTGGCCCGAGGGTCACATCAGGTCGCTGACCTGATGATAATAAATAAAATAAAATAAAATAAAATAAAATAAAACAAAGGATCATAAACCTGACCTGACCTTATAATAGATCATGTCAAGTACAACCATGTTCGAAAAAAAACAAAGTGGCTTAATATTTTGTAAAAAGTATGGATTGGCATCAAACTGATTACATTCGTAGTGCATGACAAATAGAACAATTCTAATATCTCGATTTTTTTCGGAAATATACAAGTCATCGACCTTAGGTCAGCTAAACGTTCGGCCTTTTTCACGTTTGCTTTTAATATCATGGGTCTGGTTCGGCGGTTTGGAAGCTTAAATATGTGCCCTGATGCTTCTCACGTTCTTTGCAAAGGCAACTGTGGCTTTTGACCTGTGTGGTGTGGTGTCAGGTCACATTTTATATCGAAATTTCGGCCCCACAACAAATATGATCCATCGGTTTACAGTGCTGCGATGTTTACTGGTAGCCAAATGTGCTTTAGAACCACGTATATATGGCAAGAACCTATTTGCCAAAGGTGACTATGCCACCCAGGCCGACGTTTTGTCACCTTTTGAAATATTAAGCTTCTGTGCAATGCCAACGCACTTTGTATGGACACAAGAAATAAGAACTACACCAATGCCTTCTTTCAATACAGTTTGTACTACCCCATCCTTGTTATTTTTGGCTGCCGAAATAAGAACTATTGCCATCTCAAAGATATCTGGCCACCAACATTGGACTTTACTGTGCGGCCGTGCCCGTCGCCCGGTATATGTGTAACTTGCATGAAAAAACGCTCTGAGGCACTGGCTTCAAGATGAAGAAAAAATAGCACATGAACCGATGTAATAAGACGTAATACCTTATCGTGCCTGATGGTAATGAGGCAGATGATGCAGTAGACACCATAAACGACCGGAATATAGGCGTCGATACCTTGACCGAGGTTGACCTTGTTGGACCCTAATATGATAATGGCAGACTTAATGTACGTGCCAGACACATTTGTGGTGTATTCAAGCCAAAATATGTCAGAAAAACGCGACTCGTGCCCTTACAAGAACACAGCTTTTCTTCTTCACTGCCAGCTTTATTTCAAATGATCAGCAGCGACCTCAAATGCCTTTTTCTGCCCGCTTAGGTACATCAGTCTTTCTTTTTGCTTCTAACCTTTATGGTGTCACGTACCAGCTATGGTTATCTCAAAGTTTTCTTTTTCTGTCAAAATTTCAAAAGGGTAATGGTAACTGAGATGATGCCTGGTGACCTTAATATTTACCTTAGTGAAAGAGCGAGTGCTTTCTTTTGGTTTTGCAAGGGATTTCCAACGGCGTTTTTGCTTTTTCGTTGGAACTTAAAGTTCTTGAGATCTTGGGGGAGTTCTCATACCCCTCCCCTCCGGTGAGAGGTATCTGGGACCGTCCTGGCGAGGCTACTGGCAGTTATTTTGTACTGGTATCACCTAATTTCGAATAGCATCTATTCTTCGCTCCGAAAATCATGGGGGCGCCAACGATAACAGTGCATACTCACGTAATACAATACCCAGCTGCGGACTTCATGGCTCGTCCTAAAGCTCATCAGCACGATGTAGGCAAATACGTCAAAGTCGAACGGGTATTCGCGCGCCAAAAATGTCACCTCCTGCACAGGAACCTTCCCGCCGAAATCCTCCATGATGGCGCGCGCGCCTGTGGGCGAAACGGCCGAGATTGGACACAGCACAGGTGAGCAGCTGAGGGCATTTAGGAACGAAACTTCTAAGGGCTGCATTATCTTAGCTTTTACCTCCAAAAAAGAAGTCAGATCGAGAGGCTCCATCAGTTGGTGCGCGTCATTTTTGAAATCCTAGATTTGCTCCTGTCAATTTCAATTGTTTTTTTTTTCAGTTGAACACGGTATCATTCGAATGCTTGTTAGACACTTAAAAAATGTTATCACGCTATGACAGTGCTTGCAACCCAAAGTTCAATCTCTTCACTGGCTGGGAATTATCAAACAGGCCCGATGTAACGAGCTCAGCAGCGACTCTAACCCAACAGCCGGCGTAGGCGTGGAAGCAAAGGGTCAGGCGTAGGCAGCTTTACCACCTAGTGTCAATGAAGTTTTAGCAACTGGTCTACGGCATGACACGAAAAAAAATGTTTGCATATAAATTTGCGTAAAAAATATACGTAAAGAATGACCAAAAGCTACCAACGAATAACCTCTCTCACCCTTTGAGTTTTCCGAGTTCCCACCATGATGCAGTGTACAGCGTTACTTCAGTCACAAATCTCGTACCTGGATGTCCTCATCCCATTCCGTTGTGTAACTCACAGACCAGCTACGAAATGTTCCATACCCAACACTCACCCGTCCATGATTTCCAATTGTCCAAAAGCTCCTGATTGGGCTCCGGCTCCAAAGATTTGTAAGCTAGGGTAATGTAGCTCAAATCGTCCACGGAGCAGGTGGGGTCGAAAAATGGCATTCTTTTGCGCGCCACCTCGTGGTAAATTCCTGAAACAGAGTTTGTGTTAGAACTCGCCGCCACATTACTTTGGGACGCATGAACCATCGAGCGTCAGGGAATGACACAAATGACCTGGCTAAATGCCATTCACTGCACGACGTGACATGACCTCGAGGTGGTTGTGAGCTGCATTCCCTGGCATAACTCCACGTCAATACAGACACGGGCTTTCAAAACGATGACGTCAATCCCAGACAGAGGCGTAGCCAGGGGGCAAAGGGGCATGAGCCCCCTGGAGGCCTTGCGGGCCCCTCGGCGGCCGAGAGGACCCCCTGGGACTGAAGGCCCCAGCGCTTTGGATAGTGTGAGACATCCGCAAGGCGCCTTACACTGTCCGAAGCAGACAACTAAAGCAAAATAGGAATGACTTAAGCACCTGGAGTGTAAAGGGGCCATGTATGCCTGTGAAGATGCTTCTGCTAACCTATAAGGGGCAACCGGCCGGAAGGGCAGGAGCATCTTTACACTACAGCGGGGCCCCTTTACAAGCTGACAGGGAGTACCTCCACTGTTCGGCAGGGGCCTTCATGCAGGCCGGCAGGAAGTCCCTCCAGAGGTCGACAGGATTGGCCTTTCATGGCCGGTTGTGGGCCTTCTTTAATCAGGCCGTGTCCCCCTACAAGCTAGCAGGGGCCCCTAAACGTTCATTCAGGGGCTTCATCCCATGCTGGCCTGTACGGGTGCCGATCTGTAAGGGGCATTTGTCGGGTCGGCAGGAACGTCTTTACAAGCAATCATGAGCCCCCTTTATACTCCAGCAGGGCCTCTTTACAGGCCGACAGTCATTTTAACAACATGGGCCCCTATTGGTCACGAGTTATATGGGCCTCGTAGGCTACGATAGTCTTCATTGTTTACAGGGGCCCATTGGTTACGACGGCCCCCATCGGTTACGAGAGCCCTCAATGGCTGCGAGGTCTCCATCGGTTACGGGGACTTCCGTTGGTTACGAGGGATCCGATCCGACCTGCCGCCCTCGGGACAAAATCCTGGTTACGCCCCTGATCCCGAAGCAAAACTGAGACGAACTGCACCAATTCAGTGGTCGGCAAATTTGAGTCGGTGTCCGATCCTAGACACCATGACGGAAGAGCAACTGAAAGTACCGCCGCCCAGCGAGCCCGCCGTCTACCCCTGGGCTATAGACGTTACCATCCACCAAGGTAGCAATATTTTTAAAGTTGGTAGGGCAAGAGCTATTTTACCGCCGTTTTTTCCATGCAACACCATAGAGTTATCTTAAAATCACTTAACGTGTGTATGCCATTGCTAAGTTGGTAAGGCCGTTGCCCTATATCCTCTGCCCCTTTGTCTATCCCTACACCTTTCTCTGCCCTTGAGACGTCCAGACGTCTCGTGAAACGACCAAAGGGCCTAGTGGATTACTAAAGGCACCTCTGTCACGGCAGAGAGAGATTTACAGAGGGTCCTGGTTACTGTCTGAGGGTCTCCCAAGACGGCAAACATTCCTCCAGGGATGACAGCAGGGAACCCGAGTCCATGAAACTGTCAGAGGTGCCTCTGAAACTGCCAAATGAACACCTGAGACATCCGAAGGGACACGTGAAACTGTAAAGACACCGCAGACGGCCCGAGACCACCAAAGGTGCTCTGTAAGAGGAAGAGGGAGCATAACCTAAGCAGACAAAACGTCTCGAGAAAACACGAGGGACAGAGAGGCTCCTGAACCAGACACAAACACGACGTTTTAAACAGAGGGAGGGATGCAACCCCATAAAATCCCGTCGTTCTTGTCATATTTTGGACACTTTGTATTGAAACAAAAACAAATTTTCCTAAATACGGTGACGTGCTTGAATTTTTCGGTTGCTTTATGTGGTAAAAAAACGCGAAATTACGTCAGATATTTCCTCCTGGACGCGAGCAGATCAACGCTTTTCGTTTCTGGGAAACAAAATTTGGGGGGATGGTCGGGAGGGGCCCCAAGCTGATCATTTGTCCCCCTGGCAATATCTTGGATCCGCCCCTGGTTTTCCCAGAGTTGACACGCAGTGATGCAAAAAGAAAATAGCAGCTACAAGCGGTGCACGGCAATTTACTAACAAAGCGTAACTGCGTAACTAGGACACTAGGAGCACATCAGCACCAAACAACCACGACGTTCAAGGTTTTTAATTATGCGCAATGGCACAAAGAGAAGCCAGAACTATGCTTTCCAGCTGTTCACACGAGACATCATTCCGATCAGTAAAAATAGCATTTTGAAAAGCAAACAGCACACAAGACCCGATCGTCGTCGACTTGATCTGTGAACTGTGAGAAAGGAACTTCAGAAACCATTCATGGCATTGCGCGCACTGTAACATCTGTTAATATTGCACTAATTGTCCAAAATCCCCAGCTGCGGCCTAAATGCAACATTAAGATGTACGACTATAGTATTATTGTTTAGAGAATAAGTGAGTAGAATAAATTTCCCTATTTTTGCAGTTCTGATGCACGTGATTGATAAAGTTGAGATGTAAGTACACGTTTCACATTTATATTGAATTTTTATCGTTTGCTTTAAGCATTGCTGATAACAATGAAACAAAAATGAAACAACAACAATGAAACAAAACTTGGAACGCCAGTCATCATATGTTGTTGAATGAACGATTCCTGGAAGATATGAACGGATATTGATAACAAATGATGATGAAGAAAAAGGGAAAACGATAGTTTACAACCTTAATCCCAGAAACTGTCGCATTTACGTACGCATACGCATACATACGCAACATACCTTCGGCTGTAGAACACATGAAAAGCGTATGCAATTTGATTGCTCAAATGTTTGTTTTGCAATGCGTGCGCCTGATGCTTGTAAAGGTGTTTTGTCACCCACTGAAACAACATATCAATTAACAACATGATGGCAGTTGATTTACACTCTGCACCTGAGTGGAAACCTCCCCAAAATTCTGTCTTTGTTTCTGCCCCGTGTAGCCTGGCCTTTTTACTAGACACTGATGTTCCATTTTACTCGTTTAAATCGCGCTTTGACCTTACAGGCAACCTCAAAGGACGTTATGCCAGTGGATCCTGGTCTTCATGGGGCCCTATGGGACATAACCTATGGGGTGTTTTTGAGAAACCCAAAGGGAATTTCACGATCGGACTCAAATAATTTTATTATGCAAATCAGCGTTTCTGATTACATCGTGATCTTTCGAAGGTCAGAAAAGGTCAAAATTACGCTTTTAAATATATAATTACGCAATGCACAATTGCTTAGTTACAACTTTGGCCTAAGAAGCCAAATATGGATTAAAGCGCGAAGGGAACGGGCGCCAGGGACCCTTGCATGACATTTAGTAATGCTGAATACATTTAAACACTCGAAACATTTGTTATTCGATGACAGTCTTCGCGGTATCATTATTTTTCCATGGCATCTCCTCGAGAGAGCGCCCCTAGATCAGTAGCTTTTCAGGTTATTGGCTTCAAAATGGGAGTAGAGCAGGGAGTTTGTAAAAAGATTCACAACTCCGTTGTGCAAAATTTCGGACCGATCGGAGCAGACGCGTTCTGGGGCAGCGAGCAAAAAAACCTTGTGGGGTTGTGTCCCACCCTCTCTGTACTGGCGAGGGTCAATGTGCGTATGCCAGTGCAATGCAGTTACTTTTTACATTATGGTTCCATTCATGTGTTACTCTCCGAACAAGCGCAACACGAGTTTGGGTCCTAAAGATTCCTACCCATGGTCACAAAGCTGGTGCAGGTCGGTCATGGCTTCCCAAATCATCGCCACCTTATGGCCCAGAACCTGCGTCCACATGTGTAGCAGCCCATACGGGAGCAGCCAGGGGAGAGGCAGAGGGCGTAGGCACAGGGGCATAGACCCAGGGGGCCCTTCTGGCAATCTGAATGATCTCATAGACTCTTTGCCGTGTTAAGGCCCCTATTGCGGTCCCAGAGATCCTCGGAGGATTTCAAGGGCCTATCTATCCATCTTACGGGCCACCTTGGTGACTGAGGGTCTCATTAACCTTCCAGGAGGTCCTGTGATTGCATTAGGAAGCTTCAGCTTTTCACACAGGCCCGTGAAACCCAGTACCCATTCGGGGGCCCTATGACATTCCAGGGGCCCCTATGCCGCCATAGGAACCAAGTCTCCATCTTGGCCGTCTCAGCCCTTGCGACCCTTTTGACGGTCTCAGGAGCAGTCTGGCGCGTTGGGATCCTGTTGTAGTCTCCGGGGCTCTTTGAGAGTTTCAGGAGCCCTCTTAGTGTCTCAGGGGTCATCTAACCGTCGAAGAGGCCCCCCTGACTGCACCAGAACTCGTGTCACGTTTTCACAAGGACCCCGTGGAGCCCATAACGGGCCCCCTCCGGGGCCCCCCGTGAGTCTGACAGGGGCCTCTCTCGTCGGCCCCTTCTCAGGCGAGGGGCGGGGGATCGCTCTCATCCCTTTGGATCCGAGCCTGTGTAAAACTTACTGGATTTGCACACGTCATGTTAATAAATACTTTGCCAAAAACGTGAACGCTTTTTAATGGCATATTCAGAAAAACATTTGACTGAGGCAAAAACAATTGCGGATCCAGACCATGTGCAGAGTGAGGCCAGATTTCCACCCCTGTAACCTAACCTTTCCCCTGATGCTGATTTATCGTTATATTTCGGTCACTTTGTTCGAAGTTTTCTAACACTGCTCGAAACACATAGACGATTTGTTTCGGAAACAAAATGTTTGCGATTTGCGCCGGAAATGGAGGATAGTAAGGGAGCGGGAAGCGGGGGAGGGGGCAGCTGCCCCCAAATTTTTTTAAAATTTTACATCTGACCCTATGGGCGTTGACTGGAAAAAATTGACCCCCAATGCTTCTTTGTCCAAAATACTCCTCTCAACGTCCTCCCCTCCCCCCAGTTGTGGAGGAGCTCCCGCGCCCCTGAGGCCGAAAGAAAAGGGGTCTTGACACCGATATCCCCCCGCGACCGGTAGTGAACGTAATGGCCAAGACAGCGGTTTTATCTAAGTTTTCTAAAGTCTTGGGGCTTGCTTTGAATAACCGTAAATATGTATATGCATAATACATACATACATACATACTCAGGGCTGGGAAACGTGTTAACTATCCCCAAATTTTTGCCCCGAGCGACAGAAATGTCTGTTAAATGTTGGAAAGGACAAAAGTCGCAATGATGGCCGGCCCTTGTAATATATATATATATATATGGTCTCGGCGACGTTTGCCAGAAACTGCAAGGCCCGGCCACCATTGCAACTTCCGTCCTTTTCGTCAGGCTTTTTGTCGTTTGGGGAAACATTTGGGTATAGTAAACATATCTTTGCAGCCCTGAGTCTTCGTTTCGGCCATCTAAAGCCTACAGCTGCACATTTCGGTGCGCCGACTCAGAACAATGACGCAGAGTTCCCGTCCCGTTTAGTGTTTCCACACCACGGATCAGCTGAAGGCGCGGCGAGCGACCGTTGTACAGTCGGGTTGGTTTGTTCTTGCACTCGAGTATGTGTTCAGTACTGGGAATTAAACGGTCGTTCCACTCGGCGACGAACGGTTTGCTTGCAAGCAGTCAATAGGGCAACACCAGAGGGGCGGCGGAATGTGGATGATCGCACTTAAAGTTTCAGCACGATTGCAAGCAAACATGCTCATTCAAAACAAAACTGTAACACCTGATTCTGTGTGATAAATGACTCGCAACAGGCAGCACAGCAATGGCGGTGAGTTAAAGCAAGCAGACTATCTATGCAAGTCAGGAGTAATCCAGGATTTTTAGAACAGGGTGGCGAACAACTTAAAAATCAGACAGAGACTCCTGAACTGGAATTCTCCTTAGCCCTACTCCCGTGCGGGGGATTTCAAAAGCTCTCCCTCTCCGGTTTTGCTCACTCTGTCCCGGGTTTCTGAGGCAATTTCGCGAAACTGTCACTTTTCTACCTACTCTTCCGACATATCACAATGTATTACGTCAAATTTCCTTAATTTCATTTTGCCCATTGGCGTAGCCAGGCCAGCTTTTTGGGACGCACCTGAGCCCATTTTTTGGCACCAGTGAAGGTAAAATAGACACAGCTGCGAAAAATAGGCTTTTATATATAACTTAAAACGTTAAGCGAGTGTATAGGTAAATAGCTGGGCAAAGATGCAAAAATATTTTTGTTGATCTGAGGTTACTTTTCAAGGTCAAGGCAAAGTCAAAAGTCAAAATGTGGTTTTATGCAAATATTTTTGACGCTTACTTCCAAAATCCAAAATCCGGAATATGAATGGCTCAGCACAGTGCCCTCTGCTTGTGTTTTGAGTTTCAGGTCTATGTCAGGTCGAGTCACGGAACTATGACTTAAAATGTCCGCTTGCGTATCACGACGCCCACCAGCATGAATTTAAGAAATATAATCGGTTCATGTTATCGCAAACGTTTTCAAATATCGCAGAATTAAACCAATGTCATTCCATGCGACCCTTAGGCCATCTGAGGCCATTTAAGGTCGCAGGTTGTAAGTTGACCCTGATGAACATGCGGCCATGCCAGTTCCCCTTTTTCATGTCCCTTGCGTCGCCCATGCCAAGATTATACAAGTCATGTTCTACGATTTGTACCTCTTAAGTATACCGTGATTGGTATTCAACTTTCCATTTTAATTCAGTAAAAAAAGAATATTCCCCATTTCTCCATACTTGTGAATGTCTGTGAATTTTCTCAAAATTGGAAACGTATGGGCTTATGGGAAACGTCCAGTCGATTAGCTCTCGGTTTATGCCAGTTGCATCAAAATCGGTCCATAAACATCTGAGTCATAACAAGCAGAAAAAGCTTTTTCTGGCTTTTTTGCACCCCTTTCAGGCTTTTCAGGGTCTCTTTTTGTAAAAACTTCGTTTACTCCATGGCGAACCTATTGTCGTTTGTTGTGATGAAATCGGACTGGTAGTTCTCGAGATCAGCGAGAGGGTCGAATAGCCCCTCCCGCTTCCCAATACAGGAATGCGCCTTAACGTTATGGATACGGGAATAGCGTTAAAAACTGGTTAATGTTGCGCAATTCCGCACAAAAAAAAGTTACAACAACATTACATGTGTCCATGGGCTGCGGGGGCAGACTTGACTGATTAAGAGCTGCTCAGTAACTACCAAACGTTATGCAGTACACGATGCTTGGGACATATACACATGTACATGTGTGACGTTTACAAATGGCTGGTATTTATGTAATGCATGGGGCAAACACCTTGCACTGCATCCCAAACTTATTAGTTCTATTTTCATGCCGTGGATTCCGCTTGAAATCCATGCGAAAAGGCCAATCCGCCCCCCCCCCCCCCTTAAATCTGCCAATCTACTGGACCGATTTCGAAAGGCACAGGTTAAACTAATGTTTGTGATTTCGTCTACCTTTTCATGTACGTAGAAGTACCCAAAAACGTCCTTGTCGCCTTAAGAAGCGCAAGGAAGGGAAAACAGATGAATTTCGACCTCTGGAGTACGATGCTGCATGCATTTACATTGAATCTCACATAACATTTTTGGCCTAAAGTTATCTGCAAACATTATTGGAAACAATTCTGGAGCAATGGTAAATTCAAGCTTCAAGACACGGCGGAACAATTACGTACAAACTTCTAGGTTACTCACTTTTGCCTGACTAACTAGACCTTTACTTGAGACGATGGTCACAACATATAAGAAACATGGACGGCAAGCGCAGAGACGTGCTAACGACGACATATAGTGATTTTGCATAGGGGCTGCGCGGTCACGGCTTCTATTACATCCTATACATCTATGCGTCAAGGAAATATCACAGCACTAAAATAAAACTGTGGTATGGGGAGCAAACAGATATCATTTTAGCACTATTACAAAGCTACACTTTAATACAACAACGTGACTTGTTAGGTGTGTGAGTGTTTCACATCGTAATGCATTTGTAACTTTTGCTTACATCAACACAAAGCTTGAAAGAAGGTTCGCTGGTACTTTTATAGCGGGCCGACAGCAGAATTATGTCATGTTTGGAAGCAAAATTGACAAGAAAACCATGAAATGGCATAATAAGATTTCGATATTTGCGGACGCACGCAAAAGAACACGATTAGAAAATTTAAAAACGATTTTTTTGCGCTACGTGGATGTCTCCTCCTCAGTATGAATAGGACTTTTCTAAAGGACCACTCCTACAAATATTCAGAAATCTATGCTAATTCTAGAAACGACAAAACATTGATGGACGTTAAGGTGGGATTAATTGTATTATTTCCTTTCGCAAATTTTGGCATGTTCTTCCACTGAAAATCATTGAGTCAGCCTTCGCCCTACGTTGGGGTCCATTGGTCCGAATCATGCCATTTCTCTCCGGAGCTTAGGAACAGCATGAAGTTGTTGCATCTCGCTTTGAGTAACCGGATTCTATTCAGCGCTGCATATTTTGAGACATAGCTCAGCCTTGGGTCACGTCAGGCCACTGAGATGTACCATCATATTCTCAGAGGCATGTTCTGCAAATTTGCATTCTTGTTTGTTTTAATAGTATTTTTTCACACACATTGGAACATTACTTTTTCGACCAGGTGTCATCACTTGTACCCAGCCTAAACAGAAGTGTTCTTGAAAACCTTAGGCTCTCTGGTGATCTTTCAAGGGCCAGACGTGGTTCGGTGGTCTTGTTAGACCTTTTGGGCATTTGTGAAGGACAGGAAGATGCCACATAACGTCAGGTCACGTCACTTCTCAATAAAATATGACGTTCTCTTCCCGATCCCCTATCGATCTGTCAGACACTCCAAAGCCGATTTGAAGCCAACTCTTGGTATACGGGAAGCACAGTAAAAACACTGAACAGAGTTCAAGCATCACGAGACTCAGTTGTATTTCACTGATACGAGAAGCGAAGATGATCATTGTCCTGGACTTTCCCATAACCGAGACCCGCACTTCAGGATCAAGAGCTGCATAAAAAGTTTTTGAGCCTTTGTTGTAGGACAAACTATAACGTGACATTTACCCGAGCGCTCTATCATTCTTAGTTTTTGAACGGCTGGGAGCCTTGCAATGCCGAATGCTCATATTGCTGACCACCAGTTAGCACATTACTCCATCAAACTGCATGTTGATATGGATTACCAGGAATGCCTTCCACCAGCTTGTACTAACTACTACTACTACTACTACTACTACTACTACTACTACTACTACTACTACTACTACTACTACTACTACTACTACTACTACTACTACTACTACTATTCGTCGAGCTTTTATGCCCAGCGACCCGCACAATTAAAATGCAGGACAATAAGGGAACCAGCTTACCTTGTCTAGTTTCTACGCCGTCACCCAGGGCGTACTTGGGAAACATCTTTGACGGGTCATCCATCAAACTCTTGACGATGGTCGGATCGGACTGGTAGTGGAACATCGGAAATGCCCCTGCGGTGGGACACATTCCAGATGCATGATGTCCATTACATTCCACAATGCCAGTTTTCATAGCAGGAAATTTGGAAATGTAACCTGACCAAAGGTGACCTGGTATAACTCCTTCACTTTGCACCCAGAATTGAGAACGATCATGAGAATTTTTCAGCATGCAGGAGAATCACAACATAGTTAATTGGTTCCGAAAGTATTGTTCTGATTTTCTTCAAGATACCAACTTTAGAAAATGCTTACAGTCAAATCTGTGGGAGTAACAACCAACTTTAGAAAATGCTTACAGTCAAATCTGTGGGAGTAACATTGGGCCACAAGTACGATTCCATGTAGAACCATACCGTTATGAAAACGCTCATCGCCTTTTTAACAGAGTCCGTTTGTAAACAAAAAAAATAAAAAAATAAAGTTCACTGAGACGTGGTAGTCAGAATCCAAAAACAAAGAATGGGATCGACGCTGTCGTTTATTTTCTCAGCTGCTTTGCGTTTATACGTTTTTAAACATAAGCGTATTATGAGTAACGCTGCTTTTCATTACTGCACCTGTGAGGTTCAGACATAGCATGAAAATCACAGTGACCGCAACACGCGTATTCAGTTCAGGAAATGGGATGTAACTGCGATACCCGGTTAAGTCACCAGCGTGACTCTTCGGCCTTACCTCCACATCTGTACGTATCGTATATTTCCCTTGTTCTAAACATCGTGCCTCCTTTGTTGAAACGTCCTGAGAGCTTGACTTTATTCCGTAGTCCTTCATTTTTGTTATCTTTGTCATTCAGAGGCGGGGCAAAGAATGTAACTACGACCCTTTTCTTATCCTCCTCGATGTCGGTCATGACCCTGGAAACAAACGCCAAAACTGTTGAATAAAGTTAAGCGCAATCAAGAAAATGAAAACTTCCTATCAATATCTCAAGTTGTTTTAGTATGGTAATTTACATACGGCAGTAAATATTGGCTTCGAAAAGAAAAATTACGACGCATTTTTTCGTGAGACGTGCCATTGTCACAACCCGGCAAGAATCAGTCACGCGCCGCAAAATACGACAGCTGCGACCATTACGTTTTTCTTTGGGGAGATAATGCCTACCTCACTGGGACGTTTTCCCACTGACCTGCGGCTGAGTGAGCTCCGCGACAGTCGCAGCGGGTGAACTGGTCGCCGTCACGTGATCCGCGACCCTTCCGGCGTCACCTGTTGTAACCGTGTGACCTGTCCGCCGTCGTCCGTGACCCCTTGCCCCGCCGCCGTCCGGTCGTGCCCTCGAGGCTCGAGTGTCCGGCTCGCCGGCGGGCCGGGCCCGGTGGCGGCCGGCTGTGTTTTCTTGTTGCTATATAGTTACGCCGGCCGCTCAATATATAATGTCCGCCCGGGCGGGCAGAAACACGCGCAGGCCTCGACGCTCGTTCAAAGCGACTGGTCGGGCAGGTGCGGCAGCACGCGACGTAGGGCGATTAGTGCTCCACGAAACATTGGCGGCGGCGGGCAATACTAACGGGCAATGTATTGGTGCCCGCGGCAATCGTGTTGGAAAACTGGCCCGGTGGGCATCTGTTATGGGTGATGGTGTTAGATGAATGGTGTATGGCTGACATCTTCTGACGATCTTGTCGAGGAAAAACGACTTTCGGATATGAATAGTAATCCAGTCACATGAAGTGATGGCGATAAATGCTACGTGAGATCGACAACTCTGCTGTTCATGATTTTTGGATGATTTCAAATTAGTATTTACCATTGTGACCACCGACGCTTAAGTCCGTACATAGGCTGTGGAACTCGGCTTGAATGTCTGAGTCTCTAAATTCGTCAGTTGATGCATGCCGGCAATTGGCGGGAGATACCTACATGTGACCACCGACGCGCAAGATGGTCGAAAAAGAGTTCATATGCTTCGAAAGCAGGTCGCTGTGGCGAATGTTAACTATTCTGTAAGTATGCTAAAGCGTATTTAACGACGGAAATGCGTACGATCAGCCTGGTAAATGCAGCGTCTGAAGAACGTTAGGGCTGCACTGTTGCTTTCGTGTAGGGAGGATTGACGTATGTTGTGTATCATCTACCATGGCGCCATTGATTTGCTTCCCGTTGGTTTGATTCAAATGAAGTTTCTCCTCACAGATAAAATCGGTGGCTTATGTAACCATACATTACCATGCCGACTCTCATAGAGTGATGTCTGGTGCCGCCCCTGCGTGACAATGACCCCACAAAATCTTCATCAGATCTTTGTGGGACTTGGCACCCACCGTCGCTGGCGCGATCAGATCTTCCAGCAACCCGAAAGTGCCTGGCCCAACAACACTTGGAAATATGGCTCGTCGTCTTGCAACGTTGCCTTCATCAATGCCACTAGCAACAAAATATTGCTCGAGACGTCTGCTATACGCACCAAATGACTCCACAGCCGAATCAAGCTCAGGCGCCTTGCCTACACCTACAACGCATGAGCAAGGACGCGGAAAGCAGGGGGGGGGGGGCAGGGGGCAGCTGCACCCCGAGCTTTTTTGAAATTTAGCATTGGTCCTATACACGTCTGGAAAGAATTGACCCAAAATGCTTCTCCGCTACCCCCCTCCCCTTCAGCTGCGGAGTTCCCGCGCCCCTACGCATGAGCATTGCTTGTTTATGAAAGCATGAGGCCCGCTAGTGAAATATTGCTTATCAAGTTTCTTTCGAGAGGCCACGACTTACGTCATTGAGTAGCAGTTGCATTGGCAGTGATCATAGCCGAGTTGAAACTTTCATGAATTTTCTCGTGACCTTGCTAAATGATAGGCTAAAGGGTGATTTGAACGTATGATATTCAATGTTGGAAACAATCCCATCTTGGCTGATGTAGCAGATTTAACAAGGCTGACATTAAACCATCTTGGCTGGTCGAATGTCAGTCCTGCTGGTGGCTGGTTTAGCCAACAACTACGGACTTATACATATCGACATGAGCCACCATGGGCATCTCCAATTAGAAGCACTGGGTTATGGTAACGTGTCTGCGTTTTGCAGCTGCATCTGGTTTGCTGCGTTTTCAGATCCTTGCAACGTAGATCAGACGTACAGAAACCAAGGTCCGGTTCTGATAGACACACTAAGCGTGTAGCAACACTGCTAAGTCTCGGCCGAATATTAGGTTCTTAAAACATCACTAACAAAGAAGTCACACTTGCCAGTTGAAATGCGGGACGTGGAGGTAGGTAGGTGCCACCATAAAGGCCGCACTAAGACGTTTGTTGCTTTCGGCATTTTGATGATGTTGTTTGCAGATGTTTGCAGTTTGCAGATGTTGTTCTAGTACTACGGGTACAGAGTGCGTACCGGCCGCAAATACTCTTGCATCTCCATTTGTCACGAGAAAAGGCCACGTTGTAAGGAACAGTTTAAACCCAGCTTTTTTACTGTTCAGTTAATCATCTGCTTTTTATTAATCTCTAAAATTGTGGAGCATCCAGTTATATTTGCTTTCCTTTGATCATGGGTATAGAATTGGGATAAATATTAGATATAAGAATGAAGTCATAAAACCTTAAAATGTGACATTGATAATGCATTTGCAGCGCTTTATTTTATAAAGCAAGAAAACACATGAATGAGTCAAGATAGTGGCATGGAATTCCATACCAATGATCTCCTTTGGTATGGAAAGCTCCACGTCAAAGGCACCCAAAGTTATATCCCGGCCTACGAATGGCTCTTCATTTGAATAAAGAAAACAATCCGAACGTCCAGCTTCATTATTCACCATCCCCGCAACTCAGCTCGTCGAGACTTCGGTTTACCCGAAAGCGATAACTATACAGAAGTTAAAACAAAACCAGTCGCATTCTTTATTAGCTCGATTATCACATTTATTGCTAGCTCGATTATCACGTCCCAGTGCAAGGAACAGCTGCGTTTGTCACGATTAGAACTCGTAGAAAACCATCTAGGTCTAGCGGTTACAGAAACTCATCTCGGTCTAGTAGCTGGGACCCGCATTGTGGTAGCTGGCCTAGTCCCTCGAATGAGTCCGAGTCGGGGTATATCTCTGCCATTGCTTGTATGTTCGAGAGTGGATTTGGCTGTGGCGGCCCTGCTGTAGTTTTAGACAGGATTTTCATTACGGTGCTGACCGACCGCTTTTTTGCTTGGTTCACGACATTCTCCCATTTCTTTTTTTAAGGTGACGTTTCTGCAATTTTTGAGACACATTACCTGAAAGTTTGCTGTCATCTCCTCCCAGACGGCTCTTTTCTTTTTGTTGCTGCTATGTTTACTTCACAGTGGGTCACGTCCGCCTCCTCCAAAAGACAGGTGCACTGAACATCATTTAATGGGGCTTGTTCGATTTTGGTCCGATTATGATCAAGATTCGCCGTTGCCCCACTTGGTGTTATATATCGGCTACGCTGATTTGTTAAGCCAGTTACAATAATTACATCGCGTGAGCATGCATTTTTGTTGAGCATGCGCAAGCACGTAAGGCGTCAAGGTCGATTTCTGTAAATGATTGCGGGGAGGGGGCGAGCCGAGGGTCCGACAGTCTATCCCGTTGAGAAACCCCAGATGTGGGTTTCTCAACGGATTTAGCCCACTTCATTTTGACCAACGGAAATTTATGTATTTTTTCGCTATTAATGATCAAATAAAAATTGCATTTATCCCTGTATATATGTAGAAGATAGAAAGGCAGATACATCGTTTTGGATTTTGTTCTTTACTTTTTGTCTGTCTCTTATCTTTTGCGGCCGTCCTTTTCGTTATTGTTATTCATTGCCCTTCAAAACCGGCAGAAAGTATTGGGGAACCCAAACCAACTTTGGGAAGGCCCAAATCAACGTTGGAACGGCCAGGACCCTCTCAAAGGAATACAGTCAACACCCTTGTAAGGCGTCTCCGCTAAAACGAACTATACTGCACCCGGAATACGCACTTCCGTTTCGACCTGGCACACGCACTTCCGCTTCCCTGTCCATTTCGTTCATACTGCCATCAACAGTCAACACCTGCAGAACCCTGTGGGTTCGCTCGCTGGTGACTGGTATATAGCTCATATGGCTTCCCGCAATTGTGCCATCCTTGCGAGTCTGCATCGTACTAGGGAGTACGGAATACTGTCTTTGACAACGACTGGCACCCATGGGGTAGCGCTGCCAAGGACTGTACCCTTACTGCGGCTCAAACTGAGGCCTTGGTTAGGGGGACAGTCAGGACCGCTATAATGACTGCTCCCGCGAGCCGCCGTATCATATATGACACAACACCACGTAGACATTAAGTGGTAAATATCTGTGAGAACTGGGCGCAGGATACTTGGTTATTTACACTTATTCTGCACGCTAGATCAGTGCAAGCTAATTAACCCGTCCCCGACTGGGGGGCAGTTGACTGCCCCCCCTGAGGTTTTTCTGAGATTGCGAGAGAACGAACAAACACAGAGTCACGAAACTTTGTGTACCTTTTGCTCCATGAATTTTACATCTCGTGTCAAAATTTTGACCTCAGGTCAGGTCAGGTGCCTGACCTAGGTTAGGTCAAACAGGCCCGTGCCAAAAAAGGTTTAGCACCCTTTAACTTTTTCGCAAAATAACATACCTCAATAATTCTGTCAGGGATTAGTGAACGTGATAGATGCAACAACTCTGCCATCTCAGATTTTTTGGAACTTTCCGGGTCATTGACCTAAGGTCAAGCCCATTTTTAACACATATCGTCGTTTTTTTTCGGAAATTGACGGAATATTTCATAACATTTTTAGTGTGGAGTCAAGCAGACATCTAATTACCCTCATTGGGCAAAGTATCAATGACTTCCAGCCACTGACCTGAGGTCAGGTCACGAATAACTGTAGTGAGCCAAAATGTACCACCGTCAAAATCGACGATGAATTACTCAGAATGGGTAGAAAATGGCAGAACTAGCTTGCACAGACGTGAGTAATACCAGGAACCTCAAAAAGTTTCAAAAAGCAGCATGTTTTGGAAATCAACAGGCTCTCGCGAATAAAGCTCCGCCAATTTTGTAGATTGGTAACTAATGAATTTTTCCAAAATTTAAGCATGAAAAACCATCACAAGAACCTCTAAGATCAACCAAATTTACATAGATCGTCTTTTTCGCAAAAATAAAGGAACGCTAAAATTAGTTACCGTCAATTTGTGACCGCATACGGCAGCAGCGCACGCCTGGCAGCTGCCGCGAGAAATGCCGTGTCTTTAACTCAACGTTTCGGCGTATATATTGAACAAATCTGGGAAATTAGACGTGTATCGGCATCCGCGAACCTTTACTTGTGCGCTGGTGCCTTTACCTAAGCGTTTTTAGTCACAGTCCTTGAGATTCAGGCCATTTCTCGGTCTCATGCAGTCGGCTATGAGAAAACATATATAGGGCGCAAATTGCTTACATATTATCTAAAACTAAAAATGACACCAGTTTCGAGCTCTACTCGTCACAGGTTTTCCTACGGTATGCTTATTTTGATCGTGCGACCAACCGTTCGTGAGTTAGAGGGGGCGGTCAACCGCCCCCTCCCCCCAGTCGCCCGTGTTCGAAACGGACCGACGGTCGTGCGCGGGTTAAGACTCGGCTAACTCAAAATCAACAACAGGTGCAATCCCACATTACCTATCTTCCTTAATTCACGTATTTTCCACATGGGGTCGCCTCAATGTCTGAATGCACCTTCTTGGTCAAACATAACTAAATGGCATTCATTCATTGGGCTCGACTTCTTTTCCGTTATTTCGTCGTTACCTACATTCCTTGGGGTCCATAGTCCACTTCATGGTATCATCTTCTCCAAAGAGCGAGAGGCGCAGCCAGGATTTTCATAAAGAGGGGGGAGCTCAGTGTGAACTGAAATGATACGAAAACCGCCTACGGGGAAGACGATGTGCAATGGTTTTCACAAATAATTCGGACTTAAGGCGTGGTTCTGCCCCCCTTCCCTGGCTGCGCCGGTGCAAAGAAATAGCCAGATTAGGGAATCAGGAGGGCTTAAATTACGTCCACTTTATTGCATATTCGGCTTCTTTAATCGCAGTCAAAACGGTTTCTTTCTAGTAGTATCTTCGGAAAAGACCTAGCACGCGTGTCTTAATGTTCATCCTGGCAGACGTCCTTACTTACTTGCCTCATTTGCATTTTGTGTCCCTGCAAAGGGCTTTTAGAACACTGGTTCGGTAACCGTCGTCAGCATTTCGTCCCACAAAACTGTCTGTGAACAGGCGTGCAGTGCTGGGGCGAGCCCTGGATTCGACGTTATCATTCGGGAGAGGTTTACCGTACCCAGATGCATCCCATTCTGCTTGAAACGGTCTCTGGAGCCTCCAAATTAAACGCGAAACCATCGGAACTGTTTGTGGTCACTGTTTAATTGACGTCAGGATGCCTTTTTGCGTGCCTGCTCAGCACAGACAGTTAGCTCGGCAGTTGCTAGGGTATTTCGCCACCTTCCACTTGTTGGCTTGGGGTGGCAGACACTCCCGCTCATTAACTCCGCACCACTGGACCCATTCGGTTGATTTAAACGGTATTCAATTGCCCTTGATAGTGTGCCCCTGGGCATGTCACGCCTTTTAGCTTTATGATTTTATTGCAAGTGGCAAGGGTTGTAAGTAGTAGATCAAATCAAAGGTCAGTACTTCCCGGATAGGGAAGTGTCGTTTTTTTTACAAATCGGGGGTTAGAGGCATCTTCAAGCCGAAATGCGTAAAAGGCATGCATTAGATCCCAGTATACATATATCTAGGAAAAACGGCGACAGAAGTCAACCTAGATCATGCTGAGGGAAGGTGTCAGCTGCAAGCTTGTTTTAAGTAGGCTTAATATGGTTACCAATAAAAAGTCCAGAAAACCATTAAATTGTATCAAATATCTCTAGTTACGTTTTTTCAAATGGTTCAGTACATCTTCAAATAGTTGTCATAATTAGCTTTACGACGGAAATCGGCATTATATTTGAAAAGTGTTAATTATATACATTCCACCTATGATGCCCTTGTGTGATGGCCTTCACTGAGCTCTGGTGACACTATGATGTACTACAGTAGTGGCAGTATGATGTACTGTCGGTTATCTGGCGCAAACAGTATGTCGGTAAATATCAAAGAAACAAAAAAAACGCCGAAATCGCAAAACATTGTGGCATGATTCCACAAACATGTCTTTGTGGCATCAGGCTGACATGACCTTGGCTAAAGTAGACGAAAGTTCCCGAAATATGCGTACGTCATGCATTGAGGGATACTGAAAATTCGACGAAACTACTCCTTTCGGCTACGAAGCTATACGGTGGAGGAAAAAGGGGGAGCAATTAATTCTTTCCCCTCCTCCCGCCCCCGCCCTCAGCAATGCGCAGGTCAAGACCAACTTGTACTTCCGTAGCATTTTGCACCAAGAAGCTGTTGATATTTAGCCGTAGTTTTGAGGAGGCCGATGGCGTCCGTCGACTCGGCACGTAGCGCCGTTATCGCAGTGCAGGGCCTGCGGACCCTGCTCCCGGGGTTCGCGCCACGTACGCTGACTGGTGGGCCGCCCCAAACAGCGTGTCAAAGTGGACGGCGCCTTTACGGCGCCTGTGATCGATATGCAGTAGGCGGTTGTCCACGGCGAGGCGGCGTGCTGTGTCGGCGGCTCGCCCGCCGCTCGATGAAGCCCCGGGACAATGTGCAAGTGCAAGGCCGCAGTGGAAAGAGCTCCGCGACCGGCTGGCTGTGCGGATGTCCTGGAACTGCTCGGTCGTCGACGAAGCCCCGGATGGGTACGGTGGACGTTATTCGCTGGCCGTGATCCAGCTGGGTATCCGGATACAATACCGCAACTTGAAGGGAAGTGCGCTTACATGTTTGGCACCCTGTGTGGCGGTTCGTATGCCTGAAATCTGGGGTGTTTTTGGGGACAAAATTTCAGGCGCCTAGCCGTTTGCTGACTGTAGCGCGCTCGACTTCATATGAACCAACTAATTTGCGATGTGGACGGGAAATTCGGTAGCAGCAAATCGATAGTAAACAATGGGAAGCAGACATCAGCCGTCACAAAAAAATATTCTTTCCTGAATGGTGGTCAGCCAACGCTAACAGCGGGCTCTGTACAGTGAGTACAGCGCAAGCCATTTTCATGGCCTGGACGCTTTGTGAAGGCGATGGTACCTGGAACAACACTTAGGTATACACCACTTAGGTATACACCACTGTAACGGAAGCAGGTCTTTTAGCGGATTATGAAAACATATGAGAACTTGGTGCGAGAACGAAAACGAAGCAGAAAGTACTAGCGCATATTGGTGCCGTTCTTTATGGAGAATAATTCTTCAGCTCACTGTATTTCTCCTGAAATCTGACAATGCATACAGTTTACATTTGGGCCGCCAAAATTATCGAGCACCGCTTTTTACGCATCGCCTGACGGTTTCTGACCAGGGCCTTGTCTTTTCTGGCTTTGGTTTGTTGATGGTTGTCGATCAAGATCTGCTCACCAAAACTGCTCAGTTGATCACCGGAATGACTCGTCGCTAACTTTTTGCGCACGGTCGCAGTGTTGCAGGCTTTGGCTGCGCGAATGAGCACGGAAAGTTGCGTAGGTTGATACGGGCGGAACAATGATGGAATAACAATTTTCCTGAGTGCATCATGACTTAAAAAAAACGAAATGAGTTCGAAATAAATAATCTTTCCCTTAATTGGACAGCAAGATTCCGCGACAACATTGGTGTGTTGATGATATTGTCGGCATTGGCCCTTTTCCATCCAGGCAGCACGCTTCACGCTATGGATATCACGGCAATCAGACCAATCAGACGCAGCCTGGAACCGCACTTCGGGGAAGTCCGCGGAAGAGGGGAAATGAGGCCATGACGTCTGCTGTGGTATCAGTCGGCCTGCGATGAACTCGCCTCCAGATATGATTGAAAACCAGCACGTCCGAACATGAAACTGTACTCCCTTCAAGCCCCTACAACCGCCGACCACCACACATGTTTTTTTTGCGGTTACCAAGGGAATGTATAACAGCACGTGTGATGTATACGTGAAAACCACGTGTACGCAAAATAGATTGCAACACCACGTGCTCCATCTACCCTCTGTGCAACGGAGGCGAAGAAGCAATTGTCACGGCATCGCCTTGTTGGTTTCACCAAAGACACATGTTTCAGCAAAGCGGAAAGAATTAGCAAAAACTGGAAATGAATATCTCGATGAGCTTTTGCGAAAAACAGCAAAACGTCAGTAAGCAGTGTGAGACCGTGAGTAAAAACGGCGAGATGTTGGCGAAATTCGGTGGCGCCAATAATTACCGTTCATTCGTTTTGGCAAAGCGAAATTTTCCAAAATGACTTTAAGTGGCAAAAGAAGATGGGAGTGCAACACTAACGCTATCGTCACGGCATCAGGCACCACTTTTCGGCTACTGGAGGAATCACCGTCCACCTTATGTACTTACCGTATCGTAGACAATGGTTTTGATCGCATGGACCTTTATGAGACTCTATCAGAGCTTCTCATTAATGCTTCATTCTTTGTGAACAACTTCTTCCGTCAATTTGGCTCTTGTTATTTTATTAGGATGGGTCCCGACTAACCGGCTAGGTCGGGAGAATGCCTTCAAGGAATTGGAACCATCTTTCCTCGCTCTTCGTAGCTCAGCTACGGGTTTGTTAAAGCCGACTCTATTCAGGGGCGGCGATTCGGCCCCCACCCCTCCAGATCTTTCGAATACTAAGACTGATGGAGCGTTCAGATAAACGACATGTGATGATTCGCTCCTTATTCTAAAAGAATTGTTGAGAACAGATTTATACAGCTCTTAATTTTGCTCTCTCTCTCTCTCTCTCTCTCGCATAAATTATATTTGACCATCTGCTCGCGGGCGAAAAGTGCGTACCATGTGTCATGTGGTAGTATGGTACCCCGATGCCACACCTTAAAGATACATCGTGAGCCGCTGGCTTAGAGGAGTTTTGGTGTGTCCAACATTGGCACGTGCGGACGGTGCGGACAACCACTAAACGGCATTTGAAACTGAAAACTGTGCTGGGTACCTTCAGCAATTCTGAGGTTTCACAAGGTTGTCCATTGATGATGACGCGCGATATTTGCCAATCCATTTTAACAGATGACTGTATTATTTTCGGATATATTACAGTTGTAATAAAATATTGTAATAGATGACTAGATGATCTTATCTTGGACTTTTTACGCTTTGTCATATATGTAATATATCTCTTCTGTTACAACTCATGCTTTGTTTCAACTCAACATGCACTTCTGAGCTTTTACAAAGCTTTTCCATTGATAATGGAATGCGTTATTCGCGAACTCTTCTGAAAGACGATTAACTGGATCTTATTTTGATCTCTTCATATTTTGTAAAATATGTAATAGATCTCTTCTGTTACAACTCATGTAACTATACGGCACAATTTAAATAATCAAAACTAAAATTGCGCAACATCCAGTATGGGCCTGTAACATTCCTCACAACGTCTGATTCATGCCACGCATACCTTCGCTAGTTAAAAAAAGGTGTACGCAAACAATAAGATCTGACTATTGGTGGTGACTGACAGCATGAGTTCATGTAAAGATAAGTAGATTTCAGAGTGCACTCACTGTTCCCATTTTGCTAAAAAAAAAACGGCTACTATGCACAACAGAGCAGTCCGAAACGTTTTACTTAGGACACAAAACAGGACAGGTAGCTTAATGTCCATTGTGATAAACAAAATTTATTTTGATTGAAGGAAGTCGTCATTAACCAATGTGTAGCATTTGAGCCAGTTTTTCTGCAGTTCATCACGCAGAGTAAATCAAGTAATTTCTCGAGAGAAGCAGAGTTGGCTTGGACACTATTGGGAAGCGGAAACCTCTGCTTTCCATTTTTTCATTGTTTTCACGCACCGAAGGAGCCTATAAACCCCTGCTGAAGTGGGATTCCCCTGTACCGAACCGGGCAACCCGGTTCTTGTTTGCTGGCTATCATGCTCCGATGCTAAACATGAATATCCTGCACGACGAAAAAGAGCGCTAACAGCGTGACCTTAGCGATCCCCCTTGGCCTTCACGGCGTTAGAATCGCCCGATCTATGATGATCTGAGCACCGTTCATCAGGCACTTTTGTAAGAAGCTACGGAGAAGTAACCAGACTAATTTGAGGTCAATTTTCACGTGTGAAAAGGTCCTTGTGGAGTCAGCATCAGGTGCCACACCACCAATTTGTCACGGCCAGGATGATGCATAACAAATGTTTATGCTTTGAAAATGGTACAATCCAAGTAGATCGAAGACTCATAAATTTCTGCACCCGACGTGGCCTTGATTTTTTCGTGCTACTTCTACAAAAATGTCTTTCACATTAAGGTTATTTCCTGTAAAAATGCTTCTTCATTGAGTCATGCCTTGTTTTGAGCGTTAAGAATCCACTTAAACTTGACGTTGCATTACCCCGTATCATATCCCCTGCATTTGCCGCTGGGATTCTCCAAACACTTTGTAGACGATATGGATAGCGAAATATCATAAATGTCTTACACTGGCATCATATTATTTTTAAATGTTGACTTACTTCTAAGCATAATCGTCTCATAACCGTCTAACAAAGCCTACGTGTAAACCATTTCATGGTTATCGCCACGACTTAGGCCGGGTGACTCAACCCCGGCCGAGGGACTCCAGCAAACCTACAGATTTAAAATCTGTGACGTGACTCACGTCGTAAGTGACGACTGACCAACACGTATTTGGAAGCCACTTTTGGTAGTTTATCAGTTGCCTCAGTGTCACATGAATGAATCTCTGGTGACCGACGGTTAAAGTAAGACGATGTCTGTGCTCTTTGGGCTGGTGCGTTGCATGTTTGGAATTGTTCCACGAAATATGTGGAAAAAACTCGTGCTCAGTTATTTTACAATCGACATAATTCGGGCTGACATTATGTCGCATCAAACAACAAAAAAAGGCATTTTTTTCTTGAAGCATCCCCGTTGATCTGCCCCTGTGGGAGAAAGACCACATGACTATACAGACGTATGACCAATTTAAAAGGAGGGGTACCCAGGTTTGAGTACCTAGGAAGGATAGCTAAGGTCTGAACCAGTAATTTTCTTTGCGTGTGGCGGCACCATGATGTGCTGTAGAAATAAAAAATAAATAAAATAATCGAAACGAGAACGTCTTCCAGGAGCTCGTCAGTATCTTCTCCTAACTTGCTCTCGCTTCCGGCTGCAGCGTACAGTCTGCTGGCTGTCCTAGCGTGAATTGTGATTTACAAAAAAACGTGCATACACACAAGCGTACACGCAAGCGCGCACACACACACACGTACACACAAAGGCGGTGCTTATTTTATCGCTAAACGATGTTCTGGTTGCTTCTGTCTTTTTAGGGAAGTGATCGATGTAGAGGATCTAAGCCATTGAAACAACATTTTGGTCCGGTTCCATTGTATGTACATTTATGTTCACCCCACGCTCAACAAATCGCTCACGTGTCGCGGGTACACAGAGTTCGCAGTTGGCACCATTACCAGGTCATCCAGAAAAAAAACAGACGGTTTTTTCCCGCTGGTGGTCGCAGTAGTAAAAACAATTACTTGTCACGTGCATTTTCTGAAAGCTGGCGAAATGCTATTTTGTTTGAGGACCGCCACTGGCAGTGATCAAGTCCAATGTGTGTAGTTCATTCTGGTATTCAAGATGTTGCCTTATACATCGGGCAAAGAAAACAAACTAGTGAAGTTATATTTTGAAACAAAATCCTATTGCTTTAACCCAGCGCAAATGGAAGTTTTTCCGAGGTCCGATAGGCATCATCCCGCAACGTCATTCTGAGACAGGGAATCCAAAAACACCTCAAGGAAGCTGGCGCAAGATGTGAGCTCCAGCTGCAGCACAGCGCAACGACTGGCTAGAATTGATCTCATGCTGTACCCATACAGGATAGCATTTCACCAGAAGCCCACTTAATGTGACCAGGAGTCCCGGATTCGCCAATGTGCTTGGCTTTTGAGGAGGTGCAGCAGTTCTGAACACTTGATGAATGACATCCCGTTTTGACATAAACCACATTTTCACTCAGATGGACAAGTTAACAAGCCAGAACAACGGGTTCCAGAAATCAAAAACACCTCAAAAGGTGGCAGAGAGGTCTCTTTACAACCTGAAATGCACAGCGTGGTGTTCAATCCGTGCACAGGGCATAAGTGGCCCGTTTGGGTTGAAAATGTTAGCCCTGTTCCCGGCAGGGGGGGCTAAATCCACCCCCTCGGGTTTTTTGCTTGCCAATTCCAGGGTTTTTGACGCAGCTTCGCGAAGCTTGGTCACTTTTCCTAGCTATGCTTTCTACGTACTGTGACGAAATTTTTGAATTCGGTTCTGCTCAGGGGCGGAGCCAAGCAACGTTTTTGGGAGGCACCTCAGGCCATTTGTGGCCCTATTGAGGGTAAAAGGAAAATGACTGCCAAAAATAGCGCTTTTAAGATAGAACTTAAAAGCTTATATTGATGTATAGCTAAATAGTTCGGCATCGTGCAAACACAATTTTGCACATCTGACGTCACTTTGCGAGGTCAGGTCAAGGTCAAAAGTCAAAATTTGGTTTCAAAGCAATAATTTTGGCGTTTTTTTAGAATGCCAAACCTGGAATATATATGACGTACAAGGGTGCCCTCTACTTGTGTACCAAGTTTCAGCTTGATATTAGGTCGGGTCACGGAGCTATGACCGAAAATGTCAGCGCGCGTACCCTATCCCACGACAGCCGTAAAACGGAATTTTAGAAATAGAGTGAATTCAAATGACTGAAAACGTTTTCAGATAACATTAAATGCACACGAGATCGTTCCAAGTGAGTCCAAGGTCACTGGAGGTAATTTAAGGTCAAAGGTCATAAGTTGGTCTGAAGAACATGTGACCATGACATTTCCCCCTTTTTCATGTCCCTGGCACCGCCTATGCCAACATTTTACAAACATTGTGATACTTCTTCAGCGTAACATGACTAGCAGAAGCCAAAAAGCGTTTTTAACTTTTTTGTCGATTCAGCTGTTGAAAAACTAATGCTACTATTTTTGAGACCCTGTGAACGCCTATGAATATTCTTGAAATTTGAAATGTATGTACCAATCGTAAAAGTCTCATCCATGATCTCCTGATTCATGCCAATTTCATCAAAACCGGCCCATAAACAAGGGAGTTATAAGAAGTCCAAAAACATGCCCCATTTTGACTTTTTTGTCCCCCTGTATCCAACTCTTTCAAAAATTCGAAAACTTCTTTTTATAAAAATGTGCTTTCCGTCACGGCAGATCGATTGCCGTTGTTACGATGAAATTGGATGTGCAGTTCTCGGGATCTCAGGAAGGGGGCGAATCCAACCCCCCTGCCGGGAATCGGCCATACCGTCTAGCCCTCCGGGAATAGGATTAAGGACGGACAACCACGGTTACGGCCGTGCGTTACAGAAAACTCTTATCAAGGTTCTGAACAGTCTGCAGACCCAGATATAGGGGCAAGTCTGATGAACTACACGAGCAGTGGCTCCAGCAGGAAGGGGCACCCGCCCACCGTGTCCTGGAGGCGAGAAACTGGCTTCCGCGGCGGGCGGCCGCCCTATAAAAAAAAAAGGCCCCCCCCCTTTCAAACCAAAAATTTTTTTTTATTTTAAAAAAAAAAAGGGTCCTAAACCAATCCATGAACTGAAATCAGCGGTGAAAGTGGCGGTGAAGCGCATCTCGGTGGTCACGCGCCGCGCCGCGGCAGATGAGCCCGCGAAAGGGTCGCTCCGTGCCTTAAACGGAAGGGAGTTCACTTAGAACATGTGATGTCTTTCAAGCACTGGACTGCCGGAGAAGTTCGTACTTTCTATGGGATAAGACAGCATTTGTCGGGTACCATTGTTGTGCTTGACTTGTACTGTTATATCCACACACAAATTTGTTATGGATGATTGAAATCCGTTTGTTCATTTTCAATGACCCTGTGAGTCCATCTTGAGTGACGCAACCACCATTAACGGAAATTTTTTGAGACGAGGTCGTACATGCACGCTTATGGCGGCACGATTGTAAGCTCGCACACCATCTGATTTCCGCATACGTCGCAAGCATCACGAAACGGTGTGATCGCTGGTGCACAAAAGTCCCGTTCACGACTAGCCGGACACGATCGCACGAAACGCAAAAATGACAAATTGCTCATGTAGATTTAACATTAGCAGGATGTTAAAATCCTGCTAATGTTAGGCAGTCTTCCGCCAAGTACAGCTACGTCCAAGAAAATTGCCGGGCAGAGGGATAATATGTTTTTTATTTACATATGTTCATATTAATTATATCGAATAATTTCACCAAATGATTTGCTGAAACGCGCTGCTATGGAATTCTGAGCAGCACCAAACAGACTGGCATCTGCCATACCCGTGCATCTGCCAGCATACAGAAATATGTGATGCCCCCGACCATATTCCATTCGTATTTCCCTCAAATCACCCATCTTTGATGAGATTCAGCGCGAGGACAAAATCAAACGTTGCATGATGTATAAGTCCTGTGACCGTGAACAGTTACCTGGACTATGAAAAGCCAAGCGAAGAAATAGCCGCCAGCTAATGACCGGCCAACAATAAATAGACTTGTTGCTAATATTGCTATGCGTGATCCTGTTACGCCGACAGTACGACACATACGACGATCTCTGTGCCGGGGCGGACGATGCTAAACGCAGAAGACAGGGGGCACTTCGAGCGGCTGCGGCCACCTATCGACAAAAAGTAGCACTAGCGTATTTGCAGATGGAAGAGAGGTCGTTTCACCAGCGCGCTCACTCTGCCTCGGTCTGCAGGGTGCCCGCACCAATGCCGTAGCCGTAGCCCTTCGGCCCGAAGTTTCGGCCATAGCACGCTGAAAACAGGAAAACAGTGGTCTGGGCACTCTGTCTTTAAAAACCCCCGTCGCCGGTTGATTAGCGGGACGGTACTACGTATCGCTGTAGTCTGTGGTGCGTCAAAGGTCGAGAAACAACTCAATATTTTCTGGAAGCGAAAGTGAAAAAATCTGATACGCACCAATGCGCCGGCTAAATGAGTGCACAATGAGCCCCTATCAGTTCCGATCGCTGAAAAAATCGCAATCTGAGTACGACGGTAAACGGAATGCATTCGATGAATGTTAATGCATGAAACGTCCTGTTGAAGGCATACATCATATGGAATATATATAATATATATATATATATATATATATATATATATATATATATATATATATATACACGTCTTGTTCACTTAAATCACGAAGTGTCAGTAAGCCGAAAGCTAGCATCCGAGGTTTTCATGCTTGGTGGATTTATAAACGAGCTCACATTTGCAGTAGATCTGGCCCTCGTGTTCGGTCACGTTTGTACTCTCCAGACGCTTGTTGCAGCCATTGCAGGAAAAACAGGCTTTGTGATAGACGCCGCCCCCTCCAAGCATCTTCTCGGCAATGTACACGGCTTTGCCTGTCAACATTTACGACGCGTGGTAAATCGTGCCACTCGCGGTACATGAAATGATGAACCGCAACAAAAGAAAACTGCACGATAACACTAAACCTACGCAATGATTATCTCAACAGATCATCTCGTACATTCCAAGTTCTTAACTCAAGCAGCACTCTATGCCAGTTTTGTTCTCAAGATATTTACATGGCCATTATCGAGAAGTCGTCTTTAATGACAATGTTTCACCTTAAAAGGGGTATTTTGAGCCGATATAGAAAAGTAGTAACCTGTAGTCTTAGACACCAGTCTGTAGCATATATCATGTCCCCAAAGTCTACAGATACGGAGGATGAAAATGGCATCCCACGGCTTTGCCCTAGATCCTATTCAGTCGTGTACTGTCTACATACATGCGTGAAGTCACAATATGGCGCAGGCCAATGGACGTTCGCTGAAGACGTACGTTCATTGGCTTATGCTGAATCATATCGGCGAATGACACCATGAATAGAGTTCGTACTTGTTGCATTTGTGAAGCTTGTAGACATAAAACGCACACTTTTGGAGCCAACGACGCATCGGTATGAAAAGCTGGCCATTGCGGAATAGTACTTTTCATGTAACTGAGATATCGTGTGGAACACTTGAAATAGGTATGCACATGGGACAGCTAGCTAGTCAAGACCCGTGACTTTATGGGGAATTTCTTTCAGTGTTTTTGTTTTTTTTTATTTACAAAAATTAGTAGAGGAAGCCAACAGATTGCATTCCACGCCAACGGCAGGCCTTACATGACAGGCATGGCAAGTTCGACTGTGTTTCCTTCGAGCTGTGTTTGGTTACATGCATTGTCAGAGCCTCTTTCGAGAGGCTCTTCCTACAGCGTATGCAGACATCCACATTTAGAAGTTTGGTGTTTAAGAAACAAGTGTCCATGAAGGCAAAATATTTTTCAAACACTATTTTCCAGCGCACTAAATGTCTTACCATTGCAGCTAAACATGAGAATGGTGCCAAAGTGTCGCAAAATGGCATCACTACGATGGTCCGAAATGCATAATGCTGTTTGAATACAACGGAAACCGGGTTTTTCCGATTGCACTTTGTAAGAGCTTCCTAAAATGGGGCTGCACGACATATTTTGAGTAGCTTTCACCTTGGCGCAAATCCATTGAAAATCCATTATATTTTCAGCTCCCGACGGCGCCACGTTTCCGTGCGCTCGCGCGCTAGCGCCACATCCTGATTGGCTATTATGGGTAAATGTTAGGTTTGGCTGCCAGGAGGTCACCGCTGTGACTCGCACCATCAGCACTAGACCAAGAGTCGCCAAACGGAGCAGGAGGGTGATGATATCTCACTTCTGAACTGCAGACCGCGCGGAACGGGGCCGCACGTTATCAACGCCATTGCATCAACAGGGGCCGTACTAAGGTTGGAAATCGTTAAAGGATTTTTATCGGTGAAAGTGTAGAATTTTGCCCAATTAGTCAATTATCCATAAATGTAACGATAAAGTGGGACATATTGTAGATTTTACATCATACCTTAATGGGTGGGGATGGGGATGGGGTAGAGTGGGGGTACGTGGAGAATTCATAAACTCATAAAAGTTACTTCCCGTCAGTCAGCGGACATGTTCATTCAATTCGGACATTCCACGTGACATTGAATAAGAAGCCACGTCAGACCCATTCCAATGCCATTTTAAGGAAAAGGGGATGTGAGGCTCCATAGTTTATTTGAAATGAGCTTTGAAGAAACATAGACACGTTTTTCCAAACTTCGTCATCACTGACGCTCTGTCAGTAGTCATAGCAACTATGTCACTATGTCACAGGAACTATGTCACAGTCGGAACTCCAACATAATTTTTCATCATTCCGACAGCTGTTTTGGCATGCATGCTACCCACCATTCTTACCACACCCAAGCTCCACTTCAGTTTTTTTGCATCCATGCTACCCACGATTCTTACCATACCTAAGTTCCAGTCTTGGTTTTGTTCGTGAACACGGAAGTTCATATATCGTCTGGTCCTCTGACTAGTGTATTCATCAACGGATAAGGAAACTAGCTTACCGGTCCTCAGCTTCTCTTTCAACTCCTTGGTAACATTTCCTTCACTTGAGCATCACATTTCAGCACAAGCTGGATCAGTTTTTTTTTTATCTTCAGGCGCAACGAGACCTCGGGTCCGCTACAGCAGACCAAAGAAAAGCGTTGTTCGTAACGGTGTTGAAAAAAAAACGTCTAAATCCAGGAGTTTTGCCAGCATTTCCTCCAACGTTTCTTGCCTTAAAGAGCTTCTATCTTTGGCTGGCTGCTACTTGTCTTCGCTTTCTGAAGACTTGGCCCGTCTGTATCTGTATCGCCTATCTAAACCTTATGTTTGCTCCTCAAATGGTAACGGAGACGTGCAGTAATGTTTTTGCACTTGATAATTACCTTCCACGTTTTGATTTGTGATACAGACACGACGGACCAAGTTCCAAGACAGTGAAGACAAACAGCAGCTAGCCAAAGATAAAAAAATTCTTTAGCCAAGAAACGTTCGGAGAAATGCCGGCAAAACTCTTGGCTTTAGGCGGCTTTGGTTTCTACGCTGTTACAAACAGCTCCTTTATCCGGTCTGCCGTAGGACACCGAGATTTCGTTGCGCCTGAGGATCATAAACTGTGACCCAGCTTGTGCTAAAATATGGCGCTAAAGTGAAGGAAGATGTTACAAAGGAGCTGAACGACAAGCTGACGACCGGTAAGCAAATTTCCCTATCCGTTGATGAGTGGACTTATCAGAAGACCAGGCGGTATAGGAACATTCATATTCACGAACAAAACCCAGAGTTCAACTTGGGTATGGCATGAATTGTGGGTGGCATGGATGCCACAAACCTAGGCTGGAACTCGGGTGTGGTAAGAATCGTGGGTAGCATGAATGCCACAAAACAGCTGCCGGAGTCGTGAAAAATTCTGTTGGAGTTCCGACTGTCCATGGATAGCGACATACTTTCTGTCATTGCTGACGGAGCGTCGATGATACGAAGTTCGGAAGAGCCGTGACTATGTTTTTTGAAAACTCATTTCAAATAAACTATGGAGTCTCATGTCCCCTTTTCCTTGAAACGGCATAAGAATGGGTCTGACGTGTCTTCTGAATCCCGATGACTGAAGGGATGTAATTATTTTATGAGTTTATGAGTTCTCCACGTAGCCCCGCTCTACCCCACCCCCATCCCCATCCACGAAGGGTATGATGTAAAGTCTACAATATACCCCTCTTTACCGTTACATTTTTTTGATAATTTTACTAATAATCGGATTAATTGGGCTTAACTACGTTGTTTACCAATAACAATAAAGACTTTTATCGACTTCAACCTTAGAACGGCCCCTGCTGACAACGTTGTGTTGATCATGTCTGGCCCCGTTCCGCGCGGCCTGCAGCGGAGAAGTGAATTATCATCACCCTCCTGTTCCTTTGGCGACTCTAGGTCAAGTACTTGGCGCAAGTCACAGTGGCGACCTCCTGGCAAAGAAGCCTCACATTTACGCACAACAGACAATCAGCATATGACGTTAGAGTGCGCGCGCACGAAAATGTGGCGCCGGCGGGAGCTGAAAATATGGCAGAATTTCAACTGATTTGCGGCAAATTGCACGTTGTTCAAAACATATCGTGCAGCACCATCTCAGAAAGCTCTTACAAAGGGCAATGGGAAAAAACCCTTTTCCCGTTGTATTCGAGTACCTTCGTCCATTTCAAACCACCCTAGGGCACAACACCACGAGACTATACGTAACGTGCACAGCCGAAGTGTGAACGACAGGCCAGACCGTCAGTTGACGACAGTATAAATTTGAAAACAATCCAGGACCACTAAACTATCTCTTCAGACCAGGGGAAAGGGCTTAAGTGGAAACTGATACAACGTTAAGTTAAGGAAGACGGAGGTTAAAAGCACTCTTGCTCGTGATCTGTCAACCAAGGAATGCAGCGACTAGACGAAACGTTAGCCTGACGATTTTAACACGACAGGGAGGTTTTCTTCAAATACACTTGCTTATTTTTCAAGAACAACACAATTTTGACATAACTTTACCTTGGAAGGAACGCAGCATGAAAGTTGGTAGGCTGAACTTGCCACAAGATCAGCATACATAAGTTGTTATGCATATTAATCCGTCACCTCAGACGACATTGCTCTTACAAGTTCTTCGCAGCACTATGAAGCGGGCCACTATGGACGGCTTCCTACCACCGAAATGCGAAAGCAGCCAATGGTTGAGTCCATAGCCGTTTTAAGCGATGTTTACCGCATCTTTTGCAGACGTCAGAGCCGCCGAACTTGGGCCTGATACTGGTGCCAGCCGGCCGCGTGGTGGCCTTGGGAGCGACGTACGCCTGCGCCGTCTGCGGCACGTTCGAGGTAGGCGGACCGTCCTGCAAACCAGCACATGCCGCCTTTACTTGTTGACACAAGTAGCACCAGACACGGTGCAACCTGTCGAACCTCTCACACCGGCCAAGGCATATCTCGTTGCAGCATTGTGAAATTCCAGTGCGCAGTGCAAGCAGGCAGATGGGCAATGTTTGCGCAGGGATATCACAGATCGACAATATGGAGCCCTGCTGTTGCGTAACGGAACGAAGAATTTTGCCTTAGGCAAACTGTCGCTATGGCGCAGGCTCTGCACATGGAGACCGGCAAAAGCATTTGCGAGATTTGAGGCACTATGCTGTGTGCCGGCTGGCTGTGTACAGCTAACTGTGTTCTCCCCAGGTCTGGAGCTGGCGGAGGGCAGAATTATACGGGGTCAGTGGCTTTGTCAATATCATTTTCATGTCCGTTGCGATGAAGTGACAACGCCTCTCGCTTGTAATGACAACTGACTTAAGTCCATGTCTAAATGAACCTAAACATGAGCAAACACCCGCTCTGTATCTGGCGGTGGCAGCAAAGCCCGCGACTGGTGACCACATTGAGTGACACAGTCGTATCACCGAACAGCAGCCGTGACAATAAGGTGAAATTAGCGGCAAACGGCTTGTGGCCAAATGCTGTCGTGTTCCATCTCTCGCTCGCCTGACTGCACAAGCTGCCAGACTGTACTGGCACTGAAATCGCCTACTAGGTTAGTATTCGTTACAATCGTCCTTTCTCGAGCTCCGAACAACAGACTGAGCATTGTCCAATAGCTCAATAGCAACGGTTGTCCACCGCTCAATGTGCAGCAATCACTGATTTCCAGGTTATGAAATCCCCTTAGCAGTCCATAAAAAACGGCTTGGAGCGATTACTGTTCTGTTCTATCGGACACACCGATCCGCCTCAGAAACGTGCACTGGTTGGTTGGTTATTAGGATGTGTTACGACGCTCTCGGCTGCCAGCATCATTTCGCGGCGCAACCTCTTACGTCAGTTGTCGCGAGGGACGGCGAAATGCCGCTGTTACCTGGACTCGAACCGAGAGCTTCTTGACGACAAGGCGAGCATGGTAACCACTACACCACGCCGTTCCCGAGGCGTGTACTGAGCCACTGCGTAGCCACTCTGCAAATTCCCGCCGGCCAGTCACGAGCCCTGACGTTTAAATACCCATACTAATGTATGAAATGAATATTTTTTGCTCGGGACGTCGAGCCAGTATTTTTGAGAGCACAACGTTTTGGTTTATGCAGCGCAGAAAATAACAAACACCCTGATGATAATGCATGTCATGACCATACATCTTCCAAAACCCAGCGCCCGTCCCTTGACGACGTGGTGAGCTAATGAGCCGACGAGCTGATTCCTCTCCAGAAAATTCCCCGGCGCCCACTCGCCTTGTACTTGCTGCCGTCGTCCATGCTGAGGACGCCGGCTGAGCCGCCGCCGAAGCCGTAGCCCTTGGGGCCGAAGTTGCGACCGTAGCAGGTCTTGCAGAACAGCTCCTCCTCGCGTTGCGTGACGTTCGTCGAGTCCATCAGCTTGTTACAAGAAGCTGGCGGCGACGCCGGGAGCTTGTTAACACTGGCTTGCATTTGCAAGTGTATTTCGTTAAAAGGCACCGCCGCATAATGCTTCAAGCTTTATGTTAACGGTCTAAAGATTTCTCTCCTACTTCTAGTGACCATTGTCTTGCCTATGTTCTTTCGTGAGCTGCGACATACAAGACATGTGGCTGATGGGCAGGTCCCACGACAGGGCACTGTCATGAGCCGTTACAGTGGGTCTGGAGGAATTCTCGATGTATGCAGTTCTGCTTTATGAATTATTGATGGTTCTCGAAGATCAGCGATTGTACCTTGCGTCACATGATACTTGTCGCTGAACACCATCATGGTCTGCCTGCAGAGGCAAACATAGAAAAAGGCAGAAAGCGAATATCACGATGAGCCCACGATGATAACTATCGTAGCAATCAGTCATAACTTTCGATTCTTCCAGTTGTCCACAGAATACGGCGAAAGTTGTGGAAGTTGAAAAGCAGGGTAAGGGAATATTTCATCCCAAGAAATAAACTGCAATTTTGAAAGCATGAACATCGGTTGTAAACCATGCTTGCATGCTCATTACATGTACTGTACGCCACCATTAGTTTTTCTTGTGGACAACTGGCTAATAACATTTTTTGTATACGTTTAGTGGGTACGAAATCTGACTTTACGGACAGGCTGTCATTTTACCCGACATGAAATGCGGCATTCGGTGTCACTTCCTTGACTGAGAGGGGCAAAAATGCTGCATATATTGACGATCGTAAGGTCCCCCTCTTATTTCTACAGACCATAGTCTTGCCCAGCTCACTTCCTGAGGTACGATTTGCAAGACATGTGTTTGGTGAACAGGTCTCATGATGGGTATTTTTCGGGACTGGAGGGATTGCATCTCGAAGGAGTCCTCGATTTATGCACTTCACATGCACTGCACAAGTGTGCAACGCTCTTCCTCAACCTTTCATGAACTACTGGACGGATCTGAACATTTCAAACACCAATTGATGGCTCTATATCGTACCACTTGGAATGAAGAACAACTTATGCTCGGAGGATAATAAGATCATAAGTCAAAGTCGAACCCAAACATGTGTTTTTATTTCCACCAGGTAAGATAAGATGTCTTCATGTGTCATTCATACCATGTACAAAATAACTGGGATGATCCAAGCGCACCACGCGCACAAGCATTGCCAAAGTCACTTCGATTCGGGTTACAAGTAAAGATAACGCGAAAATCATAAAAATGGCTGTGCGTTCTCCGATGATCCAATGTAATGTCAACATTACTATATATCGACTTCTCATGACATACTGACACGAATCGCAACATACTAACCTCTTGCGTCGCATTACTATAGCCAAAGAACGAGACAATTTAAATGGCACAGAAAAACCCCGTAACATTGCCGCTTTTGTGGCGCAATTTTGACATCAGCTTGAATGACTCTAATAAACAAAAATATATCAATATGTGCAGAATCGATATGAGAAATGACGGAAAATCTCAAATCGGTATCTAGGTTTTACAGACGTCTCAAAAAATGTTCGTATTGGGGACATTTTTCTCTTCAGTCAACGGCAAGTTTACCTCTCGCCAGTATTCGCTATTTGGCCGCCTTCGACACCAAGGGGGGACGACCCAACCAGCTTTTTCTAAACCTGATGTGGTGGAGCGACGAAACAAAAACGGGCGTTTGGCTTGAAACCTCAGCTTCACGACGAAACCCAGTTTGATCCCTTTCGGTCGCATGGTGACCTTACAAGCGATCTCAAAGCAAGTCATGTCGGCAGATTCAGGTTCATTGGATACATTGAGACGTAACTTATGTGGCGCTTTTAAGAAGCCCAAAACGACTTCTGACCATAAATAAGGACTACTGTTGGCATGGAAATCATCGTTGCCAATTACATCACGACCCCTCCGAGGTCAACAAAAGAACGAAAAATGGTCAGTGACCTTGGCTGATAAGTTTGACCTCAGACGACCTTGGCCCAAGTAAGGACTGCAATGCGGAGGTCGCTGACACCATGGGTGATACCCATGTTTAACCGTTCCGTGCTGGGGGGGAGATTCTGCCCCCTCCCCTCTTATTCTTCGCTCGCCAGTTTCGGGCTTTTGGGATTTCGGGCTTTAAGAAACTTGGCGACTTTTCTTAAATATGTTCTTCACACAGTGTGCCGTAATTTCAAAAATTTCCTCCTCCTGAAGCGGCTCTAAGACACGTTTTTGGCAGACATGTTTGAGGAACATCGCGCTTTCTGGACATTGCGAACTTCGACGTGTTCATGTACTATTTTGACATTCTCTGTTATGTCACAGACAGACATCTGGATCTATGTGGTTGGTTTTGTTAGTTCCACAGATATTGCGATCAAATGCTACATATTTCAGTGAAAATCAAAATCAGAGGCAGTTTCAGGATGAAGTAAAAGGAATATTTTACTTACTCTTATTCCTGAGATATGATGACTCGATTTATGGAATAAAACACAGATATCACTAAGCAGTCACTGATCCCTATTTTTTCTGGGTCCGCCTATGAACAATTTTGATGTGTACATCATATGGCAGGGAAATGTACATATGAAAGAAAGAATTGACACGTTATCTCACCAGATTCAGAATATATGATAAAAAACTTGACATTTTCCCCAAACATACCCTCTTTTTACGTGCCGGGTAAAAAGAGGGTATGTTTGGGAAAAAATGTGAAAATATGTCTTTGATTTTATTATTTGAAAATAAGATGCGTTTATGGCCTCAGAATACGAACTTTAAGCACAGCACAAAACAACATTCAAAGTATGTTCGAATATGATAGCTAATTACCAATACTTCACCATGTAGAAGGTTGATCCACTTTTTCTGGTCACTAGACCCGCCTTTGGACATTTGTTATATGTATATAATATGGCATGTGACCCATATGGCAATGCACACAATATACATTACACAACATACATTACACAACACAATACACAACACACAATTTTCCGCACACAAATAAGCTCGCCGGACCCAACATATGTTGTAGAATAAGTTAACACTTCCCAAAGACGTTTACCTACATACGCCTATCAATTTTGGAGATCGACCCTTTTTTAGCATATTTGATAGACCTATCAGTTCACGGTAGAATGACATGAAGTAGGACAGAATGGGTCGTGAAATGTGGCCAGAAACCCCGCAGAGGTAAACCCATGTGTGTACCCCCACTTTGGCCCATCCCTTTTTCAGTAGTTTTAACGTTTCTTTTTTGGAAATGTAGATATTGTTACAAGTTATCGAACGCCGTTTTTCGCTAGGAAATCGGGCCAATGGTTTTTGAGATCGCAGAGGGCGAGGGAAAAGATCTGCCCCTCAGCAAGGAACTGTACTTTCTGGACAGGAGCACGGAATAGGGTTAAGAACGAATAGGACTGAGTACCGTAAATTGCTTAAAATTTTTGCTTTCTGATGAGGACCGCCGCCGCAACGTTATTTCTTCCTGACATGCCCTCGAGAAAGAGGTAAGAGGTAAAGACGGATTACTGACACACATGTCAGTAGTCTGTCAAGGTATCGAATTCAAAAGCCGACACAATATTCAACACTTAGTTATGCATAACTGCAGAGCGATCGGAGCAGAAGTTCGTGGCGAAACCTGGAAAAAAACCTCAGTGGTACCAACCCTCACCCTCTGTACTGATGAGGGTTAAAAAATGCGGCATTAAAGCGTGCATGGCCTCTGAGTGTTTTTCAGTTCCGCCTATAGCCAATGAACAAAGGTATATACCCTTATGAGCCCAGTGACCAAAACTTACCGCACTTAAAGCACATTTTGTGCCAGCATTTGCCGAGTGCCTTCTTTTCCTCAGCGAAGTAGACGTTCTTCTTACAACGGGGACAGATTCCCGGCATTTTTGCGGTGTCTGTAAAGAAGCCAACTTTCAGTCTAGCAGCATCTCCTGGCTCCGGTGTCCCACGCCCGAAAGTACACAACTAACTGGGGATCCGCATATGCCACACACTTCTTCAACAGGCTCATCGCAAATGAAATGCGATTCATTGCAGCATTCAAACATTACGGCACTAAAGTAGGTGAATAAAAACTCCAGATCTAGGAGATGAGGGGAGGGTCGACGGAGGAGGACGGAGGACGAGCGTTTTCGTCCGTGAATCATGCCAACAGGGAAAGGACGTTAGTGTGCACCCGCTACCACGTCACATGTCGTGTATTCCCTCTCTCTTTCTTTCTTCTCCGTTCCTCCTCCTCCTCACTCACTCACTCACTCACTCACTCACTCACTCACTCACTCACTCACTCCTCACACTCACACTTTCACTTTCACTCTCACTCTCACTCTCACTCACTCACTCACTCACTCACTCGCTCAAACATCAAACAAGCGCAATGCCTATGCTATCCGCAACATGCAGTAAAGCAAGCAAGCAAGCATTCAGCGTTCTGGTTTTCATCGATTGTGTGATTGCGTTCGCCGCTCCGCTCACTTGCTCCGTCTGAAATATTTGTTGTTGCCCAGGTCATCTTCTAGATTTTATTTCATCACGAAATCCGGGGCAAAAAACTCACAAAATCAGCACAGATTTAAAAGGAGACACCACAGGTCAATTTATTACATACATACACACACACACACACACACACACACACATATATATATATATATATATATATATATATATATATATATATATATATATATGTGTGTTTACTGATTCATTTTATTGTTATATATGTTATATCATTATATATATCATATTACATTATATATATGACTCAGGAAATCAAACAGTGCTGCACTTTTGTTCGGGTGGCATTGTTCAAGGGTATTGAAACAGTCACAAAAATCGCAAAGGCTCAGATGGATCTGTTCTTTCCTCTTGGTTCTGTGCAGCCTTGCGCCTGTCAATATCGCGTTATCAATACCAGAGCTCCCCCTCTAGCAGTATCCTGATATCGCTCTGTTTGAGCCCGTCTGATACCAACTGCGGCCGGTGTGTGTTGGACGTGACATCATCACCAGGTATGTGCAGCGCCTCCGCTCTCCGTGACGCAATCCGCGGCGCTGCACGTGCGCGCACGTGCCAGTCCGCTGACGACATCTTTCACCAGCCCTATTTCTGTCCGCTGTACGTTGTGTGTTTACGGCTGTCCTACTAAGAACTTTCCATAAATGTTCATTTGCAAACGTGACGAGTCTTAACATACGCTGTTTGTCTGTATGAGGCACACGCATGCTTCGGTACACGTAAAAGGCTACGACCAGGAAGTTCAAGCTGACTGACATTTGCTTGCCCTCCGGAGACCCAGCGACGGGCGCATACGTCGTCACGTGCCCTCCTCTGGATACGTCACCGGGTTCTGGAATATGTCAGGGTGATCCCCAGTCACGTCGCAGATAAGGGCGGAAGGCGCCTGCAACTGTTTGCTCCCAAGGGTAGGGTGCAGGCGAGCATGTGGATGAAGTCTGAGAACACCATACCGAGAATGAGACGATTCTGATGCCATCTGTAACTATCACAGGCCTTTGCTATATTTTATCCAGCTCTCAGAGCGGCTGTGGGTGGTGTAGCAGGCCGTTAGGAATTCGATGATGTTTGAAGCTCCGGTGGCATGACTGTGTTCTCGATGACCGGGATCGGTCGGGATCCTCTGCCGCCAGGTAGCGGCTGTCAGCGGCTTCTCAAGCTCCTGGATGTTGTCACCAGACTGTTCTGAGTCCAGTGACAGTCGTGACTAACGTTGGGCAACGAAGAAACCTCTATGATGACAATGGTATCAGTGGTACGACTGCCCTTCTAATGCAACGATTTCAACGACGGCGCCGTTCATATGTATGCCTACCTATCAGATGTAATACGTCACTCGTGAATCTCTTATATGAGCAATTTTCACGTCGACCGTGAGTTCCTTTTCTTCCTTGGGTCCCGCCTCCTCCGTGGGTCTCGCCTCCCGCGTGGATCACGTCTTCTCCGTGGACTGCGGTGGTCACGGTGAGTGTAATGAGACCTCCGTTACGTTCTAGCACTCGATGTATGGGCGGTGGCCGCTGGCCCGCGGGCTGCTGCCGAGCCGCTAAGGCCGTCCTACTCGACCTGCGCCAACCCAGCCGCGATAAAACCGTCAGCCGCCCGCCGCACAGGTGAGGCGGCCTTATTGGCTCCATCATTTGAGCGCCTCTCGACCAGGGGCCGGCGTCCGGCGGCCCTGTCAGGTTGTGCGTACTCGGCGCCGACCGGCCCTCTCCGGCGCCGGCCGGCTGGCGCTGCCTGCATATGTCGGCGCGGTCATGCAGGCGTACCGCAATCCGGCGCCGGGGCCGGAGCCCCGTCGCTGCACTGTGACGTCAGTCCGCGGAGCGCCGGCCGCGATAGCTTGCCGTCAGCTGCAGATGCTGACGTCACGGCGGACAGCGGTGCGGCCGGCGCGGCAGAGAAGGCCGGGCCGGCAACCGTCCCCAGCCGGACGGAGAAGGTCGCCGGGCTGGGGACGGGCGCCGAGTCGTGACTGCGGACGCACACGATTTCCACAGGTGGTCGGGAATTCTGGAACAGCCCGCGCGCCGCGCCAGGTGGGTGGCCTCTCTCCTGACGAGACGACAGAGAATGTAGAGGAGTATCACAGGTTCGCGCCAAGGGGACGAAGGGCGAAGGAGTGCGTCCTCATATTATCACGAAGCGTAACTTTACATCTGTGAGTTGCATGGAAAAAATCGCACAAATACCAATGTCTTACAACTGTGGACAACTGTGGACATCACGAAGTTCCTGAGAGATGGGACGTGTACGGGCGTGAGATGGGTGTACAGCGTGAGATGGGTGCTGAGTGGCTACCACAATGTCGGCCGGACACCCAGAAAATATTTATGCAGGGTCAAGAGGACTCCGCGGCGTCGTAATTCGATCTGAACACGCGCAGGAAGATGGAATCATTCTACGGTCCTCTCTAACTTCTGAGGTCATCGAAAGAGGCACAGTGAGGTCATCTCTCTGGGCGACTTTCTGCCGTAGCTTCTACACTGACTCAAAGGGATTCAGTGTAGAACAGTGTATGTTTTTTTGTGTACTGGAAAAGTAAAACAATTACTGGAGAAAATTTAGACAGAAAACAAACGGCGAACCAAAATGGTCAGACGACGCACCATTTTAATCTCACGATTACATGACAACCACTGTAAAAAGCTCACCATTTTCGCAGTTGACCTTATGTTGACCTTTTTTTCACGCGCGCCATGCACGTTTGTTTCTCAATGGCATTCCTCTTTGAAAGACACATGAACTGCCCAAAAATTCAGCTCGATGCGTGATACATGTGGTAAAACAACTTATCGAACACTTGGGCCAAGCAACTATTCCAAGCAGTGGCGGCGGATCGCATTTGATCAAGGGGGGCAAAACGAAATGCTCAAAAGAAACAAAAGAAAGCCCCTTGACCTTGAGAGACCTTCCTTTAGGAGGCCCCTCATCCCCCCAAAAATCTATGTTGTAAGAAAACTTCGAAAACAATTAGGCCACCTAATGGGAATCGTATTTCGGCCGACTGGACGGGGCAAGCTGACGATCCACTGTTGTGCATTGAACGAACTCAGGCACCCAGCCGCAAAGCTCGCATCAACTGATCAACAGATCAACTGGTCTTAACAAGATCAACTGAGAGATGGAGCATGTAAACATTGATTTCACTGTCATTGGCAGTTTATTGCGTGTTAGATGCATCATAAGCACGCAAACGCGAGGGCCTATTGCTTCAAAATTTCATTACCACCAGTGTACTTTCCAGAATCCAAAGCTGCGATACAAGTGCAGTGCGCACTGACCACTTCTGCGCACAAATAGCCCGCTTCGGCCGTCCAGGTGTGTAGCTCGGCGTGCCATTTGGCTACATGTTGCCGCTGTGCACACATCTCCGGTTTTCCAGCCGAGTGATGCGCGCGCCTCCCGGGTGAAGCACAGCTCGGTCCCACCGTGGACTCCTGACGGCCACAGACAGGCAGCCGGTCGGAAACCAAGGCAACTGGCGCTGTGGCAACGGAATCGAAGTCCCATTACTGTAGTAACTGGACTTGATGCAAAAATTTAGATACCCTACCATCAACTCAGAACAATGTTCGAACAAGCGTGTTCGTTGTTGTTGCCCCCATTTTCTTTTTTGCTCAATTTCTTACGGGGCCCCCGAAGCTTATACATGGGGGGGGGGCAGAAACACAGCCTCGCCCCGACCCATCGCGACTGGGGGGCAACCTGCCACCCCTCCCCCTTATCTTCCGCCGCCCTTGATTCCCAGGCGTGGGTGGCCACGAATATCCACAGGAGCACAGCTTTTTGATAGCACTGTTGCCGTGGCGACCAGCAAGGTTGCGGTAGTATCGTTTCTGGTGGTCACAGGAACGTTCAAAATCGCACACCAGATCTGTTTCAGTGACTTACATCTTCCTTACTCACGCGGCACCTCAGTCGTTGCCACCCTCTGCAGCGTCAGAAGGGAGACAGCGGGCATGCGGCTGCGCTCAGCCAGCTGTGCTCATCGTCACTGCCAGGAGCATAGCGGAGACCCTGACCTCTGCCCGCCCCTTCACCATATGGCGGGCGCTTCGGACGGCGGCGTTTGCGCAGGCAGCAGAGACAGGACAGATGGAATTCGCGGCGCCATAGAGCGCCCAGTCAGGCCCACACAATGCCCGAAAACGTGACGACGGCACTCTGAGGCCGACCACTCCAAGACACCAGCCGCATGAGCACGGCTCCAAACAGGAGACGCGCATGAAAAACCAGGTGGCGTCGAGCCCTCGAGCTGTGAAAGGCCGTTCGGAGACCTCAAGGCTGCACTATTCCGGGTGCCGGCCTATGGAGGCTGCTTTGGTGATTCATATATGGATGTGACGTAACACCGTTGCTTATTGGTCATTCATTATTGTGTTGTTGCACGATGTGCTTCAGAATACATGATAGGCTGGGTACGTAACTGGCTTGATGCGTGCAGATTAGGTTCAACAGGTAATTCCTAAAAGAACATATGTCAGCACTGTCGCGTTCCGCACGCCATGTCGGTTGTCTTTGCAGATATACCTGATATTGAAGTGAATAGCAACGTTTCGAAGGAGTTTGTCAACAATACTGTGGACTGAAAGTGGCTTTTTAACTTGACAGAGTTAGCTGTTTTTCGCGTGTCCTGATTTCAGATCTGTTAAACTTTTTAAGGCTTAACTGAATGTAGAATTACATATCTCTAACGTAAGCGCGTGCTGTTTCTGTCGCTGCTTTCTGTCTCGCCGTCGCCAATTGGTCTGCATGGTCGGAAAACGATCGATGACGACAGTCTCGTGCAGGGGGACCACACACGTTTCCCACCCATTTCCGGCAGCCAGCTGTGCCCGCACCACTACACATGGGAGCGCCATGGATACCGGATCTCACTGTCTGAGACGTTGCTTCGTACTGTCACGTTCATTTATAGGGAGGAACTGCTGCATACAGTCGCCGCATCCGGCATATGCTTCCCGCTGAGTGCGTGACACTGATCGCCCGATGGGTGTCGAGATCGACGTCATTGACAACAACGAAAAGAAATGGGGGAGGAGACAACGACACAGTGAGACAGACAGACAGACCCGCAGTGTGTTAGAGACAAGAATAAATGGAGAGAGGATGAGTGAGGGACAAAAGTACATATGATGTAGAAAATGGGAGGACAAGGGAGTGAATGAATGGTCCACAAGGGGAAATACGAGAGAAAAACACTTGACCGCTTGCATTTCTGCCCTGCTTAAATGGCCATAAATTTGATAGAACTTTTCGGAACGTTAACCAAAGGTTGTATCCAAGGCGCTGTTGCCTTTGTGGTATGCTGTCCGTGAATATTGTGTCAAGTATTTTTCCTTTTTTTCTTTCCCATCACAAGAGAGAACGCACCATGACAATCCAGGTGCGCATGGATGGCCGAGGCGAAGAAATACAACACAAAACGATGCTATGCAATATCATGGCAGCCTTTTGAGCACCACGTCAGGCGCAGCGTTTGTTCCTCGCGTTCCTCAGCTTGTGCGTCCGACCCATCGGACTCATATATGTCGCGGTTTTTGTTTCGGGAAAGCTTTCTGTTTTGCTGCCCCACAACACGAACCAAGCCCTGGATTCCCACGGCTGCGGGTCCTGGGTACAGAAATCGCTTTGGAAACTGCCTGTCCGTGGTCGGCAGCACTGCAGCTGTGCAACCAATGCTAGCATCAGCGCCGTGTGCATCAGCATCACATCCGGTCCCAAGTGTGGAGAACGTTTTTGCGCGGCAGGGTTCCGGCCGAAGCGCGTGCCGTGACTTAAAATCGGCCCTAATAAAGACGTGACCGAGATATTAGCGGTGGGCCCGGGCCCAGCAGCGCCGCCCGTTTCGGCCGTAGCACTCCCTGTTTCGCGCTGATGCGATCCAGCCGTCCAACGCCCAGCCACGTGCACAAACTCAGCGACGTGCTCCGCAGCCCGCTGCGGGTGGAGCTGCCGCTACCGCCGGCTCGCGCCGCCGACACGACGCGGCCAAATATGGAGCGAAGCCCCGCTGCGCCACCGGGCGATTAGTGCCGGCCGTCGGCGACGCTATGACACGGATACGTGACGCTCCATTCGCGCGTCACCCTGTGGAAGGCACGCCGTAAACAGGCTCCGGTGCCGGCCCGCATCACGTCACGGGCGTGCACCTGGCGCGCGAGCTGCCGGCCCGGCCCGGCCCGTCCGAGTCACCGGACCCCAAACATCTGCCACAACCCGCGACCGAGGCATACACGCGCTGCGTGCTCATTGTAGCCGGCATTACAATGCAATTGGCAACAGTGTAAAGGCATTAGTGCATCACCCACGCACGCTGTGAATTGACAATGCAGGACGCTATCGCAGTTCATACGTGTTTTGCGACATCGGTGACATCGGACAATGCCGTTGCGTGGTAGCGGACTTGACGTGCATGTACGGACGTTATTATGCTCCAATGAAAAAAACCGTTTCAAGTGCCGACGGACATCCCTCGGAAAGCATGGGAAGAACGAATGTGGATTTGGTGAGATGGCTTGTTAGCATGCATGAGAAGAACATTATAATAGCCTGAACAGGAAGAGTCAAAATCACCACAACACCGGGAATGCCAAGCATCAATGGAGCAATCGCAGCGAAAGACGCTGATGCAAAATGAAAATGAACAGCTTATGTAAGAGCCCTTCAATAAAATGTTGGGTCCGTTTGTCATTCAGTCGTCTGCGGGAAGTATCTCCTAGAATGAAAGAAAACGCTTCGGCCACGGACCTACCGACGGTGTCGCCCCCCACGGAGCGCTATCAGTATGATGTGGAAGCACGAGATCAGGCAGTGATACATCTCTATCCTGAAAAGTCGCGACGTAGCGTCGCTGGCATTACAGGAATGTTCCAATTCCAATAGTGTTTTGAACTGAAATACCCAAGTTGTAGCCTGTGTTTTAAGATGCCAGTCCATGTCCGAAATTATTCTCAAAACTCCACATGCACGAAGGTTCAAAGCGATTTATCACTGTTACCCCGTGTTTCCTAATCGGTCATGTCGTTTTTTGCAGCTGTTGGATGACGTCATATGCGTTGTTGGCCTGAGCAAGCCCGTACTGCGTGATGTCGGCGGATACCTACGGAATGTAGTTGATGATTAATTTTATTTGTTCAAGCTTCTGGACGTTACAAGAAAAGCAGTACTGGAAACATTAACAATGACATTTTTCAAATCAGCCACATATTTATGAAAAGTAGACTTCGTTGAAACATTCGCTTGAAATGATACATTAGCGACGATCTCAGACCGTCGTCGCAGATGCATTCTAATTTGGAACGCCAGGGACAGTCTCAGCGCTTTCTACCACCCGAACCACTGCATCACGTTATCCAGAAAGCTAAATAGCAGCCTTGGCTCGTACGGACGGCAACCCTACATAATGTTATGTCTTCCGTAGTTGATTACCGTATGGCAGGTCCTTGTTAGCTTTGCCAGGTCCTCGTATGAGTCGATTCTATGTCGTCACCGGTGCGCGACTTATAATGATGAGAAGTTCTTGAAAGCCTCGGTCCATACACAATGATCTCTGGGTGTCGCAAAAAGGCGAGAAAATCTAAATGACAGAAGCGAGTAAAAACTTACTCATAGCCCAGAAGACTCGGCAAAAAAAAACTCCTGCTGCCTCCAATATTTCATGTTCCCAGCGTGAGGTCATCAACCAATCTGAAATTTACAAACTTTAAATGTTGTCGCAATAAATGACGCTTGCCTTCACCTACATCACTCCCGGAATGCAAGGCGACGAGTAGACAACGTACATGCAGCAGAAGCATCGTCCACATCGTAACCGTGAAAATAATCAGCTTGTCTGGCGGCCTTACTGATGGTAAATTACCAGTTTTCCGGTCCGAAAACCATGCCAGTCGCCAGTTTCAACGCCGCCTGTGCCGGTGCTGGTCGTCTGACAAAAATGCAGCTTAACGGCCGCGAGTCGGTCTAGTTTGGCGGCCGGTCCGTAGGCTGATGACACATCCGCGTGTCCCTCGCTGCGTCAGCCACGTCACCTCACGGCTGATCAGAGCGGCTCGGCGTGACACGGTCAAATGGTTCGGTTCGCACTTCGGCGGCTCGACGGAAGCTCACTCCGCCCGGAGAGTGGCGGCTGTGCCAGCCGAGCTGCGCCACTCTCTGACCGCTCAGGCGGTCCCGCTACCACACGGGTCAAACGCTAATCAGAGAGGCTGACCCCGCACGACGTTCTGCCAGGCGACTCACTGAGGAACGCTGCCGCCCCGGCGGCCGCACCTGCGCGTCACGGTGTGTGAGTCGGCTCGTTTGCGGCGACGGGTGACACCCCAAACCGTGTGATGGAGGGCGGACACCCTGCCTGTGATGAACGGTGGACGCCCCTGACTGTGACAGGGCGGACACCCCTGACTGTATGACGGAAGGTGGACACCTCTGACGGCAACCGGTAGCTAGCCATGCAGTGCACGCGTCCAATACGATAGTCTGTGCGCGTGAATCAGCCCACAGGTCACGCAGGCCCAGGCACAGGTCAGCGGCCCTACCAACGCATTGGTGCTCCGGCAACTTCGAATATTTATGTGTTGGCTATTTTATATCAATGTTATTATAAGTATACTTCATTACTTTATTAGTATAAATATGAATTATGCCAATGATATTGGCATTATTATTATCTTTATTCTTTATCTAAAGTTCCCACCCCAATGGGAGTCTGTGGTGGGTTTAGAAGGTGCTCTGGAAGTATGGGCCCTAGATCTCGACAGTCGGTTGTCCGAGCCGTCAGGTGGACGGCAGTCCAAACATGCGGTGGCGTCTAATTCTGCGGCTGCAACCAGTCAATAATTTCAGCGCCTGACTCGTGGATAGTGCGAGGTGATGCCGAGGTTTCAACAGAGAACAAGGCACCTGAACAGACTTGTGCTTAATTCTGATCAGGGTCTGATCCGGATCAAGAATCACATGATTTTTGGGTGGGTCGCATTATATTTGGATCAATTTCAAAAATGCAGCCACGAATCACTTTGATTCGGATCAAATCCGACAAACAGCCATGATTCATATGCTGATCCGGATGCAAAAATTATGTTCCTGATTCCGATCCGGATCAACTACACCGTCAATCTGATTCAATGCAATGAAATTATATACGTAAAGCAGGGCCATAAAAAATATGATATGCTTGTGAAGAATTCCTCCAGGTTGTCATCCACCAAATCAAATTACATTCAACAGGATGCCAAGTGAGCCAGATAACCAACTCTCTTTTACAGTTCCAAAGCGTCCAAACCTCCACAGCCCAGCTATTTGAAAGATACATACCAGTACCTCACGTACGCCACAATGGAAAAGGAAAATTAAGTGTTCGTGAAGTGTGTGATCCTTTCTCGCGTAATATACAACGAAACCCTCACGTACGGGACTCCACAAAGGTAATGGCAGGTATACGACTCCGTGGACAATATAGAGCATATTTCCTGAGCCGTGGGGAATGCATCTTCACAAGGACACAGTATGGTAGGTCACAATGCTTGGCATCAATGTATACAGATGCGCTCATCTGCACCGTCTCAATGCTGCTAGATTTTTTTTCCAAAATAATGGTTTTTACTTCATTCGCCAGAGTTTTCACAACTTCCTGGGTGCGTCCTAGCCAGTTACCATCCTTCACTGACAGGTGGCCGGTTATCTCGGGGACATATTTAGAGCTGCCTTTCGTATTTGTAGTAGATCGGACGGCTGTTAACACGTCGACCAACGAGCGGATGCGTTTCCATGTGCCGTAACAGGGATGAGAGGACCGGCTTCCCATTGATTGGCGTAGGCGATAGGTTCCAAGCAACTTGCACAACACGGCCGTGTGCTGCACAGCGTTGTCGGTTGGCCGAGTGGTATTGTGGTTTAACCCCATTCCCGGCAGAGGGAAGGGCGGGGGCTGGATCCGGCCCCCTCGGGTTTTTTGCTCGCTATTTCCAGGGTTTTTGACGCAGCTTCACAAAAGCTACTGACTTTTTCTAGCTATTCCTTCTACGTACTGTAGCAAAATTTCATAATTCCATCTTGCCTCAGGGGCAGAGCCAAACAACGTTTTTAGGGGGGCACCTCAGGCCATTTGTGGACCTGTTGAGGGTACAAGGAAAACATCTGCCAAAAAGAACGTTTTTCAGATAGAACTTGAAACTTTATACGGGTGTACAGGTAAACAGTTGGGCAACGTACAAATACAATTTTGCTGGCTTGACCTTATTCCCGACAGGGGGGGGGGCTGAATCGGCCCCCCTAGGGTTTTTTGCTTGCCAATTCCAGGCTTTTTGACGCAGCTTCACGAAACTTAGTGACTTTTCCTAGCTATCCTTTCTACGTGCCGTAACAAAATTTCAAAATTCTATTTTGCTCAGGGGCGGAGTCAGGCAACGTTTTTGGGAGGCACCTCAGTTCATTTTTGGCCATCTTGAGGGTAAAAGGAAAATGTCTGCCAAAAAAAGAGTTTTTAAGATGGAACTTAAACCTTTATATGGATGTATAGCGAAATAGTTGGGCAATGTGCAGACGTGATTTTGTTCATCTGAGGTCACTTTACAAGGCCAGGTCAAGGTCAAAAGCCAAAATATTCGTTTTTTGCAATAATTTCAGCACCGTTTCGTCAAATGCCAAACCCGGAATATATGTGACGTAGAACGGTGTCATCTACTTGTGTACCAAGTTTCAGCTTGATATCAGGTCGGGTCACGGAGCTATGACCTAAAATGTCAATGCGCGTACCCTATATCGCAGTAGCCATAAAATGAATTTTTTGAAATAGAGTGAATTTAAATGATTGAAAACATTTACAGATAATGTTAAATGCACACGAGATCATTACAGGTGACCCCAAGGTCACTGCAGGTCATTTAAAGTCAAAGGTCACAAGTTAATCTAAAGAATGTGTGACCATGGCAGTTTCCCCTTTTTCATGTTCCTGGCACCGCCTATGCTAACATTATGCAAACAGTGTGATGCGATTTGCACTTCTTTAGCATAACAGGACTAGCAGAAGCCAAAAAAGTGTTTTTCCCTTTTTTGTTCATTCATTTGTTAGGAAACTAATCTGCCTATTTTTGAAACCCTGTGAACGCCTATGAATATTCTTGAAATTTGAAATGTATGTACCAATCGTAAAAGTCCCATCCATAATCTCCTGATTCATGCCAATTTCATCAAAACCGGCCCAAAAACAAGGGAGTTATAAGAAGTCCAAAAATACCCCTGATTTTGACATTTTCGCCCCCCTGTATCCACACATTTCAAAATTTTGAAAGTTTCTTTTTATAAAAATGTAGTTCACGTCATGGCAAATCGATTGCCGTTTGTTGCAATGAAATCGGATATGTAGTTCTCGAGATCTCAGGGGGGGGCGAATCCGTCCCCCTGCCGGGAATCGACCATACCGGCTAGCCCTCCGGGAATAGGGTTAAGGTCACTTGACAAGGTCAGGTCAAGATCAAAAGTCAAAATCTGGTTTCACAGTAATAATTTTGGCGTTTTTTTTCGAACGTCAAACCCGGAATACCTATGACGTAAAGGGGTGCCTTCTACTTGTGTACCATGTTTCAGCTTGATATCAGGTCGGGTCACGGAACTATAACGTAAAATGTCAGGGCGCGCACCCTATATCACAACAGCCGCAGAATGTAATTTTAGAAACAGAGTGAATTCAAATGATGGGAAACATTTTGAAATAATGTGAAATGCACACAAGGTCATTCCAAGTGACTCCAAGGTCACTGGAGGCCATTTAAGGTCAAAGGTCGTAAGTTGACCTAAAGAACATGTGGCCATGACAATTCTCCTTTTTTCATGTCCCTGGCACCGCCTATGCTAACATTATACAAATATTGTATGCAAACATTGCCATACAATTTGTGCTTCTTCAGCATGACATGACTAGTAAAAGCTAAAAAAGTGTTTTTAACTTTCTTGTTAATTTGGTTTTTGAAAAACTAACCCTCATATTTTTGAAACCCAGTGAACACCTATGAATTTCCTCCCAATTTAAAATTCATGAACCAATGGTAAAAGTCCCATCCATAATCTCTCGATTTATACCAGTTCCATTACCATCAGTTCATAAACAACAAAGTTAAAACAAGTCCAAAAATATCCTCCACAATATCCATCCTTTGTCCCCTTGTATCCACCCTTTCAAAATTTTTAAAACTTCTTTATATAAAAATGTAGTTTACGTCATGACAAACTGATTTCCGTTTGTTCCCACGAAATCGGATGTGTAGTTCTCGAGATCTGGGGGGGGGGGGCGAATCCGCCCCACCTGCCGGGAATCGGCCTTACTGTCTAGCCCTCCGGGAATAGGGTTAAACTGAAATGGGTGATACGGAACCGCGAGTTCACGTCCATGGATAGCCGTTTTGCTTCTTTTTTTCTGTATTCTCATTTCTGAGCACATGGGCTGCATGGGAACATTGGTACGCAGACTCTGCGGTTCATACCGGAAGCACACGGGAACACATGCGTTGCACAACGTGATGACGCCAAGCGACTGGAAATGACTCATCATCAATAAACAGTGATGTCAACCTAGAGGCAGGCTAACCCAAAACGGCACGGTCAACGATATCTTCAATAAAGACGTCATTAAACGGCATTTAGGCTCCGCAGGGAAAGACAGAACCCCAATTCCGAACAGGCGGGCAAAAAATCATAAAATTCCCCCTTGGAAAATGCTCTGAAATTTAAAAGTGCTGGATCCATCTTGGTATATATGTATATTTATGCTTTATTTACACACATCTATAATTGATATCTTACATATATTATAAAGTATATGCAACATACGTATTATATATATGTAATACACTATACTATATTACACAAATGTAAAATACTACAAAATTTATGCGCATACCTTGATGTGTAATTATGCTTGATAAACAACACACATTCATGTTTTTGACACGCGAAATACAGGGCCTCTGAAAATTACACGCAGTGAAGGGGAGGCCCAGAATGCTCTATCCCCTCCCCATAGCCTCAGAAAATAGCTAGTGACATGAAATTTTCGGGTGAGTGGAAGGCCGTGGGCAACTATATTTTTCCAAATTTCGGGACCCTAGGGCAACGCCTTCGAGGTCAGAACGGATCAAATATTCAAAATTTCCTCGACTTGGCGGCTTTTGTGACTTCTTTTTACACAATTATCATAGTTGAACGAAAGTATGCCCAAATTATTTCAAAGGTGATCCACGATGGCTAGCAAACAGAAAACGGTATTTAACTTTAGAATGCTCTTGTATCATCTAATATTGCCGTTGGTAACGTATGGTTGGGGGTGGGGGCGATCGGTTGAATTTGCCGCTGTGCGGTTGACTTCCCGTGGCCATATCTTCAAAAATGTCCGGCTGATTTTCCGTTCGTTTTAATTTTGTTTTTGACGGCGAAGTAAATATCAAATTAACCCTATTGCCAGAGGGCTAGCGGTATGACCGATTTCCGGCAGGGGGGGCGGATTCGGCCCCCCCTGGGATCTCGAGAACTACACATCCGATTTCATCGCAATAAACGGCAATCGATTTGCCATGACGTAAACCACACTTACACAAAAAGAAGTTTCTCGAAATTTTGACAGGGACGGATACAGGGGGCGAAAATATCAAAATGGGGGTATTTTTGGACTTCTTATAACTCCATTGTTTATGGACCGATTTCCATTCAAATTGCCATGGATCGAGACATTATAAACGGGACTTTTACCACTGGTATACTAATTTGAAATTTTGAGGAAATTCATTGGCGTTCAAGGGTTTCAAAGAATAGGAGGATTAGTTTTCCAACAACTAAATGAACAAAAAACTAAAAACACTTCTTTGGCTTCTACTAGTCATGTTATGCTAAAGAACTACAAATCGTATTACAATGTTTGTTTAATGTTAGCATAGGTGGTGCCAAGGACATGAAAAAGGGGGAATTGTCGCAGTCACATGCTCTTCAGATCAACTTGTGACCTTTGGCCTTAAATGACCTTCAGTGACCTTGGAGTCACTTGGAATGATCTCGTATGTATTTAATATTATCTGTAAACGTTTTCAATTCATTAGAATCCACTCCATTTCAAAAATTCCATTTTACTATTTTTATATTGTGCTATTGTGATACAGGGTTAATACTCGCACTGACATTTTAGGTTATAGCTCCGTGACCTGACCTGATATCAAGCTGAAACTTAAAACACAAGTAGAGGGCACCCTTTTATGTCACATGTGTTCCAGGCTTGGCATTTTAAAAAATAGCGCCGAAATTATTACTATAAAACCAAATTTTCGCTCTTCACCTTCACCTCACCTTGTAAACTGCCATAAGATGAACAAAATTGTATTTGCACGTTCCCGAACTATTTAGCTATACAACCATATAACGTTTTAAGTCCTTAAAAACGCTACTTTTTGGCAGTCATTTTCCTTTTACCCTCAACAGAACCAAAAATGGCCTGAGGTGTCTCCCAGAAACGTTGCCTGGCCCCTGAACAAAATAGAATTTTGAAATTTTGTCACGGTATGTCCAAAACATAGCTAGGAAAAGTCACCAAGTTTTGTGAAACTGCGTCACAAACCCTGGAATTGGGAGGCAAGAAACCCGAGGGGGGCGGATTCAGCCCCCCCTGCCGGGAATAGGGTCAAAGGATGCAAAAATAGGCAATCTGCGACAAACATGGAGGTCGGGGCATAGATGGACTTTGGCCCCCTCCATTGGATTTCGGACGGAGATTCCCGGCGTGAAAACCTTTCAGAACGAAGCCTCATTTAAATAATTGTAGATTAAATTTGGGCTGGCAGTTAGCGTACTTACCTCAGTAAAATATGAGCAAACGAGAGCGAGCTGGCAAGAATAAATGGTACCTCTGCCTCGATTGATAAAAAGGTTTTCGTCAATCGTACGTGCACAGTTAAAAAAATCACGATTTGAGTAGGTATATTCCTTTTAATGGAGGATCTTGCTCCAAGACGCGGCTTGACACAATTTTTCTTGGAAAGTGGTGGGGAAAAACAATTGGTGGGTGGCAATGGAGTAAATAACTCCCGATTATTGATGATAAAGCTGATTTTAGGTGATTAACGTTATGGGCCTGAGAATATAACTACATTTCAATATTCAAACGTACTTTAAGTTGTGGGTGCCCAAATCGTATTGTGGGTGCCCATTTCCACTTTGTGGGTGCCGGGGCACCCACAAAGAGACAGGAAACCACACCCCTGCCTCCTCCCAAATGTGGGTTTCTCAGCGGATTTAGTCCTCTTTATTTTGGCCAGCGGAAATTTGGAACTTTCTTACTGTTTCTCAAATAAAAAAATAAATTTATCCCTATATATATATATATATATATATATATATATATATATATATATATGGCGGCCGTTCTTTTCGTTACTATTACTCATTTCCTTTAAAACCGGCAGGAAATATTTGGGGGCCTAAACCACTACTGGGGTGTCCCTTTCAACACTGGGTGGGCCAAGGCCCTCTCAAAAGGATATAAATCGACACCCCTGATCAGGGACTTCGATTTCTGTAAATGATTGGGGGGGGGGGCGAGCCGCGGGCCCGACAACTTAACCTCCCACCAACTGTGGGTTTCTCAGCTGATTTAGCCCACTTTGTGTTGACCAGTGCACATTTATAAGTTTTTGTTACTATTTATCAAATAAAAAACTGCATCTATCCCATGTATATAGGTATGTCTAAAGATAAAAGAAAAAAAGACAGACACATCGATTTAAACTTTATTCCTTACTTTCTGCTTATCTCTTATCTATTGCGGCCGTTCGTTTCGTTATTACTACTCATTCCTTTTGAAACCGGCACAAAATATTGGGGGTGGGCTCAAATCAACATTGGGGGACCAAATCAACATTTGGTGAGCCAGGGCCCTCTCAAAAGAATACAAATCGACACCACGGAATAAAATCACCCTCAGACACGAATAATGGTTGAAACGTTTCGAATTCGGCACGATTCAGGATACTTCGGTCGGTCAATAATGCGGAAGTATGGATACAAAACCATAGGCACCCCTTCGAAAATGAATGAAACCCTGCTAAAACCATTTAAATTCCAGTTTTATCCAAAAATGAAGGGAATCATTCTAATTCCTTTTCGGCCCGCAATTAGACTGATTCCCAATTGAATTCATTCCACCCAAATGATGGAATCATTTCGGAATAATTCAGTTACCCCACTTCCAATTCCAATACACTGAACATTGGTAGGACTCATATCAACAGCGGTCGGGCTAGGGCCATACTAGGCCTATAGAATACGACACATATGGGCCGACCTCAAAGCATAGTTCAGCACTGAAACGTAACACGCTGGCGTTCGCCAACCGAGAAACACTTGAGAATCAACCGGGGCTGCACAAACAAATGAATACCCAGATCACTGCACCTGCTGTCAGGGGCCGATCCAAACCCTACCATTCTGGGAAAGGACTACCCATTTTTCCGGGTTACGAGTCAGAAGGGATGGGTACAGGGTACCTTTCCAAATATGGCCTGTGTTCAGTGGCGGCGGGACCTCTCCAGAGATGGGGGGCAAACTAATATTTTTAACTCTTCGTTTTCCATGCAACGCCATAGGTTAATGTTAAATTTCGACCGGAGGTAGGGGGCAGCTGTCCCCCCTGCCCCCCTAATCCGCCACCCCTGCCGATGTTCATCTACAGGACGACCATACATCTCCAGAGAATCGTTTTTGTTACGCACACGAACACACAAATCACATCACTGCATGGGTGTAGCCACGCCCCACAAATTGTGAGAAGGACAAATCAATCTGGGAGGAGGACTATCTGACCCAAAAACCTATTTTTCAACGAGAAATTGCAAATAACCTTCACTTTCCGACCAAAATTGGTGTGGCGGACAAAAACCGATTTTGCCAGATTTGGAGGGGACAATCCCCCCAGCCTCCCCTCGTGGTTACTCCCATGCACCACCGGATTAGTCGGAATGTTTGACAGTCAGTCGTCCAGTCTGACTGATAGAACTGACACAAAGTGACCTGCCTCCGAGCTCCGCAGAAACACAGCGCACAGTGGATGTTAAGGATATGGACTCAAAAAAGGGTCCATATCCTTTTGGGAAGGATACTCCACCGTTCTGTGCTGGAGACCCGATGGCAGCAGCAGACCCGGCCTGGCTGAAACCGGGCTGTCGAGGTGTCGCCTACGGGACGCATTCCAGGCCGTCTGCACAGGCAACAGGCAACAGGCAGGACAGGGCGCCACGTTTGCGGGCAGTGTGCACCGGTTCTGACTGCTGCGAGCGCCGCCCCCCGCCCTCCGCGTTACCCCCCCCCCCGTCCCTGCTCCGACCCTGACCCCGTGCGACCTCGAAGAAGGGAGCGTCAGCGGCCGGCAGACAGCGCCGCCGCGTGCTACTTTTAACAGTGAATGGAGGCAACATTTCCCAAACTACAGTAGTTCGAAACATTACGTCATTTGATTTCAGGGAATCAGGTGCCCGTACGATCATGCAATGAATACAGCAATTACATCAGTGCAAATGAACACTGAGCCTTGGCACGGATGGCACACTGCGCACCACACACCAGCGTGAAGTTTCTGAGCGAGTACACATTCTCGCCCAAGCTATTCAGGGGGAAGCCAGCAGCCACTTGTACCCAGGGCTTGGAAGTGCGGACGCGTCGGAGCGCCCTGTCCAGAACTACAACTGCCAGCCTGTCGCACTGCGTCGCGCTGTGTGACGTCTCCGCTGTGACGCATCGTGATGCTGCAGCGCGCGTCGGCGGCTCTCGGCACTGACCTGTGAGCAGTGGCGGACGCCGAAATGATATCCGTTCCTGCTCTCCGTCAGCGATCGACCAGCACTGGTCGGCCGGGCGCCACCGTATGGGCGCAGCAGCCGCCGACGGCCACGGCCAGGGGCTCACAAACCAGAGGTTCTCAAACGCGCCGACCGCCCACGGTCGCCGTGCTAGGCTCAGCGGGAATGGAGACGATAATGCGGCGGTTCCGCGAAATGGCACAGTGGCGAAGTAACTCGCCGTGCCGAATTGCTATTGCTGCACATGCCATCGCCATCTACCCAACGCCGTTTTTTTATGCGCCAGTGGTAGCTACCTTGGCTAGAGAAAAAGCCTCGAAGTCTATCCTGAACGTGTTCAGCGCGATAACCGGCGTGAAAGTTCGCGACAGCTGACATTCACAGAAGTATGGTTGGCGATCGGGGAGGGGGGAGGGGACAACGTGGAAGGCCGGACCCCGCAATATCCAGGAATTCTAACATTAGGCCTATGACTGGACATTATATTAGGTCTAACATTAAGCAATGGCTGGAAAGAAACGGTTTGAAAATCTGTGTGACCCCTCTGCCAAATAATATTTGGAAATCTTCGGTCATGCACAGAAGTTCGGCGTTTCGTTGCGTAACCCAGGCAATTATGAGACGTGATGCAGAAACATCAGTGATAGGATCACGGAACACCAGCAGCATGTGACGCCCTGATCTTTCGACCGTCGTGACGCTGCATATGCGGTGATCATTTGTATCCATAATGAAGTCCCTCGCTTCAACAGCAGGTGCCGCGCGGCGTGCTGGTCAGCTCCTCCAGTCCTGAAGATGTTCATGCAGTGAAGTCGCTCCATTGTGCGGGCAGTCAACGAGCCAGCGCACAACCATTCCGTAACGTCTACCTCTTCGCAGAAAATGAACGGTGTCGATCATACTGCAGAAGCCTGGCTAGGCAAGTCGTCGTCCGCGACAGAAAGAAATCTTTCTAGAAATGTTAAAGTTGCAAACGGTGGGAAACGCGAAACCAGAACAATGTCAGTTGCCTTCGTACCAAGAAAGCTCAGATGGTGTGCGCTACCGGTAACTCATTGTCGTTTCACATGAATATAAAACAAGGTCATGCGGACAAAAGAACTGTCTTAAAGCTGATGCAGATGCAAGCGGAGTGGATGATTGCGTTTTAGGAACTTTCATGAGCTTCCATATATTTGAACTTACTTCCTAAATGAAGCCCATGAAAATTGCGCTGTATCGCAACGGGAGGACGCGTTATCGTGTGTATGTTGTGACGAAATAATAAGAGACCTTGAAAGTGTATATGCCAACGTATTCGTCAACCTCGTTCAAAGATAAAGCTGATTATGATAAAACTGCTATAATGTGCAAACTATCCCTCAAAACGGCGATTTTTTGGAGATAGAAAATGATTTTCCACGATTTCCGACGCACTTCATTCACAGCTGTTGCTTTCATGTATTGCTAAAATATTTTGCACTTCGGTTATGGCAAATCAGTGACGTAGTGCAGTGATTCGAAACAGTAGAACTAAAACAGCATTGCTTGTTGAAAGTAAAGTCTACGCGTACTCGCTGCCTATGCCTGTCTCGATTGGCTCCAGAAGAGTCGGGCTGCTTTTCGGACAGAAGTTCGTCGGACAATAGTTAATAAGGACAGTAGGGCAATAGTTCGTCGGGTGATAGTTAATAAGGACAAAATATCGTCGGGCAAAAGTTCATCTAGGGCAAAAGTCTGTCTCGCGAAAGTTCAAGGGCTAAGTTTGTCAACCACAAAACCTCGTTTAGGACAAAAATTTGTCTCGCGAAAATTCGTAAAGGGCAAAAGGTTGTAAAGGACATTACTTCGTCTGCAACAAGAGTTCGTCCAGGACAAAAGTTCGTTTCGCAGAAATTCGTTTTGAGCAGGAATTCGGCTGGGACAAAAGTTGGTCTTGGGCAAAAGGTTACGATAAGTTAGGTTAGGCTAGTTTAGGTTAGGCTGGGGTACTATTTTAGCTCGCATTCCGATACGAGTTTTAAGTTTACGAACCCTTGGTTACGAGCCTTTTTCCTTGCAAACGTTTTCCCTTAAGAACCTTTTTCCTAAGAACCTTTTCCATACGAGCTTTTTGCAGCACGAATCTTTTCCATTAGCGAGACAAGTATATCCTAGACTAATTTTTGCCCCTGACGAACTCTTGTTCTAGGCAAACTTCTGCATGACGGACTTTTTTCCGAGGCGAAGTTTTTCCCCCATACGAGCTTTTCCCTTATACGAACTTTTGTCTTAGACGAATCTCTGTGAGAATAATTTTTGTCCCGGACGAACATTTGTCATAGACAAACTTTTTTGTCCCAGACGAACTTCTGCAAGAAGAACTTTTGTCCTGGACGAACTTTTGTCCTCGACGACTTTTCCCATCGGCAAACTTTTGCCTTAGACGAACTTTTTCACGACGAGCTTTTGCACGAAGAATTTTTGTTCTAGACGAAGTTTTGCCTTAGACGAGCTTTCACACGACAAACTTTTGTCCTACGAACTTAATCCCGATGAACTTTTGTCCGACGAACTTCTGTGATGCGAACTTTTGTCGTAAAATCGCCACCAGCCCTAGCGAGCATGCCTCATCTGGGGCCAACCGAGACAAGCGCAGGCAGTGAGCCTGGGGACAGACGTCTCCTCGGCAGCCGGGCAGAGCGGCCCCTCCCCCGTCATCGTCCGCGCTGTGAGCGCTATGCCGTGCCGGTTGGCCGGCTGGACAGCCCCGGTCGTAACGGCTCCCAGGTTCCCAGCAAGCCGAGCTCTGCCGCAGCGTCAGGCCGGCGTCTACCACCTCCAGTCGACCGGGCGGCGTGTGCCGTTCCCAGCCGGCCGAGCGCTGTCATACCGCCAGGCTGGAGTCTGCCGTATACGTTCATTTGGTCTGGCCGGTCAAGAAGTGACAACGGGAACCAGGGGCTAACATAAGCGGAGACCAGGGAACGTGAGGTCAACATAATCAGGCATTGAAGTGGTGATTCCAAGGCTAAGTGCCTACAAGGACGATGACGTGCCTGATTTTGCAAGTCACTTACACATAGGACCGAAATGACGCTTTCGTGTACGCGACCCTTTTTGTTTTGTATGGTGTTGCTTTACGTGAGTGTTCACGCAGTCCGAAAACGTACATCGAATCGTGAGTGAAACTGTGCAACAAGCGGCATGGCTGGGGTGTTCGGCCTCCGTGATTGAGGGACGAAGTGAATCGGTCTAATGCAGTCCATTCCGCTTCCATCACGGTTCCAAAAGAAAGTCATTTGTGTCATTTGGGATGCCATTATTACCACTGTAGTATCCTACCATCAGCGGCATAATGGGGTCTGGATGGTCCCATTTTAAGTTAGAAAAGGCACAATGACTTGCCTGCTCCGTGTAATCTTATCCACCTTTACCCAAGCTCCATCATAACCCAAAGCTTCTTCACACGAAAATATCACGCTACTGAAATTGCTTTATGAAGGAGCCAGAAATTGACCGGTCTGTTTAGTGCAGCACCGTTTCATGAAGTGAATCGACACACGTCCGTGGAACTGAGCCGTTTTGGACTACAGTTTAAGTTGACCGCGGCTCTGTTGAAGTGGTACGTTGCTTGGCAGACCTGTTTTTGCTGAGCTAAAGCGAATTTGCCGGTCTTAGAACTGGTTGAGCACCGCCGGCCTAGCGATTAAAGAATAAAAGAAAGCCTCAAAAGCTTCTGACAGGTGGTGCACACACCCTCATTCGTGCAGCAAACCAGACTACACGAACAATAGGGCAGGCGATTTACATGGCGATCGGAGGATGCAATGGAAAGATTCTACGCCGATGGATCACGGTCTGTATTTTATGACGTCATCAAAAAAAAAACTGAATGGGGAATGGTAATGCGGCTAGTTTTCAGTTAGTCCACCCCGATAACCTGGCCAAACAGATGGGCGGGTGGGGTTAAAGGACGTGGTGGGGGTGGCGTGGGGATAAAAAGCCAGAAAAGGGTGGTATTTTTTACTTACTGTTACTTTGATGGTTATCGAAGGATTTTGATGCAATTGCTATTAATCGAAAGCTAATTTATGGGACTATTCCCTCGGCCTATATGTTCGGAGTTTTGAGAATATTCATAGGCGTTCACAAGGCTTGGAAAATGGGGAGAACGTTTTTCGGAAAACTGCATTAAGGAAAAATCCATAATAATTGTTGGCTATTAACAGTAGCTCTGTACTTCAGAAGTACATATCGTATTACGTTGTTGTATACTGTTGGCATAGGCGGCGTCAAGGGCATGAAAATGGGGAAATGTCATGGTCGCATGCTCATCAAGTCAACTTAAGACTTTCGAATTCAGATGATTTCAGATGACCTCAGTCATATGGAATGACGTTGGGTTTATTTCATAGTGTTCGAAAATGTTTCGATTTATTTAAATTGACTATATATCCGAAAGTCCCGTTTATGACCGTCATGCATCATATAGGGTAAGCACGCTGACATTTCACGTCGTAGCTCCTTGACCCACCCTGAAACTTGAAACAGAGGTAGAAAGCATTGGGCTAAGTGAGCTACAGTGTTTCGAATTTTCCGTTCAGAAAATTAGCATTGAAAATATCCATTTAAAGCCAAATTTTCACTTTTCAGCTTGACTTGAGGCATGCACCGGATCGGCACACCGGCACACCGGCACACGGGGTGCCGGATATACTTGATTATTTTTATTAACTATTTTTTACTGAAAAAAGGAACACAAAAAGGCTGAACTGAAAAAGAAAAGGAAGGTCTCGTGACTACAGTTATTGTGAGGTTTCTCCAGGTTTCATGGAAAGAAAAACGAAACAAAGAAGACCACGCTCACAGCGAAGCCCACCATCTCTCACTGCAGGTAAAGGCTCCAGAATATGTGGAATGTCATCATGTCATCTGGGTGTAACTAAAAGACTTGGACTGATGAGACTAACACTTAACCCTATTCCCGGAGGGCTAGACGGTATGGTCGATTCCCGGCAGGGGGGGGCGGATTCGGCCCCCCTGAGATCTCGAGAACTACTTGTCCGATTTCATCCCAACAAACGGCAATCGATTTGCCGTGACGTGAACTACATTTTTACAAAAAGGAATTTTCGAAATTTTAAAATGTTTCGATACAGGGGGGAGTAAAAATGTCAAAATGGGGGTACTTTTGGACTTCTTATAACTCCGTTGTTCATCGACCGATTTCAATGAAACTGGCATGAATCGAGAGATTATGGATAGGGCTTTTACCGTGGGTACACAAATATGAAATTTTAGCAAAATTCATGGGCGTTCACAGGGTTTCAAAAATAGGAGGATTAATTTTCTAATAACCGAATGAACAAAAGAAGCAAAAACACTTTTTTGGCTTCTGCTAGTCATGTTATACTAAAGAAGTACAAATCGCATTACAATGTTTGTATAATGTTAGCATAGGCGGTGCCAGGGACATGAAAAAGGGAACACTGTCATGGTCACACATTCTTCATATCAACTTGTGACCCTTGACCCTAAATGACCTCCAGTGACCTTGGAGTCGCTTGGAATGATGTGTGCATTCAATATTATCTGTAAACGTTTTTAATCATTGGAATTCACTCTATTTAAAAAAATTCATTTTATGGTTATTGCGATATAGGGTACGCGCACTGACATTTTAGGTCATAGCTCCGTGACCCGACCTGATATCAAGCTGAAACTTGGTACACAAATAGAGGGCACCCTTTGACGGCGTATATGTCCCGGGTTTGGCATTTAAAAAAACGGCGCCGAAATTATTGCAAAAAAAAAACAATTTCGTCTTTTGACCTTGACCTGACCTTGTAAAGCGACCTCAGACAAACAAAGTTACATCTGCACATTTGCCAACTATTTGGATATATATCCATATAGGATTTTAAGTTCTATCTTAAAAACTCTGTTTTTTGCAGGCATTTTCCTTTTACCCTCAACATGGCCAAAAATGGCCTGAGGTGCCTCCCAAAAACGTTGCCTGGTTCCGCCCCTGAGCAAAATAGAATTTTGAAATTTTGTCACGACGCCTAGAAGGAATAGCTAGGAAAAGTCACGAAGTTTTGTGAAGCTGCGTTAAAACGCCTGAAATTGGCAAGCAAAAAACCCGAGGGTGGGCGGTTCAGCCCCCTGCCGGGAATAGGGTTAAGTTATTGCAGTATCATGTCACTTAATGCATTTGTCCCAGAGTATTTCGGAGAGAGAAAAAAAGATGTTTGAAAAAAAATGGGAGGGTGGTGTACCACACATGGGCTGATAGTAAATGTTTGCTACTGTTTCACAGCTTTGAGCTTAAGTCCCAACTTTGCGAAACATATGTCAACCCTCCTGGGCTAAGAAGAAAAAGTAATGCTCCAGTCAGATCTTGGAACTGTCAGTTACATCGACATCGACAAGGCACATTGCTCCTGAAATGATTTGGTAAACAGACAGAACAATGCCTTGATCGTACACCGGGAAGTTCAAATATCCGACAATATCCAGCCGGATCACAGAAATATCCGGCCGGATGCCGGATACCGCATAATCTCCAAAAGCCGGCTGTATATCAGGCCGGAACAGATATCCGGTACCCCCTTCTTGACATGACTGCATTAAGTGATTCAGATAAACAAACATTTTGTTGTAGGTTTGGCCAATTATACCCTATACGAGCATGTAAAGTTCTAAGTTACCTCTTAGAAACTCTGCTTTTGGCAGCCATTTTTCTCTTGCCCTCAACAGTGCCCAAAATGATCTGAGGTACTCCCCAAATGCGTGGCCTGGTTCCGCCCCAAGGATAGCACAGTTACAAAAATTACACGCAATACGTAAGAAAAATACGAAGAATCGATAGGAAGAGTGGCTGAGTTTCGTGACACTGCTTCAAAACCCCTAGGAATGGCGAGCAAAAAACTGAAGGGCTTCTAAGGCCCACTTCCTTCCCCAGGCAGAAATCGGATTAAACACTACTGCGCAGCAGAGACCAAACTGACCGGTAGTTTGCATCGTAAGTCATGCCAAAGGATAGCCAGTGGCATTGCCATCACTTTATGTCGGTGACGTGACCCGTGACCTTCGACCTTGGATCTACGGAAGTACGGATCTTGGAGGTACGGAGAACGCAACCGCATTCCGACTTTCAGGCGGATGCGGAAATGAATGTGGGCAATGAATGAATCCAAAGCAGCGCCAAATCAATCATGAGATGATTTTTGAGCCTGTCTTGGTGACCTAAGCCGTTTTAAGCCGAATTTTAGCCCTCGGTGACCATTTAAAATCTTTGAGTTTGGCATGAAATATGGGTGAAAAGTGCTGGAACGCATGAACGACCAAACCGTTTGGTGGTTTTCTCCGGAAGTCAAGCGAAACGACAGCTAACCCGCGCCTGACTCGCTGGGGGAGGACCGCACCGATCACGCTCGACTGGGGGAGGGGAATTGACCGCGCCCCTCTAACTCACGAACGGTTGGTCGCACGTAAAAAATATGCACACGGTTGGAAAGCTTGTGAAAAGCAGAGCTCAAAACTGGTCTTATTTTTAGTTTTGGATAATATGTAACACATTTACTCCCTATATATGATTTTTCACAGCCGACTGCATGAAACCGAGAAGCGGCCTGTATCTCAAGAGCTGTAATTAATAAAGTCTAGGTAAAGGCACCAAACGAAACAAATAAAAGTCTGCAGATTCCAATTAAACGTCTAATTTCTCTGGTTTGTTCAATATATACGCCGAAACATTGCGTTAAAGACACGGTGATTTCCGCGCCGACTACCGGCGGGCGCCGCACCCGAACGCGGTATGAAATTAACGGGAACGAATTTTAGCGTTTTTTTATTTTTGCGACATAAGCCTTTTGGTGTGATATTTGTTAATACTAGTGGTTCTGGTGATGGTTGTTCATGTCTAAATTTTGGGAAAATTCAGCAGTTATTTTTTTACGCAAACAGGCGGAGCTTTATTCGCGGGAGCCTGTTTATTTCCAAAATAGGCATTTTTTTTTTTTTTTCAGCTTCCTAGTATTACTAACAACTGTGCGAGCCAGTTCTGCCATTTTCTACCCGTTCTGAGCAATTCATCGTCGATTTTGGCGGCGGTGCATTTTGACTCATGACAATTATTCTTGACCTGATCTCAGGTCAATGGCTGGAAGTCATTGATACTTTGCCCATTGACGTAAACTGGATGTCTGCATCATCCAGAATGTTAAAATGTTAAAAATGTTATGAAAAATGCCCTCAGTTTCCAAAAAACGACGACATGTCTTGAAAAAAGGCTTTACCTTAGGTCAATGACCCGGAAAATTCCGAAAAATCTGAGATAGCAGATGATTTGTGGCATCTATCAAGATCTCTAACTCCTCAAGGTTTATGTTAATATCATGTTTTCCGAAAAAGTTGCAGGGCGCTAAATCTTCTTGAACATAGGTTCACCTGAGCTGACCTAGGTCAGACACCTGGCTTGACCTGAGGTAAAGTCTTTGACACAAGGTGTAAAAATGAAAGCAAAAGTTACACGAGGTTTCGTAGCGCTGCGTTTGTTCGTTCTTTCGCAATCCTGGAAAGACCTCAGGGGAACGGTCAACCGCCCCCCCCCCCAGTCGGGGGCGGACTAGTGACCTAACTATATTTTGCATCGGTGACCTGATCCATGACCCTTGTCCTTGGATCACAAAACTGGGGTCAAAGTAGGGGATCGCCACTGCAACCGGATCTGCAGGCGGCTTTCACTCAAAAGCAGCACTAAAAAATGGATAGTGGCGATATCTTGAGTCCGTCTCAGTGACCTGACGTGTGACCTTTAACCCCAGAAATATGACATGCAAGTAATCAGGGGCGCAGCCAGGATTTTCTTAAGGGTGAGCTGGAGTTCAGTGGGAACTGAATCATACGAAAACCTCCCCTGGGAAAACGATGTGCAATTGTTTTCACACAAAAAAATGCAGGCCTAAGAAGAGGCCGGGCCCCTCCAGGCCTCCCTTTGGCTGCGCCGGTGCAAGTAATGAAGCGTTGTAGCGAACAGACCGACGGGTACTTTTCACTGGAAATCATGCCAAATGACGACTAGTGACACCATCAGTCCACATTAAAAACGTGACTCGTGACCTTTGACCTTGACTCAGAAGTAAAATGAAATAAAGAAATGCGGCCAGGAACGGAATTACAGACAAATTCCCCTCCAAACAGCACACAGGGATGGACAGTGACGACATCCTAAGTTCGCCTCGGAGAGCTGACCGGTGGCCTGTGATCCTGGGATGAAATATAGGGAAAAGAAATGAAGCGCAGCGTGGATGGAACCGATGGGCAGTTTTCGCCGGAGGCCGTGCCAAATTATAGCTAGTCACACTATCATTATTCTGCATCGGTGACCTGACCTGTGGCTTTTGGCCTTGGGCTTAGATCATGACGTCATAGAACAGAGAACGTTGCTTCGACCAAAGCCGGCCAGGAAGGTAGAAGCGAGGGGCCTGAGGGGACATGGTTGCCCCTCAAAGATTTGTAAAAAAAAAAAATACCAGCATAAATCCTATGGCGGTGCATGGAAAGAAACAAGAACGTCGGTAAAGGAGGAATGGGTTAAAGTCCCATTCCTCTTGTGGTTTTCGGTAGTTGTCCTACGATTTTTCCGATCGCTCGGAAATAAAATGTTTGAAGTAGAGGTGGGAATTTGAATAGATTTTGGATTCGGATTTTTGGATTGGTTCATTGGAATAGTCAGATTAAATATTCGAATGCTGTTAATTTTACGCCATTCCCTCAAAAAAGGGTGCGATCAGAACCGTAGGTAAAAATCAGACTGATCCGTCTATGAATGAGCAAGTTACATAACTTGCAAGCCGCGGCCGGCGCCGAGCATCAGGCAGACGGCGGCCGGGCGCTGCCTAAGCAGGAGAGGGTATGTCGGCGGCAGAGGGAGTTCCTATTGGCTGTCATGCTGCTGTGCGACCAGAGATACAAACTGTGAATCCCATAAGATGCAGCGCCTCGGAATGATTCTTTTGGGAAGAGAAATACTAGACAGCGTCCACCCCAGCCTTGAATTTGGTAGGCATTCCTCCTCTCGCTCCTCGCCACCGTATCCACAGGCAATACACGAATTTAAGGACGGAGTTCCGCTTGGTCTTCGTTATTGCTTTTGATAGATCCGTAACATGCCTTTCCAGCATCGGCAACAAGAGATGCTAAAGATGATGTTTTTTGAAAATGTAATCCCCAGGATAGTATGAGAGTGACTAACCGTGCCGCAGTTTTTCGTTAGGATTTCCTTACTGAGCCTGTGAAAATGGAAAATTACTATACATGCAAAAGCATATTGCAAGTCCAATGTCGATTAATGTATTGAGGGACCAGATGTTTTCCTGTATTCGTTTCAATAAACCAAAACAAAATAGAAAATGTTAACAGTGGGTACTTTACATGTACTTTACGGTAGTGTCCAGCTTCACGCAGCGACTGATAGCGTCCCGGTGTCTCAGCTCGTCGTTGCCAGGCACGGAACAAATGTCAGATTATGCTCGGCGCAACTCATCTCCCCACAAAATATGAGGAGCAGATCCACAGCATAGCGGGGAGGGGACAAAAGCCCATTTCAGTTGTGTTACTCTCAGCATTGCTCCCATCCATTAAGATGCACTGAAGCCAAACAACGGTGAGTACTACTCCGACTAGCGTTCCGCTTGGTTACGTATGACTGATTTCATATTTTTCTCCAGATTGTGCACCAGAATGCAAAAGAGAATTCGAATGCTCAGTCGATATTCGAATTGGTAGGTCGATAATCGAATTCGATAATCGAATTCGATAATCGGTCGATAATCGAAGTCGATAATCGAATTGTCGGCGAAAATTCGGCATAAAAAACGTTCAAATTCGCCCAACATTCCAATCTTGAAATCAACATTCGAACATTCGCCGAACCCAAATATCCGGCTGAATATTCCAGTTATCCTAATCCGAATTCACAGCTCGAGCGCGAAGTTCATCGTTTGCGCAAAAATATTTTTCTGTCAGTTTGTTCCATTTTGATGCGAATAACAGAAGAAAAGGACACACGACATAACTCCCAAAAAGCGTTTCAGGTTCGCAAAAACAGGTACAGTAACCCACCGCGTCTTATCCGAATTCGCGTTAAATCGGGTGAGTAAAATTCGGGGCTTTCCTTCACTGCACCAAGGAAGTGGAGCGCAGCAAGGGTTAATTACTTCTTAGGCGAAGCTTTAAAAAAAATGGTACCAAATGAGACGGAGGGGGCACAGCTTGTCTCGTAGGCATGTACGTGTTTGACTAAAGCCTTTCCCAGGCGAGACGTAACGAGAAGTTCAGTATCAGAAGAAATTTTATGACTTGGTTCTTTGCCTGCGGTACGTGGACAACTATGCGAGACTTACGCATTATCCACTACAGTCACCAAAGCACAAAAAGGTAAAACGTGCGTGAAACAAAAACACAGTAATGACGGAAGTCAAGCAGCGTTCATGTCTGACACATCGGAACTTGAAGGACGTTCAACATCACGGTCCCATGGGACGGCGACTCTGACCTAGCCACCACCCTTCTCTGGTACACTACTCCTCTGGGTAGTGGCGCTTCACGAGTTCTAGCATGCTGTTGAATGGCGCAGCCTTCACGGCGGGCAGGCTCTGCCACCAGAGCCGAGCCAGGTGGCCTGGCAGGAGCGTTGGGGATGTGTCGTGCTTCAGCCGCATTACGTCAAGTTTGTTCCGCTCCCACTCCCGCTCCACGTTTTGGGTGTGGGTGTTGGTCGTATATGACATTCGTATTTGTCAGCCTTCTTCGGCTGACATGTACGAATATCCGGTCGCTTTTAAAATACCCAGTCAAGACTGAGGAACATTATCATGACAGCGTACCTGGAGACGAATCATGGTAAATATCTTTATATGAAGTATCACAAGAAGCATATGCTCAGACTGCCAGATGTCATTATTTCCGAGTGTGATTTTACCCTGTCTCTGTGCCATTTATTCTGCCGCGGTTTTTCACATTTAAAATGTTAGATACATTTACCCAAGTGCATATACATGTTACTACTTGAACGTTTTCGAATGCGCTGAAAGTTTATCAACATTTATTGGCATAGAAAACTTAGCTCTATGATGCGTTACGTTTTGGTGCTTTCCACCGTTGCCGATAAAACCTCTTTCGCTAATGTGTTAAGAAAAAGCCGAGAAGTTTCTTTAACTGAAGCATTAACGGAAGGAGCTTTTCAGAGGCGCGGCAACTGACGTAAGTGTATCTCGCCTGCATTGGACAAATCGTTCCAGTAACTGCTCAGAAACCAAGATACGCACAGGTCTTTGCGCAAGATATCGAACATCGCACTCGCAGGTAAATTATGCTTCTGTATTCTCTCACCTCGTGGTTCACTGTGCGATGCACGTAGTCATGGGGCCGTTAGGCCCCATTGCCCATTCCAGGTTCACGTAGCATCGCCACATGTCGGTGTGAATTTCCGATGCGGGGCTGACGTGGCGCACGATTAGGGGGACCAGCGTCGCTGCATGGCGGCGCTGCACCCTAAAGAAGCGGAATTCGCCTGTCCTCACATGGAGGATTTCCGAGGACCCACGGTCCATGTCCATGATGTCCCTAATTTCGACCACGGTGGCTATCCCCTCTCGACATGCAGCCACGGTTGTATTTTCTTTTACCACGCAAGACACTTTCATCTATCTTGATGGGCTCTCCGGGCTCGCCCATTTGCCGGTGGGGCTTCCAGTTCCGTCGGGAAAAGTTCTTGGTGCGTAACTACGCCAGTCGATGACACTTCGATTGCTGAGCGCATCGAAACGTTTTTTAGCAAGTCTGATGGTCTGCTTCACGCTTAGTCTCTCGCACATACAGAACAAAATGCAGAGGATGGCGGCCTTTGCTATTTTCACATTAGGCCGGCCAGCGACATCCAACATGGAAAACCATGTACCGTGGTGGGCGTTTGGCACGACAGGCGCAGCTGAGACAAGGTCCGACGGCAGCGCACGCACCTGTACTGTGGCCTGACTCCATTAGGCAAGCGCCTTTTGTACGTGGTGACATTGCCGGGGCAGCCCGGCTCGTTGGGGCTGAAATCCAGGTCACCACATACGCCCCAAAACTCGCGGGCGTTTGCAGACCCATCTCCGGCTGGAGCGGCAACAGGAATGAGACCGCGATCCTTGCAAAACTGCGCTGCCTGATCCTCGTTTGAAAGGTAAAATATTACGTCAAAGATATCGGGTTCGATCACGCGAGGCAAGCTAACGATAAGAGACAGGTAGTACCTTGGACAGTCTGATCTCACATCTGATGTTTTTCTGCTTGCCAATCACAAGCATTCACGTCTCAGGGGCCCCTGTTGCTAGAGACTGCTAGTTAGAGACTGCTAGTTATCAGTCTAAGGCCGATCTCTGGTAGTGTTAGTGTACCTATCTTAGGTCTTGTCCACGGTGCCCTCTTGACGTTTCTGGGGAACATTTTTGCCGTCTCAGGAGCCCTCTGCCAGTTACAATTTCTTGGCGATTTCAAGGCCCCTGTGCAGTGTCATGGGCCCTATGAACGTCTCCAGTAATCTCCATGGCTGTATCAGAGGTTTCCCTCTGTTACGGGTCGAATGTGTGGCAGTTTCAGGGGTCTTTGTTGGCTCTTTAGGGACCTCACTGGCAGTCTCAGGGGACCTTTTCCATGCCAGGAGCCCGCGTAACACACTCGGGGGTCCTCTGCCGTCCAAGGCCCCATACCGTCTTAAAGGTCCTCTTATCGTCTTTGCATCGCAGGGGCCCTCTGACCTTTTGAGACCTTTTCTGACCCACCTTTTCTGGAGGCTCCTACGCCCTGCAGGGCGCAGCACAGTCGCGACGCCCCAGCACAGGATTGCGGCGCCTGCTTTCGAACCTATACGTGGAAAGCTTTAGTGCAGCTTTTAGCCGCAGAGTGGCGCATGCAGCACTTTATGGGAACCGGTAGTGTTGACGCAGCGGCAGAAACAACACGGGTTGGTTGGCCTGGCGTGCCATGATCTCTGTCGCTGTCGCGCTTCGTGAACGAGGAGGTCCGGTGAAGAGTCAGTACTGCTTTGATTGACCGTGCCATGGTGTTTTGGAGATTCGGACGGCGTCGCCAAGGTTTAGGATTGGAACAATAATTTATTTTACGTGGGCGGTCATGTATGTGCAGCGTGCTCCTTCACCGCCTGCACTCCGCAGCCGGCGTACACGGGCGTAACACACTCCGCAGCGCAATGTGTTTCTGTATTCTCTGTCGGACGTGACCATGCGTCACGCTCAGACTCCGTTTACAAACTGCTCTCGTCCCCACACCAGGGCGCTCCGGGGGCCGAGCGGACAAATGGACAAAGGACAAAAGCGACTCGCGATTCACGAGCTATGGATCGCCCTCCCAAGTATGGGGCGCGGCCCGAGTGGCCGCACGACCAATACTGTAAGGTCATACCTTACATATATGATTGCAGCGTATCATAGCGCAGGCGTATGAAGTATGGCGGAGATCATGTCCACAGTGTCCGCCACCACAGTTTGTACCACGAAAGCCGAAATGGGGATGGCTGCTGCGGCTCGGCATTGGTGGACTTCGGTTCAGGCTGCAAACGATTTGGGTATGCTGATTCCCGCACCTTGCTGAGATAATTATTCATCGTCGGCGTTCAAGTCGCTACATTCTTTCTCAGACAGCGAATGGCGACAAAGACGTGGGACCGGTGAGCAGTCGAAAATGTCTGGCTTCCGGCGGCGTCGCCAACCCGGGGTTTGAAGTCCAACGCTCATGCCAATCTGTTTTCTGTGTAGGTGCCAGCTGTTCTATTAAGCGCCCGCGCTGCGGCGAGGGCGCCGGTCAGGTGACGACCGGGGCACGTGACACGACCCGAAAAAGGCGAGCTGGTTGGTGTGGCCTGGTGCGGGGGAGGGGGGTTAACAGACGCACGTGGCGATCGTTTGTAATGGCTGTAATGGCTATATTTGTAATGGCTGTACGAGGCATCTTGTTGCAGTTTATTGATATTCACAGTCCCATTTTCGCACGTATCAGAACTTCAACTGTCATCATCCATAGACGGGGTATGGCCCAATGGATGCGACCCTTGACATTGAAGTGTAGACAGCGCCGGCGCAGCGTTGCCGCTACATTCGCCACGGTCCTGGCACGGTTTTTTTCGTGGAAAACCCTCCGCTATGGCTGTTTGGGTGGTCGTCGGGTCGAAGTCGCGCTGCCCAAAAATACCTTTGTAACCTGTCTGGGACGGACACATTCAAGAGAGGCGGCACGGTAACAGCAGGATGAATGGCAGCGGCACGGTATGTCCTGCCTATAGGGTTGGGACAAGGACGCGAGAAACGGGAGGGGAGCACCTGTCCCCTAACTTTTTTGAAATTCAACATTGACCATATCGGCGTTGACTGGAAAGAATTGACCCAAAATGTTTCTTTCCCCCTCCCCCGCCCACACAACCCCAACTATGGAGGAGTTCCCGCGCCCCTGGGTTGCGGGAATGGAGGAGAAGAAAGGCAATGTGGAGAGACAGGTGGCAGGGGCTGGCGGCCTCGATCAATCGGTGAAGAACAGGGACAAAGCCGGCTATGGACCAGAACCTTGGGGATAGGAGCATCGTGACGGCGATCGGATCGCAAAGGTGTCGAAGGATAGAGGTGGCGACGGAAATCCGGGGGGGGGGGACAACGGGGCGAAGTGTCCCCCATACAAAGACATGGGAGCAAACAAATCTTTTTGCCCCGCAAAAATAGTCGCGTGAATCGGACAAGTTTTGGTTGCCGAATCTTGAAACAGGAACTGATTATGGCGTTACGCTGTTTCAGACTTTCGTTGCTTCACTCAGACATTCACTGCTTCACCACTAAGTTCCTGGATCAATGCTGTACACGTCTGTAAAAATAACGGGTCGTGTTTCTGTAAGGCTCGTGCAAATGAGGGCGTATAAAAGGTCTACATGTTGCGTTTTGCGTGTTTTTGCTGATCGCGATCCAAACCAGCTCATTTTGTTCATAGCTGAAGATAGAATTGTTTGATGGTGCTGGGTATGAGGCACGCTTTGACTTCGCGATTTCAAAAACGTTATAAAAAAACTGTGTCTACGCAGAGATGGACAGAGGCAGATCAAGTGAAGCAGAGACAGAGACAGGCTCTGGCCCAGAACAGAATCAGAAAATGGTGGTTTCGTCAGTGACTGTTGGTGCCGGTATGCCTCCCTGCAGTGCACAAGCACTTGAACCAGTAGCGAAGCCAGGGAGGTCCTAGGGGTGTCATTTGTAGCACACGAAGGGCTCCCCTGCAACTGGCCTGAAGGGGCTCTCCTGGCTGAGAAAGGCAAAACTACTCCTATTCAAAGAGCTCCGGTCCCCAGGCAAAGACCCCTCTGCACCGGCGCAGCCGGGAGGGGGGGGGTGAGGGGCTGCCCTCCCCAGGCCCGCATTTTTTAGTGAAGCCCATTGCACTTTGTCTTCCCAGCAGGCGATTCTTGTATGATTTCAGTCCTCACTGGGCTCCCCTCCCTCCCCCTTGAGAAAATCCTGGCTGTGCTCCTGCCCCTCTGGCAGGTAGCGGGGTGTCCCCTCACCAGGAAAGGTAAGTGGGCTCTCCGGCATGTATGTACCTACCAGAAGGTATATGCGAGGACCGGAAAGCATGCCCCTCTCAAGGGGCATGCGGCATGGCGGCCCCTCAAAGGGGCCGCCAGCCATGAGATGATATCGGCAGGTCGGGAAGGGAGCCTAGTGAGGGTGACCCAAACCAAGGGCCATAGGGGTCCGGCGCCTCTGCCGAGCTCGCTGAGGGATCGGTACATCCGGCGCGGCAGGCGCCGCCGCCGAGCTCGCCGAAAAGTTTGCACATCCGGAGTGGCTAGCGCCGCCGCAACGCGCCGAGCAGATGGCGCTGCCCGCATCACCGAGGTACTGACCGAGGGGTGCGCATCCGGCGTCGCTGGCGCCGCCGCGGAGCGCGCAGAGGGATCTGTTGGCACCGCAAATGAATCGGTGCATCCAGCGCCGCCGGCACCGACGGCGAGCTGGCCGAGGAGTCTGCGCATCCGGAGCGGGTGGCACGGCCGCAGGGCGCCGAACAGTTGGCGCTGGAGGGTGGGGGGGGGGTTCTGGAGCTCCCGGAGCACGCTCCGGAAGCCGTTGCACCCCGCATAGTTATTCTCAGGGAATCGTCGGCGGATGGCCCACACAACGCAGGATGGTACTAATCGTTGCACACCGGCCGAGTTACCCCCACCTGAAATAGGGTATTGTTTTTCGCATATTATTTAGTATTTTTTCGTGTCGGCTGCACCTGGCATTGACTGGGTTACGATGTGGCCTGAGATGGATGACGAAAATTGCCACAAGTGAATCAGATTTTCATATGTTTGCTTATGCAAGTGAGTTGCATTCTGATGTACTCTATGGAAAAGACAGTCATTTTACTAAATGTTTGATTCTACAGACTGGTGTAAAAAATCCGTACATGTCTACCTTGCTGGCTGCTGCAAGCAAAAATATCTTCATAACACATACTCCCTTTAAGAATTATCAGACGCAAAGTGAGTTTGCATTAATAAATGGAGTGGAAGATCAAAGCAGATTCTTCATTTTTGTAAAAAAACCACGAATACGTTACTTTGAGATGCGCGCATAACGCTGTAGTATAAATGTCGAGGTGCGACGTAATCAACTGCGTTAGCTCGGTAAGTCGGCATACTACCGAGCTAAGTGGTCGCAAATGTGTTTATGAACGGGGCTCAGGATTTTCTTAAGGGGAGGGCCAGGAGCTTGGAGTGAACTGAGATCATACGAAAACCGCCTGCCGGCAAGACGATGTGCAACGGCTTTCGCAAAAAATGCGGGCATGGCGGGGGTGGGCCAGAGCTCAAAAAAAGTTATCGATGGTCGCCGACCGGATACCAGTTTTTTAAACTGGTCGCCAACCGTAGGCAGGGACGTAGCCAAGAGGGCGGGCCATGGGGGCCATCCCCCTTGAGCTAAGCGGTCTACACTAGATACATGGCGATTTCGCATGAATAAGTAATAGTGATCATATATATATTGCAAAAACAAACATTATATGTTTTCCTGTGCATTAAATATGAGATAAATTGCTGCCTTTTCTTGCAAATCTCGCCTTATGCCTGTGGTATATGGTAAAATTTGACATTTGCCCCCCCCCCCCAGGAAAATCCTGGCAATGCGCCTGACCGTAGTGGAGAGAGGGACTCTGTCATTTTTAAAGGGCATGACTGTGCCAAATGTAGAACCTAAGGAAACAAAAACCCTTCAGAGTTTGAGTAATTTTATACACATATGTAGTTGTTGAAAGTGTTTTTTGGGGGGGGCACAAAAATGGGAAGTTTAAACAGAGCTGTATGACTGCGCCTATGACTGTGACTGGCAGAAATTTCCAGATTAGCCTGCTGCTAACTCCATTTCATGTGCCATGGATGAGGCGTCTGCATTAACGTTTTCTACAAGAAAGGAAACACTGGGATATGAAGTATCCGTGTTGGAAAATCAGATTTAGTCAATCAATGCTCGTTTTCCACGGCTCTAGAAAAAGCAGGGTTGGAAAAATGGTGTTATCATAGTAGTTATGAGAATGCAATATTGTAGTTGCACGAAAAAGTAATAATGAATTGAAATATATGCGCCAGGAATATTGCTGTGTTTTGATAATATAAGGCTAAAGCTTAGGTAGTACATACACACAAGTCAAAGCTTTGTCAGGAAAGTGAGCATCATGTGACAATATCATTATTTATCTTGGATGCACAAACAGGATTTATCCAAAATGTGCACGATGGTCATCATTTTTATTTAATGTCAGTAACTGAATGACAGTTTCCACAGCAAGAAACGAGAATAAAAAAACGCAGAAAATCGAATTCTCGTAAACTAGATTGGGTACATACCTTCATGTCTTATCCAGTTTGACCCACGTCCAAACCCGGTTTCGTTTCCACAGCAAAAAAACGAAAATAAAAAAGAACACCAGAAAAATCAAATTTTCGTAAACTAGGTGGATGCTGGGTACATGCCTTCATGTTTCATTCAGCTTGACCAGCGTCCTCCGCGAACAAGCTGGTTTTCTGGAAATATCTTCATTGGCTCGTGTCCTCCATGCTTGTTCTTTGTATGTTTATACACGCTTTGCTTGGTACATGATCATCCTTGGTGGCCACAGACACACTTTCTCCTCACCCTCTTCTTGCCATTTACCCTCACATCGCCCAGTTTTCGGTATTGGGTGAGCAGGCTTCCCACTTCTCATAACTCTAAAAACCCACGTAGTTGTCAAGATATACTGGTGTCAAAAGATGCGCAATTGAAAAAATAGGTCAAGTGTAGGTTTTTGGTCAGTGCCTTATTAATGCCACAGCTTCTCCAGAAAGACAGCTTGCCACAGCTTCTTTTGAAGTGGTCCAGTCCCCCCCCCCGCCTTCACAATTTGCACGACGGCAAAACACGGAGTATCTCCGCGAAACAGATCAACTCCAACCCACAAGGGGCGACAGTTTGCGAAGGTTTCGTGAAATTTGGCGTCACTTTACTTACTAAAATGCAGCAATCTCGAAACTCGAAATAAGGAATCTGGCGGTATTGAAACGGGACAGGTCGAGGTGGACTGGGACCGATCAAGGACAGGCGCGAGTGCCTGGGAGAGAACAGGGACAGAGAAGGATAACCGGGAATGCACATGGATATGGAATCGGACCGGGATGGGATAGGGAGAGAGATCAGGACTGTATGGGGACAAGCATTGAAGGGTATTGAAACGGGACGGTGAATACACGCTGGGACAGGAAGGGGGCAAGTAAAGAGATGGTGGCGGGGCGGGGACAGAGAGGGACGGAACAGGGAAGGGAAGAAGGCTGGGTAACTATGGAGAGGGATAGTAACGGGACAGGCGCAATGATGGGGTATTGGACGGAGTCAATAACCCGGCGTTGGCTGGGGTGTTTCACCACTTTCCATTGACGAGGGGGAGACTTAACCCGCAGCGCCCACTCCCCATCTATCTCGAGAACCAATCGCTCGATTCGGCTGATTCAAACGGCAATCGATAGCGCCGAACCGGGCAGTCCTACGGCATATGCATGGTTTAATTCTGAGCCACTGATGATGATACCACAGGTCAGGTCGAACTACCAAAGTCACAGTTTTTTCCAGAGTTGCCTAATCGCAATGAAAAGCAGACCGAGACTGATGTTGTCATAACAATGTGTCTCTGGCAACTTGATCTCGTTGTGGGTGACGTCTGATGCAAGCTCCTTAAAGGTTAAGGTCACAGACTGAGTGAAATTCGACGACCGTGGTAACGCGTCCTGCAATACATGTTTTCTGGCTCATTTAACGCGAAGACTAATAAAATGTTTTCAAAGGGCTTTGGACGCAAAAACTTGGAATATTCCCTATCATCGTGCCCGTGCAATATTGCAACATTTTGTAGCTTCAAACCGGAGAATCGCGAACATTCTAATGTACTTTTTCTGTCGCCTGAGAACGGCCGTACAGATCGCTTTGTCACGTATTGCGCATTTTCGGGGAATATTGTACAACGTTGCAAAAGCCGATATCCACACCGGCCAGCCGGAACGTCAGACAGACGCCACCAGCGTATTCGCTAGACTGCACAAAACCGGCAAAGTTAAAACTACAAAAAGTGGCACTGTATCAAGAAACTGCCGTGCAAGTTGTACGTATAGCACATTGCAACAAGATTCTATAATGTACCTGGTCAAAAAATGGCAATGTAAGTCAATACAATTGTCATATAAAGGAAACGCGAATATGTACAAAGGTACCGATCTTCGTCCGAAATTCCACTCCGAAACGTACAGTCTGCCATGATTTGCAGTCCGTCTGCGTCGTCTGAACCGTGGTGTGTTACTTTTAAAGTCATAGTTAAAAAACAGAGAACGCCACAACGCCGAAATTCGCCGGTATTTGTGAGAAATAGCCGCTGCATATAATGGCATTTGCATGCGTATGTCTAAGTGTATGTCTAAATGTATGTCTAAGTGTATGGACTGTGTTTATAATGGATTTAAAGACCGAGAGCCAGTCTGGGTTACCTGATTCGCAGTTTTTGATCTTCAGTGCCGAATTCAAGATCGAAGGACGAGAAACGTTAGAACGCCCATATTCATTGATATTCACCGGAAATAGACACTGTATAAGACAGAGCTACTCAAGACCCAGTAAACCTGGATTACATGACCCGTTGTTCGCGATATGCGATGTCAAATCCAAGGTCAAGAACGCGGAACGCTAGAACGTCCAAATTAATCGGCATTTCTCGAAACTCATCAATCCATGCCCAACTCACCCAAGCTCAAGTCTGGCAAGATTCCGTGTCAGTCTGGGTCATCTGATCGTAACACGAGGCCTTCAAAAGATAAAGCATAAAAAGTCAGTCTGGGTCACTTGAACCGTGACGCGAGACCTACAAAGGAAAATTCATTGTCAGAGGATGGGGATGTAAGAACGTCCAAATTTAGCGATGTCTATCAGTCACTATGAAATCGAAAATGACCAGTGTCTACAAAAAGAGCATCTCAATATCTCGAGTTACGCTGGGCCGCCTGACCAGTGGCGCGTGCCATGAACCCTCGCTAGGCCGACCTTCGGATCCCTCTTCGCTGAGCCAGGGGCTAATGGGACACCCCTTCCATCCGCCAAGATCTCGAAAACCAGAAGTAAAATGTCTCAGGAAAAGTAAAAACACAGCTGAAAACTTTTGTAAAAAGCAAAGGAAAGGATCTAGATATCTTTCTAAATAAAGTATTTTTTCAATTAAGCTCACCACAGGTCATTCTCTGTTGAATATTTGTCGGAAAATTTCGATAACTAAAGCTTTTGTGTGGCTGTAAAGAAGTTCAGGAATAAGCACATGGCCTGATTTGTCTATCTGGAAGGGAAAAGGGCACCTGAGGCCAAATTCGGCTATTTCAAGGAGGTTTGGAAAATGGGGGTAAAATATTGCCTTCCTGTAAGGGTAGGAGTCCCCTACTTTCTGAATATATAATTGTGTGTCTTGGTGGTATACGCCGAGAATGTGTCACATATGGCATGCGTATGACTTCTGTAAATACCATATTAAAGTGAAAGAAGGTCAACGTAGGTCAAGGTACTGACATATCCGTATACTTCGGGCGTTTCTGGTTTCTGTCGTGTCGTCTGCCACATTGTCATTGATGGAGCACGGTACAGCATAAAGTTCTATAGCACTGGATCATATAGTATCCTTTCTTCTTCATGAAATTCGCACCGCAAATCATTTATTCACACGAGTCACTCAGAAGCCGGACTACGGCTGCCATACAAGAACCGAATGTTTGGCGGGAAACTATTTTTGCGACGTCAGGGGTTTTCGTTTTGGCGACCAAAAGTAACAGAACTAGGGCATTGCACACTACAAAGGGGTTCAACGTGCGCCCGCAGTGAAAACAAGCATCAGATTTCAGACGGTCAAATCAGGTCATCGTAGGTCATATGGGGTTGGATTGCCCTTGGAAAATAAGTCCATATGATATATTAGCGCTTTCGAAGCACATGCAACTACCAATAAACACTTAAAGAATGTAAACCAAAGATCTGTACTCGGTTGCGGGTCTGATAATTCCGTATGAAAGGTGAACACCTCGATCTGAATTTTTGTTTTCGAGCGACTGCCATATATGAAATCTTACTCGCTAAAAGCGTGCAAAGCACGCTTTCAGCTCTTTCGTGTTGAATAACTGCGTAAGCCCGCAAGAATAATTTTATTAATTCCAGGTCACTTTCATAGGGTCAGGTCAGGCCATACGTCAAAAGTTAGTTTTATGTTAATATCATTGGCGCTTATTTTTGGAACGCAAAACCCGGAACATAACTTCATGACTAAGACGAGTGCCGTCTACTCCTGTACTAAGTTTCAGGCTGACATGAGGTCAGGTCAAGGAGCTATGACTTAAAATGTCATTGCATGTACACTACATCACAACAGCCATAAACTGAAATTTTACGATTAGTCCATTCAAATGGTTGGAAACGTTTTCAGACAACATGAAATGCACCCAAGGACATTCGATGTGACTCTGAAGTCACTTGAGATCATTTAGGGTCAAAGGTCGTAAGCTGACCTGATGAACATGTTATCATGACAGTTACCTATTTCTCATGTCCCTGGCGTCGCCTATGCCAACCTTATACAAAGTAATGCTATTTGTACTTCAGTATAGCATGACCAGGAAGAAGAGTTAGAACAAAAAATAAAAAAGTTTAAGAATAAACATTTTTGTTTATTCAGTTTTTAAAACAAAAATAGTCCTTATTTTTCTGAAACCATGTGAACGCTTATGAATTTCCTGAAAATCCCTAATTTATGGATCAATGATACAATTCCCATCCATAAGCTCTCAACTCATGCCAGCTGCATGAACATCGGCACATCAATAGCAAATTTATAACAAGTCCAAAAATATCCCCATTTTTGCTTTTTTGCCCCGTGTCCACCCCTTTCCAGATTTTCAAAACTTCTCTTTCCAAAATGTAGTTTATGTAATAGCAAAGCGATTGCCGTTTGTTGCGATGAAATCGGATGCGCAGTTCTCATCTCAGTTGATCTCGGATCAAGGGGGAGGGTGGGCGAATCTTTCCCCCTGCCTGAAATCGGCCATACCATTTAGTCCTCCAGGTACGGGGCTATGGCTAGAGACCGCCAATGGCCATTCACGCCTTACGAAAACTGCTTATCATGGCTTATCCTGCGCGCCTGAAGAGATCGACAGTAACGCTGTTTTCTCCGTTTACCTCTGGATTCAAAACTTCCTCGATGGTCGCTGTTCACTGCCGAACGTCTTTCTTCATGTAAGGCTTCATGGGACTGCAGTCCATAAGACCGGCAAGGCCTTGCGATTTTGCTTAAGCCCTCGGTTCGCGCCACTTTCCTTCCTGTGTCGTTAGCCTCTACGCAGGACCCCACTTACATTACTATTGATTGCTGTCTTCGCCCGACAAAGGTCAGCTCAGTGGCGTACCCAGGGAAGGTGACGAGCTTCCCCGCCGATCTTGAAAAGTAATGGTTTATGTTCTTAGCAAGTTTCTGATGTAGGGTAGTAATTTCAGTTGGAGGACATGAAACCTCAGTGCACGGCACAACATGCAGAATGACAACCTTGAATTTCTGTAAACAACAGAGATATGAAGGTTTTTCATGTGTCCTCCAGTACCTACCATTACGTTGGTGGCCACCTGTACACGATGCGAGCAAGCGGTAGCATTTCTCCCGGTAACATCTTGTGACTTAAAAGGCCCGCTGACGAAGTCATCGCCCACTCAGGAAACCGTTTGCTGTGACTAAAGAAGATCGGAAGGCCACCGGAGCACGCGATTCGTTCAGCACACAGGAGACACCGATGCCTTGCAACTAGGTCACGTGCGGTGCGCCCCCACGGTCGCAGACATCGAATCCCACGTACGTGTCCCCGGGGGAGGAGGCGATCCTGGCTTCAAAGTTCACCACTATCTGAACTCTGTTAAGGTGGCGTGAATGAAGCCCCGCTCCAGACCGGAAGGCACTAAAGCATGTGGACGGAAACACGCAGAGGGATTAGGAGTGTCCGGACCTGGGATGGTGACGTATCTTATACAGACTAAGCAGGACGGAGTTGCAATTTTTGGCAACCTTGGATACGTGCTCCTCCCAGGACAAGGAACTGTCAGTAGTGACCTCTAGCGTCTTCGCGGACGGAGGAGGGGTCAGTATGTGGCTCGAAAGCTTAAGAGAAGGGTGTGTCTTGAGGTCACGCGCTGTGCCGACAAGGAGCAAGGTAGTTTTGGATGGATTCATTTCCTTGGAATTAAATGCAAAGTACAATTTGAATGCAAGCACAGTGTCTCTTCTTGCAGGGATTTTAGGATGGATAAATCATCAGGATGTGCGGAATCTATCAGCTGTGTGTCATTAGTGAGTCCGTAAGGCAGATACACTGTAAACTCATTTCGATGATCCTAAGTTGCTGAACCAGGAGCCATTGTTAGAAATACAAACATATGGGTTCTCAGCACACGAGCAAATAGTAAAGAAACAACTCAAATACTTGCCATTATCTCCATGTGCATGTCTCTTCAATAACTGTTATCATAGTTGCTGGCTGCATGGTGCACTGCGTATTGAGAGAGGCCTTAAATGCATTTTTATTTTCTTCTCCCAACCCTGTCAACATCGTCGTCCTTTATCCGTCCTCTTCCCCATCAACTCTCATCATCCCCATCAGTTCTGTAAGTACCAGCGTGTAGTACAGTGGGTGGCCTCTCAGATCACGAAAGTCATCATAGCTGAAATTTGCGGTAGGAGGCATAATATTCCCACCACACTTTTGTCAAACGAGCGATGACGCGCTTGCTAAACTCGGCACATCACTTCTCCTCGGGTCGGGAGAGGGTCGCACATTTGGGGTCGCGGCCACCTTATTTCCCAAGGTCACCGCCAGGGGTGCTCATGTCGTTTTACGGAGCTCGCTCCTTGTCGAAAATCACTCGTGCTAGGGTCACTAAATTTCGTGTGCAGGTAGACGGTAGGGTGATCCGAAATGCACGATGTTGCTCTGATACAACGGAAAACGGGTTTTTCCCATTGCCCTTTGTAAGAGCTTTCTGAAATGGTGCTGCACGATATGTTCTGAACAACTTCCACTTTGCCGCAAATCAGTTGAAATTCTGTCGTGTTTTCAACTCCCGCCGGCGCCACGTTTTCGTGCGCGCGAGCTCTAACGCCATATGCTGATTGGCTATTATGGGTAAATGTTAGGCTTGGCTGCCAGGAGGTCGCCGCTGTGACTCGCGCAATCAGTACTTGGCCAAGAGTCGCCAAAGGAGCACGAGGGTGATGATAGCTCACTTCTCATGTGAGACCAAGCGAAACGGGGTTGTTACATCATCGTTGCAATTGAATCAACAGGGGCCGTACTGCGGTTGAAAACCGAAAAAAAGTTTTGTTTTTATTGGTAACCACGATTCTTAGCATACCTAAATTTCACTTTTGGCTTTGTTCGTGAACAGGAATGTTCATATATCGTCTGGTCCTCTGACTGGTGTACTCATTATTGGATAAGGAATCAGCCTTAGCTGGGTCACAGTTTTATGATCCTCAGGCGCAACGAGACTTTGGTCTCCTACTGCAGACCAAATAAAGAATCTGTTTGTAACAGCGTTGAAATCAAAGCTGTCTAAAGCCAAGAGTTTTGCCAGTATTTCCTTCAACGTTTCCCACCTTAGGAATGTTTCTGTCTTTGGGTGGCTGCCACTTGTCTTCGCTGTTTTGAAACTTAGCCCGTCTTTATCTGTATCACGTATCCGAAACTTCTGTTTGCTCTGCATATGATAACAGAGTGCTGTAATAGTTTTTTGCACTTGAGGATTATCCTGCACTTTTTGATTCGTGATGCAGACACGGCGGGCCCAGTTTCAAGATAGCGAGGACAAATAGCAGCCAGCCCAAGACAGAAACATGCTTAAGGCAAGAAACGTTGGGGGAAATGCCGGCAAAACTCGTGGCTTTAGACGGCTTTGGTTCCAACGCTGTCACTAACAGCTACTTTTTAAGATATTACCAAGAAGCTGAAAGAGAAGCTGAGAACCAGTAAGCGGGTTTCCTTGTCCAATGATCAGTAAACTAGCCAGAGGAACTGACGATTTATGAACATTCGTGTTCACGCACAAAGCCAAGAGTGAAACTTGGGTATGGTAAGAGTCGCGGGTGGATGACGTGGAAGGTGGGTATGGTAAGAATCGTGGGCAGCATGAATGCCAAAACAGCTGTGGAAATCGTGGAAAATTCTGTTGGAGTTCCGACTGTCCATGGATAGCGGCATAGTTTCTCTGACTACTGACGGAGCGTTGGTTATGACGAAGTTTGGAAAAACCGTGACTATGTTTCTTGAAAACCCACTTCAAATGAACTATGGAACCTCGTATCACCTTTTCCTTAAAATGGCATTAGAATGGGTCTGACGTGTCTTCTGAATCCCGCTGACTGAAGAGATGTAATTATTTTATGAGTTTGTGAGTTCTGCACGTACCCCGCTGTATCCCACCCCTGTCCCCACCAATTAAGGTACGATGTAAAATCTATAATATGCCCCACTTCTTCGTTACATTTATCGATAATCGATCAGTTGGCAATACTCTATCGTTTATCGATAAACTTAAAGCCTTTCTCCATTTTCAACCTTACAACGGACTTTGCTGATGCAACTGCGGCGATAATGTACGGCCCTGCTCCGCGCGGTCCACAGCTGAGAAGTGAGTTATCATCGCCCTCCTGCTCCTTTGGCAACTCTAGGTCTAGTGCTGATGGCGCGAGTTACAGCGGCAACCTGGCAGCCAAACCTAACATCTGCACATGACAGCCAACAAGCGTATGACAGAGAATGGAGGTGGGTGTAGCTAGTGAGTTTGTCAGGAGGGCGCAATACACCCACTTTGTCCCATACTTTATGTGATGTGCCTTTTAGCATGCCCTGCCCGTTAAAAATGTGTCTGTGTAGTTTGAAATCTGTCCTTTTATTTTCTATTGTGCTACTTTCATTTCCATTTATTAGTGTATGCACTACGTTTTACCGAAATGATGCCTGTTGAAAAGGGTAAAGCCCGTTAAATAGCACTAGTCCCGTATCTACGGAGGGTGGTTGGTTAAATCTCAGTGTGATCCCTAATTTTGTACGTGTTATGCCATGCGGAAAAAGCGATACGAAAAACTTCACGATGTACCTCAAACCCACAAGTTTGGTCCGCAAGCGGAAATGGTTCCACTCGTTTAATCGTCCAAAGACCTCGCGCCACACCGCTCTGTGCGTAGCCAATTCCGCGAGTGCCTATGCGTACGTTGGCACCGCAGGGCCGTTCAACTGCTTGAGAACCAGCTTGCGGGTGCGTGACCTCAGCCTGCAGCGGACGTGCGTGCGGCCGGCGCCCCGAGGGGGGATGGGCTGGTATAAAGACCACGTCGCCCCATCGACAGCTGGGCACAGGCCGATTTCAGCTACTGCAGACTACAGGCTGGTAAGTGGACACTGAGCCGCATCAGCTTCCGCCAGATGTACTGCTCGTGGTGTGTTCGAACACTGGCGACCGAGAGTCAGAGATCCGGCTTCAAATGGAGTCTGTAGATGTGTATTATGGACAGCGTTAACAACTGACAGTAAAAAGCACTTCGGTCATGAGGCTTGGTGGAAGTGCATTATTGATTTCTTTGGCATTGTTATTGATAGCAATTGGGACAGAGTCGGTTTTGAAATCTTCGTCGCCTTGTACCACTGTTAGCCCAGTCTTACCACATTTCTTGCACAGGAAACGAATTCTCGTCAAGATGCGTCAAGCCCTGCTCGTGCTGTTGGCGTGTGCGGTCGTAGAGTCGACAAAACTTATTAGTTACGGGAAGCCAAAAGGCTGTAAGTTCACGTTTTGATATCAAATCGATGCATTAATTAAAGCATTAATACTGCATTCCTAAACCAAACGTCGAAAAAAACAAATGAAAATAAGCGGGCGATGCCGCGTGTTAAATCGAGGTCGTCGTCCCATGGAACAATCTAAAATTAATGTTACTTACACGTCTCTACGTTCATCTGCTTTACCCAACAATTTTAGTCAGAACATGATCTGATAATGAGTCAAAGTACAACATATCCTACCGTCAGTACTGATTCCTTTTCTTGTTTCAGCGTGCGACAAAATCTGTCCACCCTACCATGTTTGCGAGGAGCAGATTTGTCCTGTTTGCGTCCCAGGTAAAGTTTTAGTGATGTGAACTATTAGCTGGGTGCGATGAGGTTCGATAGTCTATTATACACATCATTTGCTTTTACGCAGCTGTAGGACATCGTGATTCAAATGCCAATCATTTGAATCCTTATGTTTAATCTATACGTATCTGGTCACGAGCAAAAACAGCGGGGTATACAATGCAACAGGGAAACCTAAACTCCTTTCATTGAATGCATTTGGATTTGTTGTCAACGGTTCATCACTGCAGTGGGTTCAATCACCCACATGACTTTTGTTCTTTCAGAGGCTCCCACTTGTAAAACCTGGGAATGCAAGGAAACCGAGAAGTGCGAAGATCGACCAACTGGTCCTGTTTGCATCCCGAGTAAGTAACAAGAGACTCGTGTTCACGAAAACCTCGGATACGTCACACTTTACAGACCGAATGCAGTACACGAGCACTAGCTTGTGCGTGTTACTGTTTTGCACGCAACATATTTCACTTCCTGCATTCGAGAAGGCAACGGCCTGAAGGGGTGTTTCTTGGTTCTTCATTTTGACCTGATTCTGGCGGGATGTGGCCGGTAACCTGGTGACGTTGTCGCTGCAGTGACCTGCGCTGACATCCGCTGCTCGGCTGGAGAGCTCTGCAGTGACCTGCCAGACGGACCAGACTGCGTGCCAGGTCAGCAGTCTCGGGATCACAGCGCCCTGGCCGGCAGGCGTGAAGGGCTCAGACTCCTTGGCAGTCCGCCGTGAGATACTCAGACTCCCAGTGATGTACGATGTGACGCCGTGTCCCGCACGCAGAATTTGATTTTGAACAATCGTGAGGGCATTGTCAAGCGCTGCGCTCATTCAAATGCCATTCACAGGGCATCCTGGTCATTGAGAAACAAGTTAGCTCAGTGGAATTGACGTCAAGATAGCCGAGTCTGCATGTGAGACTGTCGAGGAGTGGCACACTGCAGTGATTTACCTTTTACTGCTACCATCTCTTGATAAATGCCAGCATGATGTCCGCCCAGCGATATGGCCCTTAGAGACTTGCATACCATTATTGGCAACCGTCCCTCAATGTTCTATTGCTAGCCTGCCCCTTGCTAATCCTTGAATGGCCTCCAGATGTGCCCACCTGTGAGGGTTTCTTCTGCCGGCGGGGCACCAACTGCTACATCCGTCAGGGCTCGCCAATCTGTCTGCCCAACACGTGCGAAGTGCGTGAGTGCACTAAGGGCCTGACCTGCATCGACACACCGAACGGCGCCCTCTGCCGCCGTGGGCAAAGTGAGTGCGCTTCGGTTGTGACATTTGCTCCTGAACTGAATGCCAGTTTGTGTGAATCTCGTGCTTTTCTCTTCTCGTAAAACACGCTAAAACCAGAGTCCAAACACTTCAGTGAGCTGGTGCTTAAGAAATTTGGGCTGCTCGTACTTGGAAAACTCTGCGTTTCTCTTGTGAGGATTCAAAGCAAGTCCGTGTGCGTTGTGAAAAGTATGGCGCCGTTGAAAGTGATCACGATTGCAGACATTTTACTATAAAACTTCGTTTCATCCACAGAGACACAAGGCTGCGAGAACAAATACTGCCCGGAAAACTCTAAATGCATCACTACCGCGGAGCGAGGAGCCCACTGCGTCAAGATTTAATTAGGCCTGCGCACCTACTGGCGCCGAGCCAGTCGTTCAGTCTTCCGAGCAGTGGTCGTTACTGCTCTTACGTTGCGAGAACGCAGTCTAACCAAGTTTTGGTGTTAGCTGCCCATTGCTCATGGATATTGATGTTAAATTATATGACACTGATATCGCAATAAAATCACTCAGGAGAGGTTTTACCAAGAAACACATTCATCGATACGCCATCAAGACCTTTTGTTGGACGGAAGAAGAATCTGTGGAGTATTTTTAAAGCATATGTTGCCACGTAACTAACGAACGCTTGCTTTGTTAATCCTTTATTGAACGAGCGGGTGGCTGCCACCACGCATGCGGTTTGACTGAAGACAAATAACCTGTACCAAGGGCTCTGAACTTGCAGTAATTGACCCTACATTCTTTTTCTCATCTTAAAAAATGGTCATGGCAAAAGACGGAATTATGATGTCATTTTTGCGGGCTTCCGAGCCATTTTGCTAGATCTGAGCTACGTTTTGGCTTCCTTCTCAGGAGTCTGACCAGACATGGCGTCAGTGCTCTACTCAAGTCCTTTTCAGCGAATGCTTGACAGCATATCGGGCTTTGAAAGATTAGCGACCTTTCCAGGCACAACTAAGGCCACTGACATGTGGCTTCAAAATCACTTTTTGGTTCTGATTTCAGCAATGGCAACCATTTCTGCCCCTCTCAACGGTCCAAGATCTAATATGTGGTAATAATGCGCAGTTTTGCCACTAGCAGCGTCACAAAAGATTATAGCAGTTTTTATCTTTTATTGACGTGAACTTGGCCAGAATAAAAAAAAACAGTCACTGACTACAACGATCGAACACTTCCAAAACGAAGAAGTTTCAAAACATTTATCTGCGGGCCGTTTTTCTAAAAAAACTACTTCTATGCTGGTGGGGACAGCAAACCCGATACTCTGTGACTTGAGAGATCACCAAATGAACTGGTTCATCTGGGCTTGGAATAGATGAAGGAGTCCAGTCAGATAGCATTCGAATTTGAGGGAAACGTGTTTTTGCTTTGTCGCGGCATCTTAATGAGGATCCAAGCTGGCAAGGACTGGCGCCCGCCCGCCTTGTCCAGCTCGTAGGTGAAAATCGGTCTGTCCGGCGAGTGTTAAAAACACTGTATACTTATACGTCATTTGTGTCGTCTTTTTATGCGGCAAAGTTCTTGTTTCAGTCTTCTTAGTGTCGCGGTCACAGAGCCAAACAACGCTGTTAACGACGTTACGTTCCTGCACGATTGAATTATTTGCCTGACTGGACGCAGATGTATAGGTTATTGTCAGTATACTTCGGCTACATCAGGTAGGTACCTGACTAGCAGCAAATCATGAATTATTTGTCTGACTGAACGCAGACGTATAGGTTATTGTCAGTATACTTCGGCTGCATAAGGTAGGTACCTGACTAGCAGTAATTCACACTCACTTCGTCCGCGGCGGCAGAGGGCGCCGTTCGGTGCATCAGCACAGGTCAGGCCGAATTCGTGACCGCGCCCGTCGCACGTGTTGGGGAGAAAGATGGGTGGGCCTCCACGGACGTAACAGTTGGTGCCGCGGAGACAGTAGAAACCCTCTCAAGATGGAACGTCTGAAGAACACGAGCATGGAATGGAACCTACTATTGATGAAGTAATGACAACGGTTTACCACATAATGCATGTGTTTTCTTGATGTCGCTTTATTGTTCTCCCGATATGTTCACGACGTACGAGAGAATAAACGAGCTGCCAAGCTGCAGGCCAAGCCTCGGCCTAATCCACATGACAGAGGTTCGTGACAAACGGGGACAGTAGGACATCGGCATGGAGGCCACGATCATTCAGATTAACAGCAGTTGAAATATTGACATACCTGGGAAGCTGTGTCAAAGAAAGCAGCATATCCTGATTACGTCGTGAGAAAAACAGGGGTTTATGATGGGGGAATGACTTAATGCGGCACAAAGTATACCTGCGTTTTGCTACTGGATGGCAAAATGAATAACTTACAAGGCTCGCAAAGAGTTCCCTTTGGTCTTTCTTGGTTTTTTTCCATTTTCTTTCGCATTTCAACGTTTTGCAGCTGGGTGCATTTATGAGGGAACATCATTGTCTCGTTAGTACAATATGACCGGAATTAATTATTATACTAGAAACAAACCAACGTCTTATATGACTTTTTTATCAAAATCGAAGCTATGTATCGCACGCAGACATATGTACCGCTTAATACGAACATTACCCCTATGAAACGACACTTACCATCCTCGTCATGCAGGTAGAAATGAATCATGCAGCTTCCCGCAAACAAAAGATCCCAAGCCAAACAAACTGTATGCTCATATGGGTAGCATCCTGCCACTGATACCCTGAATTCTACTTTGTTTGCGACTTTGCAGCCCACCACAAAATTTTTGCGCTTTCAGCATCAACCAACGGTCCTCAAACCAAAGGCCTAAATGACAAACGGGTACAACTCAGCATGCGCATCCCGCTCAACCAGACTATTGGCTATTGGCGCGCAAAACAGCCACATGTATCAAACTGCGCGTATCACGTGCTGCTGTCCGCCAATTTTCAGCATACAGCGGTTGTAATTTTGTGGTAATGAAGGAGAGATGTTAATCGTTTAGGCACCTCGCGCTTCACGTGCAAGGTGCGGTATTAGGGTAAAATGGCGAAATGTAAAAATGGCGAATGCTAGATAGCGAACGCTAAAGGACGACATGTAAAAATGGCGACATGCTAAAATGACGAAAGGTCAAATGGCGCAGAACGCGGAGGCGAACCATTTGGCCCGTCGTCATTTTAACGTGTCGCCATTTTTACATGTCGCCCTTCAGCATTCGCCATCCGGTATTCGCGAAAAAGGCATTCGCCATTTTTACGTTCCGCCATTTTGTCAAGACGCCGTGTAAAAGAGGCATACGCGCGCTGCACGTGGTCTATTGCACCCTGCTAATCACGTGGGATACAGTTGTATAGCTATAGTGCTGGTCTGTCTACCCACCAAATTTCAGCCGCATAGTTGCCAGCATTCGGAGGTCCCGAGTCCAAATCGAAACACGTGCCTGTGGATCACTTCGTGGATCGCGTGGGTGCCGACCATAAAAACACGCACCCACAAAAGGGGCCAACGCTGTCACCAAGTCTTGAGTCAACAGCACCCGCTGTTTACCCCTGTACCCTTAATTCTGCAGAGGTCCGGCTCGCGCCACGTACCATACGCCGCGTATCTCTTCGAACCTTACATCGCAATCTCTCCGTCGAGTGGGCGCACTCGATGGTGCCAATTGTATCGCGATCGGCTGGCACGTTCGGGTGCTAGACGCTCGGAGGCTTGGACGCACAAACAGCTCGATCTGACGTTTTCCGAGCGGCAGTCATGAATAAAATTTTGATTCGTTAAAAGCGTGCAAAGCGCGTTTTTCCGCTCTCGATTCCGGAGTAGAGGCAACGCGTTAAGCGGTTGGTTTGGGGTCAAAATCGAGGCTCTGTACTGCACGCAGACCTCTGCACCCGCATAGTACCAGCATTACCTCTATGAAACGACACCTGCTGTCTTCGTCATGCAGGTCGAAATGAACGGTTCCCGAGTCCAAATCGAAACACGTGTCTATGGATCGCCACGTGGACCGCACGGGGGTGCCGACCACAAAAACACGCACCCACAAGCGGGGCCTTTATTGTCACGAACCGTTCAGTCCATAGCATCCGCCGTTTGACATGTATGAACCCATGATCAAGTGAATTCTACCGAGCTTTGGCTCGCGCCACTTGGCGCGTTCTATACGCCACGAGTCATTTCGAAACTTACACCACACTACGATTGTTTTTCGTCAAATGTCGTCAAATGATGTCGTCACTTTTATCGAGATCGGCTGGTGCGTCTGGACGCTAGAGGCTCCGAAGCTTGAACACACACCTACACACACACCGAAGCACTTACACCTCGATCTGAACTTTTCCTAGCAACCGCCATGTATAAAATGTCAATTCCCCGCATAAATATTTTATGGTTGTAGAATTATGGTATAATTATCATATATTAGTGACTGCTAATTATTTTAAAATGTAGCTGGAAATTATTACTTTATCGCAAAAAATTACTTAATATGCACATCCCAAATTCATCACGACTTCACAACAAATTATTACTGGAGCATTATTCAGGCACTGAAAGTAGCCTTGCTGGACTTGATTTTTGGGTAAGATAAAACTTTGATATTTGCAAAAAATGCTGGTATGTTTACATATTCACGCTACCACGACCACGACAACAAAACAGACATAAAGCTGTCATAAAGCTAATGTCCCTCCACCTACTCTCACCTGGAACGCAATCCTCACACATTTACTTCTGACAGACGTTGTTGGGCGGATACTCGACGTTGTACGCTGGAACAACAGGAATAGGTTACGAACCGGTACTCATAGTTTGCAGTTATTCTATTACCAAACAGTTTGACTGTGAGGAATGGGCAGTACAGTTCTCGACTCCAAATATCTCGAAAAACGTATCGCTGACAAAACGTGCTGCTCTTTCAAAATGTATATTATGGCAATAAGTGTGCGATAAATAGATAAAATATTGAACTAGCTCGTGAAAAATAATCATTCTTTCCGTGGGTCCGTAATAACATGTTTACTCAGCTTCTGATGATTAGGTTTTCGGAGAAAACATTTATAAAATAAGCGACGACGGATGAAACGTACGTATTTATTTGCACGCAACATGAATCCCACTGATTTCTGTGTCTGAACAACACATCAAAGCCGCCATGTGTTTACTGTCCTGTAGTCCGTTGGCAGTCGGGCCCCTGCTGCTGCTGCCTTGAAATCCCTCGCTCGAGGTCGGTCTGGTCTGGTGCCGTTGTTGCCAGGAGTTGGAGGCCTGCCACCGCTGCTCTGAGGCCGGACCTCTGCCGCTGACAGCCGGACTCTTGCTGGTCTGGCCGAACACAAGCACTACCAAAAACAGGAGAACGAACGACCTCACAGCTCGCGGCCGCTGGACTTCCAGGGATATGCACTAGGCGGAGCTGCCTGGTGGTCTACAACACACTGAATGATACTAGTCGCGGCTCACAGGCCCTGGGACTCCGACCGCTTCTACCGGCCTGGCTCGGCAACGCTGTTTCGTCCGGCGCGGACAACGGGTCGGTGCAACCTTCTGTCGATCTCATTTGTTGGACTCAGTGCTCAGGTGACTTACCGCTGCGACTTTTTTTGTCAGGGCGCCAAAAGACTGAAGCCTAGCTGTCGCATAACGCTGATTTGTTATTCGTCCCGGTTGTAATCCGAGGAACGCGGTCTGGCGTGTTGCGTAATGCTGTTTGGCTGCTCGGTTCTGTTATCCAAACGGCGGCAACCGTCCTTCAATAAAATGAGTCGGAAGCTGACCAGAAGAACGATATGAAGCAAAGAATCGCCTCCAAAGTAACGTTAGCTGCCTGAAAAATCTCGCCACAAATATAAATGAATTTTCGGCCACTGACATACCAAAGAAAAAATAAAGCTAGCACTTAAAATGGACTGGAAAACAAACAGTGTTTTTAATTTAAGGCCAGCCGTTTCAGCTTCAAAGGAGTACAAGGGAGCGACGATGTATGTACTGAACGTTCACTATCTTGACTCAATCAGGCATTTTACCTGAAAATTCGTGTTCTGAAGATAAACACTGTCATCATCCATGAAATATATTGTATGTTGCCAATATTATTATTATTGCTTTTTTTGGCAAAAACAAGAAAATATGTTGAATGAAAGCCCAAGCTTTTGGCAGCCTCATCCCCCATACATCAGGCTTTATTCTCATAAAGCACTAAATGATGTAGATGACTAAAAGCGTCGGCTGTGCCAGACCTTCGTCGTGCAATCACAAGGACGTTAAAAAAACGGCTGGGGGTTGTAAAAAAAAATAACAATAAAAAGCCGGAAGAAACATGGCTCGATATTATCATGATTCCTTAAATCCCATAGACAACAATATGTGTTAAAGTTGGCAAAGGTGAATAAATCTGAAAAATAGACAAAAGTCACTCCCCATAAATGTATTGATCATAGGTGATGGAAATGAATACATTGTACAGATACATACAGACTCCATACAGAATCCCTGACGCGTCACAGGCACGGTGCCTTTTCCGCGACTCACAGCGCACAATCGGGCAATGCTGAGAAACTCCGACCCTAGATCTTGACGCAGTGGGCTCCTTGCGACGGCGTATCGATACATTTCGAGTTGGGCGGACAGTACTTTCCCGGACATCCGCGAGTTTCTGTAAAAAAAAAACATTTAATGACACATATATTTTGGCACAATAGATCGTCCCTGATGCAAACTTACAAAGGTCTGGCAGTATTAAAAACAACTGTAAGCGGTCAGTAGCTTTTCGAAAACTGTTACCGGGAAAGTCCAGAGCAGAATGCAGTTAGCCAACATAACACAAGCCAAAAGGACAAAAAGAATGGCATTCAAGCCTAAGTACGCGCAGAGCATTTGGCTATTGCCTGCACAAAATAGGTGAACGTTACGCAATGAGGATGAAAAATTTCTGCCTGCAGTCCAGTATTTTTAAATTGGTTCCCACCCTGTACTCACTCCGTCCACGTCGGCAGAGGGCACCGTTGGGAGTGTCAATGCAGGTCAGGCCGTGTTCACAAACGCGCACTTCGCACGTGTTGGGCAGACAGATGGGAGAGCCCTCACGGACGTAACAGTTGGTGCCGCGGTGACAGTAAAAACCCTCGCAGGATGGAACGTCTGGAGAATACAAACATCAAATGTGAAAGAGGAGAGTGTACAGGGGCAGCTGCATTTCAACGGTATATCGCGTAATGCAAAAATGTTTGGAGGGTCAAAAGTATCAAAATGTCTTAAAAAGGTATGAATCCAATGAGCTTTGCGTCAGGCAAAAGCCATCCGATAAGTTAAGTTAGAATGATGGTTCAGCTTTGGGCGTCATCATGAAACGTTAACCGTGAGAACGGTACGGTGATATCGATATTAAGTATGTGTAAGAGAGGAGACTGGTGGCGTGAGTCTGGGTTCGGACAACATACCTGGAACACAGTCAGGGCCGTCCGGCAGTTCGTTGCAGAGTTCACCAGCGGCGCACTGAACGTCGGCGCAGGTCACTGCAACAACAAATCACGTGCTCAGAACACATCATCTGTGAACTTCAGGCGGTAGGCCTGAAGCCGAAAGATATTAAAATCTGATATTGTAGAGACTTTTGTTATTTATTCAATGTTCCGCTATTACAAAAAGTCGGTTCCAAATTTACAGTCAAAGGGATTTAACAGGCCTATAGGTTAGCCTTCCTGGTCTTGCTTACATGGTTAGTCATTGCCGTCCCCTGGCGGTTTTAAATCCCGCTACTTACGTCGGACGCAGACGGGGCCGGTGGGCATGTCTTCACATTTTTCATACTCTTTGCATTCCCAAGTTTTGCACGTCGGGGCCTCTGCAATGTTCCAAACACTGTGACCCTCTCGATAAATCGATAATCATGTGTGACTAAAAATCAACATATGGATTGCCAACAACGCGACTTATAACATAAAATATAAATTACCAACATCGTCTCTTTCCATTCATCTTCTTTGTCTTACACCTCACAGGTATCGCGGTGATGGTCCATTTCCCATGACAGAGATACGGCTCATCGTTGCATTTTAAGAAGCTTTCAGAAAATGGCTTGTCGGCCATTGCTCGCAGCGACGGCAATATTTGTTTAAATGAGAATATAATAATTCCATCTCGCTAGGGATGAGCGTTTACCTGGGACGCAGACCTGGCAAATTTGTTCTTCGCAGACGTTGTTAGGTGGACACTTCTTATTGCATGCTGGAAACGAAAACGAAGTCAGCAACCCGCCTGCGTTGTTAGAAAGTGCACGTGTGAATTGCTCAAACGAAACACACGGAAAAGGCATATTAAAGAAGATTATCGAAGTTGTTTTTAATGCTACTCGTCGCTGCGGTACGAATTTCGTATCAGTCGGTGTCCGTTGTTATTATACACAAGTTAACATCAAAGGAAACGTTGAAACTATACTCACCACCGGCTGTGGGTTTCAGTTTGGCGAGAAGCTTCTTGTTTGCTTGGGCGCCGATACAGGCGACCAGGATCAAAATAACGATGGCACGCATGTTGTTTTTTTGTGTTTGTCTATTGATAGGGAGTGGTGTAAAGGGGGCGGCTCCAGAGATGGATGCTGCTCGTACCTAGGTGATCGGCTACGGCTTTTATACGAATGTCTCGGAGCCCGGGGGCAGACGGTGTGCGCACGCCTTGCGGTGGGCGTGCACAGTCACTGGCCGGTTCTGTGTGTGACGTCTGAAGGGATCACGAGGGTATCAACACGCGATTCGACATTGAGGCACTCCTGCGATTGCATCGATAATGAAAAACAGGTTATCCTCGATATGTGGGACTCGATGTTGCTGGGCGTCTGGTGCATTTAAAGATTGGAGACGTACGAAGTGGTTTTTCATTACACTCTGTTTTGAGCAGTTTGACTGAGGTGTACGACAAGTTCTTTGTTATTGGGTCTGAATATCATTGCATTTTGTCTCTTTGTAAACACAAATCTGCGGGCAATAATCTTTTACTAAATACTCACAACTGCTAATCCAACCCAGCAAGGTAAATTCCTGAATTAACAAAGCCATCCCAATAGACATCACACATCGTCAGCGTTTCTTCGTCGCCATATGTATACGCTAGGCTTTTTCTGACCACGCGTTGCTATGCCACAGTGTCAATAGGTTTAAGTACAATTCTGTTGGCTCCTGTGAGATCAGTAATGCTGATTGTTAACACTGGCCAGTATTCGCCACTTGGCCACCTTCGTTAGTGCAGTGGGTACGACAAGTGATTTTCCTGTGACCTTTTTATGCTCCTGGGACTGGTGATCCTCCAGCCATTTCCAGACCTTACGTAACAGAGCGACGAGAAAATCGGCGTGTAGGTTGGTATATGGGCTACATAATGATTCCCCATTTTATTATTTTAAGTGAAACAGTGGCCTTACAGGCAGTCTAAAAGATCATGTATGTAAATTCTGGCATTCATGCACCCTGCGGTAGGTAACCTATATGATGCTTTTGAACTGCCCGAAATTATGCCATTCCGTCCTGATACCTTTGGGCTGTCTCCTAAGTTTGATCATGTACCTTCAGTACTTACATTATTTTATAAGTTTTTTGCTGAGATCGCCTACTGCTTTTTCGCTTTCAGTTCTATGTCACTGGCCCCAAGAACCTTTATTTTATCTCAGCCTCCGTTGTGTCGTTGAATCTTAACCTATCATGTAATGTGAACTAATGGTTTTTCTTGACGGAGCTTGTAAAAAGTTTGATAGCACTTGCAGACGTTTCTACATGCATCTTTGCAAAATCGATTTCTTTGAAGAATCTGCAGACATTCGGACGTCCGCTGACCTCCATTGTCTTAACATGACGCATATCTGACAAACGGCGAATTAGCATGAACTGCTAAAAAATGTGGGATTTTTTGGCACCAGCTAGCAACGATATTTCTAAAGTTTTGCAGTTTACCCAGGGATCGAGTACAACTTTAGTGCGAATCATGCGTTTAAGTGGTTCCATGCAGTGTAAAAAATCGACCGATAAGTATCTCACCAGTCAGAGTCTTGATGTGTTGCCATAGTTACGGTCTCATGGGAGGCTCAGGACTGCACGAAAATTATTGTTCCTTAGCTCGCTAAAACGCGATAGATCAAGAAACGTCAGTGAAAAAAGAAGAAAATAGATGTAATGACAAGGCTCAAATTAATCGCAAATCGTCATTTGCCAGGAGCTTCGGCAAGCAGATTCATAACGTGAGCCCGCCCGCAGGAATACACAGACTGCCGGCTGCATTACGAACGCGTCTACCCGGCATTGGCGCAAATGCAAGAACGCCTTCAGTTCTGCAAGGCATTCTTCATAGTGTGATCAGACCTTAATACATGATATGCAATACAGATATCGTGCAAATGTTAGTCACCAAATGGTTGTCTCAGGTAAAGGTGGAATGGAGCTACGTGGCGTATCTGGATTCACCCATCCTCTGCAGCAAAATGTTCCCGTTGAAGGGGCATGGATCATGCCGCATCATACTGTACACTGTATGAAGCTGTGTGCGGCGCTCCAATTTTTTTGAATGGAAGTGCTTATTTAATGGAAGTGTTGGTCAGCTGAGGTGCAGACGGTTCATTTCATTCTATTACAGAGCTCTCACTTAGTGCTCACGAAGCATTTAACCATGGAATGCGATTTGCAAAAGCATTCGAAGAATACAGTTGACCAAAATTTGCTCCTAAATATACTAGTGGAGGGCCGGTGGACGTATTTGACTGCTAATTGTGCCCGGTGTGGACCCCAATGCCCATCCCGCATGAGATGACGCGTCTGAATTCAGCAAAGTTGCCAAAGACATGGATGGGGTATTAACAACGTTGCAGCGGATATTTACTCCCCTATCCGGACAAAACCATAATGCTATTAGGGTTATTAGTAATTGCAAGCGTCAGTTCTTGAAACAGCGTAGTTGGTTCCTGCGTGTTATTCGCGAGTCAGGGTCACATTTGAATGTGGGACATTTACATGGGGCGCATTTCGAAACTGAAGCATACTGACAGTCTTTGAGACCGATGACCGGCTCAAAAGTGAAGATCAAACAATAACCTGGAAGTCCCAGGCTCTTTAAAAATGTAGTAAAAACGTGTAGTGCAAAAATGGATAATTTAATGAGATGTTTTGATGTGGCACCGTTTGGCGTATTAACGAGGTGCCGATCGTTTCTTATTTAGTAGCGGAAGAAAGCGAGACGAAGATTCAAATGGAAACTTAATTTGTCATATAAAACGAACATCCAGCGCTACTGAACTACCGCGCGTCGATGACACTAGACACAGAACTGACACGGTACTGGGCATGGAAATGTATCATGCTTGGTGTCGTTCGGAGCGACATTGGCCGGATATTGACAGAGACAATCAGTACCTTAAATCACTAAGACTACACACTCGAGGAGCTTGTGACTGGGTGGGCGTCCAGAGAATTGGCCGTTAATGGCTATTTGCCAATAATGGTGCCATGTTATTGCCATCAATCGCCGTCATATCTATGAGTCGAAAGGGTCGAGTTTTAAAATGTCTTGTCATTTCATCGGCGCGGTCCTGCTGCACGTTGTGAATGTCCGCCTCAGCCTTAACGACATTCCACCTGCGTGGGAAACACGTAGTGGTTCACCCCGTCTTCAAGTCCAGTGATTTGGACAATCCTGCCAACTGTCGTCCTTTTTCCATCTTTCTTGTCATTGCTAAGATCATGGAGAACGTTATTCAACGCCAGCTCTACTCTTATCCATCCAGAAATTACCATCTTGCTCCTGCCACAAAGTTTCAAACCTCGGCATTCCATTGGAACCGCTCTCCTAGGTGTCTCGGACCAGATTCTGGGTGTCATGGACGAAGGAATTTCTTTTGTTTGTCTGACTGATCTCAGTAAATGTTTTGGCGTCATTGATCACTCAAAATTATCCACAAAACTGCAGTTTCACTGCATCAATACAGCGTTTAGAAACTACTTGTCTGGTCATATTCACAGCGTCAGTTTTTCCTCGTCACTTGACTGCCAAATTTCGTCCCCACATCCCATCAACCAGAGAATCCTCCACGGGTCCTCATTAGGACCTCTGCTCTTCACCTTGTTCATCAATGATCTAAGCCTGCGTGCAGCCGGTGCCATTGTCATGCAATGCATCGACGACACACAAGTGCAGGTGTCTGGCCCAAAATCTGTCTTGCCAGTTATCACTACCGAGATGGGAATGTCTCTAGCTCCACTAGAGGCATGCTTCCGCACTTGTGGACTTAAAAGCAGATGAAATTAAATTCGAGCTTTTAACCCCGGGTACCCGCCAAACCTACATAACCTCCTCTTCTTCTCCGTGAGATTCCGTGGCTCTTCTGCTGTTCCTTGTGCTGAAGTCAAAAATCTCCGACTTACTGTCGACCAGCTTCTGTCTTGGGACACTCGCGTAACTCATCCTTCTCGTAAGTGCTTCCGGGTTCTCACCGGTGTACCTCAGCATTACCTTCCTTTCGGTACTTTTCGTATAATCGTATCCTCTCTGGTGTTCTTACCTGTCCGATATTGCCTCAACGTAAATGATAACGGCTGTGCTAAAAAGTCGTCTGTTGACAAAATTTTGAATTTCACCGCCAGGCTTATTTCTGGGAAGAAGAATTTCCAACACATGCCAGACTTGCGAGAGACCTTGCGTTGGCTGGATGCGCCGGACAATATGCATCTCCATGCAATGACGCTGCTGCACAAGATCCGTCGCCATGGTGAGCCAGTCGCTGACCTCGTGAGTTTGTAAAAACAGGGATCATCCTGACCATCTCAGGAGCACCAGGCGGGATGAAATGGCCTTCCTAAGGACCAGGCCTTCCTAACATCCGTGGCTCTGCCTCCAGCAAGAGGCAGTTTGTCTACCGCGCAGCATCGCTTTATAATGACCTACCCCCAGAGTTTCGTGACATGTCGGTCTCCGTCCCTCTTTAATCCCATTCCCGGTGGGCGGGAATGGGATTAAATCCGCCCCCCTCGGGTTTTCCTTGCCAATTCCAGGCTTTTTTAGCGCAGCTTTACGAAACTTCTTGGCTTTTCCTAGCTATTTTTTCTACGTGTCGTGACAACATTTCAAAATTCCGTTTTGCACAGGGGCGGAGCCAGGCAAAGTTTTTGGGAGGCACCTTAGGCCATTTTTGGCCCTGTTGAGGGCAAAAGGAAAATCACTGCCAAAAATAACGTTTTTAAGATAGAACTTTATATGGATGCATAGCGAAATAGTTGGCAACATGCAGATACAGTTCATGTGAGGTCACTCTGCAATGTCAAGTCAAGCTCAAAAGTCAAAATTTGGTTTTAGAGCAATAATTTTGGCGTTGTTTATTCAAATGCCAAACTCGGAATACATATGACGTAGAAAGGTACCCTCTACCTGTACATCACGTTTCATCTTGATATCAGGTCGGGTCACGGAGCTATGACCTAAAATGTTAGTGCGCGTACCCTATATCGCAATAGCCATAAAATGAAATTTTTGAAATAAAGTGAATTCAAATGATTAAAAACGTTTACAGATAATATGACATGCACACAAAATCATTCCAAGTGACTCCAAGGTCACTGGGGTCATTTAAGGTCAAAGGTCACATGTTGATCTGGAGAACGTCTGACCATAACAGTTCCCCCTTTTTTGATCTCCCTGGCACCGCCTATGCTAACATTTTACAAACATTGTAATGCAAATTGTACTTCTTTAGGAGAACATGACTAGCAGAATTTAAAAAAAAAGTTTTTGCCTTTTTTTCATTCAGTTGTTGAAAAATTAATCCTTCTATTTTTTAAACCCTGTGAAAGCCCATGAATGTTCTCAAAATTTCAGATGTGTGTACCAACGGTAAAATTCTTATCCATAATCTCTCGATTCATGCCAATTTCATCGAAATCGGTTCATAAACAACGGAGTTATAAAAAGTCCAAAAATACCCCTGATTTTGACGTTTTTGCCCCACTGCATCCACCCCTTTCAAAATTTTAAAAACGTTTATTTTATAAAAATTTAGTTTACGTCACGGTAAATCGATTACCGTTTGTTGCGATGAAATCGGATGTGTAGTTCTCGAGATCTCAGGGGGGCCGAATCCGCCCCCCTGGCAGGCAGAAACTACGCTACGCCCCATGGTTGTGTTGTTTCCAAGACAAAAAGGGAATGGCCGGAAAGGGAAATATTTGCCGGGGGTTTTCAAGCTAATGATACTGTCGTAGACCGCTAACCCTGGATTAATATCTGAAAATGGAAAAGTACAACACAAATCACAACATGCAATACAAAGCGGATGTAGGTGAGGTGTTGATGTAACGTGTGGATACAAACATTTTCACCACAACAGAGGGTTACATGTCATGTCATGCCACCAGTTGAGGCATAACCCATATAACCATGTCACCCACCCACTCACCCCACCACCCATGTCATAACTCGTTTAGGCATACATTGCTTTCAGCATGACGTGGCCCATTGCATTATTCCTTGTGCATCCGCCATGACATTTACGAGACATTTGGTAGAATCTGAGATTGGTGAATTATCGTAAATGGTACGCCTGAAAATCATGGCACCACTGGTATCGGATTACATGCACCAATGATTAAAGAAGGCAGTCCTCTGGTCAACGATGAAAAAGGTGGAATGTTCCTGCTCTGGCGCCAGAAAAAAAAACACGGGAAGCGGGATTCTTGCATGTATATAGCGCTAAAATGGCTGATACTTTGTAAGCTAGGTCACCAGATAACCGCCATCTTTGAGAAAGTGGCGCCTCTGCTGGGCCAGCCGACCCCACGCATTTGACCTCCAGTGGTTTAGGACAAGATGGACCGAACGCTGAAAGTCTGAAGTCACTCAGAGCATAGGTCTGCCGCTATCACAGCAAACAAAAACCAGCTGTCTGCTCGCAAGCATTTATTGTACGCCCAAAGCCCTGGTTTTCCATTTTCGAAACGTGACCGTCTGCCCCGCATCTCCCAGTGGAAAAAGGACTCGGCAATGCAGGCCACGTCCGCGACGTCATCAGAGCCGTGACGTCAGCGGTGATCCTGATGACGTTATTGTGCACGTAGGCCGGGCGGTCAGCGCACTTACGTGCCGGGAACCGGTTCCTCAGCAACCACGCGCCGCGCCTCGGTAATCAAAGGTGACCTGCTGCGGAACGTGCCCAACGTTTTTGACAGTCTGATTACTGGTGTGATTGTTGATTGTAATAATAGCAATAAGTAACAATAATGTAATGCTATTATATATGTATTGTTGTATGGAATAATTATTAGTCCTCGTATTATGATATATGAAATAAGTAATGTATTGTTATTGCATTATAATACATATTGCTATGATATACAACATCAATATATTATACTGTTATTGTGCTATTCTATATATGTATATATTACATATCAATTGTAAAGATATATCTTTGACAGTTTACTATTGCGCCGTATTTAAATGATTTCACTTGTTTTTGCTGTAGCCAATAACATCATGACCATGAACCAATTTGCATGCCACCACGAACCTTCCCCTTCATTTAATTTCCTATGACTAGGATATTAGGCTTCGGGTGAAATATTAGATCACTGGGCCTTCGGCTATATCAATTATCTATTCTTATCTAGATTTGAATTCGCAGAGCCATCATGAGACGACGTTTTCTGCGGACTCAGCTCGAGAAGACCGCCTGCGTAAAATAAAACTACATCTGACCGTGCTTTATAAACACAGCGCTGAAGCAGTATTACCACGAAAGTTATGAGCAAAAATAGATCATGAGGGGTGGGCGATTTTTGCCTTCCTCACGCTGTACCAGTATGCGTGTGTAGCCTCGTCAATACATGAAACAATGCGACCCACGGGGATTTTTCGCAAGTTGCCCCAAAGCGCCTGTTTCAATTGTTCTTTCGTAGCTGAAGTGAGAACCTTTTTACGTGTCACCTGAAATTTTGAGGGCGATACCTCAAAAGCTTACTCACCTATGACCTCTTCCTCGAGGGCATGTCGTAGAAAAATCATGATACGATGGCGGGCGTCATTGGATAAGAAACGTTTTAACCCGCCGCCGACTGGGGGGAGGCGGTTGACCGCCCCCTGAGGTTTTCCAAGATTGCGAGAGAACGAAGGAACGCAGCGCCACGTTACTTTGTGTAGCTTTTGCTTGGTCATTTTTACATACTGTGTCAAAATTTTAACCTCAGGTCAAGTCAGGAATCTGACCTAGGCCAGGTCAAATGGACCCGCCTAAAAAAGTTAAGCGTCCTCTAACTTTTTTGGAAAAGATAGTATCACAAAAATATTTTCAGCGATTAGAGGCCTTGGCAGATGCAGCAAATCTGCCATCTCAGATTTTTCGGAATTTTCGGGCCATCGACTTGTCAAGTACATTTTCAGGACATGTCGTCCTTTTTTTCGGAAACTGACGGATTTTTTTTCAAAACGTTTCTAGTGTGGGGTGATGCAGACATCTAGTTACCGGCAATGGGCAAAGTAGCAATGACTTCCAGCCATTGACCTCAGGTCAGGGAACGAATAACTGTTATGAGCCACAACGTACCGCCGTCGAAATCAGCGACAGATTGCTCAGAACGGAGTGGAATATAGCACAACTGGCTAGTACAATTGCAAGTAATACCAGGAAGTTCAAAAAGTTTCGAAAAATTGGATACTTTGTAAATAAACAGGCTCTCGCGAATGAAACACCGTCCATTTGATCATCCACTAGAATTCATAAATATTACATAGAAAGGCGTATATCGCGAAAATAAAGAAACCCTAAAATTAATTACCATTAATTTCATAATGCGTTCGGTTGCGGTGCCCGCCGACAGTCACGGCTAAAATCGCCGTGTCTTTAACCCAACCTTCTGACTTATATATTGCACAAATCAGAAAAGCTAGACGTGTATCGGCATCCGCGTACTTTTCCATGTTCTTGGTGCCTTTACCTAGACTTTATTAATCACGGCCCTTGACATCCAGGCCGCTTCTCCGTTCCATGCAATCGGCTATGAGAAAATATATATAGGGTGTAAATGGCTTACATATTTTCCGAAACTAAAATGAGGCAAGTTTGGGGCCCTTCTTGTCACGAGCTTTCCAACGGCGTGCTTATTTTTACCGTGCAATCAACCGTTCGTGGGTTAGAGGGTGGGGGGCGGTCAACCGCCCCACCCAGTCAGACGTGATCGGCACAGACTGCCAGTTGGGCGCGAGTTAAGTGATGTGCAGGACTCAGCTTTACTTAACCTTGCGCACATGTGTCACCCCACTGTCGGTAACCTCGGAACAAGTTCCTTGCTTGGGTCAATATCATCTTATGTCAGAACCATAAGTTGAGGCCGCTGACCTTTCATTGATTTCTGAGGGGTCGTGATGCAACCGGAAATGCTGATTTTCGCAGCAACAGTAGTTTGAGTCTTACCTCATCACCAAAGCTCGTCTTGGGTACCGCGAAAGCGCCCTGTATGTTATGTCCCGTTCGATGCAATGAGAACCAGAATCTGGCATAATCTCCCTTGAGCTCACTGTAATCATTAGGGTCAAACAGCGTATCATGAAGCGAAGGCACTCCAGTTATTCTCACTATACGTGTAGAACTGGCAGAACAGAAGCATCTGTGGCGATTTACTAAATACTTACGCCCACCTTCATGCCGAAACGAATACGCAAAATACGTAATATAGCAAACGACATACGATGCGCCACAACACAGATCTGCAAACTGTGCAGTGCTAATAACAATAGATTAGAAGTGACATTCCTTTACTCATGAGTTTACCTGTCACACTATAAATATCGTCCCGTAGTATTCAGCTATTGTCTTGTGGAGGAGACATGCACATTTTCCTAGCGTACCTGCGGGTAAACGCTGCCTAGATTGCCCGTAAATCGGTCGTAAGGAGTGCTGGAAGTCGTCTTGGTGCTCTTGACGGTGGTAAATGACATCACCTCTATAATTAGTGCCGTATGTAGTTCCACTTGACTGGCACAATCGCTCTGATCTTGCCGACCGAAATAACTGGAAAATGCCTTTTTATTGTCGTTCGTCGCGTCTCCCTCAGTACACTTTTACATCAGGTTTTTAACAAAGCGCTTCTATTCACTGTTACCTGTTTTCTTCATTGACGAATTTGTGAGGCCTCTAGGGTTTGGCCAAAGCTCTGGACCAGTTCTTACCAACTGCGTTGCGTAAAACCCCCCGAGTGGCCCGGCCGCCCTTGATGCCTAACCTGAGGACGCCCTTGGTCTCAAGCCATTCACCCCTTCGTCCCGTCCTGCCCGCGTCCTCGGTCTCGGCTTCCCACGTGTCGTGCAGGCGCACGCTCCTGAGAACCGGCCGCACACACGCGCCGCTCAGTGCACGGGCCGCGCGGCGCACGCGTGCACCGTCTGCCCCCAGGCCAAAACAGCTCGTATTAAAGCTGCGGCTGACCACCAGACTCCGAGCAGCATCCATCTCCGGCGCCGCCTCCTCCACATCGCTCCCCGTCCGATAGCAAAACATGCGTGCCATCGTTCTTTTCGCGCTGGTCGCCTACGTTGGCGCTCAAGCCAATCAAAAGTTGCTTGCTAGTATCAAGCCTAAAGGAAGTGAGTACATCTTCAAATCGTTTTTGGGAAGGCCATCAGCAAACCTAGATTCCGGCGCCACCAACTGAACGATGTTAAATCGTAGCATTTTTGACTCTGAAAAGGTATTACTGGTAATAGGTTAACTGTCAGATGTATGTACATATACGTGTATATATATAATTACTAATTTGAATACCCATGCATTTATCTCAGGTGCTGCAAAAAGTCCATAAGGTAACGTCGGTGACTATCTTAGATTAAGACATTTTCCGTGATTTCATTCTCGGTGCCTACGGTGCCTACTTCGCTTCCATATTTGCTTCACCCACGATGACACATATAACATATTTTTATTGTTCCAGCATGTAACAAGCAATGCCCACCCAACAACGTCTGTGAGGAACAAATTTGCCAAGTCTGCGTACCAGGTAAGAACCGAAAAGAAAAGGTGAACAAATTAAGCACTTTAATTGAGAATTTTAGGAGTGCCACATAGTATCGTTTAACATGACAGTCCGCGGTTCCAAAATATTGAAAGCATGCTCAAAACGAGCACAATTACCTCTGTCTTTTGATCTTACCTGTTTAGGAAACATGAGCCTTTTTTCACGGAGAATCAGTGGTTCAAATAACCTAACAGTTATGTCGTTTGTGTAGGAATCCACCGTGAACGTTCCAGCTTTTCATGCTTTCACGACGTTGCAGAGGCTCCTACTTGTAAAACATGGAAATGCAAGGAAACTGAAAAGTGCGAAGACAGACCCACCGGCCCCGTATGCGTCCGATGTAAGTAGCCAGCTTGTCTCCAGTGAACTTAGGAATTTTGTTGAAGGCTGTCCCTGCTGTTGTAGATGTCATTCGTTCCAACAATATTCTTCTCCACGGACACTGAAAAAAATCTGACGAGGGTCGTAGAGTCGTAACGAAAAACTAAATGGCGATTTTTGCTGATTAAAAGCGTCACCGTGAGCGTTTTTCCTTGCAGTGACCTGCGCCGATATCCAGTGTGCCGCCGGTGAACTTTGCAACGAACTGCCGGACGGCCCTGACTGTGTTCCAGGTATGTTAACCGAACTCTCCGGCACATCCAGCAGGTCCCTTGTCCCCTAGTGTCAACATCAGATCTGTATTGCTTCATAACATATGTCTCAAAGCGATTGTGGCTTCAAAAGTCAGCAAACTAACAGAAATTTTATTTTAGAAATACGCGACAACTTTATGATACAGCAGTCAACAAAAATATAATTGTTTTATTAGTGCGGAAACGTGACATAAAACTGTTCTCATGACGTAAGGTCGCACCACCGATTTATCTTGAGCAGCTCATGTAACCCCCATATTTGGCAAATCGGAAGACTATGAGTAAGTGGAACTGCATGCTGCTGAACCAGGTGCAGAGGCATAACATGACGAAAAACATGGCGAAAGTTATTTAAAAATGAACATGCACTGAGATTCTTTAGCATATTGTATGGATTTTTCTCCACACCATGATGACAGTACGTGCAGGACTGATCCTGTTTGTATGCTAACTTGACATGTCCCGTCCAGACGTGCCATCTTGCGAGGGCTTCTACTGCCGACGAGGCACGAACTGCTACATCCGTGAAGGCTCTCCCATCTGTCTGCCCAACACCTGCGAAGTGCGCGTGTGTGAACACGGCTTGACCTGCATTGACACACCCAACGGTGCCCTCTGCCGACGTGGACAGAGTGAGTAAGATCTCACTCTATCATATCAACGGTCCTTTTTCCCAGCCTCTTCAAAGAAACTGTTCAGAAGATATGACGCAGTGTTGGCTGCTTTTTGCTAAGCGTGTGCACACGTTAGTTGGGCTTGATGTTTCAGTTTCGCATTTAATGCGAAGCAAGCATACTTTATTATCCTATATGCCCCTGGATGCAAAATTAGGTGGCCAGGTGATTCAACAGAGTGACGCGCAGCGACAAACTCTGAAATTGACGAACTGTAGGAGGAAACTCAGCATCGCAACTTCTGTAGAACTGGTCTCATGCTTAAAATGTCGGGGCTCTTAAGGTCTAGAACTGTGCTAATGGGATCCCTGACTTCATGGCATTAAAGGAGAAATATCTCAAAACTCGTTGTCCTATCGGATCCTCTTTCTAGATGCAAGCCTCACGCTTAAATCTCACACTCGTATAATGTTACTCAATCACTGGCCCCCAATCGCATCCTGTTACAAATAATGGTATCCAGTCGTCACTGAGAATTAACCCTGTTCACAGAGACCCGTGGCTGCCCGGGTAAATACTGCCCAGAGAACTCCAAATGCATCGACACACCGCCAAAAGGAGCTCATTGCGTCAAGATCTAGACAGACTAGTCACGCTGATCGGCACGAGCCAAACGGTAATCGAATGATCTTCGAAACATCAGGGACCTGGAACTTGTGGAATTGATCGATATAATTGCTTTTTATGTCTGTGTTGTATTTTGAGGGAATAAAACCCACCTCATTGTCCCACTAATCTTTTATGTTCCCGAATAAGTTGCAGACGGTCTAAAAGAGATTGGTCTAAATATAGGACAGGACGCATAACATCGGCGGGATATCGTTATCGCTACAGTTTGCTAATAACGAAGAAAATGGGAAGATGGCGAGAAAAAATGACGGTCCTACCGGATAGGATAACGAAAGCTTTTCATTGCCTGGACACTCACGGGGTATTTCGCCTTTCTTCTGTTACGTGGGGAACAATTTTTACTTTCCCTGCCTATCTCGAGAACCAAGAGTCCTATTTTAATCCTTCGAACAGCAATGGGTGTCCCGCCACCCTGAGACCTCAGCTACATTATAGACTCTTTTCGACAGGCGCTTGTAAAACGTACGACCACACGAGTTTACCGCAAAACTGCGTACCCTTTGCCTCGTTCGAACACGACCTTCTGGGTCGTTGTTATTACGAGTCTCTTGTATTTCAACCACTCAATCGCTTGTAATTGGTCGAGCAATCTATGAAGGACTGTTTTGCCATCATGATATCCACGACAATCTACCATGTGATAATAATGTCATTATCAGTGACATCCACGCACCTGTATGTTTTTTACAACGTGATCCTCTGTGCTCGTTTCCGAAAAGCAAGAAACACTAAGGCAAGGGTAAACCGCTTACGCAGTGCATCCTACATATGTAAATGATTACATGACACAACATTGATGTTTGCTACGGGGGTCTCCTTTGTATCGTAGCTATTTACAGCTGTAATGGTTTTCGGCAGCCTGCTGCTTCCTGGGTTAAAAAAAACACAACAGAAACGGTCAAAAGTATACTCTGCAAAACCGACAAAGCACCAGACACCAACACACCATGAACGATTTTTCTAACTAATTTTTTTCTAATTCTAATCTTCAAATTAAGTGTATCCTTATAACACAGCTAAAGGTCACCTACATATTTTGGCTGCTGAACGAACGAACATTGGCCGAAATGATGATGAATGAAATGAATGAAAAAATGAAAAATGAACGAACCTCATGTCCGGCACTCTGAATGATCTTTCAGAAATTAGGCGTATAGCATAGTTCACGGTACCCCACATGTTTCGCTCGGTTGCAGCAAGGTCGTCAGTAGTCAGCGCTAGCTCTGCTGCAGTCAGGAACTTGTCACCAACAAAACACTTTCGATCTAGGGCGCATCCCAGTTGTCTCGTATTATTTGCGCCGAACTGCACTGTAAACTCATTTTGACGATGCTCAGTTATTTAACCACGAGCCATTGTTAGAAACACAACTATATGTGCTGTCCGCACACGAGTAACTAGTAAAGAAACAACTCAAATACTTGCCATCATCGCCATCGCCCTGTTTTATGTAAGTAAAATGAACAATGAATAAGGAGTCCATTGTAAAAAAAAGTAAGGGTCTTCATCGTAAGTGTACAACAAGCTAAATATGTATTGGTGCATAAAGGACGCCTGGGTGCTCGTCATTAACACGAATTACGTGGGCTGGTTGACAGCTGACGAAAGCAACATCCACGTAGAGTTCGCCTGCTAGTCATGACAGCCAAGTCTGAGCAGCGTTTTTAGCTTCCCGCCAGAATTCAAACGGGATTTTCCAAGACGCCATTTGGCAAACAAGCAGACAGCGCAGGGTAACAGTAACAGGGTAACAGTAACAAGTAACAGCGCAGGGTCAGGCCACTCAGTTCTCGGATGATGTGCGCCTCCTCTACTCCTGCGCCAACGGCCGTACATCCAGAGAGTTGCATCGCGCTGTTAATGCTGTCCCGAACGTCTCCGTATAGTGCGTCATCACCGAAAAGTCGGCTCGTTGAGTCCACGTGGTCCCAGTATAGTCGGTTGCCGATACATACCTAGATCATCGCGGCGGTTTCATGGAACTTGAGGGAAAGAAATGTTGGGCCTTGTCCCGCAGATCCAACTCTTACCAATTTCCCGATGACTGTGTTTGAGGTAAGGTCGAAGCACGGGTCTTCTGCGCCATGCGTGCCAAGCCCATTCCTCCATGGACTCTCACGGCGGTCGGGCGGCGATAATAACGGCATCCCACCATCCAGTGTTTGTCTTCCTCACAGCTACGTTGTCCCGTACCGGGCTGTGGAGACCGTGTGCTGGGACAGAAGCGACTGATATGGACGACCTCACCACAGCCAAAGCGCCTCGGTCCGTCTCCCGTTGTTCGGTTTGTTGCCGCAGGGCATGCGTGGCAAGCCGTAATGAACCGGGTTCCGGTGACAGTGATGCTATTACCTCCTGCCGCTGGTGTAGCTTTCTTACAGGTGGTGCCGATACACGGAGATCTTTCGGTCGGTCTACTAATAGCTTGCCCCGAAGCCATGGATCCTGCAAGCCGTAAATGAAGTGGTTGACGACTGTCTCAATAACCGGATCATTCGTTTCTGCTTGATCCTGGTATGTCCAGCGTGCCAGCCTGTTGAGTCTTTCTCCGAACGTCTCTTCGTCCTCACCTGGCTGTCTGGTCGCCTGTGAGAAAACGACAAACGCTTGAAGTTTGTCGATCTTCGTGCAGTATTGGGTTTCGAGGGCAGACTTAACTGTGTGGTTATCCTGCTGGGCCTTGGCTAACAATGTTACGCAGACGTCCAACGTCTTCCCGTTCAAGCCCAACAAGACTTGTAGTTTCTCCGGGATTGTTAGCCGGGACGTTCTTGCCTCCAGCCGGTTGATCCATACGTTCCAGTTGTCGTCCGCCGTCGCGTTAAATGATGTCCCACGCATTTAGAGCTGTAATTCGGGATTTATACTGGTGGACGTTAATAATGATCAATGTGCATTCGGATAAGCCCTGGGAGTTTCTCAGGTATGACTAAAACAGGATTCTGTTCGCAGCCACCTATACAGGGTCTCAAAGACGACCGATTTACCTGCAACGTCACACGTGTGCAGCAAAATGAACTAAACTGCCAAAATAAACTGCAAAAATTGACACTTGAACTTCCAAAACGTGAACGGAAGTTGTCTGCTGCAACGCCGCACGTTGGCAGCATGGTGAAACAGCCAGCTCCGCTTCGCTTCCAATCTTCCCATAAAAACCGTACCAGCGCAACGTATCACGTCAGCACCGAACCGACCGATTTTTCCTGTGTCTCTCAATATGATTCGCGGTCGCACAAGAGACAAGTGCTGCAAGCGCAGCGCATTTGCAGCACAGCTTTAGTCGAAAATTGACGGAATGATGATATCTCACCTCTGAGAGCGTCGAGTGTCCTACCGACTGCGCCGCTGTTACAGCAAAGACGTTCGTCCTCTTCAGCGCTTGTATTCATAGTCGGTACACTGCAGTGACCTTTTGAGACACACACTCCGTGACTCTCCGGGCCGCACTGACCCGCCGACTCCGTCCGCCCGACCCGAGGTCAAGGTCAGCCGGCCGTGACGTCACCTCTGACGTCCCGGCCGGCGGCGCGGGGGGGGGGGGCGCCGGCGGAGACGACACCGCCGGACGGCGAACGACACGTACCCTCACAGCTGAAATCGAAGGCTGCGGGTCAGGAGACCCATTTGTAATGGGGTAAACGACGTGATGGGTTCCTTGAACTGCTAAGAAATGGGTTAGAATATTCTAAATGGTGTGATTCTATGCTACTGAATCATTATAATGTTTATGTTATTTGCATACGATTATAAATATTCGTCCCCTGAAACATCTAAATTTGCATCGGTTTTTAGTCAGGAGGAGAACAAAGATCCCTGGGGCCCTGGGCCCATCTCTAATGCGATGATGCTTCACAGGACCTGTTCATTACACAGTGCTCATTGTAGACTGAGACACCAGTGAGCGTCGGTTGAACGTGCATGGGCAGGTGGTGATTGCTGCGAAGTGGGATGATTCACGGGAGCGCTTCCCCACGTGCAGGTGGCACGCAGCCTCCGGTAGAGATGAGAGGCGGTGTAACGGTTCTTATGAAAACAGAGACTAACTGTGGCATTATTGTCGGATCAGCGACGATAGCTTCCTGCATCTTCTTTTTACGACCCATGGAAGCGAAACTGAAAAACTACAGGCGGTAGAGAAAAGCGAACAGAAAGTACATGGAGAAGCAGGCGTTGATCTTGTAAATGATTTCGGTATGAATCGGTTTAGCGATGACAGTTTCCGATATGCGTTGGTCGGTGGCTCTGTCAACCACCACTCGTGACAATGTCCAAAAAGCGGAGATGTCTCACCACCTTTACAATGCCGTATCTCTATTTCTCTTGGCTTGGGCGAAATCAGTGCATTTGCCATGGCCGGCGAGGCATTGACTGTTTCTTTGGAGAAGCTTGAGGACCTGCCTAAGCGCAGCACTTGAACTAGTTACCGGCAGTTCTTACGAGATAAAGGTTGCAGTTGCCTGCACTGACTGCTGCCATTTCCGTCAGATGACATTGACAACAGTATAAAATAAAAAAATCCGAAACCTTGCTAAAGTATACGCTTCAGTCTTCTTGAACCGCTGATAACGATGTCCAGCTGGAATGATAAAAAGCAACCTAACAAAAAGATAGTTTTTCTGCAAGATAAGTTTTAAATGTCAAATTGGTTCAGTTCGTTTACAGGATAAGGATCCTACTTAGATCCTGACTTCGTGAATGTCAGCTAAACTGCCCCCAAAAAGTTGCGTCTACGCCTCGACGAACCTTCATACAGAACCACACACGCACCGAAAGATCTACTGTTGGCCGATGGCCGCTGACAGGGCAAACCCAAAAAAGTTATACTTACGCCGTGTCGAACTTTCGTGCAAAGCCACCACGAAAGATTTACTGTCGCCGATGACAGCTGACAGGGCAGACCATGCAAACTATGACAGACGTCTGCAGCTGCAACGTGTGCATCTATGACAGACATCTGCAGCACGGCAAACCCACACACCTTCAAACTGCGGTGTTGTAAATAATGGCAAATCAAGTGTTTGCTGTTCAGCTGTGATGAGCTCCAATTGATTAGGTATTTGCATATCGATTTTTTTTTCTCGTACGGTGGCTAGTGAAGGCCTTCGCCCGCATCTCACGGTTTGCGGCGAATTTATTTCCGCTGACGTACAACTTCAAAAACAATTATAACGGCCTGAACTTCTACCGCTGCAATCATCGAACAAAGTCAGGATGTATTGAGATATTGAACAGTTGCGCACGATAAACATCGGAAGACCCACTGAAGTTCCCAAATTGAAAGCAAAGCAACATTAACTGGACGATGTCGATGGAAAGTTTGAGCATCGCCTCACCGATGGAAGCACTAGGACAGCTGATTTTTCAAGGCCCACGCTAATCTTCCTCTCCATTTATATCGCTCGCGATGAAGTCGGATTCTTGCATTTCAGATTCGTCCACCGTTGCTTCACGCTCGTCTAGCGGATTCTTGCTGCACTGCAAAATCCAAATATGGTTAAAAAGAGAAAGTGACATTTCTTTCCAAGAACGCTAATGGGGTACAGCTTCGACACGTCTATTCCATCGCGTATTTTCACAAGGCGATTTAATCATGTTAGCCACGCTTACAAACAAGCAACAACGCAAAGCGCATATGCAGCGAACTAAGTTATGCATTCAGGGTTGGGTCGTCTTAAAAATGAGTTGTGTAGCATAACTGGTCCCCGCTTTTTTCTGCTATGTGTCTCAAGGAAATGCAGCCACGAAATTTAGACGTCCATAGCTCTTCGTTTAGGGATTGCAAACAGCACGACTAATCCGCTGCGTTTACCGGCGCTGTGCGTCGGAGTCTCCGTATACTGGGAGGCGTCAGCAACCGCAGCTAACACCATGCGGCGGTTGCGGACGGTTGAAAACGACAGCTTATCGGAAATCAGTACTTTCCAGTGCTTTATGAAACCATTTCGCACGGGCGTTCAGTAGTACTGGCCAAAAATTGCATTAGTGTAATTTCTAGACGGATACTCAGAACAGACTAACAGCAGAGCGTTTCTTATCAGACCTGAAATTTTCGTAAATGATGGTTTCGATCCCAACCTTTCATTGTGTTCAACTGAAACAACACGAGACCGGTTCGCTCTGCAGGGCGAGTAGACTCCTACGCCTTCTCAGTTCAAGTGAGGATCGTCTTCTTTGAATCAGGAAACCGCGTGCGAAGTTCAACAACAACTTGCAACAGGAACTGAAGCTGTTCCAGGTGATGCGTGATCTTGCCATTGTACTCCTTGGCAAGAGCTAAAGCGCGCTGTTCATTGTCATTCGTCGCTCGGATTCCCGCAGCGATTTCCTGGGCTGTCATGTGTATCATCTGTGCGTACGTGTATTTCACCTGTGCAAGTTTTCAGATTGATCCACCGAACGGTTTTACCGTTACAGCCATGGGTGAACTTTTTGAAAAATGTCAGGTGGCGCTATTTTGAGGCTCCCTCCTTGAAAATTTTTCCTAAAACGGTAAAGAAAGACATTTTGTGCAGAAAACGTTCTGGAAGCCTTTGGTAATGCCGTCACAGCTCGGCCACTTCAGATGACCTGGGGTCGCTCTTTAAAAAAAAAATGCGCAATGAGTGTATCGTCAGCTACGCCAAATTTCACGGCGCTGTCGTACGCCGTTTTGCCGTGGTCCCGGAAACACTGTTTAGGTGGGAGACATCCCCCTCTGTCCGGCGAGGGTTAACATAAGACTGGCCCCTCACGAGGGCCCAAGAGACACAATGTCCCGACACAACCAAACAAACAACAGACAAACAGACAAAGAAAAGCGGAGACCAAGACCGAGACCGAGACGAAGACGGAGACCGAGACGGAAACGGGGACAGAGACAGGGACAGAGGCAGAGGCAAAGACAGAGACAGAGATCGATATGGAGACAGAGACAGGGCCGTGGGAAAGAGACAGATTCTGTTTAAGGAATAAGCTTTTCACATCACGGTGTACCATTTGCGGACCTAGCGTCGTCGCTTTGGATAATCAGGTGACGGAGACAGCGCGCAGAACGGAAAGATTTCTTCAGTTTGACAGACGACGTTTTTTTGTTATAATAACATCTTTCGGGAGGGACTGTCATTTTAAGCTAAATTGACTACAAGATAACTGATCAATACCGTCCTGACAGTGTGATGTTCCATTGGAATATTGCGAAAATAGCTGAGCCGCTGGATTTCCGTTTGCGGTCCATTTGATGTATATATATATATATATATATATACATATATATGTCCATATATATGTATACTGAACACCAGGGCATGCCTTGCTTTAGTTTACTTTTTATTTGTTTCTTTAATGCCTCGAACTATATGCTTCAGTTCATCATTCAGTTCGTGTAAAACTGAGTCGAATGTACACATTTAGCATGACATTACTTTTGGTGGGTTTTATTTAACGTTTCGGATATAGGACTACAAATTTCCAAAATCACACAGCGGACACTGCACTGCGATTACACTTAGGTATGGAAAATAAACCACAATACACGTTCGTTCTGTCAAAGAAAATACACCAACTAAAGTCAAAGAAAATATTCTGCCCAATGCTACCAATATATATGTGCGTTATATATATATATATATAGTCGCTGGATTTCCGTTTACGGTCAATTTTCACAAATATATATATACACACACACATATATATATATATATATATATATATGGGAAAATTGACCGCAAACAGAAATCCAGCGACTCAGTTATTTTCGCTATATTCCGATGCAACATCACACTGCCAGTACGTTATTGATTGACGATATATCATAATCAACCAGGTTAGAAATATGCATGGGTTTGGGAGACGGGGGAGGGAAGAGGAAGGCATGTCCCCCCACTTTTTGACCCGTGGTCCGGGCGCCCCTTAATGCCATGGCAGAAAGATCGCAGACCAGTGACAAAAGCGCTTCTTAAAACTGGGCGCGGGGAGTGGCCGGAACCCAGGGAAGTATGTTGGGAGGACGCCGTCTCTGACCGCATCAGCAACAATCAACCTGCAGCCCCATCCCCTCCCCCTTTTACAAATCAAATACAAATCATCTCCTCCTTTCAGAGCCCCTTAGAGACCGGACGCCCCCTTTCTACGTACCGACGAGACACCTCTGAAGAATTTGGTGACCCTCACAGACCATGTGCATCTACGAGGCAGACTCCCCCCTCTAAAGGTCAGGCCCGCCCCTTCCCCCTCAGATCAGACACGCCTCAGGGATTCGGCACACTTTTCGAGCGGGGTGCCCGTACGGATTAGGCACTTCTCACATACTTGGCACTCATGTGCAAACCAAGCGTCCTTACGAGACCTTGAACCCCACACAGGACAAGCACATTTTACCCTGCATTCGCTCCTCACAGGACAGGCGCCGCCGAACAGATCGGTCGTCCCTCTGATCACCTGTGATCAGGCTATTTGTTGCCCTTCAGGGACTCGGCGCCACTCACAGATCAGCCACGTCTTAAGTCAAGCACCTCTTACGGGCCAGGAGGCAGGTACAGATCATACGCACCTGTGGGCGCCGTTGTGGCAATGAAGTCGAACGCCCTAAACTCTAAATTCCCGTCAGCAACTGACCCTCACAGACTTGGCGCTCCATCGAGACCAGGCGCCCACGTACAGACGTCAAAATGACGTCAAAAGTAATCTGGTTTCCGAGCACCGTCCCTATTCGTGAACATCTATCTAAATAAAAAACGCAATGAGATTCGGGAAGTTAAATCCGTCTAAACGCGGCATCAGTCTCATTCCCGTTCCAAGAAGATGGCGCCCCTCTCGAGGATCGGTGCCCCGTGGAGGTCGGCACCCCCTGATCGAATGGTCCCTCCACTTTTCGTCGCGCTCCTACACCCCTGCCAACGTGGTGTTTGGGGCGAGGTAAGCGGAGGACCTGTTACACGTTTCGCATTTTCTGCAGGATAGTCGAGCAGCATGGCTAGAGATCTCCGAAAATTATTTCGGAGGTCTACATATGATCTCAGACCGTTTTTTTCCCGCAGCTGCCATAGGCCATAGGCCTCATTTCAAACTCTCCCAATATTGGGGTCTAAACCTTTCCGTCCCCCACCCCCATGCGGGTTCTCAAGTCATATCTAACAGGCTTTTTGCCCGCGGCTGTGAATGGCATTCTGATAAAACCTAAGCAATTGGGTAGATCTGAGAAGATTTATGGGCCTGCCAACACAGGTTTTTTGAATGACCGAACCAAGCTAAAAGAAATATCACATCGCAGAAATGAAATCTTTCTAGCACACTGCGAAACCTGTCAGGAATACGTTTTCATATATCTTGAGTAGTTTTTCAAATCATGGTCTTGACCAAACAATGCCTCTGAATACCATTCAGCAGTGCGATTTCTACCATCGCCAAAATATATTTATGATAAAGTAGACAAACCGAAAACCGACTAGTGCATTTCATGTTCCATTGCAAATGGCGGGTTGAATTCAGACAGCATCATGATCATTTTGTTGCGAGAAAAGAGGCAGTGCTATGCATGACCATGCACTGCAGCTCGATTTTTTATATTCTAACTCTATTCCCGGAGGGCTAGACGGTTGAGATCTCGTTCCTGTCCTGCTCCCTCTCCTGAGATCTCGAGAACTACACATCCCATTTCATCGCAACAAACGGCAATTAACTTGCCATGACGTCAACTACATTTGCACAAAAAAGAAGCCTCCAAAATTTTGAAAGAGGTGGATAAGGAGGTCAAAGCAGTCGAAATGGGGGATATTTTTGGGCTTGTTATAACTCCTGTTTGTGGACGGATCTGCATTAAATTGGCATGAATCGAGAGATTATGGACGGGACTTTTATCGTTGATACATACATTCGAAATTTTGAGAAAATTCATTGGCGGTCACCGGGTTACGAAAATGGGAGGATTAGTTTTCAAAAACTGAATTAGCAAAAAAATTGAAAACGCTTATTTAGCTTCTGCTAGTCGTGTTATGCTGAAGAAATACAAACCGTATTACAATGTTTGTATAATGTTAGCAACGGCGGTGCCAAAAACATAAAAAACGGGGAATTGCCATGGTCACAAGTTCTTCAGATCAACTTGTGCCTTTGACTTGAAATGAACTCCAGTGATCTTGGAGCCACTTGGAATGATCTCGTGTGAATTTAATATTATCTGCAAACATTTTTAATCATTTGAATTCATTCTATTTCAAGAACTTCATTTTACGGCTGTTGTGATATAGGGTACGCGCACTGACATTAGCTCCGTGACCCGACCAGATATCAAGCTTAAGCGTGATACGCAAGTAGAGAACACCCTTCTACGTCATACATCTTCTGGATTTTAAAAAGTAGTGCCGGAATTATTGCTATAAAACCAACTTTTGAATTTTGAATTTGACCTGACCTTGCAAAGTGACTTCAGATGTACAAAATTGTATTTGCACTATTTAGCTATACGTCCTTATAAAACCTTAAGTTATACCTTAAAAACGTCATTTTTGGCAGTCATTTTTCCTTTACCCTCAACAGGGCCAAAAATGACCTGAAGTGCCTCCCAAAAATGCTGCCTGGCTCCGTCTCTGAACAAAACAGGATTTCGAAATTCTGTCACAGTACGTAGAAAGAATAGCTAGGAAAAGTCACCACGTTTCCTGGAGCTGCGTCGAAAACCCTTGAATTGGCAAACAAAAAACGCGAGGGGGCAGATTCAGCCCCCTGCCGGGAAAAGGGTCGAGCCGTTTTTTTTAAATGTCTGAAGAGCCGACAGGAACGTAACATTCCGTGAAAAAATGGGTCGAGTTCATCCGGTAGCAGTGCTAGAATTCGCCATCTGCCCTTTATTTTGAGCTGGAGATGTGAAAAGCCGAGAACGGGACCAAAAACGTTTGGCAGAGATTCCGTCCGACGACCGCAGCCGGCGACTCTGACCAAGGTTCGGTAAGGTGGCGTAAGTTCGGTCGAACAAGGGGGTGTATCGGAAGGTCGAAGTTCAGAAGATCGAATCTCAGAAGGTCGTGGTTTAGAAGGCCGATGCTCAGAAGGTCGAAGCTCAGAAGGTTTGCTTCCATCGCCAGATTAACGAGTATCGCTGGGGAGCATCGTGGTAGGACCGGCTGACACAAGAAGTCTATTGTCCGCGTGGGCCCGAACCTGACCCATAGGCGGATACATGGGAAAGCAAAATGGGTGATTGCCCTTCCGAAAGAAAAACTGGCCGATATGTGGCCTACGGACCTCGTTACAGCGGGGGGGGGGGGCAGAGGTGGCGTTGAAAAACTCGCATTGGGGGGGGGGGATTAGGCTGTCGGGCCCAGTCGGGCTCTCCTCGATTCGCCCCCACCCCACCCCCATGATTTACACCCCTGCTCCAGGTAACGCAGTTGCATCTACCGTTATGCGAACCGAGTGGAAAAACGCAAGCATATTTGGATGCATAATGAGAGCAACTGTGCTGGGCAAATCTGGCCGTTTCAGTAAACATACCATTAGATGAAGCTAAAATGCGGCTTTCGCTACGCGCTTGCATAGGCTCGAAGTATTGAGGAGCAAAGAATTCGGGTACGTCCCGACTGTATCGGTCACCCATGCACCTATTTGTTCCGGGAATATCGCGCCGGGGTGCGTTAATCAAACAACGCGCCAGCGTTGGTCACACACCTCGTCAATGTCGTCCAGGTTCAGATATGCCCCCTATGGTGCCCGAAAAGGAAACGCAAAGACGGGGACTGGGCAGGATCGTGAATTTTCCTCCATGTTTAGAACGGTCCAGTCGACTCCTCCAGTCGCGGTGTGCCCGTGCCATCCTTATGCTTAGTTCAGTTCTATGGCTTTCAGCTTTCACCTCACCTGGAAGATCAACGTCTGATCCAGTCTAAAAAATGTTGGTACTGTTGCAAAGCGCTTGTCAGCTGCAACATTCTGGATTTTACTTCTTCCGTCTACATTGTTCTGTTCGTGATCGGTAGGGAAATATGTGCTATTTTTTGTCATTTTTTTCATTTTTTCCAAAAACCGAAAATCTTGATTACCTTAGAAATGGTCATTTTTCCGCATTTTTGGGAACAGTGTTCAAAATGTTCCTCAGAACGATTAAAATGATGAAGAAAAGCCTTTCCTGAATATTTTTGAAACAGAAGTTTTTGGAGTCACCCTACTGGATACACACCAGAACACTGGATGTAATTACAAAACAATGATTGCATAGTGAATTTTGTGTCATTTAATATTATTTAAAAATATGTCGTAGAAATAGGCCACTTGGTAAAGTCCTGCATCACGCACGGGTAAAAACCTAGCATCTGTGTACAAAAAATTCGGACCATTTCGGTGTCAAAGCAGTTTTTGTTCCAGAAGGCTGTCTCGGCAAAGGACAGTGACTCGAAACGGGTATCATCTCAAAGGAAATTTAACAGCATATCGCACAGCGACTTGTGTGCGCTTGAAAAGAATGCTTATGGGCAAAGAACAAATGGCTATTTCCCACGTTTTTGGCCTTTTGTGTCGGACGTCGAGACAGTCACCAAGAACAGACATGCGAAGTGAAATGTAGAATAAAGCCAAGTGCACTTAGAAACGGGGTCTGTCATGCACAGGAGCGTCCAGCAAGAACGTCACCGTCGTTTATGACAATCCACGCCCCAAAACCAATCAAAGATCCCAAAGGTCCGACTGCTTCGAAACCGATACCATTGGAAACCGGGCAGTTCGGTTCATGGACCTTGCTTAACAAAGTAAGCGGCGAGTCCTAGTCTATATGCTTTTGAGTAGCATCTGTTTTTTTGTCTGCCAACAGATATTTCCTCCGGTCCAGGGCCCAAACGGCGGACTGGTACTTGTCGTGCAACGTTCGAAAGGTCTTGCGCGCCACCAGAAAATCCGCTGACTCGTCATAATGCGACCCGTCGTCGGCGCGTGCCGCGCGCTTCAAAGGTGATTTGTATCCCAGAGGAATAACGCGTAAAACGGAAACGCAAACAGCATCAAAAGTCCTTTCGGTTCCGACAAGTTTGCTCGGTAACCATTGATTCAAAACGCAGCAACCTTGGAATGATTATGCGCGCGGCAAGTGCTACGCGCAAGTGACGGCAATGTGACAAAACTGCTGCTGGACACTTTTCATGATGGGTGTGGTGCTAGCGATCCAGAGATCGTAGCGATTCGGAAAAAGCATCACGGAATAGCTCCGAGTACTGTCTTCTGTGCGCGCCATTAGTCCAAAGGTTTCGGCCCCATTTCGGGTGCCATCCCACCTGAAGGGAGACGAT